>BTHU01000017.1:39966195-40651195 GCA_036184795.1 Tokudaia tokunoshimensis
TTATAATCCATCCAATTTCCCTTGGTATACTACTTAACTCATGCCATTTCTGGCAACCAGTGGTGCCTCTTACCTTTGACAAAATGACACCTCTAGTGTGCTGCCTCTCACCTGAGCTCTGATCCTGGCTGCTCCATCCACTAATGTTTGATTCATCTGTGTCACATGAATACTTGGCACTACAGGAGCACTAACATCCCTGAAGCAATCCTTGATCTCCTGGGAACAGGAACATGTTTCCTCTGTTCCAAGTAGATGACTCTGAAGTGTACAGATTCAGTATAGATCCTCTGGGACCCTTGGATCACTGGGTCTCACCTGCCTCCAACATCCTGTTAACAATGCAGTCTTGATGAGCATCTTTCCTTCCCATTTCACACTTCTCAATTATTCACACTCAGTTGTTTTATTGTGGATGGCTGTAGTCATTAGTAAATAGTCAATATTTATGTCAATAGAAGTTTCATGAGAACTATTTGTCAGGTCTTTGTAGTAGGATTTCCTTGGGAGAAATTTAAGCCAAGGCAGAGAATTTAAGAAACAGACAATTTGTGTTGATAACAGAATTATCAATTAGGTCTTGTATCTTCTTATTGTATATATGAACTAAAAACATAAGTTCTTAAGAAAAATTCATCTGTATATGACATTAACTGAAAGAATCCATTTATCTATCATCTATTTATCTGTCATTTATCTATCTATCCATCCATCCATCCATCCATCCATCTATCTATCTATCTATCTATCTATCTATCTATCTATCTATCTATCTATCTATCAGCTTTTTTGAATCACAGCTTTTAAATAAAATATTAATAACAATAATAACTGCTAATGCTTATTGAATACTTTAAAGTATAGAACTTTGTTTTGATGCTTTAAAGATAAATGTTTATTCATTAATCATTAACATAAGCTTATGAGCTATAATTGTATTATAGATGAGAGAATGGGAGATAGAAGTGACTTTATATCCCAAATTACAGAACCAGTGAGTGAGTGGCACTTCAGGATTCTAACCCATATAACCAGTGTCTAGGGTTCATCTACTTCAGTGCTTAACTCACTGCTTGGTACATTATAGGGTTGTGACAGTAAATGAATAGAATAAGCATTTCATCCAGCATCAAGGGGATAGGAAATTGTCACAAACATTATCAACAAAAAATCATAAATGAAAAATGAAATTGAATTCTGATGAAAGATTTGGCAGCAAATACTCCTTTCTTCTGATCATCAATCTTTATTTGTCTAGCTCATCTCTTGGACGCTGGCCTTCTATCACTCTAACTGGTTGCTGCTTTATCTTTCTCTTGTTCTTGACTCCCAGGCATCTGCTTCACCTTCTCCCATTTCTTCCCTTTAAACCCCATTTTTCTCAATGGCAAAGCCATTGACAGATTAGCATGAGAAATGTCAGAGATAGTTTATTTTCATGAGGTTTCCTTTAGAATTTCACTGGAATAAATGTTGCTTGTAGAGTTTGGGAGAAATCACTCCAGAATACATGTAGATGCACTGTGTTTATCAGTCCCTTCAATGCATAAATAAGAGCTTCTCTGTTATCTGAAGGAATAAAACAACGGGCCTCCCTGCAGTGTTTTCTGTCCAGGAGGGTATTAAACACAGTAGATAGTGCCTGCAAATCACCAAGGAAGTTAAACAAATACTTTCTTGGTTTATTGAAAAGATCTTCTCTTACAATTAATATTCTAAGTGTTAATTGATTCATCTTTAATCTTTCTTTACAAATTATAGCCACTGAGCATGATTTGCATATTCTAAAGAATCCCAGAGAGAGTTTTAATTAAGGTATTTGATACTTTCTCTGGTTACTGTATTTTCCACAATGGCCAAGAAGTATTTACCTCTAGTCTATATATCCTCATCAGTGTGGAAGAGCACTGGGAGTAGATAGTTGAGTGACTGGTGATTAGGAAAGCTTCTGTGTGGTGATTATTATGAAGGAGTCTGTACATGGCATGTAAAGTTTCAAAATGGATGTGCTCTGTCTCCTAGGTCAACACTAACTTATCCTAAGTTTTAAGAAAATGATGTCAGTGATGCTCTGACCCTTCTTTAGAATGAAATACATAAGAATTATTTTAGTATACTATAAGTTAGATATGCCATTTTTATGAACCATTTTTAAGAAACATTTTTAGACATTGTATTTAAATCTGTAATTTAATATCTCTTAAGGAGGAATCTTTAAAAGTGGTTGGTACATGTCTAGTGTTTGTGGTTGTTTTATTCTTATTGTGATCAGTTGCCTATTCTGGTTTATGAATAATAGTCAATTAATAAAAATAATCTACATATAAAGAAACTTTAATGTATACACATCTCATACTGAAGTATCACACCATCCAAATAATTTAAAGTTTTGTTTATTGCTCATTTCAAATGAATAACTAAAGAAAAAGTAAAAATTTCGTGTCTCATAGGATTCTCTAGTATTAGGAATAAAATAGTATATAGATTTGCCTAATGTAAAAGGTAGTCATATCCTATATCTTGGGAAGTATTATTCTCATAGTAAATATCAATCTGTCTCAGGGATAAGCATATGTTTTGTTTACCATTTTAACCTTATGTTTCTTTTGGGTTTAGTTAACTTAAAAATAGATTCTCCAGTTAAACATTATGAAACATCACATTCATTTTTATCACTTGATTTGTACAGTACTTAAAAATTGTAATGAAATACAGTTTTGAAGAGAGGGCATTTTAAACACCACTTGAAAAGAACACTCTTGGCCAAGCATCTAAATTTATGATGTTTCTCCCTTTCTTTAAGTGACTTCAGTTTTTTGTTGATAGTTACAGATCTAAACAAATTTTCACTACTTGCTTAGAGAGACCTGGACATATATATCTCTTCATGTTGACTTGACAGTTCCTCACTGATCATCACTAAAGTCACCCAGAATCTGTCCCAGAACCTTTTATTCTAATCATATCTACCCATGCCCAAACCTAATAAACCAGTTTCACAAGCTCAACTACTCTCAAGTTTTCATATATAAAGCATTTTTGAGGTCATTTTTTCATATTTTATCTCACTGTTCCATAGAACAGACCCAAAAGGATTTAAAAGGTTTTCTCATATAAATTAGTCATGAGTATTTCTGGGGACAAAAAGAGAGTTTTACATGAAGCCAAAACTAAGGATAAGAATGGACACTTGGTAGAAACTCTCTAACTTAGAGACATATAGCCATGTAGTTTTGGGAAGTTCAATGTACCAGAATTTGAACAATAAATATTTACCCAATTCAAGATGGCAACAGCTTAATAGCCATCAGACCAAAGAAGTGATTGGTACCAAAGCTAAGCAGGAGGTCCAAGAGAGTAGCTGGCTTCTGGGGTCATGTCATGACATCTTTTGTCAAGCAAAAATGTCAGCAATGTGCCCAGCAGGCAACTGGCTTAGAGGATACCTACTTACCAGGTGTGACTCATCCCCACTGGTGGGAAAAGATCTACAGTGTTTGGCAGGGAACTTTCAGGCATGATGAAAGTCTTCCTGCTGGAGGCTTTGATAGCTATCCAATTACATGTCGCTTAGACTCATTCTGTGTTTCTGGAAGGCAGCTAACAAGTGAGAATAACATTTCCATAACTTTTTTTTTTTAATTGCAGAATTCTGTCTTTTAAAAGAACATCCTAAACGGAGCTTGAAGTCACCACAGAGGTGCCAGACCTACTGTGTGGAGATAAGTTATCCTAATGCATATTCATTTAGACTTAGCCCTGCCTACCAACATCACCTTTAATACTCCCATCCCTTAGTAACATCAGGAGGACTTATATGAAGTATTACCAAAAAAAAAAAAAAAACCCCAAAAAAACAAAAACCAAAACAAACAAACAAACAAACAAAACAAAAAAAACCCAAAAAGAATTCTAAAGCCAGAATGGTTTCACAAGGTGTCAAAGTTGCTAGTCCTAAGTGATTTAATCCAGCTCTTCTTATACTTTAATGTGCATTCTGGGAGATCTTATTAAGATTCTGTGAGTCTGGGATGAAGTCTGACACTTTGCATTTCTGATAAGATGTCAGGTAAGAATAAAATTATCCCTGAATATTTGTTGCTCCAAGGACATAAAATGACAGAAAGGAATTCCTTCAGACCACCAATGATCTCATATAGGTGACACACCAAGGCACCAGCTGCCTGCTTATCATGCTTTTCCAAATGCAGAAAACGGGATGTGCCATAGGCAGAATTCTAGAGGAAGACTTTGTCCGAATGGCACAGAGCTGTGCAGAGAGGAGGAATAACAGTGCTAGACCAAATTCTGTCCTGAATGCTGTCAGGACAGAAACACCCAGGAACAAGGAAAATAGATGAACATTGTTTCTCAAGATCTTAAGTATGTCTCTGTGTGTTAATGAAACATATAAAAAATAAAAGCAAAAATGAGAAACGTTTGAAAATGAAAGCAGAGCAGTGAACAAATTGAGTGATTATTGGATGTGAGAGCACGATATGACCAAGGCAGAGCTGAAGGCAAATGATAGCTAGGACTCCTGTCTTCTCAACCCTTGGCTTGTAATGTTGTATTTAAAAAGCAGTCAAGTTTTAGAAGAGACAGAGAAGGAAAAGCAAAACACATATGGGTGGATGAAGATTCAAATTATTTATTGATGCTGCTAATAAAATACTCTGTTGCATAAAGCAATCCATATGACTATACAACACGTAGTCATATTAAAAATTAACACATCGGCAGAGACTTAAGCTTTAAAATTGTGAAATATACACAAAAAGGCAAATACTGTGCCAATGAAGCCCTTGAACCCTGAAAGTGAGTTATTGGATATAATTATGAGCTCTTGAGGAAAACACTAATTTTTATAACACCCTGCACCTCAACCAAAACATGCTTATAAAGTATACAGAAATTCAATATGCCACAGTCAGTAAGAACTCTGTAAAATGCGGCATTTTCAAATTGACTGATACCTGCAATCCATAGAATCACCCTAGGGATAAGTACAGGTTAATATCATGAACATGTTTTCTATTTTCTGTTATAAAACTTTGATCTTTACAAGAATAACTAAGGGATTATTTTAATAGCTGTTACAATGTTCTGAATTCAATAATTTTCTGAATTTAAAGTAGTTTCTCTTTGTGTACATTATAACTTTTTAGCACCATAGTCTAAGGCAATATTCATTTTTACATAATTACACTAAATAAAAGTATTTTACAAACATTGCAATGCCATCTCTTCTTAGTCACAAACTTCCATCTTCCAGTTAGTATTTCATTTTGTTAGCAGAACATGTCACAGACCTTGAGAATACAGTGTTTAAGAGAAATTATGATTGTAGAATATTTCAATAATACAAAATAGAGGCTGAAACCAGCTTTCAATGACATTAAAACATGGAGGAAATGTTTGGTAGCATTTTGATGAAGGGCTAAAGACATGTGAACTAACATCACAAAAATAATTCTTCAAGCCTTTCTGGAAAAACAATAGCCTTGTTGGTTTGACAATGATAAATAGCAGGATTAGATGATTCTTTAGAATTCAATATCATTCTAGTTATTATAATGTATACTCATATTAAAACACACTTTCATGAGCTTGTCTAAAGGGTCTTTGCTGTTGAAGTGATTTAAGTGAGCTAGAAGCATTCAACATTGTACTATACAGATGAGTCAATATGTAATGAGTCAATAAGGACAGACCTATGGAGAGAGACTCTGAGAAGTCAGGATATTGGTAATACTTCTCCACTGCCCAACACAATAGTTATTTAGTCTTTAGTTTGTTGCTCAAATGAGGTAGTAAATCTGGATAAATTTACTTTTATGATATCTTCTAAACAAGGATAACAAGTAACTTTTCTAACCTTATATGAAGACCTGCATTCAGTGCCACTCTAAGCTTCCTCCTAAGGGGAAGGGAACAATGAAGAAAGAGAAGAAGGGAAGAAGAGAGGAAGAGAAGGAATAGAACAGGAATGATTGTGTGGTGGTTTGATTAAGTTTGGCCTTGTAGAGGGAATGTGTCACTTTGGAGGTGGGGCTTTGAGGTCTTAATGCTTAAGCTGAGGCCAGTGTAAAGTACATCCAATGTCCTCCGTGCTGTCTTTGGATCAAGATATCTGCCTGCCTGATATAATAGACTGGCCATAACAACAGACTAAACCTCTGAAACTGTAAGCCAGCCCCAATTAAACGTTTTCCTTTATAAGATTTGCCTTGGTCATGGCGTCTCATACAGCAATAAAATCCTAATTAAGACACTGTGACAACCCCAAGTAACACTGAATGAATACAATGTGGGAAGGCTCCGGGAGTCCATTTATAAACTAGTGTTTCACTGTATAGGACTTAGATGAGAGATTCAGACTATGAGGTGGACGTAGGGAAAGAATGAGAGAAATGAGGATAATCCCAGAAAACTAGGGATAGTCTGAGATTGAAAGAACAAGGAAGAGTTGGAGAATATCCAGGTTACAGTTTTTATTTTGCTGTTTTAATACTCAGCTGTCTTGGCAGATAGCCCCATTGTAACAAACACATTTGACAGCCATTTTTGGTACCATAAAGATGTGGCTTACACTAGGCCAACAAAATGTCAACATATAGGTCAGAATGTAATTGGCTGAGGCAAGCTCCTGTGAAAGGCGTTAATGATAGTTAATTGGAAACAGAAAATCTTCAACAGCAACATTTAAGCTGTTTTTAGGCCAGGTAATTCTAATAACTTCTGATAATAAATTAAAAATTAAAATAACTAAAAATAAACATGCTTCTGTGATATAGCTGACTCAAAAAGTAATATACATCATGATAATGAAATCACTTGATAATTCAAAATATAAAAAAAAATTATCTGCTTGGGTTGGGTGTGTTCCACCTACTCTCAGCAGACTTTAAGATCAGGATCCAAGAACACTTCATGTGCTTTTTTTTTTTTTTTTTTTTTTGCTTTCTTTTTCATACTCTTCCAGGTCTGGCATCTAAGCAACTCCCTGGAGTTTGATGTTCTGTGTTCAAAATCTCACAAAGGCCAGTTGGATTTACCCCATGACCCTTCAAAAAGTGAAGTGAAAGGTGCACATGAAAATAAATGTAAGGAAATAAATTGTGAAAATTCAAGGAGGAAAGTGTGAAATATGCAAACAAACAAACAAAGGCAACAGAGGTCACCAAAACAAAGTTGCTTTGTTGAAAAGCTTAGAGAAATAGAGAAACTTCTGGAAAAAATGTATCAAGTATAAAGTGGAGAGATCCAGGCCTTCAAAATGGCACTGGGCTCAGGAGCCAGACAGTCTGAGTTTGATCTCTGGGAAGGATATGGGAGGAGGAGAGAACTAATTCTGCTTAGCTGTCCTCTGAGTTTGCATTATAGGTGGGAATTTAAAAAATACCAGAGAAAAATCTGTAAGTATATGTAACTAATTTAGAATATTGGTATAGTCTTAGAGTGGTATAAATTTCTAAACTGAAAACAATCATATAATAATTAAAGAAATTGAAGAGGCTATTCTAAATCTTCCCCTCTGGTCCACATACTCCTTTAGGAAAAAGAAGTGTCAGATTCAAGTGGCCTCAGAGGTTCTACCAAGACACATTATCAGGATCTTTAGTAAATTAAAGAACTATTTATCAGTTGGGTTTATGAGACTAGTGCTTTCTGCTATTAGTTGAAAACAATTACACTTACTGGGTGAAATTTTCACAAGGGGTGCAAGAATAGGGTTCTTTTACTCATCTCTTGACCTTGGCATTACCATTTACAGTCAAGCCCACAGTCACTTTTCCAAGTAGCCATTTGCCTGAGAACCATCATGTTCTACTTACTAAACCCTGCTGCTCCCTACAGTTAATGAAGCCTATCACTTTCCTACTGCTTCTGGCTGGCTTTATGTCCCTGTTTCCCTCATTCCCCTGCTTAGATTCCATAGCCACAATCACTCCCCAGCACACACTTTCAAATCTCACACCAGCAGTGTGGGCTTTTTCTGTCCTAAATACCTGCCACAAAGCCTCTTCATTCAAAGAAAAAGTTTAAAGAACCAAAGGCAGGAAGGCAAAAAACATCAACCCTGACCCAAACAGCAGCCACAGCTCTTAACTGTTCCACTGAACATCCCATCTGCCCTAGATTGGGGTAGATAAGTGATGGTTAGTTTTTAGATGATACCAGTAGAGAGAAAATAGACCACACAGAGAAAATAAAACCGCCAGCAAAGAGTGAATAAATAGATATGAAAGAAGGTGGTACCCCATGGCTATTGAGCAAACCTAATAGGATGTTGCTGTTTATAACAGACCTCCAGATAAGATAGTCCTGTAAACAGAAGCCAGCAGGACATGCCCAATTCCCCAGTCCTACAGTCTGCTTTCTGGCTCTCCATGTGTAGCCTCACTCCAGGCAGTGCATCAGAGTCTGGGAGTGAGAAGTATATACAGCAATGAGGTTAATAAAGCTGCATATCATGAAACTGAGCGATGAGTGGGGCAACCAACATTATCCCATCATCAGAAATCACATATGTAGCAGATGCGCAGCTTGGTCTTCATGTTGGTCCCAATCAACTGGAATGGGGGCTATCCCAAAAGCTGTTCCTTATATGTGGAATATGTTCTTCTACCTGGGCTGCCTTGTCTGGCCTCAGTGGGAGAGGATTCACCTAGCCTTGTAGAGACTTGAAGTGCTAGGGTGGAGGGGATATCCAAGAGGGGCTCTCCACCCACTCAGAGAAGAAAGGGATAGGGGAATGGGGGAAGGATTGTCTGTGTGTATGGGGGGGATGACCAGGAGGGGGACCATGAGCAGGATGTAATGTGAATAAGGAAAAAAAACTCAGTTGAGTGAATTAAATCAAAAGAAGTATTGATAAAAGAGATCACAGTGAAGAGACAATATAAAAAATAAAGGCTACACAGGAGGCAAAAAAATAGGTTCAAATGACTGTATCAAATATTAAAACTGTACCATATTTAAAATGATATCATTAATGGAGGAACCAGGCATTCCATGAGAAGGGGGAAATGTTTTCAACATTTTACATAGGATAAAAGTTAACATCATAGAATAATAAAAGATCATAACTCAAAATAGTAAAAAAAACAATTAAAATATGAGCACAATACTAAAATTAGCATTGCTCTGGAGAAGATATATAAATGGTCAATAAACACATGCAAAGATGTTCAACTTAACTGACCATCAGAGAAACACAAACCACAATGAGATGCCATTTCACAAATATTAGAAGACTATCATTTAAGATGCAGAAAGTGGTTGTTGCAAGAGGCAGAGATTTAGGAAATTGTGTGTGTGTGTGTGTGTTTTGTGAGAGTGTAAAATAGTTCAACCACTGTATAAAACAGCACCTAGGCTTCCCACAAAAACTTAAAATAGAATTACTATACAATCCAGCAATCCCTGTGAGTATATCCTAAAGAATAGACAGCATTTCAAAATGAACATTTGCATGTGCATATCTATCATCTTGTTATTTACAACTATGTAGTGTGACAAAAGTACCATCAACAAATAAATGGATAAGCAAAGTGAGGGCGATACATGAATGCAGTATTATTTCTCCTTTACTCCTTTACTCTACAATATGGGTGAACCTTGAAAATACCACACAAAGTGGATAAAAACTCTAGCCATAAAAAGACAAATAGTGTCTGATTCCAGTTGCTTGAGAAACAGAAAAGATGAGTAAAAGCCAAAGTGGGTGGGACTGCAATAGACTGTGTCAGGGAAAAGTGAGGAGTCATTGTCCATTGGTCCTTTTGTTTAAAAAATGAAAAATATCTTGAAATGGATGGTGGTGACATTTGCATGTCAGTGTGAATGTTCTTTTTTTTTTTTTTTTAAGATTTACTTATTTATTATATGTAAGTACACTGTCGCTGTCTTCAGACACTCCAGAAGAGGGCGTCAGATCTTGTTATGGATGGTTGTGAGCCACCATGTGGTTGCTGGGATTTGAACTCAGGACCTTCGGAAGAGCAGTCAGTGGTGCTCTTAACCCCTGAGCCATCCCTCCAGCCCAGTGTGAATGTTCTTAATGCCACCAAACTGTACTCTTTTAAAAAAGAAAAGATTGAATGTTTCGTTATACATATTTTGCCAGAACTTTATCTTTTAAAGACAAAGATGTGAAGATCATTAATACCTACTGACTGACCCCTGTGTCAAGTAAGTCTTATGAGATATTTCACCCTTGCCATTCATTCACAGATCATGCTGCAGACATTGGAATTTGTGGTCCATTATGGTGACAACATTTTGATTGTACTTGCTATGGAAGGGCTAATCACAGGGACCTGAGCTAGGGAGAGACAGGAAACACAGTATGGTGAAGTACACCTCATAAATGGAGGTGAAAATTAACTGGCATAATGTGGACAGACTCTGAAGCACACTATACTGTTCCACAGACAGTTAAATAATCTTGTAGCTTTTGAATAATGACAGTCTTATACATATATTTTAGGACTTCCTCACCGCACTTCCTCTGGAAAAAAAGAAGATTCTTTTTGTTCCTTTCATGGTACATGGTCAGTGCCACCACCAAACAAGTCTTTTATTTTAAGCTACAACTTTTATTAATAACCTTGGAACAAATTCATTAATAATTCTCTGTGGTTTTATTGTATTTTATAATCTCAAAATAACTTTCACACACAGCCATTAACCTCTAAAATTATCTCTCTGAAGGTATTATTTTCTTCCAAGTGGGGAGAACAAAGATCAAAGGTCAGTGAGGTCACAGTGGGTAAATGATGGAACTAAGTATAGCACATAATCTTTCTGATGTTCTGCCTCTGAGAGCACTCAATGACATCCATCCTATCGAATACACATTTCTCCAGGGATATTGACCAACTATGTCTTAACAAGTTTTTTATATCACTCCTCTTTAGTAGTTGCTTAAATACTTGAATTTCTGTAACATATTTCTGTCTTATTACTAGAGTTTCTCACATGTGTCAAGCATCTTCCTAAGATGAAAGTTACCAGTAAGTCTTGAGAATCATTGGGTATAAATCTAGATTATGTTATTGTTATCAGAATTATAGAAAGCCTGGGCCATGGCAATCCTAACAGGCTATGCTTAGCCAACTGTTCCTCAACAGGCAAATTAAAGAGTCAAAGCAGGGGAAGGATATTTATTCAATGTGGTCAAATTGGGAAGAGGAAAAGGTTGGTGTCACTACCTCCCAAAGCCCACATTCATGGTCCTGAACTTAATCTTAGGATTAGATAGAGGGCCAGAGTTATGCAAACACAGGAGGTCCTACTCAAGATGTGGTCCATGGCACTAAGTGTGGCTCTGACCATCATCATCATCTCTGCTCTAGTTTCCCCAACAAGCATTTTGATAAGTTATTAGAATGATGGGAAATTTCTTTCCAAGAGGCAGTTCCTTTTTTTGGGCTGGCATCAGGCTTTAGCTCCACCCATTCACCCCAGGATAAGATTCCTGAGGATATTTGAATCCTTGGGAACTACTGATTCAGTATAGTCAGTTAGCCAAGGGAAGGGCACAGACATCTTGTTTAGAACATATTCATCCCTGATATGAGTGTTGCATCTCTCTCTACTGGGTTTCTAAAATTGCGTGGTAAAACATGTCTGTCTAAAGCAGGTATCATAAATAGGATACAAGTAATAGCCAAGGCTTGAGACGATCAGATAGTGTCAGGTGACCATTCATAAGGACTGTTTTCACAGTTGAATCTCTTTATTATTTACTTTATTCAATTTATTTATTCTCTTTATTATTCAATTTATTATTTCACAACAGTGAAGGGAGCCCTTTCACTCTTGTTGAAGTCTCTGGCCTAGGTATCAGTAACACTAACAACTCTAGTAGCAATATGAAGTTTCCAGAAAATTCTGTATAAATATTCCTGAATTGAGTTTGTGAATATTGCTTAAGCCAAACCAAATAAATTGTTCCTTTTGTATTCCCACAAATCTTTGCATTCTTTCCCAGTGAGACTTGTAGATAAGTCCTAACAGAAAATAGGAGAAAAAAATTCAACAACACTTCTGGGAAACCCACATAAGGTACGGAATCAATGACTCTAATTATTTTTTTCTTGTTGTCCTCTCAGGGGAAAGAGAACCATTAGAATCTAGTGGTTCTATTCAACTTTAGGTGTGATCTCCTCAGCAGTAATGTAGAAAAATAATCTGAATTAAATCAATAAGAAGGTTTGAGCAATAGTAATCAGACAATCTCCATGTATATGTGGTTAAAAAAAAACAATTCTCATTCTTCAATAATTTTGTTAAAGTAGCATTGAAAGTCCTTTAAAGGAAAATAGCCTCTGTGACAAATAAATAAATAAATAAAATAAATAAAAATAAAAAAATAAAAAAGGGGAATATTTCTCTATCTCCTCTCTTAAAATTTAGTCCAGTTGGCCCAATCACCTGGCTAAAGGACTTCCTTCAGGAAGGAACATTAACCTTAAGTCATGCTAAAAAGCTATGAGGATAATTTGCCCTTAATGAGATAATGTGCTTTTCTTTCCAGAATTTTTAACCCCTAGTACAGTCACTCCAGGTTCACCATGAGGTCATGTTGAGTCTACCCACCTTTCTGAGAAGTGCTTTTTGAGTTGTTAGCCAGGGTTGTTCAAGAGATTCCCAAATATTGTAGGCTATCGCTACTGCCTTTTTTTTTTTAAAACTCACGGAGGTAAGGCCCTACTGCTGAAGATGCCAGATACTTCAGGCACAGGTCACAGTTCCTAAGTGGAACTGTCCTGAAACCCTTCTTCGTGAAGACTATCCTTCTTTGTACCAGAAAGTGCCACTAAAGCTTCCAAAGGAAGGGTGGCACTAACAGTCCTACCTAGCTATGAAACATCTATGAACCAGAACAATGATCACAATAACTCTCGCCCTGATGTAGTGGTATGCATACTTTGGTTGGTAACTACCAACTCTTTAAGTAGACATAAGACCCATTCAACAAGAGGGAAATCATTCTTAAAACTGAAAACAGCCAATGACTTAGGCCTAGTGAAACTATAGCTCATGGAAGATTATCTATAACAGTTCCATTACTAAGCAAGTATAGTCTCTAACTATATTCTGAATATTTGTCCTTATACCCACTGATAAATGTATTCCTTACCCCTTTTCTAGAAAACTTCTCTTTCTGGTAGATGGAGACCATTGCAGAAAACCATAACCAATAAAAATACATAGCTATGGTGCTCTGTTCCAACTGATATATGAAAGTCACATCAACAAGAATGAAACCCAAAGTCTGCACCCAAAGCTCAGGGATCATTTTTGAAAGACAGAAGAAAGATTGTAAGAGCCAGTGATGCAGAGAGTTTGATGTGAGATCATGTCTCCTAGGAATGTCAGAAGTGACTCTCATAAAGTTACTTTGCAGATATTTTCCAGCATTAGGTCTCAATGATCCTTTCTTATTAAAAATAACCAACTCAGATTTTATAAAAACGGGGCACAGGATTATGGGAACAGTGACTATCTCTTTCCTAAGAATGCCTACTCCTCTCTGTATTGTTTCTATACTGTTAAATTACATGTGTTTTGAGATTCAAGTCTAAGAACAACTTTAAAAAGAAAAACAACAATGTGGTTCAGAATTGCTGCAGACAAACACTATGGGGTGATGCCTTCTGGACTGGACTGCACAGTACTACTAGAACTAGTGTGCAATTTCTACACTTCCCTGAGTTCAGTTTCCTGCCTCTAAGAGGATCCTCATGCTTATCTCTCCTAATTGTTGGGAGTAAGTTTGCACTGTGTTGCGTCTCTATGATTAGTACAAGGCTGAACACATTGTAAATATTTTAAAGAGAGGAGTAAAAGAAATTTAGGAATATTTACAAAACTTCATTTGACTTCCTTTATATGTTCTAAAGGAGGACAGGTAAGAAAACAAAAAAGAAAAGTATCGAAGCACAATGAGCTAACTTCATAGGTTTCCTAAAATATATAGCCACTGTTATAATGTCCTTTCCACTATTGAGACACAAATTATATTTAATTTACTACCTCTATTAAATTATTCAATCTCATAAAGCATATATTGTATGGGCCCCAAATTCATCATCCAATGGGCTCCATTGTATTTATCTTGGACTTGTGACAGACACATTCAGACTTACAGAATCTGAAGACTTAAGAAAATGGAGCTTATTTTCAGACTTAAAGAAAATGAGAAATCATTAGAAAGAAGTTGAAGATATCTTGCTGCATTCTCCAATGCATGGGCTAAGAGATTGCCACCTTCTTCTTCCTTTCCTATTCATTTGAGATGTGCCCTGCTTCAAAGTAGGTCTAAATTTATCTTATTTAAATATCTTCCAGTTACGCTTGGATTAAAACAAAACTCCACTGATATATTTGTTCAGCCCTTTGGCCCACCTGTAAAGGAGATTTTAAACATGCAACTACAAAGTGATAACTTCACACGAGCTTTGAAGAGTGAGTAGAACCAACTGACAGGTTGAAAACAAGTTTAGTGACCAAGGTTGGTAGCTCACCAGAGAGACAAGAGTTTGTTATTATGACATAAAAATGTTTGGAAAGGTGGTTATCAGTTACTGTACTAGGATATCAGCTTTTGGAAAGGCAGAGACCAAATGACTTCAGAAACCAAAGAGCCATTACAAGCAACCAGGGTCATTGCTTGCACATTCCCACTTCTCTCCAGAGGACTTGACTTCTATCATCTGATTCCACCCCTTTCTAGCTGGGAGGCTTGAATGCCTCTAGTGAAATGCCAAGATAAATGAGAATTTAATAGCTTTCTACCAACAGCACCTGTGTAGATAAATTGGACAAAGTTTCAGATGAGTTGAAGAACCTCAATGTGTTATAGAGGAACAGCTGGTCCAGTCGGTGCTCATTTGCTGAATGGATTTTGTAATGCCAGCTTGGTATGGAAATGAATCTCCACATTCAGAACATCCATGTAAAAAGCATCTGTCATCTAAACAGCCCCAGGGGACATGTGATGTCTCGGCTATGGCAAATGATGATAAAGGCTGCCACCTGATAGAGCAACACTGCCGGCCAACATGTACTTTCTGAAGTGACACAATAGCTTCTATTGCCATCACATCTGGCACAGCACTAGAGTCATTTACCCAGCAGAAAACTTAGAATAAAATGAATATTTGGTTGGTTGTGATGTATTTTGGTTCCATCCCACCAACAGGTCTTTAAGCATCACTTGATTTGATGAGAATATGTATTCTAGGTCATTGTTCTAGTCTTTCATCGATGTCTGTAAGTGTGATCCAGAGAAAGAATCAAGTAAACAAGAAAAATAGATTGTGTTTAGAAAGAGAATTAGAAACTTTGTAACAACCCACCTACATGCTCTGTTCTTTCTTCTTTTAACAATTATCACAGAGGATTCAAATGCATGTTGCAAAGATGAAATATTTTTTAAATAAATATTTTTGGAAGTATCAACCTAAATATAATCATCATCACTATCATTATTGTCATTGTCATCATCATCATCATGCCTACCACCACCATCATAATTTTAACTCAACTCTTTTCCAAGATCTACTCTTTTACTCCTCTGTTAATTTACACTCACTACTTATCATTAACTCAGGCCCCCACAAAAGATCTGGGTCAGGGCTTCCCAGAAAAAGCAAGATGACTGCACATACACAGCACATGTTCACACTTGCTCTGTGCAGTAAATATATCACAAATCTGCAAACCCATATAGAGATCATCTCTATACTCCATTCCACCTGACTTCATACTGCCTTACTCTTCTTGGCTTTGTCTTGCAATTCCAAATTCTTTCCTGTCCTTTGAACTTCTCCCCTGAGCTAACCTTTCTAGGTTCTTCTTAAGTGTCTATGATGGGATTTCATATTTCTCTGTAGGACAAAATTAGATGCAGAATAACATCAAAATTTTGGTTTATGAGTGCCTATCCCTCAATAGGACAATGGGGGCTTATATTGGCTCCGCTTTCACCAAGGCTCAGGGATCACTGCAGAAAAAGAAGTGGACAGTGCAGCAACCAAAGGATGGAGAGGATTTCTGTATAATGCTGCCTTATGGATATGATAAGGCTATTGTAATCACAGATTCACAGAAGCTGTGGTTACCTTTAAGAAAGCCTATGGGAGATCAAGGCAGCCAAAGTTTTGGCATTAATGAGTAGAAGATCCCATCACGTATTGAGTAGATATTGACAATGAATAGTTGCTGTGGGGTGGAGAATCATTCCATAGAGACCACTGGTAGATTTCCCATGCCCTAATATGTGGTTCCTTACCCATGCACAGGGATAGAACTAATGGGAGTTAGGGGAGTAGTTTTGGAGGAACATGGGGATTTGGAAGGGGAACACATTGGTAGATGTGATCATATTTCATTGTGTACATGTATGAAATGCTCAAATTTGAAGTAAAATGAGAAAATTCAGCCGAGGTTAGAATCTTTTTAAAGTTAATGTTTGAGAAAAATATTTTCTAAATGATGGTTATTTAAAAGAATGATATTAAGAGAATATACATTTTTTAGGACAAAGCAGGTGATGTGTGGTTTTTCTATGTTGTCACTGAAATTTGCAAGCAAAATTGATTAGTACCTGAAAATCAGCACAGCATAAGGATCTCAGAGCTATGGTGAGATTACTATGAATAGTACACACCAGTGGCCTGTAAGTCTGACCTTGTGCTAGCCCTGAACTTATTATTGCAATCTTTATACTTCACTTTTTAATTAATACTCAATCATTGGACATGGATTAGGAACAAAGAGGAATAAATTAGAAATAATGTCTCACTACTGTTCTCCGACAACCAATAGTTCCCACCTGAATGAGTTGGAGTTTATTTAATGCCAAGTTCAATAACAGCGCCCTGGTCTGGGATGTCAATGTTACGCTCTACTTGCTGTAGTTCATTAGGTTCCTGGACGTCAGCATAGAACCTGAGCTATGTCAATGGAATCACTGTACCATTAGCTTACACTGGCTCAAATCCCTTTGACAACACCTTATTATTATTTACTTTTTCTTTGCTTCCATTTTATAAAGTAGCAATTGTTCAAACCAAATCTGCAGGGGGCCATCTTCATTTTAGACCAGGACTCTTTATTGTTTACCATCAGGCTACATTTCTGGAAATTGTAAAAATTTCTGAGAATTGTTTGAAATGCTGCATGTGACTAATTCAGTGCAAATGTTTAATTTTTAATGTATAATTTAGTTCCTTAGGACTATACTATAGTTATCCAACACATATGTGTTTTTATAAGTGTCCAATATGTTTGATTAATATCCTTTCAAGATTTTTTTGTGGATACTGCACACCTTACTATGTACCTCAGTACAAAGCTCCTGAAAATCTGTGTATCTGAACTAGTGACCAAAAATATTTATTTATTTTTTAATGTTATTTTATATGTATAGGTGTTTCACATCCGTGCACGTCTGTGTACCATGTATACATCTCTTGCCTGAGGAGGCCAGAAGAGGGAGTCTGATTCCTTTGAACTAAAGTTGCAGGTGGTTGTTAGCTAATATGTGGCTCTTAGGAATTGAACCTACATCTTCCAGAAAAAAATTGGTGCTCTGAACACTGAGCGATTTCTCCAAACCATAAAAAGGTTGTTTATTGATATGGGATATGCTTTAGTTTTCTCTTTTCTGTGTTAAATGTCAGTGACTGACTTTATTTCTAATCATTTGTAAGCAAATTCCCACTTATATAGTGTCTACCTGCTAAGTGATTTACGTGGTTATACTGTAACCTAGGAGATGGTCTTGGTAGTAACAATAATGATGCACAGAGCTTTAGAGCCAAGCTGTGAAGATTGTTGTCCTTAACATAGATAGAGAGGTAGATATACATACATATGCACTTTGGTATATGTAAGAAGTCTTGGAAAAATAATGTGATTAGCAACTAGGTTTAAAAGGAGAGAACAAACAATGGCCAATTTCAATTTCAGCTCATGTATAATATTGATTTGAATCTGTCTGCTGAATGGAGTAATTTATTCTTTGTATAAACGAAGACAGGACTCCAGGAAACATATTCGGCTAATTATTAACAACACTAAAAATTTCTTTTCACCTCTGTAATTTCCAGGCATTCTGTCACACAGTGTGCAACTTATTTTTTTCTTTTTCTTTTTAATTTTTATTAAACTAATAAAATTTATTTTAAAATATACAACTCAGTATTGACATATTGAAGTCACCAAAATAGTTTATAATAGTTAAATGCATCTTAAATATACATGATATCTTCTGAAGCTAAAAGTAATATAAACTCAACCAGTTTTTAAAATTTATTTGGAACATTGAACATGATAGAAGTAGAAAAAAATATCTCTTATGAAGTCCTCTATGAAAGGAAATTGTGACAAGTCTCCAATTACACAAAAACCCCTCCATCTCCAAGGGAGAATATGCAGCGTAACTGTGGCTTCATAGAATGAATTGGGTAGTGTTCCTTCTGTTTCTATTTTGTGGAATAGTTTGAAGAGTATTGATATTAGGTCTTGAAGGTTTGATAGAATTCTGCATTAAACCCATCTGGTCCTGTGCTTTATTTGGTCAGGAGACTTTTAATGACTGCTTCTATTTCTTAGGGGTTATGGGAATCTTTAGATGGTTTATCTGATCCTGATTTAACTTTGGTATTTGTTATCTGTCTAGAAAATTGTCCATTTCATCCAGATTTTCCAGTTTTGTTGAATATAAGCTTTTGTAGTAGGATCTGATGATTTTTTTAATTTCCTGTTTCTCTTGAAATAGCTCCCTTTTCATTTCTGATTTTGTTAATTTGGATATTGTCTCTGTGCTCTCTGGTTAGTCTGGCTAAGGATTGCTTTTATCTTGTTGATTTTCTCAAAGAACCAGCTCCTGGTTTTGTTGATTCTTTGTACAGTTCTTTTTTGTTTCTACCTGGTTGATTTCAGCCCTGAGTTTGATTATTTCCTGCCATCTATCCTCTTGGGTGTATTTGCTTCTTTTCATTCTAGAGCTTTCAGGTGTGCTGTTAAACTGCTAGTATATGCTCTCTCTAGTTTATTTTTGGAGGCACTTGGAGCTGAGGTTTCCTCTTAGCACTGCTTTCATTGTGTCCCATAAGTTTAGGTATGTCGTGACTTCATTTTCATTGAATTCTAAAAAGTAATTTCTTTATTTTTTTCCTTGACCAAGTTATCATAGAGTAGGGTGTTGTTCAGCTTCCATGTGTATGTGGGCTTTCTGTTGTTTTTGTTGCTATTGAAGACCAACCTTTGTCTGTGGTGATCTGATAGGATGCGTGGGATTATTTCAATCTTCTTGAATCTGTTGAGGCCCGTTTTGTGATAGATTATATAGACAATTTTGGAGAAGGTATCATGAGGTGCTACAAAGAAGGTATATTCTTTTCTTTTAGGATAAATGTTTTCCAGATATCTGTTAAATCTATTTGGTCCATAACTTCTGTTAGTTTCACTGTGTCTCTGTTTAGTTTGTGTTTTCATGATCTGTCCATTGATGAGAGTAGGGGGAGGGTTGAAATCTCCCAGTATTATTGTGTGAGGTACAATGTGTGCTTTAGTAGTGTTTCTTTAATGAATGTGGGTGCCCTTGCATAGATTCAGAATTGAGAGTTCTTCTTGGTAGATTTTTCATTTGATAAGTATGAAGTGACCTTCCTTAATCCTTTTTGGTAACTTTTGTTTGAAAGTTGTTTTTTTTTTCAATATTAGAATGACTACTCCAGCTTGTTTCTTGAGACCATTTGCTTGGAAAATTGTTTTCCAGTCCTTTACTGTGAGGTAGTGTCTGTCTTTGACAATGAGGTGCATTTCCTGAATGCAGTCAATTGTGGGGTCCTGCTTATGTATCCAGTCTGTTAGTCCATGTCTTTTTATTGGGGAAATTGAGGCTATTGAAGTTAAGGGATATTAAGGAATAGTGATTATTGCTTCCTGTTATTTTTGATGTTATTTTTATGTTTGTGTGGTTATCTTCTTTTGGGTTTATTGAAAGAAGATTACTTTCTTGCTTTTTCTAGAGTGTAGTTTCCCTCCTTGTGTTGGTGTTTTCCATCTATCTTCCTTTGTAGGACTGGATTTGTGGATAGATATTGTGTAAATTTGGTTTTGTCATAGAATATCTTGGTTTCTCCATCTATGGTAATTGAACTAATTGAGAGTTCTGCTGCGTATAGTAGCCTGGACTGGCATTTGTGTTCTCTTAGGGTCTGTATGAGATCTGCCCAGAATCTTCTAGCTTTCATAGTCTCTGGTGAGAAGCCTGATGTAATTCTGATAGGTTTGCCTTTATATGTTACTTAACCTTTTCCCCTTACTGCTTTTAATATTCTTTCTTTGTTTGTGCATTTGGTGTTTTGACTATTATGTGACAGGAGGAATTTCTTTTCTGGACCAATCTATTTGGAGTTCTGTAGGCCTCTTGTATGCTTTTGGGCATCTCTTTCTTTAGGTGAGGGAAGTTTTCTTCTATAATTTTGTTGAAGATATTTACTGGCTCTTTAAGTTGGGAATCTTTACTGTCTTCTATATCTATTATCCTTAGGTTTGGTCTTCTCAGTGTGTCCTGGATTTCCTGGATGTTTTGGGTTAGGAGTCTTTTTCACTTTGCATTTTCTTTGACTGTTGTGTCAGTGTTTTCTATGGTATCTTCTGCACCTGAGATTCTCTCTTCTATCTCTTGCATTCTCTTGGTGATGCTTACATCTATGACTCATGATCTCTTTCCTAGGTTTTCTATCTCCAGGGTTGTCTTGCTTTGTGATTTCTTTATTGTTTCTATTTCCATTTTTTTAGATCTTTGATAGTTTTGTTCGATTTCTTCACCTGTTTGGTTGTGTTTTCTTGTAATTCTTAAAGGGATTTATGTGTTTCCTTTTTAAGGGCTTCTACCCGTTTAGCCATGTTCTCCTGTATTTCTTTAAGGGAGTTATTTATGTCCTTCTTAACGTCCTCTATCATCACAATGAGATGTGATTTTTAAATCAGAGTCTTGCTTTTCTGGTGTGTTGGGAGTATACAGGGCTCTCTGTGGTGGGAGAACTGGGTTTTGATAATGCCAAATAGCCTTCTTTTCTGTTGCTTATGTTCTTGCCCTTGTCTCTCGCCATCTGGTTATCTCTGGTATTAGCTGGTCTTGCTGTCTCTGACTGTGACTTGTCCTTCCTGCAAGCCTGCGTGTCAGTATTCCTGGGAGACCAATTCTCTCCAGGAGGGATTTGGGTATGGCGATCTGTGGTGCAATGTCAGTTCCGGGGTGCAGATGGAAACCTGAAGGATCCTGTTCCTAGCTGTTCCTTGATTCCTGTGTCCTGATGGCTCTGGGCAGATCACTCTTGGGCTAGGAATTTGGGCAGTGGTAGTCTAACCTGTGCTCACAGGTGTGTCAGTACTCCTGGGAGACCAGCTTTTTCCAGATGGTATTTGAGTATGGAGCACTGTGGCACAGGATCAGCTCTGGGCAGGACTGGAAAGACCCTGACCCAGGCTGCTCCTAGGTTCCTGTATCCTGAGGGCTCTGGGAAGATCCCTCTGAGCAGAAGTGGTGGTCTTACCTGTACTCACAGGCTTGTCAGCATTCCTGTGAGGCCAGTGCTCTCCCAGTAGTATTTATGTATGGAACACTGTGGTACAGGATCAACTCTGGGTACAGATGGAAACTGCTTCAACATATTCTTAGCATGCAACATCTCATCTATTGAGTAGCATTAAAAATGCAAAAAGACACAGCAGTGAGACAACTCAGTGCATAGAAGTGCTTGATGTACAACTCTGATGACCTGAGTTTGATCCCTGGACCTCATGGGGGAAGGAGAGAATTAAATCCAGAAACTTATCCATTAATGTACACACCTGCTACCTAGTAGTAAATACAATTTAAAATATTTAAATTCAAAAGAAATAAGAAGGAAGGATTTGTGGTCATCAGATGATAATTAAGAAGAATTATTGAGAGTGTCTTGAGCACATTGCCCGTTCTTACCTTCAATGCATCCTTTTCTTGTGTATGTGTCTTTCCTCTCTTAATGGCTGTGGTTAAATATGTATTACAACTTTACATTAAAGTCAGCCATGCTTACAGGCATGGAATTGTCTTCTGTTATGTTCTTCAGCTTTTCCTGCCACAGTCATTCTTTCCACTACTGTTCACTTCCTCTAAAAAAAACAAAAAAAACCCACCACCATTCATCAGTACCCATGTTGCAACTTTGCCTATTTCATTTAAAATTCTGATATATTTCTAGGGGTGCTAGCTATGATTCTATATAATAACGTAAAATTCCGTTCTTATCAAGTGCAAAGTACATACTTAAGGATCATGCTTAGACTGAAAGAGTTAAAAAAAATCTAACAAAGAGACAGAGACAAGTCAATGATTTCCAATACAAATCAAACTAAAAGGAAACAGTGGAACAAAGCCAGCTGGGTACACATCACGTTATCAGTGCATGTGGCCCTTGACTGAGAACAGCTGGGTACACATCACGTTATCGGTGCATGTGGCCCTTGACTGAGAACAGCTGGGTACACATCACGTTATCAGTGCATGTGGCCCTTGACTTAGAACAGCTGGGTACACATCACGTTATCTGTGCATGTGGCCCTTGACTGAGAACAGCTGGGTACACATCAAGTTATCTGTGCATGTGGACCTTGACTTAGAACAGCTGGGTACACATCACGTTATCTGTGCATGTGGCCCTTAGAACAGCTGGGTGCACATCACGTTATCAGTGCATGTGGCCCTTGACTTAGAACAGCTGGGTACACATCACGTTATCTGTGCATGTGGCCCTTGACTTAGAACAGCTGGGTACACATCATGTTATCTGTGCATGTGGCCCTTGACTTAGAATAGTGTGACTTGTGACTTCTGACTTTAACCTGGTACAAAAGCAATGTGCTCTTGGCAATAGCAGACAGACTTCAAAATTTGAGTTTTGTATTTTGGGTATTTCCCCAGGCTAATAATATGGATTGATATTGTTTCCCTGGAAACAGCAGGCACTATAGAGTACTGTAATTCAGTCTGTCATACAGTCTTCAAGATAGACATTTCTCTGGAGTATACTAAGTTGCTTAGCTATGATTTTTGGTATTATAGTATGTTAGATAGATTATTTTCTTTAATACAGAGGATTGGTATGTTGCTCAGGCTGGATTTGAATTTTTCAAACTTCTGTCTTATTATCTGGAGTACTGGGATTATTGGTGTGTACCACCACAGGCCCACCTTAAATATGTTTCTGACTTAAAATGCTTTCAGTAGGATAGTTTTACCAGAATATAATCCTTTTGTTTTTTTTTATTATTTAATTTATTTTATTTTTTTAATTTACATTCCAAATCATTTCCCCTTTCCCGTTTCCTCCCTCCCCGAAAGTCCCATAAGCCCCCTTCCCTCCCTCTTTTCTCCATTCAACCCCCTCTCGTTACTCTGTCCTGGCGTTCCCCTACATCCAGTCTTTCCAGGACCAGGGGTCTCTCCTTCCATCTTCTTAGAAATCTATTGATATGCGGATTGTGTCTAGGGTATTCCGAGATTCTGGGTCAATATCCCCTTATCAGTGACTGCATACCATGTGTGTTCTTTTGTGATTGGGTTACCTCACTAAGGATGATATTTTCAAGATCTGACCATTTGCCTAGGAATTTCGTGAATTCATTGTTTTTAATTGCAGAGTAGTATTCCCATTGTGTAGATATACCACATCTTCTGAATCCATTCCTCCGTTGAGGGACATCTGGGTTTTTTCCAGCTTCTGGCTATTATAAATAAGGCTGCTATGAACATAGTGGAGCATGTGTCTTTATTGCATGCAGGTAAAGCCTCTGGGTATATGCCCAGGAGTGGTATAGCCGGATCCTCTGGGAGTGTCATGCCCAGTTTTCTGAGGAACCGCCAGACTGCTTTCCAGAGTGGTTGAACCAGCTTGCAATTCCACCAGCAGTGGAGGAGTGTTCCTCTTTCTACACATCCTCGCCAACAACTGCTGTCTCCTGTGTTTTTGATCTTAGCCATCCTGACTGGTGTGAGATGGAATCTCAGGGTTGTTTTGATTTGCATTTCCCTAAAGACTAAGGATGATGAACATCTCTTTAGGTGCTTCTCAGCCATTAGATATTCTTCAGGTGAGAACTCTTTTGTTTAGCTCTGTACCCCATTTTTTAATAGGGTTACTTGCCTCTCTGGAGTTTAACTTCTTGAGTTTTTTGTATATCTTGGATATTAGCCCTCTGTCGGATGTAAGGTTGGTAAAGATCATTTCCCAGTTAGTTGGTTGCCGCTTTGTCTTTTTGACAGTGTCTTTTGCCTTGCAAAAACTTTGTAATTTAATGAGGTCCCATTTGTCTATTCTTGATCTTAGAGCATAAGCTATTGGAGTTCTGTTCAGGAAATTCTCCCCTGTGCCCATATGTTCAAGGTTCTTCCCTAGTTTCCCTTCTATTAGTTTCAGTGTGTCTGGTTTTATGTGGAGATCTTTGATCCACTTAGAATTGAGCTTAGTGCAAGGAGATAAGGATGGGTCAATTTGCATTCTTCTGCATGTTGACCTCCAGCTGAGCCAGCACCATTTGTTGAAAAGGCTATCTTTTTTCCACTGGATGGTTTTAGCTCCTTTGTCAAAGATCAAGTGACCATAGGAGTGTGGATTCATTTCTGGGTCTTCAATTCTGTTCCATTGATCTACATGTCTGTTACTATACCAATACCATGCGGTTTTTAACACTATTGCTCTGTAGTACAGCTTGAGGTTTGGGATACTGATTCCCCCACAGGTTCTTTTACTCCTGAGAATAGTTTTAGCTATTCTGGGTTTTCTGTTATTCCAGATGAATTTTTGAATTGCTCTTTCTAACTCTATGAAGAATTGAGTTGGGATTTTGATGGGGATTGCATTGAATCTGTGTATTACTTTTGGTAAGATGCTCATTTTTACTATATTAATCCTGCCAATCCATGAGCATGGCAGATTTTTCCATCTTCTGAGGTCTTCTTCAATTTCTTTCTTCAGAGACTTGAAGTTCTTGTCATACAGATCTTTCACTTGTTTGGTTAGAGTCACGCCAAGATACTTTATATGGTTTGTGGCTATCGTGAAGGGTATCATTTCTCTTACTTCTTTCTCAGCCTGCTTATCCTTTGAGTATAGGAAGGCTTCTGACTTGCTTGAGTTGATTTTATGTCCGGCCACTTTGCTGAAGTCGTTTATCAGCTGTAGGAGTTCTCTGGTGGAGTTCTTTGGGTCGCTTAAGTATACTATCATATCATCTGCAAATAGTGATAGTTTGACTTCTTCCTTTCCAATTTGTATCCCTTTGACCTCTTTTTGTTGTCTAATTGCTCTAGCTAGAACTTCAAGTACTATATTGAAAAGATATGGAGAGAGAGGGTAGCCTTGTCTAGTCCCTGATTTTAGTGGGATTGCTTCAAGTTTCTCTCCATTTAGATTGATGCTGGCTACCGGTTTGCTGTAAATTGCTTTTACTATGTTTAGATATGGGCCTTGAATTCCTGATCTTTCCAAGACCTTTAGCATGAAAGGATGCTGAATTTTGTCAAATGCTTTCTCAGCATCTAATGAGATGACCATGTGGTTTTTTTCTTTGAGATTGTTTATGTAGTGGATTACATTGATGGATTTCCTTATATTGAACCATCCCTGCTTCCCTGGGATGAAGCCTACTTGATCATGGTGAATGATCGTTTTGATGTGTTCTTGGATTCGGTTGGCAAGAATTTTATTGAGTAATTTTGCATCGATATTCATAAGAGAGATTGGCCTGAGATTCTCTTTCTTTGTCGGATCTTTGTGTGCTTTTGGTATTAGTGTAATTGTGGCTTCAAAGAACAAGTTGGGTAGTGTTCCTTCTGTTTCTATTTTGTGGAACAGTTTGAAAAGTATTGGTGTTAGGTCTTCTTTGAAGGTCTGATAGAATTCTGCACTAAAACCATCTGGACCTGTGCCTTTTTTGGTTGGAAGACTTCCAATGACAACTTCTATTTCTTCAGGGGTTATAGGACGGTTTAGATGGTCTATTTGATCCTGACTTAATTTTGGTACTTGGTATCTGTCAAGGAAATTGTCCATTTCCTCAAGATTTTCTAGTTGTGTTGAATACAGGTTTTTGTAGTAGGATCTGATGATTTTTTGAATTTCCTCAGTTTCTGTTGTTATCTCTCCCTTTTCGTTTCTGATTTTATTAATTTGGATACTATCTCTGTGCCCTCTGGTTAGTCTGGCTAAGGGCTTATTTTTCTTGCTGATTTTCTCAAAGAACCAACTCCTCGTTTTGTTGATTCTTTGTATGGTTTTATTTGTTTCTACTTGATTGATTTCAGCCCTGAGTTTGATGATTTCCTGCCTTCTACTCCTCTTTGGTGTATTTGCTTCTTTTTGTTCCAGGGCTTTCAGGTGTGCCATTAAGCTGTTAGTGTATGCTGTCTCCCGATTCTTTTTGTCGGCACTCAGGGCTATGAATTTTCCTCTTAGCACTGCTTTCATTGTGTCCCATAAATTAGGGTATGTTGTGCCTTCATTTTCATTAACTTTCAAAAAGTCTTTGATTTCTTTCTTTATTTCCACCTTGACCAAGTTATCATTGAGTAGAGCATTGTTCAGCCTCCATGTGTACGTGGGTTTTCTTTTGTTTTTGTTGCCATTGAAGACCACCCTTATTCCATAGTGATCTGATAGGAGGCATGGGATTATTTCTATCTTCTTGTATCTGTTGAGGTCTGATTTGTGACCAATTATATGGTCCATTTTGGAGAAGGTACCATGAGGAGCTGAGAAGAAGGTGTATTCTTTAGCTCTAGGATGAAATGTTCTATATATATCTGTTACTTCCATTTGGTCCAAGGCTTCAATTAGATTCACTGTGTCCCTGTTTAGTTTCTGCTTTCCTGAACGATCCATTTCAGAGAGCGGGGTGTTGAAGTCACCCACTCTTATTGTGTGCGGTGCGATGTGTGCTTTGAGTTTTAGTAAAGTTTCTTTTACGAATGAGGGTGCCCTTGCATTTGGAGCATAGATATTCAGAATTGAGAGTTCTTGATGGTGGATTTTTCCCTTGATCAGTATGTAGTGTCCTTCTGTGTCTTTTTTGATGACTTTAGGTTGAAAATCAATTTTATCCGATATTAGGATGGCAACTCCACCTCGTTTCTTGGGGCCATTTGCTTGTAAAATTGTTTTCCAGCCTTTTACTCTGAGGTAGTGTTTGTCTTTGACACTGAGGTGCGTTTCCTGCATGCAGCAAAATGCTGGGTCCTGTTTACGTATCCAGTCTGCTAGTCTATGTCTTTTAATTGGGGAATTGAGACCATTGATATTAAGAGAGATTAAGGCATAGTGATTATTGCCATCTGCCATTCTTGACGCTATCTTTATGTTTGAGTGGTTATCTACTTTTGGGTTTGATTCAAGAAGGTTATTATCTCATTTTTTCCAGGGTGTTGTTTCTCTCCCTGTATTGGAGGTTTCCACCTATTATCCGTTGCAGGGCTGGATTTGTGGAAAGATATTGTGAAAATTTGGTTTTATCATGGAATATCTTGGTTTCTCCATCTATGGTGATTGAGAGTTTTGCTGGGTATAGTAGTCTAGGCTGGCATTTGTGCTGTCTTAGTGTCTGCATGAGATCTGCCCAGGATCTTCTGGCTTTCATAGTCTCTGGTGAGAAGTCTGATGTGATTTGGATAGGTCTTCCTTTGTATGTTACTTGGCCCTTTTCTCTTACTGCTTTTAGTATTCTTTCTTTGTTTAGAACATTCGGTGTTTTGATTATTATGTGACGGGAGGTATTTCTGTTCTGGTCCAGTCTGTTTGGAGTTCTGTAGGCTTCTTGAACGTTCATCGGCATCTCTCTCTTTAAGTTAGGGAAGTTTTCCTCCATAGTTTTGTTGAAGATGTTTACTGGCCCTTTAAGTTGCAAATCTTCACTCTCATCTATACCTATAATCCTTAGGTTTGGTCTTCTCATTGTGTCCTGGATTTCCTGGATGTTTTGGGTTACATGTTTTTTGCATTTTGCATTTTCTTTGACTGTTGAGTCAATGCTTTCTATGGAATCTTCAGCACCTGAGATTCTTTCTTCCATCTCTTGTATTCTATTGTTGATGTTTGCATCTATGACTCCTGATTTCTTCCCAAGGTTTTCTATCTCCAAAGTTGTCTCCCTTTGTGATTTCTTAGTTGTTTCTACTTCCTTTTTTAGTTCCTGGATGGATTTGCTGAGATCCTTCACTTGTTTGTTTGTATTTTCCTGTATTTCTTTAAGGTATTTTTGCATTACCACTTTCAGGATTTCTTCCTGATGACCCACGTTCTCCTGCATTTCTCTGAGCGATTTTTGTGTTTCTTCCTCCTGGGATTCCATCTGTTGATCCATCGTCTCCTGCATTTCTTTAAGCAGTTCTCGTGTTTCCTTTGTAAGGGCATCTAACCGTTGATTCATTTCTTTAAGCAATTTTTGTGTTGCCTCCTTATGGGCATCCATCTGTTGACCCATATTCTTCTGCATTTCTTTATGCAAATTTTGTGATTCCTTTGTGAGTGCGTCTACCCGTTGATTCATCTCGTTAAGCGATTTTTGTGTTGTCTCCTTGTGCGCCTCCATCTTTTGATCCATGTTCTCCCGCATTTCTCTAAGCGATTTTTGTGTTTCCTTTGTAAGGGCTTCTAACCGTTGATTCATGGTCTCCTGTAACTCTTTATGAGATTTATTTGTGTCCTTCTTGTGATCCTCTAATAGGATCATGAGAAGTGATTTTAAATCCAGATCTTGTCTTTCGGGTGTGGTGGGTTATCCAGGACTTGCTGCTGTTGGAGAGTTGGGTTCGGAAGGTCCCACATTACTTTGATTTCTGTTAGTAACATTCCTACGTTTGCCTTTTGCCATCTGGATGCCTCTGATGTTAGTTGGTCCTGCTGCCACTGGCTGTTGGTTGGACCTCCTGTGAGCCTGCAAAGCTATTTCTGCCCCCCCTGGATTACCAGGATTCCCCTGGCACCGATTTCTGGGGCCTGCCTGCTCCTGAGTGACTTTGGAGCCCTAATGTGCCTTGCCCCAAGTGATCTTATATTGGGGAGGCCTTGCACATCTAAAGGCTCAGCCTAGTGGATTCCTGGAGCAGAGGTCGCCAAAGGGAGGCTGGTAGGCTCCTGCCCTGTGCAGGGGTGTGTCATCTCTCCTGGGGGGGGAGGGGGCGTCCCTCTGCCAGGCAGAAGTCCCACAGTAGAGCTGGCGTGCTGGTTACTGCAGATCAGCCCAGCACTTTGGAGCCGCATACACACAAGCCGCCCGAGACCCAAGTGATATTATGCCTGTCTGTCTCAGAACCTGGCTGTCCCAACCTCCCAGTCACTGGAGCAAAGATGGCGGAGGGCACTCTCCGTGGCGAAGCTCACCCTGTAGGCGCGATGGCCCGCCGATCTGGCACCCAGACGACCACAGCGCTGACCCGTTCTCGGGCACAGACGGAAGCCCCAACAGGCCGTGTCCCAAGTGATGTTATATTGGGGATAGGGAGCTTGGGGTACCTGTCTCTTCAGCGCAGTCTGCGGGAACAGAGGTCGCGGAAGGAAACCTGGTAGGCTCCCGCCCAGTGCGGGGTCCCTCTGCCAGGCAGACGTCCCACAGCAGAGCTGGCGCGCTGGTTACTGCAGATCATCCCTGCACCTGGGAGCCGCGCACACACACAAGCCGCCCGAGACCCAAGCGATATTATGCCTGTCTGTCTCAGAACCTGGCTGTCCCAACCTCCCAGTCACTGGAGCAAAGATGATGGAGGACCCTGGTCAACCATTCTTAGGGGACTGGAAAGAATTTCTTGTCACTTATCTGAATTCATTGCTCTGAAGCTTGATATCTAAATATATAAAATCTGAATTTTCTTTGTATATTTTTCTTGCTTCTACCTTTGTGTTTTTTAATCTACATTGAATTCTGATTATATGATTGCACTTCTTCTCAGTGATTATGCAGTTTGGTTTTAATTAGATATTCTATATGGAGCAAAATCTACCATTAATATTGTATAATGTAATAAAGAGCATACACTCAGTTGCTGTTTTATATTCTTAATATCTTAAGCAGTAAAATGTAAAAGTAACAGAAAATTATATCATTAATATAGTTGATTTTATCACCCTATCTTAGTCAGAGTTTCTATTCCTGCACAAAACATCATGACCAAGAAGCAAGTTGGGAAGAAAAGGGTTTATTTAGCTTACACTTCCACACTACTCTTCATCACTGAAGGAAGTCGGAACTGGAACTCAAGCAGGTCAGAAAGCAGGAGCTGATGCAGAGGCCATGGAGGGATGTTCCTTACTGGCTTGCTTCACCTGGCTTGCTCAGCATGCTCTCTTATAGAACCCAGAGATGGTACCATCCACAAGGAGTCCTCCCCCCTTGATCACTAATTAAGAAAATGCCCCACAGCTGGATTTCATGAAGGAACTTCCCCAACTGAGGCTCCTTTCTCTGTGTTAAATCCAGGCTTTGTCAAGTTGACACACAAAACCAGTCATTATAATTGACCCCTTGTCAACTTGATACACAAACACATTAAGCCTCAACCCTTACTTTGGACAGAGAAGTGAGAAGGGGTTGAATGGGGAAAAGAGGGAGGGAAGGGGGCTTATGGGACTTTCGGGGAGGGAGGAAACGGGAAAGGGGAAATGATTTTGAATGTAAATAAAAAAAAACTTAGAAAATAAAATAAAAAAAAAAGAAAGCTAAATCAGGTAGTAACTCCAATTGCAGCTGGGGTACCATATATAGTTTCGCTACATGAGCAAATTAACACATCTCCTGGTACCTGGTATGCAACTATTGATCTGGCAAATGCCTTCTTCTCAGTATCTGTCCATAAGGACCACCAGAAGCAATTTGCTTTCAGTTGGCAAGGCCAGCAATATACCTTGACAGTTTTGCTTCAAGGATATATTAACTCTACTGCCCTGTGTCATAACTTAGTTAGAAGGGATCTTGATCATTTGTCTCTTCTGCAAAATATCACATTGGTGCACTATATTGATGACATTATGCTGTTTCGACCAAGTGAGCAGGAAGTAGCAACCACTTTGGATTCATTGGTAACATATATGTGTATCAGAGGATGGGAAATAAATGCAACCAAAATTCAAGGACCATTTACCTCAGTGAAATTCTTAGAAGTACAGTGATGTGGGGCATGCAGAGATATTCCTTCTAAGGTAAAAGATAAATTATTGCACCTGGCCCCTCCCACCACCAAGAAAGAAGCACAACATTTAGTGGGTCCATTTGGATTCTGGAGACAGCACATTCCTCACATAGGTATGTTACACAGGCCTGTTTACCAAGTGGCTCGGAAAGCTGCTAACTTTGTGTGGGGCCCGGAACAGGAGAAGACTCTTCAAAAGCTCCAGGCTGCTGTGTAGGCTGCTCTACTTACTTGGACCATATGATCCAGCAGACCCAATGGTACTTGAGGTGTCAGAGGCAGATAGAGATGCTGTTTGGCGCCTCTGGCAGGCCCTTGTAGGCAAATCACAGAAGAGACCTTTGGGATTTTGGAGCAAAGCTCTACCATCATCTGTAGACAACTATTCTCCCTTTGAAAAACAGCTTTTGGCTTGCTATTGGGCCTTAGTGGAAACTGAACATTTGACAATAGGACACCAAGTTACTATACCACCTGAACTGCACATCATGAGCTGGGTGTTATCAGACCCTCCAAGTCATAAAGCAGGACGTGCACAGCAGCAGTCTATTATCAAATGGAAGTGGTATATATGTGATCGGACCCGAGCAGGTCCTGAAGGAACAAGCAAGTTCCATGAAGAAGTTGCTCAGATGCCTATGGTTTCTACTCCTGTTACAATGCCATCTGCTGCCAAGCATGCGCCTATAGCCTCATGGGGTGTTCCCTATGACCAGCTGACTGAAGAAGACTAGGACCTGGTTTACTGATGGCTCTGCACGTTATGCAGGTACCACCCAGAAGTGGACAGCTGCAGCATTATAATCCCTTTCCGGGACAACCCTGAAAGATACAGGTGAAGGAAAATCTTCACAGTGGGCAGAACTTCAGGCAGTACTCATGGTATTATAGTTTGTTTGGAAAAAGAAATGGCCAGATGTATGATTGTTCACTGACTCATGGACTGTAGTCAATGGATTGGCTGGATGGCCAGGGATGTGGAAAGATCACAATTGGAAAATTGGTGAGAAAGACATCTGGGGAAGAAGTATGTGGATAGATCTCTCCAAATGGGCAAAGGACGTGAAGATATTTGTATCCCATATAAATTCTCACCAAAAGGTGACTTCAGCTGAGGAGGAGTTCAATAATCAAGTAGATAAGATGACCTATTCTGTGTACAGTCAGCCTCTTTCCCCAGCCATCCCTGTCAATGCTGCCCAATGGGCACATGAACAAAGTGGCCATGGTGGCCAAGATGGAGGTTATGCTTGGGCTCAGCAACACGGACTTCCACTCACCAAGGCTGACCTGGCTACAACTGCTGCTGAGTACCAGATCTGCCAACAGCAGGAACCAACACTGAGCCCAGATATGCCACCATTCCTTGAGGTGACCAAGCAGCAACCTGGTGGCTGGTTCACTACATTGGACCACTTCCTGCATGGAAACGACAACCTTTGGTTCGTACTGGAGTAGATTCTTATTCTGGTTATGGATTTGCCTTTCCTGCACATAATGCTTCTGCCAAAGCCACCATCCGTGGACTCACAGAATGCCTTATCTATTGTCATGGTATTCCACACAGTATTGCTTCTGACCAAGGAACTCATTTCACAGCCAGAGAAGTATGACAGTGGGTCCACAATCATGGAATTCACTTGTCTTATCATGTTCCTCATCATCCTGAAGCAGCTGGATGTTTAGAAAGATGGAATGGCCTTTTGAAGACACAATTACAGCACCAACTAGGTGGAACAGCATGGAGGGCTGGGGAAGAGTTCTTCAGAAGGCAGTTTATGCTTTGAATCAGTGTCTGATATATCGTACGGTTTCTTCCATAGCCAGGATCCATGGGTCCAGGAATCAGGGGTGGAAAGGTAATTAGTTCCACTCACTATCACACCTAGTGACCCTCTAGGAAAATTTTTGCTTCCTTTCCCCCCCAAACCCCACAGAAGTTTTGGTTCCAGAGGGGTGAGTGCTCCTACCAGGAGCCACAACAAATATTCCATTGAACTGGAATCCCAGACTTCCCCCTGGCCATTTTGGGTTTCTAATGCCTTTAAACCAACAGGCTAAGAAAGGAATAACAGTGTTAGGAGGGGTGATAGATCCAGATTACCATGGCGAAATTGGATTGCCTCTCCACAATGGAGGTAAGCAGGATTATGTCTGGAGTGCAGGAGATCCTTTAGGACGTCTCTTGGTACTACCATGTCCTGTGATTAAAGTCAATGGCAAACTACAACAGCCTAATTCAAGCAGGATGACAAAGGACCCAGACCCATCAGGAATGAAGGTATGGGTCAATCCTCCAGGAAAAGAGCTAAGACCTGCTGAGGTGCTTGCCGAAGGTGAAGGAAATACAGAATGGGTAGCAGAGGAAGGTAGTTGTAAATACCAGTTAAGACCATGTAACCAGCTGCAGAAATGAGGATTATAAGTAATATGATTTCTTCTGTCTTATTTTGTTAAGAATACTTTTGTCTTTTGTCCAATTTCTTTAACATCAATTTGTATTTAAGTTGAGACACTAAAAGAATGTTCCCAAGGGACATTGCCCCATTTTAAATTTACAAATGCGTTTGCGATTGTATGAGGAATAGTTATATCATGTTAGGTGTATTCATGACCTTGTTATTGTTTCATGTGGACATGAGATATTATTTGTGTCAAGTTGACAAGTTGTCTTTTCCACGGAGGAAGTGGTCCAATGTAGTCAACCTGCCACCAGGTTGCTGGCTGATCACTTCGAGGAATGGTGCCATACTTGATGGTTGAACTTCTCCTCAGCTGAAGTCACCTTTTGGTGAGCATTTACATGGGACACAAATATCTTCACATCCTTTGCCCATTTGGAGAGATCTATCCACATACTTCTTCCCCAGATGTCTTTCTCACCAATTTTCCAATTGTGATCTTTCCACATCCCTGACCATCCAGCCAATCCATTGACTACAGTCCATGAGTCAGTGAACAACCATACATCTGGCCATTTTTTCTTCCAAACAAACTGTAATACCATGTGTACTGCCCGAAGTTCTGCCCACTGTGAAGATTTTCCTTCACCTGTATCTTTCAGGGTTGTCCCAGAAAGGGGTTGTAATGCTGCAGCTGTCCACTTCTGGGTGGTGCCTACATAACGTGCAGAGCCATCAGTAAACCAGGTTCTAGTCTTCTCTTCTTCAGTCAGCCAGTCATAGGGAACACCCCATGAGGCTATAGGCGCATGCTTGGCAGCAGATGGCATTGTAACAGGAGTAGAAACCATAGGCATCTGAGCAACTTCTTCATGGAACTTGCTTGTTCCTTCAGGACCTGCTCGGGCCCGATCACGTATATACCACTTCCATTTGATAATAGACTGCTGCTGTGCACATCCTACTTTATGACTTGAAGGGTCTGATAATACCCAGCTCATGATGGGCAGTTCAGGTCGCATAGTAACTTGGTGTCCTATTGTCAAACGTTCAGTTTCCACTAAGGCCCAATAGCAAGCCAAAAGCTGTTTTTCAAAGGGAGAGGAGTTGTCTGCAGATGATGGTAGAGCTTTGCTCCAAAATTCCAAAGGTCTCTTCTGTGATTTGCCTACAGGGGCCTGCCAGAGGCTCCAAACAGCATCTCTATCTGCCACTGACACCTCAAGTACCATTGGGTCTGTTGGATCATATGGTCCAAGTGGTAGTGCAGCCTGCACAGCAGCCTGGATCTGTTGAAGAGCCTTCTCTTGTTCCAGGCTCCACACAAAGCTAGCAACTTTGAGTCACTTGGTAAATAGGCCTGAGTAACACACCTAAGTGAGGAATGTGCTGTCTCCAGAATCCAAATAGACCCACTAAACGTTGTGCTTCTTTCTTGGTGGTGGGAGGGGCCAGGTGCAATAACTTATCTTTTACCTTAGAAGGAATATCTCTGCATGCCCCACATCACTGTACTCCTAAGAATTTCACTGAGGTAGATGGTCCTTGAATTTTGGTTGCATTTATTTCCCATCCTCTGATACACATATGTGTTACCAATGAATCCAAAGTGGTTGCTACTTCCTGCTCACTTGGTCCAATCAGCATACTGTCATCAATATAGTGCACCAATGTGATATTTTGTGGAAGAAACAAATGATCAAGATCCCTTCTAACTAAGTTATGACACAGGGCAAGAGAGTTAATATATCCTTGAGGCAAAACTGTAAAGGTATACTGCTGGCCTTGCCAACTGAAAGCAAATTGCTTCTGGTGGTCCTTATGGATAGGTACTGAGAAGAAGGCATTTGCCAGATCAATAGCTGTATACCAGGTTCCAGGAGATGTGGTAATTTGCTCAAGTAATGAAACTACATCTGGTACAGCAGCTGCAATTGGAGTTATCACCTGATTTAGTTTCTGATAGTCAACTGTCATTCTCCATGATCCATCTGTCTTCTGCACTGGTCAGATAGGAGAGTTAAAGGGAGATGTGGTGGGAACTACCACCCCTGCATCTTTCAAGTCCTTGAAGGTGGCAGTAATTTCTCCAATTCTTCCAGGAAAATGATATTGTTTTTGATTCACTATTTTCCTTGGCAGAGGCAACTCTAAAGGCTTCCATTTTGCCTTTCCAACCATAATAGCCCTCACTCCACAAGTCAGGGAACCAATGTGAGAATTCGGCCAATTTCTGAGTATATCTATCCAAATTATATATTCTGGAACTGGGGAAATGACCACAGGATGTGTTCTGGGACCTACTGGACCTACTGTGAGTCGGACATCAGCCAAAACTCCATTAATCACCTGTCCTCCATAAGCTCCTACTCTAACTGGAGAGCAGCAATGTTTCTTGGGATCTCCTCTGATTAATGTCAATTCAGAACCAGTATCCAATAGACCCTGGAAAGTCTGATATTTCCTTTCCCCCAGTGTACAGTTACCCTTGTAAAAGGCTGTAGGTCCCTCTTGGGAAGAATTGGGGAAAGACTAACAGCAAAACTTTTAGGTGTCTTATCAAGATTCTTCCTCAGAGGAACCTGGCCACACCTTCATTCAAGGGGTTCTGGCTCTGTAAACTGACTCAAGTCTGGAAATTGATTCACTGGCCAAGATTGCCTTTTGCCATGATCCAATGTAGCCTTTCTTTCATTTGTTTGAGAATTTTTCTGCTTATACAGATCAAACAGATATGCAGTAGGTTTCCTATTTCATGCCTGGAAACACCATGATTGACTAGCCAGTACCAAAGGTCCAAATGAGTCATGCCATTATAAATTCCACCTCTCTTGTACTGACCATTATGGGGTATGTCATTATAAACACTGCTTTGTCTACCCTGTCCATTATAACAACTATGATCACCTTGTCTCTGGTGATTCAATGCTGCCACCTGGCCCTTGTTACCTCGAGGCCCAGTTAAACCCACTGAATTTAATTCATCTAATTGAGCAGCAGCTTTTCCAACCCTAAGGTCTGGCACAAGGAAAAGGGCAAGAACAAAACTCTTTAAATGTGCTGGTGCCCCTCTCACCAGTTTGCATCTTATAGGACTGGTGAAGGGCATATCTTCTGGACCTTCCCATTGTGGATCCTTAGGTTTTACACAACATATCCACTCTAGCTTTGCAATTTCCCTAAGCCTTAAAACCCCTTCATCAACACTAAGCCAAGGAACAGAGGTCGGTGATAAGGGTATATTAACCCAGAATCTCGGAATACCCTAGACACAATTCGCATATCAATAGATTTCCAAGAAGATGGAAGGAGAGACCCCTGGTCCTGGAAAAACTGGATGTAGGGGAATGCCAGGACAGAGAAGTGAGAGGGGGTTGAATGGGGAAAAGAGGGAGGGAAGGGGGCTTATGGGACTTTCGGGGAGGGAGGAAATGGGAAAGGGGAAATGATTTGGAATGTAAATAAAAAAACTTAGAAAAAAAAACTAAGCCAAGGGATATCAGGCATCTCCAACTCCTTTTCAGTAGGCCATATTTTGATAAACACTTCAGCCAACCACTCAAACAAACTCCTGCCACCTTTTTTAACTTTGTGAGCTTCCATATTAAACCTGGAATCTCCACTCAGAGGGCCCATGTCAATAAACTTAGCCTGCTCTAGTTTTATGTTCCTTCCACTGTTATCCCACACCCTTAAAATGCATTCCCACACATATTCCCCAGACTTCTGCTTGAATAAATTAGCAAACTCATTAAGCTCCTTAGTAGTATAGTGTATTTCCTCATGGACTACACTTTCTACCTCCCCTCTTGGGGCCTATTTTGCCTTGGGTCTGGTTATAAGTCTAGAAGAAACTATTGGTGGGCCTTGAGAAATATCAGTATTGTCTTGTCTGGCCTTTTCTTCAGCAAAAGTCACTGCTGGTTTATCAGGCTCTGAGGGATTAATTTCATTATATGGAGAAGGCATTATTTCAATGGGTGGGGCTGAGGGTGCTACTTCCTCAGGTGGGGCAAATCCTTGAAAATTGAAGATTCAAAATTCTCAATTTCAACAAGGTCTTCCCACACATCCCCATTCCAAGTTATAGGATCCCATTCTTTGCCAATTAATGCCCTTACTTTAACTGTTGACACCCTCTGAGGCTGAGACCGGAATTTTCGCTGTAATTCAGCCAACCTTATAATGAGGGCTTCAGTTTGATTTTCTGCAACTTGAGCTCTATGGCTGCTAGAGAGAAAATTCTCTTCAAGGGCACACTTAGCAACTTTTAGATTGTTAACTTGCATCTGGAGCTGTTCGATTTTATCACACAACTTCTTCCTTTCCTTCATTATTTTTTCCTGAGATGCTAAGAGCAACCAGCCAGCAAAATCATTTTTTGATTTTTTCCCCAACTTGTAGAAAGTATTGAACACCATTGAATCATCTAATTCATCAAGATACTCAAAGACATTAGCTTCTTTACGCTTGAAATATAGTTTCAACCACGGGTCTTCAATATTCTCCGAACTCCCAGGAGGAAGAGAATCTAGAGAGGTTTCAGTAGTTGAAGGTGCTGATGAATTACCAAACCAACGCCAGATTTTTAAAATATTCATCCTTATACTTCTGCTCCTTTAGTACCACTCCTGGTACCAACTTCTGTATTAGTCAGGGTTCTCTAGAGTCACAGAATGTATGGTCTCTATATAGTTAGGGAATTTGTTGATGACTTACAGTTTGTAGTCCAACTCCCCAACGATAGTCAGCAGTACTTGTGGATGGAAGTCCAAGGATCTAGCAGTTGCTCAGTCACATGAAGCAGCTGTGGATGGAAGTCCAAGGATCTAGCAGTTGCTCAGTTGCATGAGGCAGGCCAGGAAAAGCCAGAGTGAATCTTCCTTCTTCCAATGTCCTTATATAGGTCTCCATCAGAGGGTGTGGCCCAGATTAAAGGCATGTGCCACCGAGCCTTCCAATTCTTGATTTGTTCATTCCAGATTTAGTCAAGTTGACAACCAGGAATAGCCAATACAACAGACTTTGAAATTTTAGTATTAATACTTTGGCATAAATCAGGTTATGCTAATGTGTCACTATTCAGGGGACTGTATGATAGCTAACAATATGCTTTGAACCAAATATGTTTAATATTGTTTTGCTAATTGTATTTTTAAATTTTCTCTGTCTCAGTATCTCTTGATTACTCTCCATAGAATATGGTGAAGCCAGGAAAACATTTCATTCATTTCAAAGTAATCATTATTTATCATTCAGGTTTACAGAATAAGCATAAATTATGCCAATAATGATCAAAATCACTGAGCGAGGGGTCCCCAATGGAGGAGTTAGAAAAAGGACTGAAGGAGCTGAAGGGGTTTGCAACCCCATAGGAAGAACAACAATATCAACCTACTAGTCCCCCAGAGTTACCAGGGACTAAACCACCAACCAAGGAGTACACAAGGCTCCAGCTGCTTATGTAGCAAAGGACAGCCTTGTCAGGCACCAATGGGAGGAGAGGTCCTTGGTCCTATGAAGGCCTGATAGATGTCCCAGTGTAGGGGAGATTAGGAAGGCAGGAGTGGGTGAGTGGGTGGGTGAGTGGAGGAACACCCTCATAGAAGCAGGGGGAGGGAGGATGGGACAGGGGTTTCCAGGAGGAGTGGGATAACATTTGAAATGTAAATAAAGAAAATATCCAATTAAAAATATCAAATAAAATTTGTTGCAGCTTCTAATAGTTTTTTTTTTTTCCAAAAGGAATTTATGTCTCTAAAGACTCACCATTCTGGCTGTAGTTTGTTTCTTAGGGCAACTTTGATTTAAATGATTAATTATCATTTGTTTGGCTTGTATGGGACTGGAAAAAAATCAAAATACAGATTGACAGCTTTTTCTGTAATTTTATCTCTACTTTGTGCTGACACAGTTTTCTTTCACCCAATTGAAATATCTACACTAAGAAGATCAGATGCTACACTTGATCTTAGCCAAAAGGTTAAGAAGCGATGCCAAGAAGTGCTTGCTGACAGGAGCCTGATATAGCTGTCTCCGGAGAGGCTCTGCCAGTGCCTGACAAATACAGATGTGGGTGCTTGCAGCCAACCATTGGACAGAGCATGGGGTCCCTAAAGGAGGAGCTAGGGAAAGGACTGAAGGAGCTGAAGGGGTTTGCAATCCCATAGGAAGAACAATAATATTAACCAACCAGACCCCCCAGAGCTCCCAGGAACTAAACTACCAACCAAAGAGCACACATGGAGGGACCCACGGCTCCAGCTGCATATGTAGCAGAGGATGGCCTTATCTGACATCAATGGGAGGGGAGGCCCTTGGTCCTGTGAAGGTTCGATTCCCCAGTATAGGGGAATGCCAGGTAGGTGAGGTAGGAGTGGGAGGGCGTGTGGGGGAGCACCCACATAGTAGTAGGGGGAGGGGGCATGGGATAGGGGTGGAGAGGAAACCAGGAAAGGGAATAACATAAATAAATAAAATATTTAATAAAAAATATCTACACTGACTGTAATAAAATCCATTCAGAATTGTTTGGAGAAAAAAAAAAGATGAAGTTTGTCTCTAAAATTTAACTCCTTTGTATTATTTTCCTTCCTTCCCTTCCTCCATGGCCATTATCCATCATTAATAATTTACAATTATTATTCTATCCAGTATCATTCATTAAACAACTAATGTCTGCTAGGGAGGTGACTGGCCCAAGGACCAAATCTTACATGTGATATTTCAGGTCTGACTATAGCAGCTACCAGAATTTGCCTGGCAGGCTTCATGTGGAGTGTATCTTCCCCACCAAGATCTCATGAACACTTTACATTAAAGCTTTCTGGACAGAGTTGCAAAGTCCTGGGGCTCTGCTCAAGTGTGCATATGTATTCCAAATCCAGGTACCACTGCATATGGTTGGCAGTCTCCTATGTGGAGGCTATTGTACCTCTAAAAAGACTTCTCTATAAAGGAGTTTGCTTAGTCACTTTTTCTACTTGGACTCAGTCATTTCTAGTCTTCCCATCCTCATTACTTACTGGTTTCTCCTTTGTTTGTGTGTACATATTCAGGACTCTTGGTAGTACTCTTTCCTCATCTGTGGGTTTATACCTGATCTTTTCCTGGGAGTTTCCCCTGGAAGATCCTGGAATGCTGGGAGGTAGTACCACTTTTTGCTGCTTACTTATTTATACTGTTCTTTTAAGGGGGGGGGGGAACCTATTATTTCTTTGATTTTTGACTTCTTGTCTTTAATAAGGATCAAAGTGAGTGACTATTGTGACAGCCTTAACACAAGATAGACCTTTAACAGTTAAACAGTTTTGAGGCCTATCTGATGGACAGATGGAAAAAACCTAAGTCAGCCCTGGATGCTCAGTCCCAGCAGGCCAGGCATTTTGGCAATGTGTAACGGAGAGGAAAGGTTATCAGGAAAACCACCATCACAGCATTAGTTAACTTCATTTGCCGTCTAGACATTTTTGATACTATATACTTTATAGTTGGGCTTTAAATGTTTACCACAAATAATTCTGCTGATCTCTGAAATGCCTGAATATGATTAGAATTTGGTGAATAAAATTCCCAGAGGTATTTTTTTTTTTTTAGACTTTTCTGGGGAATTTTTGAGGAAGATTTTTTCTGGAGTGCTTTGTTTAGCATAAGCATAAGCCTATATATACAAATTTGTGACTGGTTCTTGGAATAATTGCCATGTACTATGAAAGGTTATATATACTTTATATAATCATTTCAGTAAATATAAATGGCAGTATTATAGAACACTGGCGTTTATTGTGGTCTCCAAATTGCCTTTGCACATTGTAAGGCTGAGAGAGAGAATATAACATCCTTAGTTACATAGATTCCAAATGAATTCTACTTGAATTTTAAGTCCCATCATTACCCCAAATGTCATGCCACACATAAATAAAATGGCCTGTGCAGAAAACAAAAATGTCTTTGCATATTTGCTTGATAGCAGATTCAAGGAGGACAGATTCAGATAATTTTTTGGCAATTATTAAAACATTAAATCTATAAGTAGTTCTTTCTTTATCATGACTTACATCCTATCTAGTAGATTTCTTGTTAGCAGCATTCCGCATAATTTTCACTTGTCATATCTTCAGATCCTCCTTGTTGAGATCCCTTGTGAGCACTGGTCTATAGGATCTAATCACCTTCTGTTCTATCTATGTAGCAGAATGAGAACATAGTCATGAGCAAGTGAGTCCAGGTGTAATGTATCCATGCCTATGGGCAGCTCTAATCTAATCCAAAGTATGGACCCAGGATCACACATTTTTCCTTGTTACAAGTTCAACTAGATTGTGAAGGTTTCTGGGAATTGTACTAAGAATGAGGACCCATAGATTGTGTTGGTTAAGACCTAGTGATTGGAAGGCTAGTACACAGTATGATGATACTATTGGTTATATATACAAGCCCACCCAATAAGTTATACTGGTGCCCCCCCCACCTTTTTTTATGAGACAGGGTAGCTCTCAAAAATCTATGCTGGCCTCCAACTTCCCATGTAGCCAAGACTGATCTCAAACCTTCCTGCCTTCACTTTCCATTAGCTGGAATTACAGGAATTTACTGATATGTATAGTTTATGGAGAGCTAATGATAGAATGCAGGGCCCTGTACATTTTAGGCAAGTACTTTCCTAACTGAGCTAATATCCCTGATCCTGATCTCCATTTTTATTATGACAAATAAGAATGAATTGGACCTTGAAATATCAAATTCATATTTTTTACAAAAAGGTTGATTTTCTTTTCTGTTTTTGAGACACATTTTCCCTTTGCCAGTAAGGTTCTTATATCTATTTTATTATGATATAACAGTAAAACTATTCAGGTCAAATTCCTCATATCTTATGTGACATAAATTCAAGAATTTTGCATGAGCGCATCACACTAAGTGAACCAAGTCAGGTCTATGAAACAAAATATGGAGTATTCTTACTCCTCCACAGAAATTAAAGTGCTAATATCTCAGCACAGTTACAACAGTGTTCAGTAGAGGCTGTGGGTATAGGGGACACTTCCAGCAGAAGGAATTAATTGTGGTGCTCTACATCACCATAGGGCAACTGTAGACTACAATGATCTAAAATCTATTTTAAAATAAACACAATAGAAAACTTTGAATCTCCCTAACAGAGTGATGATTAATTTTGAGAATGTGGAAATATTACTCTGATTCGATCATTACACATACATATATTCAGTTACTATGCTGTGCCCAGTAATTGTGAGGGCAAAAGCGAAAATATGAAAGACCAAGATTGTTCTATAAAGGATGCTGGATATTTAAAACTCACTTCTCTCCCTCTCCCTTTCCCTCTCCTTTTTCCTGTCTCCTTCTCCTTCTCCCTCTCCCTCCCATCTCTCTCTCTCTCTCTCTCTCTCTCTCTCTCTCTCTCTCTGTGTATTTGTATGGTTGAATGCATGCAGAGGTCAGAGGACAGCCTTAGGCATCATTCCTCGGGGATTATCCACTTTTAAAAATTGGAGACAAGGTCTCCTGTTGGCCTGACACTCACCAAGCTTCAGTGACTAGCTATTAGAGCCCCAGGGATTCATCTGACTCTGCTTCCCAGTGCTGTGAATGTGTCCTGTGCTGTGTTTACTTGACAAGTGCTTCACCTACTGAAGGATCTTCTTAGTCAACACTGACATTCTTTACATGCACTCATTTGGTTTAATTTTGTGTCATTTATACTTGATTGCATTGTTGAAAACCATCAAATAAATGCTGCCAATTATCTTTAGGGAACATTCAAATGGTAATAAAGACAGACTTTAGGGATCACATGGAATACTTGTGTTATTTTTAGAGAGAACTTAACAGTGAAAGGCAAGCAAATGATGAACTATTCTTTCTGTCTCTGACTGTCTGTCTCTTTTTCTCTTTCTCTTCTCTCTATCAGTATCTAATAAAAACATTCTATTTAGAAGTGGTGGGAATTTCAAGAGTCATGAACCCATTATGAAGCATTTCAGACTGTCACTTAAGATCATGAGCAACAGAAGGAACACATATGAAAGTATGAGTCTATGTTGGGGGAACCAGCATTAAAAACACATACTACTAGGAGACATTGAGTAGTTTTGTTTCCAAGACAATATTTATTTCACTAAATATGAACTTACTTAGATAAGCCTTAAGTAGAAATATAGACTGTAGCCCAATCAGGTAGGATCAGTTTCTCCAATAAATAATTGTAATAGTAGGAGTCAAGTTGACTTTGGCTATGAACTGGGGGCACATGTAGTGTATGAGTTAAACAGAGCATGATTTTGTGAAATGGGGGCTTGTACTGACCAGTTTTTATTTTTAATTTTTTTATTTTTTATAAATTTGCAACAAACTACTGTAGTTTGGGAAGAAGGAGCATCAAGTGAGAAAATGATTCCATCAGATTAGGGCATTTTCTTGATTAATGATTGACATGGGAGGACCCTGCCCACTGTGAGTGGTGTCAGTTTGAGGAGCGTGGGCCTGCATAATATAAGAAAGCAGGATGAGCAACCTATGGAGAGGAAGTCAGTAAGCAGTACTCCTCCATGGCCTCTACTCCAATTCCAACCTCCTGGTTTGTGTCCTGCTTGAGTTTGCCCTGACTTCCCTCCGTGATGGGCTGTGATCCGTGCTTTGTAAGTTGAGGTAAACTCCTCCCTTTCCCAAGGTGCTTTTGGTCATGGTGTTTATCATAACAATATGAAGCAAACTAGGACAGGCCTTGGCCATGATAAAAGCTGTAAATCAAGAAGACTTAGTTAGGTAACTTGAAACATGTGGTCTTTCTATTTATAAGGTTTGACAAGGCATCTTTTGGGAGGATCTAAACATTTTCCTCACTTAAATCTATTCAATTAAAAAATAGTTTATGATTTATGAAGGGAAGAAGAATTTAATGCATCTGTATGATAATTCCTAGAATACTGTTGCTCAACATAGAAAAGGCTACTGCTGCATCTAAACATGGAGTGTTTTGAATAGCAGACCAAGCTTTTCATGTGTATAACTTTATACACAGCCATGCTTCATGGGACAGTAAAAATACAGTGTTTCCAGATGGTGAAGCAGTCACAATGGAGTAATAAAGTGTAGGCAGTGCAGTGACTATTCAGAAGCTTGCCCAACAAGAAGTTCACTGGACAGAAAAGCAAGCCTCTCCCAACACATTCAACAAAATTAGACAGACTATATGTGGAGAGAAAACAGAATAATCAAAAGGCATGTGTACTCTTGGCAGGATGTATAAATTAATAAATTAATAGATTCCTCTGGAAAATGATCCTGCATTATTAGCTAACCTTTTCTACCCTAACAGGGATGTGGATACACATTCACCAAAGGACTTGCTAAATGTCTGCTCCTGTAGAGTTCATAATAATCACAAATAGAATTGGCTCAAATATCTCCTGGGAGAAGAGTACAGAGGGTTGCAGTTTGATATGGTTTCAACACAATGCTATTTAGAAATGACAGTGACATGAATAAAGTCTGCTTATGCAGATTGGTGTTGCAAATGTAATCCTTGACAATATAACCCAATAGAAACTTATTATGTATGAAGATTCTATCTAAAGGAATGAGCAAGACAACTCAATGTATTGTAAGTTAGAAGGGCTCTTAGTCCAGTGTTAACAATGCTTTGCAGGCACTGTAATGAGTACTTGCCCCAGGTTGGTAAAATTTTTTCTTGGCTTAGCTGCTTATTCTGTGGGAGGGTTTAGTTTGTGAAAGACTAATCAGATGTGGTGCTTTATTTACCCCCTTTTCTAATGGAAGTGATTCTTCAAACAGCATTTTACTTATAGTCTTTTGACTTCTGGCCTAGTATTAGATGAAATGCTAATACATTCCAATTAATACAATTTTAGGGGTTGATATATTAAAATATGCATGAATATTGATTAATTTTTAGTTTGTAGGGATAACAGAAATAGAAAAATATGTTGGCGAGCTTTATACTAGAACATGATGAGTATTTTACAATTCAGCTCTACTTAAAGAATGGAAGCTAACCATATTTTAAAAAGTCATTTGAGTATGAGAAGATGAGAAATGTTTAATGTGTTTGCTGCACATGTAATAATGGTGAGCTTTTAAAATATTTATTGCATTTCTTTTTGCATATCTTGTCCATATTTGCTTTATGAGAGTTTATTTTAATTAACAATATAATAGCAACAATATTCAAAGCTGTTTTCTAGGTGGTTGCAATAATACATTGAAAATAACTTCTGGTTATTTTCTAATGGAAAAGGAAAGCGATTGCCATGGTATCACTTTTGACTGATGGCTTATTAAACACAAAGAATGCAGAATGTAATTTCTACTGCTGAACTGAAGTCTGTAGCCAGGTTTTACTCAATCATTCCTAATGCATTTAGAAGTAGTCACAGATACATTATTGTCAGAGACAATTGAGTCTTAAAATCAATCTTGTCCTTTAAAATTGTGAAGTTAGGTTCTACATTCTGAACTCTTATTCTGAAAATGTCTGGTATGATTGAAAACTTCTATGACTCAAATTAAAAACAAAACAATGAAAAGCCAAGCTTGGATTTGAAAGGTAGTTCGGTGGTGAGGCCCTTGGGACGTTCTTAGCATCATAAAAATGAACAAAAACAAGGGCTATAATTAAGAAAAAAATCCAGAGCCAAGCAAGGCAGTCCCTGCATTGAATTGTTATTTGGTTAGGAGGGATTGCCTCAGAGACTCCCAAAACAGCGTAGGTGACTGTTACCACCCTTGGCTCCCTCCCAGAATTTGAAGCTATGACCTTATTGCTGAAGATACCACACACTTTGAACATAATGCTTGGAGGCATTGAGTTGGAACTTACCTGAAAGCTTGTCCCTGATGATGACCCTTCCTACCATGGGAAAGTGCTGTGCAAGTGAATCAATCATCCTCCTCACCTGTAAGGCCTATGGATCACAATGACTGGTCTGGCAAGATATACCAAAGGTTACAAATGTGACACCGTTATCTTGGAGATAACAGCTATCTTGTTGGATTTAAGGCCAGATCAGAAGGGTGTTCTTGTGTGGTATCACAAACCTAGACAAGTACCTGTGGTAGAGAAGTCCTAGACCCTAGAATAGAACCTACTACTGTCATTTGCCTAAGCCAATATAATTTCGAGCTGTATTATAAATAATTATTCTTATGATGATAGATAAATGTAGCTCTCACCCCTTACTGCAGAAGCTTCTTTTTATAGCCACAGACTATTACAGGGATCCACAATTAGTCAAAATGCAAATTAGAAGTGACTATAGGGAGCCCAGTCTCAGGTGATATATACAAGTCAACCCCTACACTTACTACTCAGAGGCATCATGGAAGAGGAGGTGGAAAGAATGTAAGACACATGGGTCTGGATGACTGCTTCTAGATAAAATTTCTACATAGTATAATAAGATGGCCATGGTTAGAAAAACGAGGGTAGTGGGAAAGAAACAACATTTGAAAGGTAGATGCCATGACTGGCATTCCAATAGCATCATATCTAAGGATGAGACAGGCAAAGTTGTCAGCAGAGGATGCTGTCACCATGGATGCTCCATTAGGGCAGAAGTTTCTGCCTACCAGGAGCAGTCATGAAAACATTGTAATAACTAGAATACTTCTTTTCATCTTCATAGACAACTCAGAATTTTTGTGTTTGTAGGTTACAACATTTCAGAAGTCCTGTAAAGAGTAAGCAATATGTATAAAGTTGAATGCTTTTTTTTTTCAGATCCTATCTTGGTGTATATAACAGTTAATTACTTGTTCCAACACAAGTGTTATAGATAAGATAGTAATAAGTATAACCTAAGTAGTCAGGCCTAAAGAGAGATACATGTAATATACATGTAATGTAGTCTTGACGCTATTTGATAGCTCAGTTGGTGAAGAGACACAGATGAGAAAAATATTTAAATTTCTTGTTTATTTAATATCAATTTGATATAAAGTACTGACATTAACAGGACAACAAAACTCAATGCCAGTGTGAATAAAGCACAAGAAATGGTGGCTAATCTTTATTCTCAATGTAAGGAATATTTGAAATTAATGTAGCCAATAAGGTCAATAATGCAAGTGCCAGACAGTTCATTCTGTTGAGGATATGGAATAAGGGGAACACTTATCCATTGCTAGTGTGAGTAAAAACTTATGCAGCTATTATGGAAATAATATAGTGGTTCATCAGAAAGCTGGGCGTTGATCTACCTCAAGGCTCAGCTATACCACTCTTGGTATTCACTCAAAGGATGCTCCATCCTACCACAAGGACACTTGTTCATCCATATTAATTGCTGCTCTATTCATAATAGCTACAAACTAGAAAAAGCCCAGTGTCCTTCAATAAAAGAACAGGAAAAAAAAAACGTACACAATGAAATATTACTATGCTGTTAAAAAATGACATAATGAAATTTGCATGCAAATGGATGGAACTAGAAGAAATAATCTTCAGTGAGGAAACCCAGACCAGGAAGATAACTATGATATATATTTACTTATATGAAAATATTGGCCATTAAATAACTAACTAACCTACATATAGATGCAGAGAGGGTAGGTAGAGAGAGAGAGGGACTAGCTGGGACACATGGATCTCCTTGGGATGGGGAAATCAAATAGATTTTATGGATGGACTGAGGGTATGAGGGGATTGAAACTGGAGGATCAGGTGGGAGAAGGGGAGAAGAAATAGGGTGAGAGAGGGAATGTGGGGAGAGACAGCTGGCAATTAAGGGGTGACATGGAAACTTTCTAAGATATATGAAGGTGATCTTAAGGAGGTCTCCTAAAAAGAGGGGGCACAGAGTCCCACCTGCCCATCTCTTGTGGCCAGATGAAGCTTCCAGCAGTGGCACTGTGGTGTATTTAGTTTTTAGCCACAGGGGGTCTCATGGAAATCCTTAAACAACACAGGCTGTTGTCACAGCAATGGGCTGCTCTGTGCAAACTGACAGTAGAGCCTGATTGCTGAGGACAACCCCACACAACAAGGAAAAGTCAAGCTGGTGCCTACATGGAGCCTTTATCTCTACATTCTAGTGTCTTTGGTATGGAAGAGTTCTCCTTAGGCTACCAAAGGAGAACCATCAACAGGAAACCAGTCTCAAAACCTTTGATGTACAATATGTCTCTCTGCAAGAAATACTAAAGTAACAATTGCAGAGAACTTTTGCAAGTAGTCAAACAATGTCTGTCCTGACTTAAAGCCTACTCCATGAGAAGAAACCCATACCTGAAACTTCTTCAGGGACCAAGAGCCAGAGAGTTTATAGCTCAGAGAGAGACCTAGCATAAGACCAAACACTACTGGACTTTAAAAAACATCAATAAAATGACTTCTAATGATAGCTTTCTATACTCACAGATGCCTTGTTTAGTCATCATTAGAGAAGTTTTCTCCTGCAGCATACAGAAGCAGATGTGAAGACCCACAGCCAGACATTACAGAGTTCTTGGATCACACTGACCTAAATGGGATTCTCTATTAAATCCCTCCCCTCAGAGTTCAGGGAACCCTGAGGAAGAGGAGGCAGAAAAAAATGTAAGAGCCAGAGGAAATAGAGGACAGCAGGAGAACAAGGTCTTCTGAATCAACTAAGCAAGGCACATATGAGCTCACAGAGATTAAAGCAGAAAGCAAAGGACCTACAAAGGTCTAAACCAGGTCCTCTGTATATATATTATAGTTATTTGCACATTACTTTTAAGGAACTCCTAATACACGTACGCATGTGAAGGAGTGGTTCCCTGATTCTGGTGCCAGTTTTTGGGACTTATTTTTCCTCTTGGGTTTCTTTGTCCATTTTCCGTGTGGTATTTTTGCTTTACCTTATTGTATTTTATTTTGTCATGTTTGGTTGTTATCTCTTAGAAACCTGTTATCTTCTAATGAGAAACAGAAAAGGAGTGGATCCAGAGAAGAGGGAAATAGCTGGAGTAGAGGGAGGAGAAACTGTAATCAGGATATATTTATAAGAAAGGAATCTATTTTTAATAAAAGAAAAAATGAAAGAAGAAAAACACATACAAAGTGGGCATTACCCTTGTGTTATTGATGTGTCCTTTCATTCCAACGAGCTGAACAACCTTGATTTAAATAGTCATCTTCATTGTTTTATATGCACTCCTGATAAATGTCTACTGAGATTGATTGTACCTTAAGAAGTTTAATGTATCCAAGTAAATGTGAAATATAAATCCCCTAAAATGTTAAACACTTGACAGAGATTTTCTTTTCTTCTTTTTCCTCTTCCTCCTCCTTCTCCTCCGCCTCCTTCTCTCTTGATTTGACACTTAAAACTATGCTTGGAATCAGAATAAATTTGTCAATTGAATGAATTTGTCAATTTGTGATACATTGAGATATTTGTGGAAACTACTACTACTACTACCACTACCAAAAGTTCAATCAACTCTGCTATATATAGTTAAGAAAATGGTCCCAGAAATGTAGCCAAAAAAATGTATGACAAAATATAGGGTTACTGATGCCTACACCTGTAGGATTGTTATTTGGCAACATTTAAAGATTTAGTTTTTAAAATTTTTCCACTCTAAATGTTCTTTCTACTTAATTTTGTATATTTAATTATGTATTGTTTCTTAAAGAAGCCCTCTGAGATAATAGGTTTCAAGCCTCATTAAACCTGAATCTGTTCTCCTGTTTAAGTATCTTTTTCTGCTATCACAGTGGATGATAACATAATTTGTTTTCCCAATGTGAATGGTGTTGAGAATGAAATCTTAATATGAGCAATTGTAGGTCCTACACTGGAATGGTCCCTAACAAACTAGAGGTATATCATCTTACTTATCTAATTCCCCTTAAGGTAAAGACTGATAGATAGAATGTATAGAAAGAGGAGCATTTGTCTCTTGTGGACCATTATTGTCATCTCTGACATTACAGTGGCATTGAAGTTCCGTTAAGGAAAGCTGCTTCCTTCTAGCCCAAAAGAATGGCATCTTTTTCTAGGTAAAAATGTGCCATTGTGTCATCCCCTAAGACTTAATCAAGTTGCATAGGTTAATGACCATGAGACCATCTTTGATGAGGATGGGTTTACATTAAGCCATGATAAAGAGATGGAGAGAATAATTTGTCCTTTCACGAGATAATGTACTTTTCCTTCTCAGAATTCTGGGTCCTAAGGGCAATCTCTCCAGGGCTACTATCAGGCTTTGTTGAGTCTGTGTGCCTGAGTCTGGGCTCAGAAAGATAGAACTGCCCCTTTTACTTGTTTTCTTTACATTTTGGATGCTGGCCAGAGTTCGAGCATGCTTTCTATGATACTTTGAGCTTTTCTTTTTTAATTTTTTTTTTTACTTTTTTTCTCATCCCCCTCCCTGCCATATTGCTTGTCTACCATGTAGCTAATCTAACCTTCATGCTTAAATCAAAAGCCAAGGCTCTCCATCATCATCCACCTATGAATTCATGATAAGATTTTCTTTAAAATGTGTCTTCTGTTGTCCATAAAGTTTACTCTTTGAATTTGTGGTGGCTTTGGTGGTCATAGAGTTTCTAGGGTCCTAGTTTTCCAAGCAAGGTACCAAAGACATGCCCAAATTCCTGTATCATTTATCATTTAGGTATAGTCATAGCTCATGTTTATATTTTTGCCTAAACTTTCTTAACATTCAAAGGTAACTTTTGTGCTCAATTGTTATACATTGATTCCCTTACTTCAGTATAACAGCGATTTGTATTCACCAAAAGCAATTACCATCTCTGAGTCTTACTTATTCTGCTAACAGGCCTAGTCCTGAAAACTTCCAGCCTCCATACAATCTACTCTAGGCCTAGATATTTTTCTGCTTCTGATACTGATGGATGATATTACCCTTTCTAGTTCTTCCTGAACTCCTGGGCTGGCTGGTTCAACTCAGCTGTTCTTACTCAAACTCCTCTCCAAGTGACTGATTTAACCTGGCTTCTCTCTCGGCTTCTGACTGAATTGCTCTGCATGGCCTCAAACTAACTCTGGCAATCTTTTCTAAGTTTCTCTCTCCTTCTCATTTTCTGGCTCTAGGTTGTTCTTTTCAACCTGTTTCTGTAACACTGTGCCAGTGATACTGCCTCTTTCTCTGTGCTGCTCTCTTAAGTCACTTACTTCTCTTTCCTCTCTGTTCTTGTGAGAGTTGGTTGTATCCTATTCTGTCAAATCTCTCTTTAATTGGCTACTTTGTCTGCCACTCAATTAGACATCACTTTTAAACATGGGTGCTTCCTTCTATAAACTAACTTTACTTTGTTTGGGATTAAAGGTGTGTACTAAGGGCTGAGCCACACCACAACCAGAGAGACAGATCTTTCTGGTTAAAAAATACCTTCTCAGGGTTCAAAGTGTGATCAACATTTATCTTCTGCATAATTGTTTACCCTTAATTTCCCAGTCCATGAATTATAACCTCAGTGTGTCTCTGCTGTATTTTCTAAGCATTTATCAAATGGGTACATTGTTTCTGAAAAGTTTTCTCTACTGCACATTGTATATGTGTATATCCTAGTATCACAGAGAAACAATAGTTTTAAAAGCTTTTAGCATCAACTTTATAAACAATAGCTACCATGTACTTAGCAACTCCACTCTCTTTCATGCAAATTGCATTTAATCATATGTTATCCCTTTCTGGTAATTCCCAGATTCTACTCCCATTGAGACTAAACAGTTGCTGGATTAGCTACAAATTGTTATTAACTTAAATTTGTTTTGTTGTTGTTGTTGTTTTTGTTTTTCAAGACAGAGTTTCTCTGTATTGACTAGGCTGTCCTGGAACTCACTCTGTTGACCAGGCTGGCCTTGAACTCAGAAATGCACCTGCCTCTGCCTCCCAAGTGCTGGGATTAAAGGCATGCGCCACCACTGTCTGGCTAACTTAAATTTGTTTAAAGTAGAACAAACTAAACTGAAACCATCATCTTCTATCATTCATACAGCAAATACAGAATACATTTAATATTATGAAAACTTTCTCAAAATGCAAATTGTCAGTTTCACAATCATGAATCATTTTTTTTTTCTAGAAAGCTGTGTGCTCTTCTCAGATAGATATGTATATCATACATATACACACATTTTATTTTATTCATATATGTTCAATTTTGATATGTGTATATTGCGTGTACATGTGCCCTTGAGGCCTTGTTACTTTTAGGGTCCTGCATGTTCTATGAAATTAGACCATGCCATCTTAGCAGTGATATTGCTTTGGCCATCTTAGCCAATTTGCTGCTTGGCTCTTGAGTTTGATAGAGTCAGTGTAAGTTTTCCATGCTGAGGAAAGGGACAGCATTTACACACTATATTTACACACTATAGGAGTCTCCGCTTAACTCAAAGGAGTTAAATGTGGCTGTGAAGAGTCCTGGGGAGAGTTGGCAATATTGCCAGTCTTAGTTAATTTTGGAATATTTTCTTTGCTAGGAGCCTTCTACTTACTAATTCCCCTTTTCCTAGCTGTAGGTGCTATATTTGGAGAAACTGTAAAGATGAAAGAACAACTGAATGTTATATTCATAGTGAATATATGGACCCATATACTGCAACATAAGACAGGAGAGCAAAGCGAAAGGAATGTCTGAACACCATATTTCTAATTTTTCACCCAAGAGAATGAATTCAGGTACTATCTAAGTATGCTCTGACACAATTAATAGAGGACGTATCCTTCAGGTAAGAAACATAAATTTAAAAATATGGATAAAATGAAATAGGAAGAAAACATTGAAAAATTAATATGCTTTTACTTTTAACATACATTTGTGCATTGACAGTTGTTTTGTGAATAATTTGATGTTTTAGTTAATTATCTTGAAAGTTATCTCTTCCAGGCTTTAATTTTTAGGTGGTGAATTTCCACCCACAAAACCAAATGATAGGTCTTAAAAACAGTTAATAAATAAAAATGCTGCAACAGTATACCACCCAATTATAGAAGATGACTAAAGGTTAGTAAAAGATATGAACAGTAATTTCAAAAATGTCAACATAGTTTGGCTTGGTAAAGTCCCAGTCAGACCAACTTTTGTTTAGTGCACATTAGAGAGTGAACCAGGGGTCCAATTCAAAAAAAGCAACAGTCCCCAAAATATCCTTGTGAGTCCACCCAGGAGGGCAGTGGAAAGAGGGACATATGAGTCAGGGAGAGGAGGTGGACATTCCCAGAAATTAGAACCCATCATGGGGACGCAGCAATGCTTATACTTCACCATTTTGCTTGACTAGCAAATGGGCATAAAGCTGTAAGGAAAAACTACACACTCCCATAAACACTCAGCACTAATTATCTCCTGCAGCAGACCGCAATGTAATCAAGGAGGAGATGAAAGACGAAGTAAATAAGCAAGAACTCAGGAGAAGTGGGAGGCAGATATCACTTATGGAGATTCTTGGCTGCTACTTCATGCCTCCACCTTCAGATGCTGAATATAAGTGCCAAAAGCCCCCAAAACAAACAAACAAACAACAACAACAACAACAACAAACCCAAAAAATCCTCAAGCACCAAACCTGATTGTGCATATTTTTCTCCTCTCCTACTGCATAAAGCAGGGATGCATCCCATACAGACAGGGCTATCACTGCTGCAAAGCATTTAGCACTATTTGGAAGGGATGAATATGAAGAGCACAGCGTCCCAACAAGCCAATGAATTCCTTTGGATGTGCATTCTCTTGGGTGCCATTGATATCCGTTTCTCAAGAACAGCTCAGTGGAGTCAAGGGAGAACTCACCCACACTGGCACACTGCAAGTATGTCTACATAGAGCTGACAAGTTGCCAAGTCACACAGGAAAAAGAAGAAAGGCAAAGGCTAGCATGTGAAGGAATGGAGGACGACTTTATCCAGAAGGAAAGCACCCCTGGGATTTACAAAGCCTCTCTGTCAGTCTTAGAACTCTTTCCAGTAAGACACCTGTTATGGGGAAAAAAATAAAAAATTAAAAACAAAACAAAACAAACAACTGATTTCAGATTTGGCGTGATTAGTAAAATATTTTCGAAGCTAAACTCATTATTGAGAAGAAAAAGAATGAAAATCAGTATCAAAGAAGGAAAGCAATCTTGAAGGTAGTTTGAACAGGACAGCTGCAGAGTAAAAAGTAATGTTTGCTAGCTAATTAGATACATTCTATCAACAAAGTCATTATTTGTATTTTCAGTAGAAATCAGAGCATGTTCATCACTAAATCTTCATCAAAAGGGCATGATTAAAGATATACCACAACCATTTCATTTAACTTTTGAGTTCTAAAACATCATTTTTAGGGATAGGACAAATTCTTTTGCTAATGGGTGCTGGAAAGATGGCTCAGCAGTGAATAGCACTTGTTGCTTTTGTAGGTGACCTGGGTCTGGTTCCCAGAACTCACATGATACCTCACAACTGTTTGTAACTTTAGTTCCAGGAGATAAAACACCCACATCCGACCTCTGTGGGCATCAGGCATGGGTAGTGAACATACATACATGTAGGCAAAAAACCCAGACAGATAGACTAAAATAAATATATCTAAAAGTTTATGAAGCCATTTTATTCACACAGTCTTTCTTGTGAGAAGGATTTGCTGCTGGTAAGAATGATTACAGCTGCAGGAGATGACCTCACAAAAGATGCTGGGTGAGTCAGCACTTTCCAGTGATTGACAGGGTTGTCTATGAAGGCCTGGGAATGTATCCCAGTGAAGAACACTGGTGGTGGGTCTTTTGGTTCCAAAGCATCCTGTATTGTAGACTGGGGATATTTTAGCTAATACAAAATATTAGTTTCTCTGTGCGCCCAACCTAGCATCTCCCATTCACAGGTACTGAACAAAAGTCCATGTATGTATGTATGTATGTATGTATGTATGTGGTGGTACCTCATGTATGTGGTGGCATACACCCAGAATTTCAGTATTAGAGAGATTGAGGGAGGAGGATAAGAGTTCCAGTCCTGCTGGGACTACATAGGGAGATTCTACCAACAGTCCACCATGAAACTGAAGGTAAAAAAAACCTCTAAAACCCAAGACATCCTTTAATGTAAACAATATATAATAACCCCATATGTTAATCTGTTCCACATTAATTCTTATGAATTTGTGGCTTTGCATGTTTCTCTGTGCAGAAAAAAAAACTCAAAATTACTTCTTCTAGTCTAATTTATACACCTGACATCCTCCTCCAGCAGAGGTAATAAAAAGCTCAGAATTTTGAAATGCAGAGAAAATAATTGTAAAATCTTGCCTCTTAAAGAAGCCCTGAGGGCCAGCAGAAAGAATGGAAATATGCACCCTTGGGGGTGGGGGTGGGAGGTGGGGGGGACCCTCTTAAAGTACCAGAGACCTGGGAGATGATAGACTCTCAGGACTCACCTTAGATGAAATGCCCAACAGTGGGGAGAGGGAACTTGTAGAGCCCAACTCCAGCAGGAAGACAGGGCATATTGTGGAGAGATAGTGTTGCTGCCGTCCCACAGTTAAAAACTCTGACCCAGAATTGCTCCTGTTTAAAAGAACTGCAGGGAAATAGTTGAAGAAGAGACTGAGGGAAAGGAGGTCCAGTGACTGGCCCAAACTGGGATCCAGCTCAAGGGGAGGCTCCAAGATCTGGCACTGATGCTATGGTGTGCTTACAGACAGAAGCCTAGCATGGCTGCCCTCAGAGAGGCCCAGCAAGCAGCTGACTGAGACAGATGCAAATCTTACACCCAACCATTGGACTTAAGTTGGGGACTTCTGTGGTTAAATTAGGGAAAGGCAGGAAAAAGCTGAGGAGGAGGGCGGCCCTATGGGAAGAGCAGCAGTCTCAACTGATCTGGACCCCTGAGATCTCTCACACACTAAGCTACTAACCAGGCAACATACAGTAGCTGGTCTGAGGCCCCTGACACATATACAGCAGAGGACTGCCTTGTCTGGCCACAGTGGGAGAAGATGCACCTCACCCTCGAGAGACTTGAGGTCCCTAGGGAGTGGGGATATCTGGAAGGCGGGGGACATCCTCTTGGAGACAGGGAGAGGTGGAATGGGATAAGGAACTGTGGGAGGGTGGACTGGAAGTTGGCAATGACTAGACTGTAAAAACTATAAAAGTTAAAAAAAAAGGATAACTCTGTTAGCTGCTTTAGGTAAGTGTGTAGAAAAATACTTCACACAAAGCAGATAAAATGAAAGTCTTTTACTAAGCAAACAACAGCTTTACTGCAAGACTTATTTTGTTTTCTGTTTCGTTTTTAGGTTGCTTTAGTCTTCTAAGGACAATTGGAGCCTTTCCCTATCAATTAAAAATGAAAGAGGTCAGGGATGGGGTATGGAAAGAAAAGAAAAGAGAGAAACCCTCAAAACGCATTTTCTCCTTTTGCGGTTAAAGTGTTGAATGAATATACACATATCTCAATTAATGTATCTTAGTTTTCAGTATGAGGAAATTTAGACATCCCCTTTCTAACTTCAGGCTCTGTATGGAGATATCAATAAAATTTAATAAAAAAGCAAGAGCATAGTCTAAGAAATTTGAGCAAATGAGGCCATTCAGCTCAGCTTTAGTTCAAGAAATTATAGAAAACTAAAAACTTCTTAGTTTAATTTCTTGATAATACTTATGAACACAATGTGTCATGAAGGCAGGTTAGCACATATAGTCATTTGATACTGATAAGTGATATCATTTACAATGTTCATGTTCAAGAACATTAACTGAGTTTCTGTGGGTCTCCTCCCCGGGTGCTCTTCATCACTGGCCCACAAGTGAGGAAGGGGCAGAAGAGGGAAGATGGGTTTGACTGGCTTTGAGTAGGATGGAAGGACTTCTGGAGACAGCTCCAGTGAGACAGTTCTACCTGATTGTTTCAGGAATAGGGTATATAAGTGCTCTTAGGGGTTGGGGTGGGGAAGGGCTGATTGGTCATAACACAGCACAATTATCATTCAGGCAGGAAGCTAGAGTGTGAACTTGTGTGTTGGGTCATGTAGCACTTGCAGAGAGCTCTGCATAGTGTCATCTTCCAAACAGGGTCAGGCATCTGTGCTCAGAGACACTCTCCAACCAAGGCCCGGTAGAGAAAGGAAACCCTAGTGAGAAAGGGTGTCCTCCATTTTGTACCAAGTTCAGACAGCTATTTGGATGTGGTGGACTGCAACCTCAGTAGTAGGGTTTTCCAAGTTTCAACAAAAATTACATGAAAATTCAATGTTTTAAGTAAGTCCATGATTCCTCATTGGGCCACATATACAGCTGACCTAGGCCATAAGCAGTCCACGAGCCTCAATTTGGACATGGCTCCGATGAAATAGGACAAGTTATATAAGTTGATAAATTCAGTTATTAAATGCGAATGTTTTTTGTAGCCAAATAATGAATAGGCTCTGAGGAGATTGGAAGTGTTATACACAAAACGTGAAATGATGAGAGAGGAAAGATCAGGAAAGTGAGGGAAAAACCAGAAATTTGCTGAAAATGTTATAAAACATGAACATATCTTTTTCTTATTGCATAAAAATTCAGACTCAAAAGTTAGGAAAAAAAGAAAATTGTAAACCTAAAATGAGAAGAAAGATTAAGATTCAGATGTAAAAAAATTAACTGTTAAATTGGGCATTTTTTATAACAGGGTAAATATTGTACATATTGCATGGCTCCAAAAGTAGTCCTGTGTTCTTAAATGGCTGTAGAAAGTTACCGCACAGGGAAGTATCCAATTGGCTGACTTCTAAAATGAATACGTTTTACATTAAGTAACATGTCTAAACCTACAGAGATTATAATGTCTTTATTCTATAGCTACCATGAATGTGACGATAACAAGATCTTAACAAGTTTGTGTGGATATAAAGTTGATTTGGATTTCAACAAATCTATTGCAAATTGATTTTAATAATTTTGAGCTCGAAATTAATGTATCAATACCATTGCTGTTGTCGGTTGTTTCCTGTTGCTGTGATAAAACGCTCTGACCAAACCCAAGTTGGGAATAGCAGGTGTTACTTCTAAGTCACAATTTATTACTGAGAGAAGTCAAGGCAGGAGCTCAAACAGGAACCGAAGAAAACATCATGGAGGAGGCTGCTTAGTGGCTTGCACCCTGGCTATGCTTAGCTGGTTTTCTTATACAACCCAGGACAACCTGCCTAGGTATGGTGCTGCCCACAGTGAGACGAAGTCTTACAACTCAATCACCAATCAAGACAGTCTGTCACAGATATGGCTGCAGGCCAATTTGACTGAGACGATTCTTCAGTTGATGTCTCCCTCTTTTCAGTTGATGACTCTCATCTGTGTTAAGTTGTCAGTAAAAAACTAATCAAGAGAACACTATAATGCTATCCGCTGAAAGTGTCCCTATGGAGTTTTTCCGTTGTTCTTTCTCCGTCTCTTCTCCACCACTGATGACCATCCTCTGTCTTCATTTCTAAGGTATTTGAAGTAGTTATTTTTTTTTCTCTCTGAGCAGAACACTAATTATAAAGAATCCATAGATATAATGGAAGACCTCACATGGGGAGAAATCTGTTTATCACTATCCAAGGCATTATCTACCTCTCTCTGTTAATGTTTGGCATTCCTTTATTATAGCTCAAAACTTCGGTTTCTCTTATAATATGCAAATGGTAGCGGCAGAGATAACAACATACAACAATCACATTTTCTTATAAATATTATAATCCGAGTTAACAGAGCAGTTCTTTTCTGTCAAAAGTCTTTGGAAGAGTTAAGTGAGCAAACAGAAGTCACATTCAAGTCCCCAAATTTGGAAAGTAAAACCTTTTTCTCCTAATAAAAGCCACTGATTATTTAGGGTGACTGCCTGAGGAAGGATACCTTGAAAGTTATTAAGGTGTATGTTTTTATGAATTGCATAACACTTGTAGAGAATTAAAATGTTATTTTCAGTGCATTTAAACCCATTTTAATTGTGAAGTAATTTAAACACAGTTTAAAAGGCATATATTCACAAATATTTAGTAAACATGTTTGACATAATTGTTTCAGGTCATTTAACATGAAAACACATTAAGTATGTGTTGACTGTATTGGCGCTGTCAGTGATGAAAGCCTCACACCTCAATCTGGTAATTCCTCCTCTGCTTGGGGCAATGAGTTGCTTCTTCCACTTTCATCTTTGTGCATTTACTTTGCTCACCTATTCTCACCATATGCTATTGATTTGGTTATTATTTTTATTATTTACAACAACAATGGCATACACATATATCTTACTTTTTTCATTCCCTGTGATGTTTTTAGAGTGTATCTTCATAAGTTCACACGGTTCTCTCTCATTACCCCTTGTGTAGCTCTCCATCACCTGAACGTGCTTTGATGTGTAATCCTGTTCAGATATAGGCATTTATAGCGGTTTCCATACTATGCTGTTCTAAAAACTATGCTATGCTTAGTTTCAAACACGTGTTGGATTTCTTTCAGTTATAGAGAATCTATACAGAAGAACCGAAGAGCTGGAATGAGTGTGAGAAGGTAGTGTGTGTGCATGCCTGTGTGTATGTCTGATTTTACAAGCTATGTCACATTTTGATGCAAACTATCATCAACTTACAGTACCACTAAATGTAAATTAAGTATTCTATTTGCTCAAAACCACTCAGAATTGCCAAGTATTAACATGTTTGAAAGTGTAATACAAAAGAGGATATGCCAAGGTAATGAGAACAAGGAGTTCCAGTTACCAAACTTATTTTTTGTTAAGGAAGTATTATTCTACACGTTCATTAGCCTGTAGCTGTTTACATGCCCTGTTGATTTGTACCCAGCAGGTCATGTCTCTTGATAGCTTGTATTATTTGTTTGTGCGCTGTAGACATGAATTACTTGCCAGGTAATGGATGGCAAATGACTTCTGGCTTAACATTTAATGTCGTGCTAGGATACTTCTAAGCATAGAAGCCTGTGGTATTGTTTTAGTACAGAAGTAGAAATGATTCCATCATTATTAAATTTATCAAGCTTTTCCTTTATAGACTATGTCTTTCCCGAGAAGTCTTTTCAAAACCTGAGGTTGTTAATATATGAACATTTTCCCCCCTCAGGTCTTTATTGTTTGCTTTGTACACTTAGGTCTTTAATCTGCTGAGAATTTCCTTTCACTTGAAGGTAATAGGGCCTCTGTGCTTTTCACTGTAAACAGTCATCATCCCTTTAACATTCATTGCCTGGGTCACATGATCTCTTCTAGTTCTGTTACACATTTTCCCATTTGTTGCTCAGGACTATTTCTGGGCTTCCTCTGCCTTAATGATTTAATTATTGTCTTTTCCAGCATTAATAACATACTGCTAATTAATATGGCTTAAAGTTAAATTACTCACCATTATTCTTGAAAGGTATCTTGGAGTTTTTAGTCATTTAACTTCACCTATGAATTTTACAACTAACTAGTTGAAATTTAGAATTATCTCAGATACTTTCATATTTGACCAGATCATTCCATGAACAGTTAAAGTCACAAACGACCAATGATTCTTTTGAAAAGGAAAATTTCAAGGTCTTCAAATTAATCAGAATGTATTTTATATTTGTATGAAACTATCAAAAGAAAGAACAAAATTTAAAAAACAAACCAACAAAAACTTAATAAGAACTTGTGTCAGTATGGGTGTGGGAAGGGAGACAGAGTTTCTGACTCCACAGGTCTGGGTGCTGCAGTACTCTGAGTTTGCTGAATAGACAGAGTGTGAAGCTCCCCAGAAAAAGCAAATAAACAGACAACAGCAAACACAACAGAAGCAGCATCAGCAGCAACAACAGAACCAATAGTTCTCAAACAGGTAATATGAAACTCTTGATCCTGTCAGGTCTGGTGAGAACATTTATGAAAATGGTATCTTTGCTGGATATTGCTGATTTGGTCCAGGATTCTGGAATGTTTTATGTTTCATAGAATGAAGTCAGACAAGCAACTTGATTTCTGGTAAGTAAACTCCTTCAGGCCTATGCACAGTGACAATGTTCATTTTAATTTTCATTAAAATGTCCTTATACTGTTTCCCTGCTGGGAGGATATGTCTATTAAATTATAAATAAAAAGTTTTTTTTCAAAGCAGTAGAATATCATATTTATTTAAAATATTTTCTTTCATAAAATGAAAACATTACTTTGTTCAAAATACCAATTTTTATGTTTTTTATTTGAATTTCTTTATCATATATTTGGTATTGATTATTTATTCAGAAACTGTAATTTCCACAAATCAAGTCATACCTGGCCTACAATGTTCAGATGTGCAAGTTATAAGCATTTTCTTCTTTGAAAGTGTGTTCAAAGTAATTACATTCTCTGCAAATCTAACTCTGGATTTACATTAGCTGAAATTGAACATTTCAGGTAAGGCAGAAAGTTATATGACCACTTCATTGACTAATATATTGCTTTATAGTTTTCTTTGCAAAGAAAAAGTGCCTGGTTATTGGTATCTTGTGGAAAGGGTAGACTAGATTACCCATGGGATGTGGATAGGAACTCTGTGAGCTCTGTTTGTTGTGCAGGCACTATTTTAATGAAGCCATCTCTCCCCAACCCCTAGACAAAAAAATATTAAAGGACTATGTGTGTTTATTTACATTTCACATTGCTTTAGAAACATTTGTAAATGTATAAAATGGTGTATAAAATTAAAAAGTGACAAGAAATAAAAAAGGCAAAGAGAAAAAAAGAAAGAAAAACATCCATGAACATTGCTCCTATTAAAATATGTCACAAGGTCTACACTCCTCCAAGAAGATCACAAAAGGGATCACATCAAACACCATCTGCGTTTAGTGAGTCTTGCCTTAGGTTTTTCCTACTAAGGAAGGAATGCATAGAGTGTGACCTTCTGGATGCTCTTAATTCATAATGCTACCTCACTCTCTGCAAAGGTTATTTCAATTTATAACTCACCCACTGTTATATGAAATGTCTATTTATTCATACATTTCTTGCTAATCTGTAATTTTATTAAGATATGATTTAAAATTTGTCTTATGTTATTATTTTAGTCATTGTTACTTTGTTAAGTAATACATAATTTTGTTTTTTAATTACATGACTAGTTGTAAAGGAGTCAAAATGATTATTGAATGTGAGATTTATGAATTTTCTCTGAAATCATTACCTTTTCTGCAACTAAGACATCTGTCATTCTTAGTGGTCATCTTTTAAATAGCAATGATATTATATGATATATATGGATAAAAGCCTGTTTTCTGTTCCATATATTAGCACACGTTATATGATTTCTCCAAGGTCATGTATTACCATTTAATTTCCATTGTTAGATGTTAATAGAGTGGAGATTGCCTGATAGTTGTGTTTGGAGCCATGGTATCTTGGGGGTTACTAGGAGAGTATATTTCCATGAGGGTGGAGCCTTTATGACTGATGGCTTTATAAGAGCAAAAGAGATTAGATGACATTATGTATATATTTAATCTCTTCCATTTATTTGATGATTCCCAGTACCATTGGGCTTCTGATAGCAGTATCTCTATATACAGCCCCTATCTTTGTTGGACCAGAAATACAAATCAAAATTTCATTATAAAATGGACTGCCTAATATATTTCATCATAGTAATATAAAGTATATGACCTCAAATATTAAAAATGTGTTTTCTCTCTTATATACATGCTTTTCAAAAGAGCATTCCTTTACTAACATTTCACTTTTCATTTGGTTTGATTAAATAATACTTCCTGTTCTATTTCTATCTTTGTTACAAAATATTTGTTTATTGTATTAAAGATTTATACATAAATGTTTACATATATTTTAATTTAGTATTGTTACATAATTATTATATACTAATCTTGAAATATGAATCTGTGAGTGCACAGATGTAGAATTCATTTGATATAGACTGGGAATCTTATACTATTATGATTCCAAATGTTCAGATAATTGTACCAATAGGAACCATTAAGTAATCACTCTAAGTTGGAATACTAAATTAAGCACTATATTTTAGACTTTTATTCTCTTTGATTAATAATATTCTATTGCTGAGATTTTATTCTTTTAAAGAGACATGATGTTTACACATATATGTTGCTTTTCTGGATAATTTTTTATCAATGTTGTGAGTTGTAAATGTGAATTAATTGTATGGGAGATGAAGTGGCAGATTCTATAGATATCTATATTGAGGCACTATTTCAGTAGAGAAGATAACCCCAGAATTTAATTTCATTTACAAGAATTCAATTGGCATATGGAGCAATGAGTGCTCACCAGGGTCTATGGGAAGTCAATGTAACTGATAAGTTATTTCTGTGCAGGTGAAATGAGACAATTCAAACCAGACTAGATTATATTAAATACAGATTTACTGGGAAAGCTGCTCTTAGGCAGGCGAGTTCACTGGTCCCAAGGAAGGAGGCAGGGAAGTCACCATGGAAAGGGAGAGAGATGAGAGGGGGAAGAGAGAGGAGACCAAAACGCATACAGGGAAGAGCCTTTGAGAGAAGGGCAGCCTAGTCCCTGGAATGGAAAGTTCAGGGTTGGCAGTAGAGTATGCTAGGTAGGGACTGAGAGATGCTGAGAGAACCTGGAGGCCATTTCTGTTTGATATGTAGAATATCACCTCAGTTTCTTGTCCTGGGGTCCAAAGCTGAACAATAAAGGTGCTAGTGTGGGAGGTAGGCTTGGGGACAGATTTAAGTTAGAAAGTTAGTAATAAATGAATTAAATGACCTATCTTTTTCCAGAAGAGACGAGCACAGCATGTGCGGATTCCAAAGATGACAGATAAAGATAGAATATTTGGTAAATGGAAAGACCAGCTGGCTCAGCTTGAACAGAAGAGGCACAGGGGAGGTACCACCAGCTGAGTCTAGTTCAGGAATCACACTCTTCATGATTCAAGTATTTTTCAAAGAATTAAAAGAAATGAACATTGAGAAGCTTACCAAGTTAACTTTTGCAAGAGAGAGACACTATGGAGTTAGTATGGCTTCAATATAAAGAATGAACTTGGAAGAAACCAGATGTACATATCCCTCTCCAACACACATGGTCAAACATAAAATTAGTCTTAAAAAAGAAATTTCATCTCTTTAGGTGCTTCTCAGCCATTAGATATTCTTCAGGTGAGAACTCTTTGTTTAGCTCTGTACCCCATTTTTTAAAAGAGTTATTTGACTCTCTGGAGTCTAACTTTTTGAGTTCTTTGTATATATTGGATATTAGCCCTCTGTCGGATGTAGGGTTGGTAAAGATCATTTCCCAGTTAGTTGGTTGTCACTTTGTCTTTTTGACAGTGTCTTTTGCCTTGCAGAAACTTTGTAATTTAATGAGGTCCCATTTGTCAATTCTTGATCTTAGAGCATAAGCTATTGGAGTTCTATTCAGGAAATTCTCCCCTGTGCCCATATGTTCAAGGTTCTTCCCTAGTTTCCTTTCTATTAGTTTCAGTGTGTCTGGTTTTATGTGGAGGTCCTTGATCCACTTGGAATTGAGCTTAGTGCAAGGAGATAAGAATGGGTCAATTTGCATTCTTCTGCATGTTGACCTCCAGTTGAACCATCCTTAGTCATTAGGGAAATGCAAATCAAAACAACCCTGAGATTCCATCTCACACTAGTCAGAATGGTTAAGATCAAAAACACAGGAGACAGCAGGTGTTGGCAAGGATGTGGAGAAAGAGGAACACTCCTCTACTGCTGGTGGGATTGCAAACTGGTACAACCACTCTGGAAAGCAGTCTGGTGGTTCCTCAGAAAACTGGGCATGACACTCCCGGAAGATCCAGCTATACCACTCCTGGGCATGTACTCAGAGGCTTTACCTGCAGGCAATAAGGACACATGCTCCACTATGTTCATAGCAGCCTTATTTATAATAGCCAGAAGCTGGAAAGAACCCAGATGTCCCTCAACGGAGGAATGGATTCAGAAGATGTGGTATATTTACACAATGGAATACTACTCTGCAATTAAAAACAATGAATTCACGAAATTCCTAAGCAAATGGTTAGAACTTGAAAATATCATCCTTAGTGAGGTAACCCAATCACAAAGGAACACACATGGTATGCAGTCACTGATAAGGGGATATTAACCCAGAATCTAGGAATACCCTAGACACAATTCGCATATCAATAGAATTCCAAGAAGATGGAAGGAGAAACCCTGGTCCTGGAAAGACTGGATGTAGGGGAATGCCAGGACAGAGAATCGAGAGGGGGTTGAATGGGGAAAAGAGGGAGGGAAGGGGGCTTATGGGACTTTCGGGGAGGGAGGAAACGGGAAAGGAGAAATGATTTGGAATGTAAATAAAAATACTTAGAAAATAAAAAAAAAGATATTTCAAATATCAGTTTCAAGATGGTAAAATTAATATGTGATAAACTTATTCCATGCTAAGAGGGATAAATGGCCCAGTAAACAAGTATGGTTGGTCTAAGAATTGCATCAGAAGATAAACAGTTCATCTTCAAATGTAAAGTCATGAGCTCATAGGAGCTGCTGAGTGACTAGAGTCTCTGGGATCAACACGTGAGTTCTTTCAATTTCACTGAACAAAAAGACCCTCCCAGGATTCAAAATTCAGTCAATCAAAACAATAACCAGTGTTTCTGTCTGGTAAAAATGACTTAACTCTAATAAAATCACATGGTAAGTATTCTGGAGAGATGGCTGGTAAAGTTCTTGCTATGCCAATACAAGGACATAAGCACCTATCTATAACACCTATATAAAAATAAGACTGCAACAATGTTTCCCTGTAGTCCAAATACCACGTTCAGTGAGAGAGCTTATCTCAAATCATAAGGTGGAGAACAGAAAAAGGACACTGAACTTCACATTAGCCTCTGGCTGCCACATACACACATGGATACACCAAACATATGTACATAAAAATCACAACACTAAACACCGAAGAACAAGTAGTAAACTGGGAAAAGTATATACCAAAGCATTATCGTCCTCTTACTTAAAGGTTTCTTATAGATGGTTTGAGAAAGAAACAACATAAACATGGAAACGTTATTATGAGGAAATAAGAATTCCTATGGTTTTTAAATACATGAAAACATGTTGATTTCACTCATGACAATACAGCAATCAATTAAACTGAGGGATCCACTTCAACAATTTATACTAAAAATTGTTGTAATGTGGAGATGGTTATTGTGAACCTGAGCAAAGGTGACTGGAAATCTATCAAGTGTTTATAGTAAAACAACACTAGTCAAAACTGAGATTGTGTGTTTCAGCATCAATTGGCAGAAATCTGAAAACTTTAACACACATTTGTTAATTCCTTTGGAGAGAAGATTTCGTATTTATTTGCTGTTGAACTGTAAACTGTTATATCCTCTGGGAATAGCAGTTCTAAGTTAGCTATCAAAATTTAAAGGCACATAAACTTTCAGCAACCAAGTCTGTCACAAGGGATACACACACACACACACACACACACGCACACGCACACGCACACACATATACACACTTATATGTTTCCTCATATTGAGAAAATGCTATGTGTACAAGGTTATTCATTATGATATAGCAACAAGTTTAGAAATAAATTTATTCTTAAATCTCTGTGTTATATTTATGTAGTAAAATATAGTACATTATGAGCTGATCTGGGAAGATCTTCAAGACAAAATTTTAACTAAATAACCCAAAATGCAGAGATATCTGTCCAGTAACATCAGTGAAAAACATGGGAAATAATTCATTTGTACTTACATCCATTTACCCAAAAACTTCTTCAGTGACTGGGAGTAAAACTGTTGCCCTATTCAAAGGCTGAGAAATAATGGACAGATGTAGGTCAGAGGACACAAAGTAGCAAACATCAAACTAAAGTCAGATATCTAGTATAAACATATTGCTTTGTTCTGAATCTTTTTCTAAATAAACTATAGATTCTTTTGCACACTTATGGGGAGATGAGTATCTGTGCGAGATGATAGACATGTGAATCTGGTTCACTGTGGCAGCCATCTTTTTCTTTAAAGACATTCATAATGTGATATCATATGCCACAAATTTATACAATAAGACATTGTCTTAGACAGTGTTCTGTTGTTGTGAAGAGATACCATGACCATAGCAACTCTTATAAAGGAATGCATTTATTTTGGCCTGGCTTATACTTTAGAGATCTAGTTCATCATCATGGGAGGAAAGCATGATGGCAGCCAGGTAGAGAGGGTGCTTGAGAAGTAGCTGAGCGTTCTAAATCTGGCAACAGGAAGTGAAAGAGACTGTGCTTAATGGGCTTTTTGAAACTTCAGAGTCCACCCCAGTGATACACCTACTCCAACAAGGCCACACCTACTAATCCTTTCAAATAGTGCCATTCCCTGTTGGCCAAGTATTTAAACTTACGAGAATATGAGGCCATTCTTCTCAAACCACCACAAAATCCTTTCCAGAAAGATATATGGAGAATCTAACAGACTAATATCTGCTTGAGTGTACAAGGGACCAGACACTTGAAAAATAGGTGCAAGGAGATTGTGCAATGTGTGTACAGGGTTTATTTTGCTTTACTAATTGAAATATACATCTGTTTTCATAGTAGAGGTCTTATAAAAGTTCCTTTAAACTGCAACAATGCAATGGTGAGCCCTGTTCTCATTCATATATATATATATATATATATATATATATATATATATATATATACACATATGTTCTAGTTTAACTCATACAGTGATAGAAAAGTGACACCACTCACTGGGCTGAGATTATAGGACACTGAACTGAAGGTTAAAAAGAATTGGTTTTCGGTTCATGAAAGTAAGAATGTAATGAAGATCATAGGAACTAGAATAATTATATCAAAATAAGCTATTTAGTTAGAATTCTAGCATCAATATTTGCAATAGGTGCTATACCATACTTTAATATGTGGCTGACAGAATTTCAGTCATCATATCTTGTATCCACATGTTTACTAGAATCCTAATGTAGAAATGGAGCCAGCCTACATGCCCATAAATATATGGATGGTGGATGGATAATTTCTACCACTCTCCTCCATTCCACTCAGAAGTCTTGAACTTCTAGTAAGCAACATCTTGTGAGGTATGAGACTCAAATATCTGCTTTCTGAATGAATGATGAAACCAGGCATATGTATATATGTATGACATATATATATATATATATATATATATGTGTGTGTGTGTGTGTGTGTGTGTGTGTGTGTGTGTGTGTGTATGTATTTATGTGTGTGTCAGCCATAAAAATGCAAATGTATCACTTTCAGGAAAATGGGTAGAGCTAGAGATCATTATGATTCAGAAAGCTAAATATCATGTTTTCTCTTATACGCATAATATAGAATAAGCACATATGTATGTTTGATACAAAATAGAAGGGGAGTATGTGCGGAGTGTCTAAAGGTGGAACAAGAGAAAGGGCTATGAGGCAGATAGGAAAACAACAGGAGAAAAAGGAAAAACAAATATATTCTACCTTAACACATGCAGAATCTGGATTTAAATATGTATATATGACTTGAAAGTTTAAGTGGGACTGTTTTGGTGGCACAAGGAGACAAGCTAGGTACACAAGAGGGTGTTAGGAGAGAATAAGAGCACTGTACAAATATTAATGTATGAAAATGAAGTAATGGAATGTATTGTTTTACATACTAACTAAAAATTAAGTATGAAGATTGATACAAGGTGAGGCTGCAGGAATAGGTTGTGTTAGTGATCTTAAGATGCTGGTTTCAATTTCTACCACTCTCCTCCATTCCACACAGAAGTCACATGAACTAGTAAGCAGCATCATATGAGGTATAAGGAAATAGAGCCTCAAATATCTGCTTTCTGAATGAATGAATGAATGAAAGAAACCAGGCGTTTGGAAACAGAAAGGACTATATTTTTATATACTGAGAATACAATGTAGCAATACTACATTGTATGCTAGATTTTTGCTATACCATCAACCTTTTTCTGCTACTTTTCAAGCCTGGATTCACTACTGTCTCCAGAAGGTCATTCCTTCCCTGATACTCTTAGATAAAAGGCAGAAAGAAGACTGTTATGGAGGGGTGAGAAAGAGAAAATCATAGATTTTTTTTGTTAAGTAGCCTGCCAGAAAAATTGTGGGAGCTACTGTTCACTGGAAATTTCTTAGGTCATTGGGACAAGGTTGTAGTACATGGCAGAGTGATAGGCCTCATAGGAGCTTGATAGTAGACTGTCAGTTATCTTTGATGTGACTTGGAATAGTTATTTTGTATTAACAAATAAGAAGTACAGAATAAATTAGGACAAATCAGGAAAAGCATTAGAGATAAAGGGAAAGTCTTTATTTCTTAGTCTCACAGGATTTAACTATAGTCATTTTTAAGATGCTGCCATTCGGCTGTGGTCGTCTGGGTGCCAGATCGGCAGGCCATCTCGTCTGCAGGGGGAGCGGCGCCACGGAGAGTGCCCTCCGCCATCTTTGCTCCAGTGACTGGGAAGTTGGGACAGCCAGGTTCTGAGACAGACAGGCATAATATCGCTTGGGTCTCGGGCGGCTTGTGTGTATGCGGCTCCCAAGTGCTGGGCTGATCTGCAGTAACCACCGCGCCAGCTCTGCTGTGGGACTTCTGCCTGGCAGAGGGACGCCCCCCTCCCCCCCAGGAGAGATCACACACCCCTACACAGGGCAGGAGCCTACCAGCCTCCCTTTGGCGACCTCTGCTCCAGGAATCCACTAGGCTAAGCCTTTGGATGTGCAAGGCCTCCCCAATATAAGATCACTTGGGGCAACGCACATTAGGGCTCCAAAGTCACTCAGGAGCAGGCAGGCCCCAGAAATCGGTGCCAGGGGAATCCTGGTAATCCAGGGGGGGCAGAAATAGCTTTGCAGGCTCACAGGAGGTCCAACCAACAGCCAGTGGCAGCAGGACCAACTAACACCAGAGGTATCCAGATGGCAAAAGGCAAACGTAGGAATGTTACTAACAGAAATCAAAGTAATGTGGGACCATCCGAACCCAACTCTCCAACAGCAGCAAGTCCTGGATACCCCACCACACCCGAAAGACAAGATCTGGATTTAAAATCACTTCTCATGATCCTATTAGAGGATCACAAGAAGGACACAAATAAATCTCATAAAGAGTTACAGGAGACCATGAATCAACGGTTAGAAGCCCTTACAAAGGAAACACAAAAATCGCTTAGAGAAATGCAGGAGAACATGGATCAAAAGATGGAGGCGCACAAAGAGACAACACAAAAATCGCTTAACGAGATGAATCAACGGGTAGATGCACTCACAAAGGAATCACAAAAATTGCATAAAGAAATGCAGAAGAATATGGGTCAACAGACAGATGCCCATAAGGAGGCAACACAACAATTGCTTAAAGAAATGAATCAACGGTTAGATGCCCTTACAAAGGAAACAAGAGAACTGCTTAAAGAAATGCAGGAGACGATGGATCAACAGATGGAATCCCATGAGGAGGAAACACAAAAATTGCTCAGAGAAATGCAGGAGAACGTGGGTCATCAGGAAGAAATCCTGAAAGAGGTAATGCAAAAATACCTTAAAGAAATACAGGAAAATACAAACAAACAAGTGAAGGATCTCAGCAAATCCATCCAGGAACTAAAAAAGGAAGTAGAAACAACTAAGAAATCACAAAGGGAGACAACTTTGGAGATAGAAAACCTTGGGAAGAAATCAGGAGTCATAGATGCAAACATCAACAATAGAATACAAGAGATGGAAGAAAGAATCTCAGGTGCTGAAGATTCCATAGAAAGCATCGACTCAACAGTCAAAGAAAATGCAAAATGCAAAAAACGTGTAACCCAAAACATCCAGGAAATCCAGGACACAATGAGAAGGCCAAACCTAAGGATTATAGGTATAGATGAGAGTGAAGATTTGCAACTTAAAGGGCCAGTAAACATCTTCAACAAAATTATGGAGGAAAACTTCCCTAAACTAAAGAGAGAGATGCCGATGAACATACAAGAAGCCTACAGAACTCCAAACAGACTGGACCAGAACAGAAATACCTCCCGTCATATAATAATCAAAACATCAAATGTATTAAACAAAGAAAGAATATTAAAAGCAGTAAGAGAAAAAGGCCAAGTAAAATACAAAGGAAGACCTATCCGAATCACATCAGACTTCTTTCCAGAGACTATGAAAGCCAGAAGATCCTGAGCAGATCTCATGCAGACACTAAGAGAGCACAAATCCCAGCCTAGACTACTATACCCAGCAAAACTCTCAATCACCATAGATGGAGAGACCAAGATATTCCATGATAAAACCAAATTTTCACAATATCTTTCCACAAATCCAGCCCTGCAAAGGATAATAGGTGGAAACCGCCAATACAAGGAGAGAAACAACACCCTGGAAATAATGAGATAGTAACCTTCTTGCATCAAACCTGAAAGTAGATAACCACTCAAACATAAAGATAGCGTCAAGAATGGCAGATGGCAATAATCACTATGCCTTAATCTCTCTTAATATCAATGGTCTCAATTCCCCTAGTAAAAGACATAGACTAGCAGACTGGATACGTAAACAGGACCCAGCATTTTGCTGCATGCAGGAAACGCACCTCAGTGTCAAAGACAAACACTACCTCAGAGTAAAAGGCTGGAAAACAATTTTACAAGCAAATGGCCCCAAGAAACGAGGTGGAGTAGCCATCCTAATATCACATAAAATTGATTTTCAACCTAAAGTCATCAAAAAAGACACAGAAGGACACTACATACTGATCAAGACAAAAATCCACCATCAAGAACTCTCAATTCTGAATATCTATGCTCCAAATGCAAGGGCACCCTCATTCGTAAAAGAAACTTTACTAAAACTCAAAGCACACATCGCACCTCACACAATAATAGTGGGTGACTTCAACACCCCGCTCTCTGAAATGGATCGTTCAGGAAAGCAGAAACTAAACAGGGACACAGTGAATCTAATTGAAGCCTTGGACCAACTGGAACTAACAGATATATATATAGAACATTTCATCCTAGAGCTAAAGAATACACCTTCTTCTCAGCTCCTCATGGTACCTTCTCCAAAATTGACCATATAATTGGTCACAAATCAGACCTCAACAGATACAAGAAGATAGAAATAATCCCATGCCTCCTATCAGATCACTATGGAATAAGGGTGGTCTTCAATGGCAGCAAAAACAAAAGAAAACCCACGTACACATGGAGGCTGAACAATGCTCTACTCAATGATAACTTGGTCAAGGTGGAAATTAAGAAAGAAATCAAAGACTTTTTGAAAGTTAATGAAAATGAAGGCACAACATACCCTAATTTATGGGACACAATGAAAGCAGTGCTAAGAGGAAAATTCATGGCCCTGAGTGCTGCCAAAAAGAAACGGGAGACAGCATACACTAACAGCTTAATGGCACACCTGAAAGCCCTGGAACAAAAAGAAGCAAATACACCAAAGAGGAGTAGAAGGCAGGAAATCATCAAACTCAGGGCTGAAATCAATCAAGTAGAAACAAATAAAACCATACAAAGAATCAACAAAACGAGGAGTTGGTTCTTTGAGAAAATCAACAAGATAGATAAGCCCTTAGCCAGACTAACCAGAGGGCACAGAGATAGTATCCAAATTAATAAAATCAGAAACAAAAAGGGAGAGATAACAACAGAAACTGAGGAAATTCAAAAAAATCATCAGATCCTACTACAAAAACCTGTATTCAACACAACTAGAAAATCTTGAGGAAATGGACAATTTCCTTGATAGATACCAAGTACCAAAATTAAATCAGGATCAAATAGACCATCTTAACCGTCCTATAACCCCTGAAGAAATAGAAGTTGTCATTGGAAGTCTTCCAACCAAAAAAAGCACAGGTCCAGATGGTTTTAGTGCAGAATTCTATCAGACCTTCACAGAAGACCTAACACCAATACTCTTCAAACTGTTCCACAAAATAGAAACAGAAGGAACACTACCCAACTCGTTCTCTGAAGCCACAATTACACTAATACCAAAAGCACACAAAGATCCGACAAAGAAAGAGAATCTCAGGCCAATCTCTCTTATGAATATCGATGCAAAAATACTCAATAAAATTCTTGCCAACCGAATCCAAGAACACATCAAAACGATCATTCACCACGATCAAGTAGGCTTCATCCCAGGGATGCAGGGATGGTTCAATATAAGGAAATCCATCAATGTACTCCACTACATAAACAATCTCAAAGAAAAAAACCACATGGTCATCTCATTAGATGCTGAGAAAGCATTTGACAAAATTCAGCATCCTTTCATGGTAAAGGTCTTGGAAAGATCAGGAATTCAAGGCCCATATCTAAACATAGTAAAAGCAATTTACAGCAAACCGGTAGCCAGCATCAATCTAAATGGAGAGAAACTTGAAGCAATCCCACTAAAATCAGGGACTAGACAAGGCTGCCCTCTCTCTCCATATCTTTTCAATATAGTACTTGAAGTTCTAGCTAGAGCAATTAGACAACAAAAAAGAGGTCAAAGGGATACAAATTGGAAAGGAAGAAGTCAAACTATCACTATTTGCAGACGATATGATAGTATACTTAAGCGACCCAAAGAGCTCCACCAGAGAACTCCTACAGCTGATAAACGACTTCAGCAAAGTGGCCGGATATAAAATCAACTCAAGCAAGTCAGAAGCCTTCCTATACTCAAAGGATAAGCAGGCTGAGAAAGAAGTAAGAGAAATAATACCCTTCACAATAGCCACAAACCATATAAAGTATCTTGGCGTGACTCTAACCAAACAAGTGAAAGATCTGTATGACAAGAACTTCAAGTCTCTGAAGAGAGAAATTGAAGAAGACCTCAGAAGATGGAAAAATCTGCCATGCTCATGGATTGGCAGGATTAATATAGTAAAAATGAGCATCTTACCAAAAGTAATACACAGATTCAATGCAATCCCCATCAAAATCCCAACTCAATTCTTCATAGAGTTAGAAAGAGCAATTCAAAAATTCATCTGGAATAACAGAAAACCCAGAATAGCTAAAACTATTCTCAAGAGTAAAAGAACCTCTGGGAGAATCAGTATCCAGGACCTCAAGCTGTCCTACAGAGCAATAGTGTTAAAAACCGCATGGTATTGGTACAGTGACAGGCATGTAGATCAATGGAACAGAATTGAAGACCCAGAAATGAATCCACACTCCTATGGTCACTTGATCTTTGACAAAGGAGCTAAAACCATCCAGTGGAAAAAAGATAGCCTTTTCAACAAATGGTGCTGGCTCAGCTGGAGGTCAACATGCAGAAGAATGCAAATTGACCCATCCTTATCTCCTTGCACTAAGCTCAATTCTAAGTGGATCAAAGATCTCCACATAAAACCAGACACACTGAAACTAATAGAAGGGAAACTAGGGAAGAACCTTGAACATATGGGCACAGGGGAGAATTTCCTGAACAGAACTCCAATAGCTTACGCTCTAAGGTCAAGAATAGACAAATGGGACCTCATTAAATTACAAAGTTTTTGCAAGGCAAAAGACACTGTCAAAAAGACAAAGCGGCAACCAACCAACTGGGAAATGATCTTTACCAACCTTACATCCGACAGAGGGCTAATATCCAAGATATACAAAGAACTCAAGAAGTTAAACTCCAGAGAGGTAAGTAACCCTATTAAAAAATGGGGTCCAGAGCTAAACAAAGTGTTCTCACCTGAAGAATATCTAATGGCTGAGAAGCACCTAAAGAGATGTTCATCATCCTTAGTCATTAGGGAAATGCAAATCAAAACAACCCTGAGATTCCATCTCACACCAGTCAGGATGGCTAAGATCAAAAAGACAGGAGACAGCAGTTATTGGAGAGGATGTGGAGAAAGAGGAACACTCCTCCACTGCTGGTGGAATTGCAAGCTGGTACAACCACTCTGGAAAGCAGTCTGGCGGTTCCTCAGAAAACTGGGCATGACACTCCCGGAGGATCCGGCTATACCGCTCCTGGGCATATACCCAGAGGCTTTACCTGCATGCAATAAGGACACATGCTCCACTATGTTCATAGCAGCCTTATTTATAATAGCCAGAAGCTGGAAAGAACCCAGATGTCCCTCAACGGAGGAATGGATTCAGAAGATGTGGTATATCTACACAATGGAATACTACTCTGCAATTAAAAACAATGAATTCACGAAATTCCTAGGCAAATGGTCAGATCTTGAAAATATCATCCTTAGTGAGGTAACCCAATCACAAAAGAACACACATGGTATGCAGTCACTGATAAGGGGATATTGACCCAGAATCTCGGAATACCCTAGACACAACCCGCATATCAATAGATTTCTAAGAAGATGGAAGGAGAGACCCCTGGTCCTGGAAAGACTGGATGTAGGGGAACGCCAGGACAGAGTAACGAGAGGGGGTTAAATGGAGAAAAGAGGGAGGGAAGGGGGCTTATGGGACTTTTGTGGAGGGAGGAAACGGGAAAGGGGAAATGATTTGGAATGTAAATTTAAAAAAAATAAATAATTAAAAAAAAAGATGCTGCCATTCAAGGAAAGATGAACAGAAAGATCCACAGACCATCTTCTCTGACTTCATGCTACACTAAAATTATGAACCAAGTCCGGAAGCCCCTCAGTCTAGATGATCTGAGACCCTCCCTTTACCCTAAGAGCTCTTTCTAGCTGCACCACCACACAGTATCTGACCTACTACAGGCTCATACAAGCTGTCTCTTCACCCCTACTCAAGAATCTTACTCCAGCTGAACAACTACATGAGGCCAGGCTTCACATGGACTTTGTTAAGAAATTCTTGCAAATCAACCCGTTTTCTTCCTAGCTTTGATAGTCTACCCCTGACTTGCCACAAGTGGCTCAGCCCAACAGGGATCAAGTAAGGAATCTCTATTTTCTGTAGATTACATTTCCTCCCTCTAGGTTATCCAAGCAACCCAGTCTGCATTTCCTTCTAGATTTTATGTTGTGGTCTGAAAAAAAATGTAGCAAGAGACAAAGCCAATGGTTTAACACCAGTTGGTTATGTACTGTTAGAAAATCACACACAACATGATAAGCTAGTACAGGTTGCCTCTACACAGTAGCATCAGGTCCACAGCAATTGTATCCAAGGACAATTACTTAGATAAAATTCAAGACATAAAACTCAAAAGAACAGTTACAAATTGTTTAACAATTTTAAGCAAGTTTAAATAGTCAAAACAATTTAAAGAAGGACATGAACAAACTCCCAAAAGAACTAAGAAGAAAAGAATAAACTGAATGAAACACAAGAGAACAGAAGCTGGATAAAATAAGGAAGACAATTTGAGATAGAGAAATCCAATAAAGTGGCATAAATAGAGAAGAGAATGTAAACTGAATTGAAGCTGGAAATGAAAATTTCAATTAGTCAGTAAGAACCTCAGTGCAACACTTTTGAACAGCATTTAAACAGAAGAGAATGATAAACACAGCAAAGAGGCCATAGAAAACAAACAAACAGTATTAAATGGTTAATAAAAGTGACTAAAAACACCACAAAATTATCAAAATGACAGGAATTTATACATGCCTTTCAATAATTACTCTGAGTATTAATGGTAAGTGGACTCTAAGACAGAAATCACAAGATCATCTCACTAGACAAAGAAAAACATCCCTACATGATGAAAGTCATGAGGGTAACTAGAGATGGAAAGACTATGCCTCAACATAATAGTCACTATCCTAATCCTAAGCCAACATTATCCTAAATTGAAGAAAACTCAAAGCCTTCCCATTAAATTCAGGAAGGAGATAAGGATGTCCACTCTTTCCAATTATTCTGAATATAGTTCTTTGGTCTTATGCATAGCAATAAGATAGGAGAAGGAAATAAAGGAATACAAATAGGAGAGGAAGAAATTAAAGCATTTTCTTTTCAGATAGTATAATTTTATGAATGAGACTCCAAAGACTCTATCAACAAACTCTTAGAGGTGATAACCACTTTTCAGTAAAACCTGAGGATACAAATTTAACAAATAAAAACCCAGTAGCTTTTCTATATACCAATGACAAACGTGGAAAAAAAATCAGTGAAATAATACCATTCACAATAACCACAAATAAATCAGAATGCATGACCCAATAAAATAAAAAACGATGTAAGAAATTGAGGATGTCACTAAAATATGGAGTGATTCCCCGTGCCCATGGATGAGAAGTGTTAAAAATGTGAAAATGGCCATTCTACCAAAGGTTCTATAGGTTGAATCTATAAGTTCAATGAAATCTCAATTAATATAATGTTATTAAGCAACAAGAAGGAAATTAAAAATTTGTAAGAAAATGTATAGACTGGAAAATAGTATACTCCATGAAGCAACTCAGACCTGGAAAACAAGTGCTGTACCTCTCTGTTATATACAGATCCCACCCTGTACCCTTTAGTTTTGTGTGTTTAATTTGGAGTATCTCCAGACACTAAAGTGGGTCAGTGGGAATATGAGAATACTGTTTTAGTAGAGGATAGACTGTAGAGTGCATGTTAAATGAAGGTTGAGAGGAAAAATAATGGAAGTTGTACAATTCCAACAGGGAGTATGTGTGGGGTGTGTAGGGAGAGAGGGGTTGGTTAGGAAAGTTAGCCCAAATTAAAGAGATATGAAGAAATCACCCAGAAAACTTTCATCTGGTAAGTCAATTAAAAATATAAAAGAGATATTGAAGACAGATAAACTACAAGAGTAGAAAATTCCCATTCTAGAAGTAATAGTGCTCTAAATTAGCACCTCAGTGCCAGCTATAGGATACTTTTATAGGAGTTATTCTTCTAGGTCACTCACAAGAAGTTGTACACAAGCCTCTATTTCTGAAGATATCATACACCTCAGATGCAAGATATAGAGAGATCAAGCTGGAACTGTGTTTGCAGCTTATTCCATGCTGGAGTCTTTCTTAATGCCCAATGGTGCTTGTCTTAGGGTTTTACTGCTGTGAGCAGACACCATGACCAATGCAAGTCTTATAAAGTACAACATTTAATTGGGGCTGGCTTACAGGTTCTGCGTTTCAGTCCATTATCATCAAGGCGGGAGCATGGCAGCATCCAGACAGTCATTGTGTTGGAGGAGATAAGAATTCTACATCTTCATCTGAAGGCTGCTGGCAGAATACTGACTTCCAGGCAATTAGGACTAGGGTATTATAGCCCATGCCCATAGTGACACACGTACTCCCAAAAGGCCACACCTTCTAAAAGTGCCAGTCCCTGGACCAAGCATATATAAACCATAATGGTGCTATGCAGTATATTGAAGGAATAAAGGCATCATTACCTCATCTAGCTGTGAACTCTATAAACAATACCAACTTACCAGGCAAGAAGAGCCCATGGATACAATAGTGGCATAACTGCTATGAAGGTAACCAACTAATTCCTCATTGGATTTGAGACCTGTTTCACAAGATGGAGTCCATGGCCAGTACTATGACACTCATCCAAAACCCATGACTGAGCAGCTATTAGGCCCTAGGGGAGAACCTGATACTGCTGTTTACCTAAATTGACTTATCATTAAGTCACCTCCTAAATATACATGTTTATACCCACAGCAAGAGGCTCCTTGGCATTAGTCAGGGAACTTATGCTTGACAGTGAAATGATGTGAATGCAGAGATTCCTGGCTGCACAAGATGCTGAGAATGGTGGTACAGTCATTCCTCAACAATCTACCCCTTTATTGCACAAGGAGCATTGTGAAAGAGCTGATGGCAAGTATGTAAGAGACAGGAGACAAAGGGGCTGTGAATTACCTTTTTCTAAGCTCGACAAAAGCCTAGTCATGGCACTAGTAGCAGTTGTGCCAACTGATACAGGGCCACCATAAATTAGGCCAACCTAAAGCTCAGCTATGGATGGGAAAGCAGCCAATGGAACGGTACCATTCTGATGAACTACTGACAATGAACAGATTCCAGAAGATGGGTAGGCATGGTATCCAGTTGTGCTCCTTGTGTTGATTTCACCAGGCTTTATTGAATAATTCCAACAGTGGTAGTTGAACTTTGAGAGGCAGAAGATAAAACAAAAAGCTGTGAATGTGAGAAAGATTTGTAGGGAATAAGGGAATAGCAGAGGAGGGATGTAAACAGGAGAGAGAAGAAGAAAGCATAACCAGAATGCATTATATACATGAATTAAATTGTCAAAGAGCAAACTTTATTAATAAAAGCCAACAAAAAGAAGACATAAGGAAGAAATGGGTGATAAGGAGAGAGGCATTGATAGAGGGGAGGGAAAGAAGGATAGAAAGAATAAATGTGGAGAAGAAAAGACATAAAGAAAAAAAAGAAATGGTTTCCTGTCTAGGGCTTATCACTCAGCACTCACTCCCAGCATGGTGACCAGTCATGAGTCTGCACTGACTGCCTTTTGCTGTAAAAGAGAGGCTCCTTTGACCAAGGCCAAAGTCTGTGGGAACCATAAATATTTCAGAGGCAGCTCTAATAAATATGTTCATTTAGCAAACAGAAGCAAAATGTTCATTCTAAAGGGTATGGCCTCCATGGTCATGTTTTTTTCACCAAACTATCTTTTCAAGACTAAGAGGACATCACTGAAGAGGAGGACAGCAAGAGTGTAAGAATTGGAAGATGGAGTGGAGCACCATGAAACTCTGCACTTTAGGCCTGAAATGGCAGTTGTACTAATGAACTCACAGCATCTGTAGTTAGCTGCAAAGGGCATGAAGATTGGGTCTACTAATATTCAGTAATGGGGAAGGAGCCTTCCCATTACATCCCTCCCCCGAGATCTTCTCCCCAGGAAGCTATTGCAGTTGATGACTTCTGGGGAGAAAGTCATTGCCTTCCTTAGTGTGGTCACTGGTGAGTTGCTTCATCACAGTGGATAGCTCTATACCCATGCCAATGCAGGGAAGGTCCTGGTTAAACTCACAGGGGGTCACAAAATATAAAACAAAATAAAATTGAATGATAATAGGAGGAGGACTTGTTGGAGAGAGGAGAGTTATTGGTAGGGGTGGAAGGGATTTAAGAGAATAGAAGGGTAAGTGTCCCACAATGAAATACACACACACACACACACACACACACACACACACACTGACAAAGAGTAAATGAATTTAAAACCAAGAAAAGGAAAAAGAAAAAATATGTAATTTTTTTGTTAGAAGGATAATATCCATTATTCTGACAAATAAAGTAACTGGCATATGTTTTAATTTATAGAGGATTATCTGTGTTACTAGTGTTATTGTGTCAACCTCATGAAGCCATTCCCTCAATCAATGTATAACAAAAATAGTTTATGACAAGGAAATATAAAGATCAGGAGATTATAGACTTTGTGACATCTCAGATTAAACAACTTACACTTCCTTGTTGATTCAGCTGGTACTGTTTGTGGGTTGGGGAGGGCAGTCTTCACTTTTAGCAGCCATTGTCAGATTCTGTTTCTATGGAAATTTTAATGGCTGCCCTTGGGTAGTGAATGATGCTAGGAGAACAGCATCCTGTTAATGACATTTCATCTTGGTAGGAGCAATTCCTTCTGTCCCTGAAGTGTGACAGACCACTGACAACTTAAAAATGTCCCTATATGTGTACATGCAAACACCATGCTACAATTTCTCTCTTGTAGACCTATTGTAAATAGGAGCATAATATTCTTAAACCAGAGGAAGTAAAATAGGTTAATAGTCAACATGCAGTTCACAGACTGTCTTCATCTAAATTGAGTCATTAAAATCACACTGAATGTACCAATATGGTTTACTTTTAGCATTAAACGATGTCATATCCTAGCTCGGTGGAAGCCAGCCTCCCTCTACTGCCCTGTACTTTGCTGTACCTGTCAATTCACTCCCCTCCACAGTTTGGATTTTGTGCTGTTAGGAATCATATCTGTTGATATGCGAATTGTGTCTAGGGTATTCCGAGATTCTGGGTTAATATCCCCTTATCAGTGACTGCATACCATGTGTGTTCTTTTGTGATTGGGTTACCTCACTAAGCGAGAGGGGGTTGAATGAGGAAAAGAGGGAGGAAATGGGAAAGGGGAAATGATTTGGAATGTAAATAAAAAAACTTAGAAAATAAAAAAAATAAAAAAAAGAAAGAAAAGGCAGGACAGTAGACTTAAAAAAAAATCATATCTGCTGTCAGTCCCATACCACAACTTATAGCAGGCTACTGCTAGAAGGGGTTACCAGAAGATGGAACCAATATTTTAATAATAAAACATATCTTATCATTATATATTTGTAGTGTAACATCAACTACATGTTGATTCCTAAGTAAATGTTATTGTTAATCGTGAGCAAATATTTTGGAGTGCTTCACAATTTATTATCCATTTATAGATAAACATGGCTGATATACAAAATGGGTCAGCCCTTGGAAAGCTATGAACTGATTCTGTGACAGTACGAGAATTCCTAGGGAGGCTTAGAACAAATTTCTTGCAGTTGTCCAAGTCTAAAACTACTTGTAATAAAGATGGGGGAAGGGTTCAGGAGGATTATAAACAGTGGATACTCAGGCAAAGGAAGTGCTATTATTTTTTTCAGGTCTCCTGCCAGCTTTGTTTTTAATGGTAGGAGAGAGTTTTGTTGTACCACAATAGTGCTGGCAAAAGATGGGACATGTATTTTAGAATAGTCTATGACAAAATACTGTTTTAAACTAGGGGCACTTTTATTTGAGAAGTTTTGGGGATATGAGGGCAGAGAAGGCTAATGGAAATGATGAACATGCTAAAGCCTTTTGAATCCATCTCATTGTATGGTGACTGCTTCATTGACTGCTACTCTCCTGATTCATAGAGATAGCTCATAGCTTCATTTGGTCTGTTTTTATATATCAAGAAGGTGTATATTATTTCTTTCCTTATATATAATACAAATTAAATGTTATACAGACATATGTGCCATTATCATAAGACATTTTAGGTTTCACTTACTTGATTCATTGTAGTTCTTGGATTCAGAATATTTTATGGTGATGTATGTGCTTGCAGATTCCATGAATTTCAATATGTAAAAAGCTCTGAGCCATAGAATCCTTTAGTGCGATAACTTCTTCCATTTATTTTAAGTATTTGTATGGAAGACTGGTTCCCAAAAGTGAATGTGCCATAGCATTGGCCCAGAGTGAGCTGTTCCACTATGGATGGTGATGAGAACATACAGGCAGAATGTGGGACTCAGATAGCTCAGGGTACATTCTAAATCATTAGATGTGTCTCAATCAAGTGCTGTAGCTATTACTCAGAGGAAACTGCTCTTGATGGACATTCATTCTATGTGTTCTCAGACTTATTTTGTTGACTCTGTCCTTTTGGAGTTTTGCACATCCTGGAGTTTTATTCAAAAAACATTCATCAGTTTCTGACAGAAGACAATGCAATAGGGTTTTCTTTGTCAGAACAATTGAACTTCCTTTATACCAGTATAGAAACAGGGTAGAGTGCCTCCCTAGCTTCTACCAATTCTACATACACATGTCTTTGGATTTCCTATATTATCCAAATGCTATAAAAGTACTAGAGTTAAATTAAAAGATCATCCTTAATCCCTATCTGAGAGAGGGACAAATCCAAGAAGCCAAGACCAGCAAGCATTCCACCCCCGACTGCTACCCAGAATTGAAATCATGGTATCTCAAGATGCTAATTCATCAAAGTAGCATTGGCCTTGACATCTGAGCCTCCCAGGGCAGTAGAGTTGGGCGGATAAAATGGCTAATCACACCACACTTTGAGAAAGAAAAATGGGAGCTCTGTGTAGTGCTGGTTCATGCATCATCTCCATTTTTCAGGACAAGTGAAATGTCAAGGCTAAAATGCCCTCCAGCTATCTATAAAAGAATGTAAGCCATATATACAGTCTTGACAAGAGTGTTGAAATATTATTCAATTGGTTTTCCCCATCAGAAAAAAATATTTTCTGTCCCACATTTATCAAAAAAGTTACTGAATTAAAAATAGAAGTATGGCAACAGAATGGTATCCTGTCCAATTTAATGAATGTGCAAGAGTCCAGCCTAGCTCAAAATATGTATCACATACATCTTAGCAGGATACTTTATATTTCCATTGTTTTACAATTAGTATTTTGCCTTTAATACTTATATTACAAAATTCTGAGATGCTGCATTTTGTTGTTAATAATTCTATAAGAGAAACTTCTTGCCACAAAATATGAAACTATTTTAAATGAACTAAAATATATTTTATTGCAATTGAAAAAACTTACCAACTATTAAGACATCAATAGTCAGATGTGATATGTAATATAAAGAATTATTAAAGCATAGATAGAAATTATTTTGAGAAAGTGATTGAAGTACAAATGTTAGTGTTTATCATTTAAACAGGTAAAAGAATTATATATTATTGCTACACATGAATCATATTTAATGTCATAATGTTAGGTTTTTTATAATTTGGGGGAAGGATGCTTAGAGGTTGAGAGCACTGGCTACTTTTCAGGGGATCCAGTTTTGATTCTCAGAACCTACATGCTGGCTCAGTTTCGTTCGTAACTATAGTCCCAAGTGTATTTTCTGACCTCAAGTGTTGGCCTCAAGCCCCACTTGGAGCACAGACATGTGTAGCCACAATATCCATACATATAAAAATGAATAAAATATAAAAAGAATATGTATTTAATGCTGACTATAAATATTTTGAATAATGGTAATATTCTATGAATTTAAATTATTTGAACCAACATTTAATTATTATCAGATACTTGTAACAATATTAAGAGCACTACTGAAAATAAATGCTTCCCAACTTAATGAAATCCATTAAGAGCAACATGATTTATTTGATATAGTTTTCTTTCTTTCTTTCTTTCTTTCTTTCTTTCTTTCTTTCTTTCTTTCTTTCTTTCTTTCTTTCTTTCTTTCTTTCCTTCTCTCTCTCTCTCTCTTCCTTCCTTTCTTCCTTCCTTCTTTAGCTTTTTTGTTTGTTCATTCATTTTTTTCAACCCTCCTTCCTTCCCTTTCTCTTTCCCTCACCTTCTTCTCTACCTCTTGGCAACAGGACTTCAGGCAACTTAGGTTGGCCTCAAACTTTCTATGTAGCTGAAGATAAGCTTGCACTGAAGATCCCCCAACTTCTACCTTCCCTGTGCTGGGATTAGAGGAATAAACCATCTTTCCCCATTTATCTGGTCTGGGGAATCAAACCCAGGGCTTTGTGTACTCAAGGTAAGTATCCATGTGAGTTACTTCTCTAATCCATAAGACTAATTTTTAAATAAAAAGATATTTTATACTTTCAAAAAGTCATTTAAAACTATTAAAAATTGGCACCAAACAAAGTTGAGGACTTTGGGCCATCCTTGAACATTTTTTCTATTATTTTATGTATATAAGAAGATGAGAACAAAGAGACTCTATCTATTTTTATACCCAACAGGGAACTTAAGATGTTAGCAGCTTAGTAATGTTGCTCATTCTATTACAGCCATTTATTTGATGCTAAAACCCCAACTCTATTAATCCTATAATTTACTTATCACTTCAGGTTTCAAAGACACTAAGATTTATTTAATAAGCTAAGTTTTTAATTCCAGGAATTATAGAAGAGGAAGAAAATGACAGGGATGATGTCACATTCTCCTTTTCTTCACTATAATAGTAAATTCCTTAAGGATTTCAAGCTGGTAATCAGAAATTTATCTTAGAATATATATATATATATATATAAAGCAAGAACAGTTCTTATCAAATAAAAACTTTTGAAAACAGTCAGCAAGCATTATGTTATCTCCTGAAAACAATTACAGATTTAGACTTTAGAAACTATCCTTTAAATTATAATATCCCTAAATTCACACAAGGCTCATCTACCTTTTTTCTATTTCCATGGAACTTTTCTAGTCCCAAGGTAATGGATTTTACAATTGGGCTGATAATGCTCCCCATAAGAATGACAGACTAACAAATCCTCCATTATCAGGCATGAGAAACCTTCTTTCAAATGGTTGGTCGGGGTAGTCCAAGTAAAGCAAGAATAGTTCTTATCAAATAAAAAACAAGTCCAAAACAATATAGACTACTGATGTAGCTCTTGGTTACCTGTCAGGTGATCAAAGGTTGACCACTAATGCTGAAGCCACCACACAATTAGGACACAGGACTTAGACAATTCAAGCTGGCTATGACCTGAAAACCCTTTTTTCCCCTGTAGTCTAGCTTTTATGACTCTAGAAAATAGCTTGTAAGCTGCCAAAGGAAAGAAACGAACAGCCCTGCCCAGTTGTACCATGTACAGACCAGTACAATTACTAGCATGCATTAAGATATACATAAAAGTGTACTAAGTGCTACTTACATGTTGGTGGCAACCAATAGATGTCTAACTGGAGATAAGGTCCACTCAACAGGAGTAAAATCATGCATGATACTGGAAGTCTCGCCAGCTCTACGGGGCTGGTGAACTCATGAACATTAGAAAAGAATCTACTAACAACACTTAGCTAGACCACCATAATTCCTTACTGTATTCTAAATCTTATCCTTATACTTACAGATAAGTTTCGCTAATGACCTTCATCAAAGAAGCATCTCTTTACATTAAATAGAGCCCATCACAGAAAATCACAACTGGACATAATGCGGAAATCAACAGATTGGGGCAAGCCTAGCACCAAAGGATAGATCTACATCACAACTCCTGCTAGGGTCCAGCCTGGTATCCAGTTTGGGTACCGGGGGAAGGCATCAAAGGGTAGGGTTGGAGATGGGGGCCAAAAGCTGATGACTTATTATTATTTTGGTGAATACTTCTCTCTTGCTATTAAGGTGTCAACAGTTGTTAGCTTCTGCCAGTTAATTCCCGCTGATAGCAACAGGGGAAAGAAACTTAAGTTACTTGGACTCTCTTCTCTTTGACTGGAGGGCCTCTCACTGATCAGTGGAGAAGTTCAGAGTTTGTTAACTCTTTGTGAGTCAGAGAGAAAGGAAGAGAAAGAAAGAAATCCAGACACATAGATAACACACACTTGATGAAGCTGAAAAAGGGTTCTACACTAATTTATTACTGTTCTCAATTTTTATACTAAAAAATTACTTCATACAACTATCAGGTAAAACCATTACAGCAGAATAATTGATTACATGGTTTTCTCAGCATTTTTACATTCCATAAGTTCAAAGTAAATTTAAGGTATTAGTTCTTGTCATAGATCAGTAAGTTTAAGGAATTACAACAGAATTGTTTACCTGTCTTTCCATTAAGATTAGTATCTGACTAAACATTTATTATCCATTTTCTAAATCCATAAGTTCAGTATAACTTTAAAGCAATAATTTCTATGTCACAGGTTAGCATGGTTTTGTCAAGAGACAAACCATCTGTCTTTTGTCTAATTCTATTGAAGTTTTGTACAGATAGACTAGTTCACCATTTATTTTCTTTCCTTGCACCTACCATAAATTGTCCATTCCCAGTTTATGACCATTAGTTACCAGACAATGGTCTCATACCAAACCTAGAAGGAATTTTTTCCTTTATTGTAAATTTTTTCCAAACCTAGTTTCTTTTCCTAGTTCAATTAGCCAATGACACATGAAGGTTTATAGAGCTATATTTGTAGTTATTACATAGGGTGCTTGAAATTACTTTTATCAGTTTAAGAGTTCTATAAAATAATTATCAGAAATCATCAGTTTTTCTATGCAGCGTGACTACCTGAGAGTAAATCTTCATGTTATCTGCAAGAAATTTGCCCAATAGGGTGGGGTTGATGCCCAGAAATCATTAGGCTATGCAATAATGATAGTAAAGGCATATCAGCAGCAAGAAGAAATCCTGGGATGAAATCTTGGAGGACCCTGCATCTCAGAGTTCACACACTACAGCCATACAAAATCGTGGGTCATCACCAAAAAACTCACTTGCTTGCCTTAGCCTTTCCTAGATAGATTCTGTCAAGCTTCTGTATCTGTGACTCAAAGAACACAGATACAGAATAAGGATAAGGGGATGGAAAGACTATAAGGCACTGAATACTCAGAAGTCTGTGGTAAAAGTCTGTCCTGGAAGTAGTTGCATAAATGAGACCAGAATAATGGCAATATCAATAGACCTGAAAATGTGGAATGGAAAAATTTATGAGAGGTCCCACCCCTTTCTGGGAAAAGGAGAATTAACTCCTAGTCTCTTTTCCTAATGGAATTAGCCTGTGACACATGAAGGTTTACAGAGCTCTATTTGCAGTTTTATTATATAGGGTGCTATACACCAATTGGTTGTTCAGTCCTAAATGGTCAGCCCTAAATTCATATATGCAAAATCAATAAATACCCAGACCCAATAGGTTGTGTTTATATATGTTTTTGCACACTCATATACACATATATAATAAAAAATAAAAGAAAAAGAGGCTATCAACTCGAGAGTGTAGGAGAGGTTGGGGGGAGGGTTTCTGAGAGGGACTGGAGGGAGAAAAATGGGGAGAGAAAGGGATATAATTCTATTTCAATTAAAAGCATTAGAAAACAGAGACAGTCATTGAAATTTTCTTTTATTTATCAGCTGTGTCTATCCTTTGTATAAGAACTAGAATGAGAATATGAGGATACGAATGGAAATATTTACCCTGATACTAAGACAATAATAGCAATTAATATACTTGGAGGCACCTCTAGTGTACACTGGCATAGGTTGTATTGTGAAGGATGAAATGCAGATTCGTTTCAGAACTGGTTGTTCTCTGTTGTGATGCTTCTCCAACAGACCTTTTCTTGACATCTGACCTACTTGCAATGTGTCCTGATTATGAGCCCAGCGAAACTTAAGCTGTAAGGCCCACTCTAGTGGCTCTCTCCTAAGGAAAGACAGTGAGTTTGAACTAGTGAATCTGAGAAAGTTTATTGATGAGCATTTCAAACTATAAAAGCTTTAGGTGCCAAAGAAACAAAATGCTTCCATATTGAAATAGTTTCGTACTTTGTTATAGTTAATAGTTCTTCATTGTGTTTGACTACATGGAAGGGTTATTTGTTTTTGTAAAGTCCAGCAAGTTAAAATATATAATGCATTATTCAGTTCAATTGTACAGTGTCAATTTCAAGGCAGTTTCATCAGTTCATAAATCATTTTTTTCATGTTTCATAAGATCCCATTTCTAACCACTACTCATTTAGTAAAACCACTTAAAGTTTTATATTAAATAAGAAAAAAATGACAAAATATCTTCAGAATTTCTGTGCCAAAGCTTATGTAAATTAAAACAGAAGTCTTAACATGTACCTTGAAAAATGTAGACATTGATTCATATTTTAAGACAAAATATTTGCCATATTATGATTTTAAGACTATATTAAAATTAAACTTTGATTTACATGGTAGAAGAGGAATTCTAGCTCTTTTTCACATAAGACAAAATCAAGAAAGTAATCTTGAAACAGTGTTCTCTATTCATCATAAAATTATTTCTGATTATTATTATACATATTTAAGATTGTGTTTGTACCCATGATTGATGATATAAATTAATAATAAAACACATTATGGGATTTTGGTATGACCAGATATAAATGTAAATAAAACAAAAACCCTCAGGTTTTTTTTGTTTGTTTTGTTTTTGGAGACAGAATCTCAATTTGCCCTGCCTGTCCTGGAACTCACTATGTAGACCACGCTGACCTTGAACGCACAGAAATCTTTCTGATTCTGCTTCCCAGGTGCTTGGATGAAAGTCATGTGCCCCTTCGCCTGGATATTTTTCTCAATTCTTAAAACTATAAACTATAAATCTACAAATACTGCTATTTCCTGGCCAACTTCTATCTGTATAATAGATTATACATTTAGTATTCATATATCATACATAAATATATACTAATTACAAATAGCATGTTACAGAGATTTTCCACTTTAGAAATTTATTGAGTTCTCACTTAGGGAGTTTATCTAGCCCTTTGAGAATTTAGGAAGACATACAATCTGTTAAGCAGTAGAAAGCAATTAAATCTAGTTAGATAACGCTAAGTTATTCATTGAACAATCCCCCAGATGGCAGAGTACTAGATGAAGTTACTACTGGTTGGGTGAAAAGGAAAACAGTCTCTGGGAAAAAAAAAACAACCCGTAGTTAAAGTGGGAGAAAATAATTACCTTAGCTCAAAATTCATCTAATTTTGCCTTTGAGAATACTTCATATTCACCGTTATATTCTGTCACTCTATATAGAGTAGATAGGGAGAGAGTTCTTTTTATGGAGAAGTTATTAATATATTGTGCTAGTGACTAATATGTTAATAACTAATACTAAGGTAGAGAGTAAAGGATCTATAACAATTTATATTTGTGAGTTTTTGTTATTCCTGGATTCCTATCCCAAGATTTTTATAAAAGAACATGGTGCCTTTACAGTAAAGACATTCTTTTCCTCCCTTTTAGAATCTAACATTTTTTTTTTACATTTGCTGCTTTATTTTTCTCTTAATGTAACAACCTTATATTCTGTCCAAAACCACTCAAATAGAAATAGAATTGGAAGCTATTAAGTATTATTCTATGTCAAAGTTGGTTCTCAGAAACTATTTGTTTCATAAAGAAATCAAAGCCAGACATGATGTTACAAATGAGGCTGAACATTGTGGGAGGCTGTTTAATTTATTTTCAGCTCTTTGAATTCAACTGGCAAAGTGCTGATGGCACAGATAAATTACTTTTACTATTTATTTGATCACGGAAAGACATTGAACTTTTATTCCACTTCTAATAAATATGCACAGTTGATACTAATTATGCATTCTGAAGGTATTACTAGCTGGGAAGGTACTAAATCCTTGTAAGACCATGGATGTTTTAGTTACTGTGCTCACAGGATCTCTTGCCTGTTCTAAGGTGGTAAATAGTCTACTCTTACCCTCAACTGTCTGAAATCTTTCCAAGCAGTTCTGAATTTTTATGTGCACAGTCTCATTTTAGAGACAAATTCAACGTTATGATGAACGTTTACCTTGGGTTGTTATTTCATTTACAATGTCAATTTTTTAAAGAATTGCAGCCCTCTGCCTCTGTTAAGTATAAAAGCACATTTGTCTGTCTTTTGCTCTTAATTAAGAGAGAGGCGGGAAAGGAGGGAGAGAGAGAGGGAGGGACGGAGGGAGGGAGAGAGAGAGAGAGAGAGAGAGAGAGAGAGAGAGAGAGAGAGAGAGAGACAGAGAGAGAGACAGAGAGACAGAGAGACACAGAGTAGCAAGAGTAGCAGAGAGAGAGAGAGAATTGCCAATATTATGAATTATGAATTTGGCCTTTGACATTAAAAACTAGACTTAAACACAGTGGAATTATGTTTTTGCACCACAATATGATGAGATGATGATGATGATGATATAGTATTCTAACATTTGTTTCCAAGCAGTTAAATTCTTAGTGCTTTTATTATTTTATAAATGATCTTTTAAAATATTCTCTAAATCAAGGATGGTTTTGTTTTTCAAATCAAGACTCTGAGGGTTATGTTAGAACCCTGCTGGCAGCTACCTCTGTAGTGACACAAGGATTTGTAAGAAAAATAAAAGAAGTTTAGAATGGTCCATTGAACTTGCATCATTTTATGGTTGGTTACTATCTCAGCTTTGAAGGTAAGAAAATTAAGTCATATTTCTAGCTATAGGTAATTTAAATTATTTCCACATGAAATATAGAAGGACATTTTCCAAAAGTTCAGTTGGGCATGAATTTCACTCTCCTCATGCATGTACTTGGTCACAGTGTAACACAATATGACTTACATATGATGATGTCCACAAACAAGTAAGCATACACATGATATACTTACTTATTTGTATACATACATACATGTGAGTCTTATGCAAGATGCTCCCTGTGAATGACATGTATATTTCATGAAGGAATGACTTGAGATCAGGCTATACCCTACTTAATGTTACTCCATATTGAATACAAGAGTGATTTCTTTTCAGGCTCCTTGTCCCAAGAAACTATTTTACACAAAGCTTTGGACTCCATTCTGAGAGTGGATAGACAAACATCACCACCTGCCTGGCATTACTCACACAGTCCAGACTGGTAAATAACTTATTCCTGGGAATGGAATGTGCAATCTTACAAATTTATAATGCAAATTTAGATTGTAGAGACACAAGTGTATATTAAAATCATGTCTGAGAGATGCCCAGTAATTTATCAGACATACCAGACCAAGGAAAGGATAGAATTCCCTCATGCGGAACCCCATAAAATAGTAGACACCTCTCCTTGAGATGGAATGGCTCCACACTAATCTGTTACCTGATATCTGGGGTTTACAACAAGGACTTATAGGCAGAGAGCCCCTGCCCATTTCTGGGGCTTCAGTGCAGCTCCATACTCCGTTATTGGTATTAGCTCACTTGACTGATGCCTGTTCATCTACCTGTTCTCCAGCTTTGTGCCCGACCTGCTATTTCTGCTCTGGAACCAGTTCTACTCTCTCATCTTTGTTGCTGCTTGAGTCTTCACTTCAAACCAGACTCTCTAATCTCTAATCTCTATAGCAATAGCTTCTTCCTGTTACAGGTTTGGGTTTGTTTATTTTACCAGTATAGACTAGATTATATTTCTTTCTTTTTATATTTTTTTTGAGGATTATATATATAAGCAATTATTTACATCATTTCCCCCTTTTATTCTCTTTACTTCAGTTTCACCTGTGCCCTCCTCTTCAATTTAATGGCTTCTTATTTTTTAATTATAATTATTACATATATGCATATATGCATATTTTTACTACAACCAATCAATGAGTTATTTGGATTTAAATGTTAACATCCAGTAATGCCAAAGAACCATATGTTAAAAATTCAGAGCCCAGACAATCTCAAGCTGTATGTTTCAACCTGCCATGTTTACTGTGTAGGTAGTGAGCCATTCATCTACAGTGGAACCTCATAAGTGTAAGAAACTGAGACACGATGGGGAACAGGTGCTGTTGTGCAGATATTCAAAACATATAGGGTGGAGCCAATTTAGTGATGTTTTCTCTCTCTCTCAGTTCAGAAACCCATATGTGGTCAGTCTCGGATATTACTACTTGGATATTGGTCATGGAAGAGTGCTTCTTACGGGCTTGCTCCTCATGACTGGTTCATCCTGTTTTCTTATATTTTTGGTTGATAACCTAGCCTTTTTACAGCTGAGACATCTCTCCAGCCCTCATCCTGTTTTCTTATAGCATCCAAGACAAACACCCAGTACTGGTCCCACTTACAATGGACAAGGCCCTTCTACATTAATTATTAATTTAGAAATTCTCTACAGGCTTGCCTCCAGGAGTAGTAAAGTACCTTTAATCCCAGCACATAGGAGGCAGATGCAGGTGGATCTCTTTGAGTTTAAGGCCAGCCTGATCTATATAGTAAGTTCCAAAATAGTCAGAGCTACATAGTGAGACCCTGTTGTGAAGAAACAGATAATAATGATAATGATAATAATAGTATAAGAGGAGTAAATGTTTTTGATACTAATTGCATTGTAATAAGACATTATTCAAAGTTTTGAACAAGCATATAAAGCAGATGTTGAAAAGACACAACGTGATATGAGCGTGCCATATTGTATTGAAGAGGATGGGGAAACAGAACTCTGAGATAATCTTATTGGAGAGCTACTACACATGAATGGAGAGCTACTACCAGTTTCAGGCCAGACTTTTTTATTGTCTAAGAATTTTATACATGTGTATAATGCGTTTTGATCAAGTTCACCTCTCATTAGCTCCCTTTGCGTTTCTTCTCTATCATCACCACCACTATTCCCACCCTATTTTATATGTTTTTAAAGTTAGTCTTGGTTGGAAAATAGTTTAAGGAGGCCTTTGTAGATTTTTGTCACTGGAGGACTGGAAGGGAAGGAGGGCAGTGGAAGATAGAAATTATATGTAGGTGGAAATTATACATGCAGGAGTCAACTGACCAAAGTCTCAACAAAACTGAAACTGTGCCCAGATACTTTGGGTTAATACGGCAACTTAAACATTTGTTTATAAGTCTTTGAAGGGTCATTTAAGCCTAATGAAGTAAGAAAAACATCAGGAAAGTGTGCTCCAGGAGGAAGTGTGGCTTATTTCTTGCACACTGGTAAGGTCACAGGTATGAGGTGTTTAAAGCAGGCTTTGGGGAGCTGCATATGTCAGAGTATTTTTTCATAGTGTCAGGAAAGAAATTAAGATGCCTACTAAAATGATCTTCAGGTAAGAGAGAGAAGAGAACTGGATAATGCAATAATAGAAATTCCAACCTCACTATATATTTTCTTTTTTTATTAGATATTTGCTTTATTTACATTTCAAATGTTAACCCCTTTCCATGTTACCCCACTGAAAACCCACTCTCCCATCCCCACTCCCCCTGCTGACTCCCCCCCCCAATATCCTGACTTGCATTCCCCTATTCTGGAGAATCGAGTCTTCACAAGACCAAGGGCCTCTCCTCTCATTGGTGTCTGAAATGGTCATCTTCTGCTACATATGCAGTTGGAGCTGTGGGACTTTCCACGTGTACTCTTTGGTTCGTGGTTTAGTCCCTGGGAGCTCTGGAGGTACTGGTTGTTACATATTATTGTTCCTCCTACGGTGCTGCAAACCTCTTCATCTCCTTGGGTTCTCTCTCTAGTTGCTCCATTGGGGACCGTATTCTCATTCTATTGGTTTGTTGTGAACCATGGGTGTTTTGATCCACTCTCCAATAAGGATCAAAGTATCCAAACTTTGGTCTTCCTTCATCTTGAGCTTCATGTGATCTGTGAGTTGTATCATGGGTATTACAAGCTTTTGGGCTAATATTCACTTATCAGTGATTGTGTACCCTGTGTATTCTTTTGTGATTGGGTTATCTCACTCAGGATGACACTTTCTAGTTCTACCCATTTGCCTAAGAATTTCACGAATTCATTGTTTTTAATAGCTGAGTAGTACTCCACTGTATAAATGTACCACATTTTCTGTATCCATTCCTCCGTTGAGGGACATCTGGGTTCTTTCCAGCTTCTGGCTATTATAAATAAGGCTGCTATGAACATAGTGGAGCATGTGTCCTTATTACATGTTGGAGCATCTTCTGGGTATATGCCCAGGAGTGGTAGAGCTGAGTCCTCAGGTAGTGCTATGTCCGATTTCCTGAGGAACCACCAAACTGATTTCCAGAGTAGTTTTACCAGCTTACAATCCCAACAGCAATGAAGGAGTGTTCCTCTTTCTCCACATCCTCTCGAGCATTTGCTGTCCCCTCAGTTTTTAATCCTAGCCATTCTGACTGGTGAGAGATGGAATCTCAGGGTTGTTTTGATTTGCATTTCCCTGATGATTAAGGATGTTGAACATTTCTTTAGGTGTTTCTCAGCCATCCGGTATTCCTCAGTTGAGAATTCTTTGTTTAGTTCTGTACCCCATTTATTAATAGGGTTATTTGGTACTCTGGAGTCTAACTTCTTGAGTTCTTTGTATATACTGAATATTAGCCCTCTGACAGATGTGGGGTTGGTAAAGATCTTTTCCCAATCTGTAGGTTGCTATTTTGTTGTATTGACAGTTGTCCTTTGCCTTACAGAAGCTTTGCAATTTTATGAGGTCTCATTTGTCATTTCTTTTTTTTATTGAAAAAGGAAGTAAAAATATTTTATGATAAAATTAAAGATTTACATGGAAAATGTTTCTGACAAAATTGAAGAAGTATGTAGAAAAATACATTAAGATTGACAAGTTTCATGGAAAATTAAAGAGTAAAATGGTAGACATAAAAAACATTGCTAAATTAACTGAAAAAGGAAGTAGAAATATTTTTTGATAGAATTGAAGATTTACATGGAAAATATTTCTAATAAAATTGTAGAAAAATATAAAATAACATATTAAAATTGAAGATTATCATGGTAAATTACAGATAAAGTGGTAAGCATAAAAATATTTTAAGTTGATTGAAAGTGGAATTATAAACATTTTCTGGTAAAATTGAAGATCTATAAGGAAAATATTTCTGATAAAATTCAAGAAATATATAGGAAATCATGTTAAAATTGACTATTTTATGGACAATTATACAGATAAAATAGTAGGCATAAAAATATTCCGAAGTTGATTGAAAGTAGAATTATAAACATTTTCTGACAAAATTGAAGATTTACATAGAAAATATTTCTGATAAAATTGAAGAAATATATAGAAAAAATGTTAAAATTAAAGATTATCATGGAAAATAATACAGTTAAAATGGTAGACATAAAAAACATTACTAAATTGATTGAAAGAGGAATTACAAACATTTTCTGATAAAATTGAAGATTTACATGAAAAATATTTCTGTTAGACTATGTTTTTTGCTGGGGAATTGAGTCCATTGATATTATAAGATATTAAGGAATAGTGATTGCTGCTTCCTGTTATTTTTGATGTTATTTTTATGTTTGTGTGGTTATCTTCTTTTGGGTTTGTTGGAAAAATATTACTTTCTTCCTTTTTCTAGGGTGTAGTTTCCCTCCTCGTGTTGGTATTTTCCATCTATTATCCTTTGTAGGGCTGGATTTGTGGAAAGATATTGTGTAAATTTGGTTTTATCATGGAATACCTTGGTTTCTCCATCTATGTTGACTAAGAGTTCTGCTGGGTATAGTAGCCTGGACTGGCATTTATGTTCTCTTAGGGTCTGTATGAGATCTGCCCAGGATCTTCTAGCTTTCATCGTCTCAGGTGAGAAGTCTGGTGCAATTCTGATATGCCTGCCTTTATAAGTTACTTGACCTTTTTCCCTTACTGCTTTTAATATTCTTTCTTTGTTTAGTGCATTTGGTGTTTTGATTATTATGTGCCGGGAGGACTTTCTGTTCTGGTCCAGTCTGTTTGGAGTTCTGTAGGCTTCTTGTATGCTCATGGGCATCTCTTTCTCTAGGTTAGGGAAGTTTTCTTCTATAATTTTGTTGAAGATATTTACTGGCCTTTTAAGTTGGAAATCTTCACTCTCTTCTTTGTTTGTTTGTTTGTTGTTTTTTTTTTTTTTCGAGACAGGGTTTCTCTGTGTAGCCTTGGCTGTCCTGGAACTCACTTTGTAGACCAGGCTGGCCTCGAACTCAGAAATCCTCCTGCCTCTGCCTCCCAAGTGCTGGGATTAAAGGCGTGTGCCACCACCGCCCAGCTCTTCACTCTCTTCTATACCTATAATCCTTAAGTTTGATCTTCTCATTGTGTCCTGGATTTCCTGGATGTTTTGGTTTAGGAGCTTTTTGTGTTTTGCATTTTCTTTGACTGTTGAGTCAATGTTTTCTATGGTATCTTCAGCCCCTGAAATTCTTTCTTCTATCTTGCATTCTGTTGTTAATGCTTGCATCTATGACTCCTGAATTCTTTCCAAGATTTTCTATCTCCAGAGATGTCTCACTTTGTGATTTCTTTATTCTTTCTACTTCTACTTTTAGATCATGGATGGTTTTGTTCAGTTCCTTCACTTAACTGTTTGTGTTTTCCTGTAGTTCTTTAAGGAATTTTTGTGTTTCCTCTTTAAGGTCCTCTACCTGTTCACCCATGCTCTCCTGTATTTCTTTAAGGGCTTTTTGTGTTTCCTCTTTAAGGGCTTTTACCTATTGACCCATGTTCTTCTGTATTTCTTTAAGGGAGTTATTTATGTCCTTCATGAAGTCCTCTATCAGCATTGGGAGATGAGACTTTAAATCTTCACTCTCTTCTATACCTATAGTCCTTAGGTTTGGTCTTTTCATTTTGTCCTGGATTTCCTGGATATTCTCAATTAGGTGATTTTTGCATTTTTCATTTTCTTTGACTGTTGTTTCAGTGCTTTCTATGTTATCTTCTGCCTCTGAGATTCTCTCTTCTTTCCCTTGTATTCTCTTCTTGATACTCGTATCCATGACTCCTGACTTATTTCTTAGGTTTTCTATGTCCAGAGTTGTTTCTCTTTGTTATTTCTTTATTGTTTCTCCCTCCATTTTTAGATCCTGGATGGTTTTGTTCAATTTCTTCATCTGTTTTGTTGTGTTTTCTTGTAGTTCTTTAAGAGCTTCTCCCTGTTTACTAGTGTTCTCCTGTATCTCTTTAAGTGAGTTATTTATGTCCTTGAAGCCTTCTATCAGCATCATGAGCTGTGATTTTAAATCCAAATCTTGCTTTTCAGGTGTGTTGGTGTATCCAGGACTTGCTCTTGTGGGAGAATTGGTTCAGATGGTGCCATGTTGCCTTGATTTCTGTTGGTAACGTTCCTTAGTTTGCCTTTTGCCATCTGGTTATCTCTGGTGTTAGTTGGTCCTGCTGTCCCTGGTGGGTGCTTGTCCCTTCTGTGGGCCTGCAAGCCTGTCTCAGCACCCCTGGGTGACTGGCTCTTTCCTGGCACACAGTGCTGTGTGCCCGCCTCCTGGGTATAGGTGGAGCCTGGATGGGCCCAGATGTTTTGCAGCAGCTCTTGGTCCCTGCCTCCTTGCTATATCTGCTGCTAGGTCACCTGAGAGAAGCTGGAGGCAGTCTAACCTCCAAAGCTGGGAGTCAACTGACTCAGTCCCTGCAAAACAGTACTCCCCTGGAAGGATCAGTGCACAGAAAACCATGGAGACACCCAGCCCCTGGGTTCAGGCAGAGCCTGGAGGGACCCAGCTGTTCTGCAGCTCTTGGTCTCTGACTCCTGGCTGTACCTGCCGCTTGGTCACCTGGTCACCAGAGAGAAGATGGTGGCCCCATCCTCACTATTACAAACAATTTTCTTATTAATGCACTTTTACTAGGTCTGTAGTCAGAAGCCACTAGATATCAGGATATGTACTAAGTCTATCCAGTATGTAGAATGTTAGGTAATGTTGTGCCCATTATTTTGTCTATAGTGGGTTTCCATCCCATGGCTACAAATCCCTCGCAATTTAATATGTGTCCCCTGTGCTGTGCAGTTTTTCAACCCTGTCAGAGATGGAATATAGTTCCTTGATCTTAGGATTTGAGTTTCTTTGCTTTTGAGTGTGTTCACTGACTGAGGCAGAAGTGATCCTACACTGCCTCCAGTAATTCCAGAGTGAAAGTTCCCTTCATTAGCAGCGTGTACTTTCTGATATGCAATGCTCAACTGACATTGCCATTTGGTTTATGTACCTATTTATCACCAAAACTACCGTAATTTTTCTTACTACCAGACTTCATTCTCAGGTGACTGATTCCCAAGCACCTATTTACAGGATCACTTTAGACAGCTATTTTTAGATCTTTTTGAAATTTTACTTAAGTGACAGAATCATCAAAATGGCCTCATAAGTAGGATAAAAATGAACAATCTAGTTTAGAGCAGATTTGTCAAGCCTACATGATGGCTTTGTTTCCTCAACAGTGTGCGTATTTGTGTGTATAAATAATTAGGAACTAAGTAAGAGCCATCCTTCATCAATTTGTGTTGCCAGTCATTGGTTGTAATTTACATATGATTGCATAAACATGAGTGAGACTAAACATCATTCCTTCTAACTATGGCACATCGCTCTGTGGTACTTAGGAGATTTAGGTAAAAGCTGTCGTCATGATGTTTTGTTGTTCCTGAGAGAAAAACACTAGACTACTATTTGGCAGGGAAAACATCTGAGATAGTGATCTCAGGTTCTAAAGTTGATATTCTCATATACTGATTCTTTTAAAAATGATCTCCCTCTACTGTCATTCTTTTAGCTTAACAATTAGAATTTATTTATTTATTTATTTATTTATTTATTTATTTATGTCTCTGTATAAGAATGCACATGTAGGTGGGTGTACATATACACAGAGATCAGAGAATAACATTCAAGAGTTATCTTTCTTTACTATATAGGGACTAGGAATGGAATTCAGAGTTCTGGGCCTGACAGGTAGTAAGTACTTCTACCCACTGTGCTATCCTCCTGGCCCTAATTTACTAAATTTTGAAATTATAGACTCTTATATAAAGATCAGGACCTATGCTACAGGTGAATGCTATTCTATTTAATTGGATGCTTATTTAAATGATGACTCAAGTAATCAATACTTGATCAGTCAATCAACATATTAAAGATTAATTGTATCTCAGTTATATTACTAATTTTTGGTCATCAAATAATCTAGAAGTGAAGGATTATGTGGGCTAAACATATTGTGTCCTTTTGTAGGTGGGACATATTCAAATTTTATTCATTCATTTACTAATTCATAATATTTTTCCATATCAATAGTTTAGCTGGGATAATTATAGTTTATAATTGTTGTCTTCATAAAATTATCTCTGTCAATCAAAATCTGGGTTGGGCAAACAGATGATGAGCAGACTGTTATGCAGCAAGCGCTAAATTCTAGGAATAATAAAGGAGGCTGAGAATGGTACAGCATCATAGAGGTTGGTAGGAATGTTGTTTCCTGATGCTTCAGTCACTTCAAAAATTCTATAGCTTGAATCTCTTATTTCAATAATTGACAGGCTCAGCCTATATCAAGTTCTAGAGAGTACTGGAAAGTAAAAACATGTAAGTTCTTCATCAGTTTGGGGCTATGGTGAATTTGGAAGAGAAGAACTAGTTCAACAATAGCTTGAGCATGTAAAAACTTAGAACCACAGTGAGTATTTCATCCCTTATCTGTGCTAATCTTTCTTCCTGGTGACTGATACTCACACACCGTGTCCTTGGTGTGGATAATTGTGGCTCTTTTATACTTACCTGTGTAATTCTTTAATCAATCCCCCAGAACTGAAGAAACTTTCTGAGGACTTAGTAAACCAAATGAACTCCAGGGGTAAAATCTTGGCTTAGGTCAGTCATCAAACTAAATCTACTGCTCCCTCAATTACATGGGTCGGTGCTTTGACTCTCCACCTGGTGACAGAGGTAGAAACCTTAATACTTAGAATAAGATAGAATAAGGGGTAATCATTTTTCAAAGATGCATGAAAAAGACATTTCCTATATATCACAAAAATCTGGGGTAAGTTTTCAAAACAAAAGTAAAAATACCTGGTGAAAACTAGGGACATTTTCTTTTTTTTTCCTTTTCTTTTTTTTTTTTTTTTTTGGTTTTTTTTCAAGACAGGGTTTCTCTGCATAGCCCTGGCTTTCCTGAAACTCACTCTGTAGACCAGGCTGGCCTTGAACTCAGAAATCTGCCTGCCTCTGCCTCCCAAGTGCTGGGATTAAAGGCATGTGTCACTACTGCCCAGTGTGACATTTTCTTTGTAAAATCAGGATGTTATAATCTATAATTTATAGTCAAATGTTGTACACTTAAAAAATAAATAATCTCAAATATAATAAAAGTGGTAATTTAGAGAAATGAACAGGATTTTCATTATAAAATCATTTATATTTTTTAGCTAGTTTTATTTAGGTGTGTGTGTGTATGTGTGTGTGTGTGTGTGTATGCATGTGTGTATGTGTGTGTGTGCAAACACATGCTAAGGATGCTGAAATCTCTTTAAAATTGTTATTGATTTAGTTTTTACTTTTGAGATCTTCCTGTTCAATTTCACAAACTATTTTTAATAGTGTTGTATTAAGTGTACCACTATAATCCATATTTACCATACATTTTATAAACATTTGAAAATTATAATTCAACAATAGATATCTTAGACTTAAAAATAAATGTTTGTAACTTAATGCTATGTGGAAATAGTACTCTGAAAATTTGTATGGGAGCTAATCATATCGGAAAAATATCTATCTTCTGAAAGTGAAGAATGATCTGAATTTCAGGTAAATATTTAACCAGTTTTTATATAATCATTATAAGGATATAATCATTTTTATTGTTTCAATACAATTTAAATAGCAAAAAGAAGGCATTCTAAATTAAACATTTTATTGTCTTTATTTTAATGACTAAATAAATTACTATTTCCTCATAAAAATACTATGCTATTCCATGTACTATGTTTCTAATTCTAAAGAAGTATGAGTTTTATTTGGAGAAAAGAAAAAAAATCTGAGTGAACTTTTCCAAAATATTAACCATCATGGCTATGTTTATAGATTAGAGATAAGTGTGATTATGATTATCCTTATATATCACATATATTATATTTTCCAAATCCTACAACAAAATACATTATGTTTACTATCAAGAAACTTTCTGTTTAGGTAGCTTCCCATACACTATAAAACTATAAAACTCTTTGAACAATTATTATACTATTTCCAATTTCTCCTTTTCAGGTTGTACCTGATGTGTGAGCTACATTCTCAGAATTAGCACATTAAATTGCCATCAGAGGGCATGAGGCTGAAAATGCACATATCTCATCAGTCCTCTTGGCTTTAGTCTGTCTTACTCTGTGCTACAGCTATCAGCTGATAAATCTCCAGTACTAGCTGCCTTTGTATTAAAGGCTGAATCCTTAAACAGAGAAAAGTGGCGAACCATTTCCATCAGAGTCTACTCACAAGGTACACTCAGTCTCCACTGTCCCCACAGCACTCCTCCTCTGGGTTTACTGCATTATCCATGAGACAAAGAACTGTTTTCATTTTGGAAATAAAAAATATATGACTGTCTACAAAAAGAAAACAAAACACTCACTCCCAAACCAAAACCCTTCATTCCATTCACCACTGTGTAATAAATCTAGGACATCATAGTGTTGCTTTGGATCTGTGATTGCAGTGTCCTTGGGGAGGTTGAGATCAACCTTCTTGTACACCTTTTAAATTCAAAACGAAGTGTCCTATTCACCATGCAGCCCTTTTCCCCTGTATTTCAACACATGATGTAAAAATGCCTCTCCTTTGAAGCATCCTCAGTCTTTCCTCTATTGTTTTCTATTCCTAGTGACAAGGCTTTGACTCTATACTGCATCACCTTTCACTTCTTTGACAGTTTCAAGAGAGTCTTTTTAATAATTTTTCCAGCATTAATGTCCCCATCTTTCCCTTTGTACTTTATGACCATGCTTTGTGGTCCTGATGCAGCAGGTGATTCATGAAACTCTTAATTTTCTATAGAACAAAGCTTTTGAAAGGGCAGCCAATGTTCCCCAGAAATTTATGTTAAATCTTTTATTCCCTAGAATCAACTCTTTATCTCCATTCATTCCTATTTGACAACATAAGGCCAATGGGACTATTTCCTGGCTTATATTGTCTATGTCTTTATCAGCCTTCCTTTGAAAGGACAATAAAACACTTCTCCTCTGTCCCTTCTGACATTTTTTTCCTAGTCCATTTCCATTTCTTTGGTCTTCCCAAAGAATCACTCCCTAGCAGGGACTTCAAGTCATATACTTGGTTAGAACGGGTAAGCCACCTGTTCCCTCTGTCCCCTCTCCATTCTTGACTCTCCTGAGTACTCTGAGAACTGATATTATCTGTCCACATTAGCACTTCCTACTATCCCACATCCATTAACTTCAGAATCACTGCTATCCATGGCCAGAGCCAGATTACCTTACCTTTGCCTCTGCCCTCCTTTGTGGAGCTAGACCCTGAGTACTACTTAGGAGACTTCCAGGTACAGTCTCCTTCCCCACTACGCTAGCCTATAACCCATCCTATTCACTGTACAAACATGGGACTGCTTAGAGTCTGAATCCAGAGCGCCAGTCTGGCTCTGGGTCTGATGGGAGTCTAAACTCTAAAGCCAGAAGAACTCCAAGACTAACAGACACACATTCTTCTCATCAGAGCCTTTCAGATTGGGGCAATACCAACCAAAGAACCCAACCCCCACCTCAAATAAATAAAGCGCTGATTTCTACACCAATAAATACCATAAATGTCATAATTTCAGATGCAGAGATCCCTAGGGAAAAAAATAAAACCACAAACAACCTAAGACAATAGGCCTCCTCTAAAAAGTCAGTAATTAAATAGGTCCCCAGAAGAGCAATTTAGTAGAGGCACAGACAAAGACTTAAGAACAGAAATCATGAATATGTTCAAGGACTTTAAAGAAGATATGGATAAGTACATCAATGGAGACCGTGAAAACACATGCAAATAAGGAAGCAGATTCAAGATATGAGAGTAAAATTTTACAAAGAAACACAGATACACACACACACACACACACACAGCCAAACTGAAATAAACCTCAGAATGAATAATCTAGGAAGTCAAGCAAAAAACTCAGAGGTAAGCCTCACCAAAAGATGAAAACAAGCAAGTGAAAGAATTTCAGGAATTGTGGGAGCCAGAGGGGTCAAGAACAATGGGAGAACATAGCCTGTGGAATCAGCAGGGCTCATGGGGGCTCACAGAGACTGAGAAGACAATGGCAGAGCCTGCCTTGAGCTGTGCTAGGTCCTCTGTATACATGTTATGGTTTTTGGAGTGATGTTTTTGTGGCATTCCCAGTGATGAGAGTGGGGGTTTCTCTGACTTCTTTATCTGGTCTCGGGACTTACTTCCTTCTATGGAAATCTGTTTTTCAGCCTTGACGTGAGGGGTTGTACTTGTTCTTATTGTATCTTACAGTGTCTAGTTCAGCTGATGTCTCTGGGTGGCCTGTTCTTTTTGGAGGGGAGATGGGGATGGTAGGGTGGGGGTCTGAGCTAAATGGGATATAGTGAGGAAGTTAGGAGTCATAGAGAGAGGGGAAGAAGCTGTGGTCGGAATGTATTGTATGAGAGAAGAATAAATAAATAAATTTCAGGTCTTGGGGATAAGGTAGAAGAAATAGAATGCCAAGTCAGTTAAAATATTAAATATTTAAAAAATCAAGGCACAAAAAATTCTAGGAAATCTAGGATACTGAAAAGACCATACCTCCTAATAATATGTATAGAAACCTAAGACAAAGGCACAGAAAATATTTTTAGACTAAATTACAAAAGAAATTTTCCCTAATCTAAAGACAGAGATGCCTATCAAGGTCCAAGAGACATAAGAAAAACCAAACAGACAAGGAGAGCAAAAAAGTTCCTAAAGGGAGACATAGTACTCAAAACACTAAATGTATAGAAAAACAAAAACAAAAATAAAATACTCCAGACAACAAACAAACAACAAGAATGGGATATTCAAGACTACAAGGAAGAACAACAGAAGAAGAACAAGAACAACAAATAATCAAGCAACTAATCAACCAACAGACTAAACAACAAAACAACAACAACAACAGCAACAACCCAAGGTATGTATAAAGGCAGACCTATTAGAATAACACCTAACCTTTGAATGGAGACTCTGAAAGCCAGAAGGGCCTGGAATAATGTTCTACAAGACCACAGATGTCAGTCCTGATTACTGTATTTAACAATCAATCACAAATGATGAAAAGAAAAACATTTAGTGATAAAAATTTTAAAAAATTCTGTCACCAATCCAGTTCTACAGAAAACATTAGAATACAAGACTTCAATCTAATGAGAAAGTTTAATACATTCAAAAGCACATGTGAATAAATAATCACAGAAAAGTTGCTTAGAAGAGAGAAAAAAAATCCTACAACAGAATAAATGTTACTAATAAATGATAACTATTATAAATGATAATGCTAGTAATAAATGATAGCTCTCAATATGAATAATTTCAATTCCCCAATAAAAAGGCATGGATTACCCAATTAGATTAGAACATGGAGCACTAAATCCAAAAATAAACCTCACTATCAAAAACAGATATCACCTTAAGTTGAAAATAATAGAAACATATTCCAAGCAAACTGAACCAATGAGCAAGTGTTCATAACTATTTTAATATATAACAAAATAAACTTCAAATCAAAACTAATAAAAATAAATAGGGAAGGACACTATATTTTCATTAGATGAAAAAAAATCCATCAAGAGGAAATTATAATTCTAAACACTTATACACCAAACACAAGGCTACCATGTTCTTTAAAGAAACCCTACTACCATGAAACTCATATATTGATCTTAACACAGGGATAGTGAGTGCCTTCAATAATGGGACTCTTTATAATAGCCTGGAAAAACACTCAGAAATAATGTTAATCAAGAAAGCAAAAGACTTGTGAAATAAAAACTTTATAACATTGATGTAAGTAATTGAAGAAGACATGAGAGGATAGAAAGGTCTTCCATGGTTATAGATCTGCAGAATTAGTATCATGAAAATGTCCATTCTATCAAAGGCACAGATTCAGTGCAACTTCCATCAAAACTCCCACAAAAATTTCCACAGAAATTGAAAATTACCATTCAACTTCATATGAAAACATGGAAAAACAAAACAAATAAGGAAAGGAAAACAAACCAAAACCCAGGGTAGCTAGCTAAAACAGTGCCAGGCAATAAAAGAACAGTAGGAGCGGTATTGGTCTCCCAGATTTCAAGTTATATTTAGGGTGTGAATTTGTGTGGATGGGGAGTTGTGAAGGATTTGGGGGGAGGGGTAACTGTAATCAGAATATATTGTGTGAAAAACATCTATTTTTCAGTAATAATTTTAAAAAACATCATGAAAATGCATATATATTGTCTTTTGGGTTGTGACCAGCCTGGGCCTTCACAGGAGCTTCTGTGATGATGCAAGTGTCCAATTTTCTTATTCCCAATTGGGCTCATGCGGGTATGTTCGCTGTGTAAAACTCTACTAAGCTTAAATTTTTGACATGCATATTTTTCTGTATCTTTGTTATTTTTATGTCAAGATATTTGCTAGAGAAAACAGAAGGCAGCTCACCCTTGGTTACTGCAGTTCAGCATCCTCCATGGTGACCTCCAAGCAGGGCAGATCTCTCTCATTTTACCTGAGGTCTTGGTTCAGCCACATCTAAATTTCTCTGTACAGCGAAGTAGAAAATTATTTAAGATAAACTATACTTTTGTTTACATTTCCTCCTGACCTCAGTTTAATTCTCTTAGTCAGATTCAAACTGTAGGCATACCAGAGCAGCATAAGTCTCAGGGTCTGCCGTTCCCTGGATTCCCAAGGCAGACTGCAGAGACATCTTACAGTGAAGTTTGCTTAAAAAGCTGCTTCTGCTTTCAGGGAGTGGTGGTGTCCCATGCCTTTAATCCCAGTACTCAGAGACAGAAACAGGTAGATCTCTGTGTGTTAGAAGCCAGCCTGATCTACAGAGTGAGTTCCAGGACAGCCAGGGCTACACAGGAAAACCCTGTCTCTAAAAAGGAGGGGGGTGAGGCTTCTTAAACCTTCTAGGGACTAAAGTGGTCAGTTTGCTATACAGTAAGGAGAGAAACAGGTCCGGGATGTTGAAACAATGGAGAATGGCTGTACATGTAGTTGGTAGGTCCTTCTCATTGTCTCCACAGGAAACTTCCCTTGATCTAAGTGACTTAGTTCCCATGGTTTGAACTGCATTTCTATTCTACCATTACTCAGTCATGTCCTTGGTTTATATCATTAGTGTGGATATATAATCTGCTCTAGCTATTTTGTATGATGTCTCGGATCAGCAACTGTTCTCAGTTTGAAAACTATGAGGCATTTACATTTATTCTTTTATTTTTTTTTTTACTTTTATTCTTTTACTGTAGGAATTTGCATAAACATTAGTTCATTCATTCTTTTATCCAGTATTAGTTGAGTGTGTACTCCTAAGACCCTCATTTCACATGATTTAGATTCATTTTAAATAAATTAAGAAATGGGTAAAATATTATATATTGCACATTATTCTGTGGCAAATGCTTTGGAGAGAAAATTCAATTATTGGAGTGTTTTAAAATACAATTATTTTTACGCTGCCTTGAGTTCTGTAGACTTATGTGGAAGCCCCATTGGAAGTGCTATCTATGGTGGAAGACAGTTCAACAAACTTATGTCCCTGCCTGGCTTCATTCACCACTCATGTTTCTATTTCTTCCATATAAAATATTGTCACATAAAATTCAATTTGAGCAAAGTACTCCATAGATTAAAGTGAATTCAGCTTATTGTTTGTGTTCTAAAACATTTCAGCTTTCCCAAAAGATAGACGGTGTTTGTAGAATTATCTCTCAGTGTAACATATTTTGTATTTTATATTTCTGCTTCATCATTACAGGGCATAGACAATAAGTACATTGATTCTGTTGGGTAAACGTCATTAGTTCACCTCTAATGACTGCTGAATGACCTTTCTCAAGATAGCGGTGTGTTGTGTGCATTTGTCTATACTCGAAGAATGGACTCATTAGACGGTTAAGAGAATGGCTGTCTTTCAATGATAATTTGCTGTTGGGCAAAGCTGCTAAGCGAGGTGGAAGGAGATTGGCATTCTTCTGAACCCAACACTTACTTTCAATAATAAATGCTACCTTGTTTCAGCGAACTCCCCCTAAACTAACTAATCTAGATGTGTCACATTACAGGTGTGACAGACACAGGACAATTACTTTAAAGAGAACAGATGTATTTTACAGGTAGAAGCTGACCATACTGGAAAACGACCAGAGTTATTAGGAAAGATCATTTTTGTCTATGTCTAATTAAATCGAAAATTTAAACTTCCTGTGATTAATAATGATTCAATGATGGCAGGATAATACATGCACAAAATGGTCTAGCACACTTTATTAAAATGATCTTTTCTATCAGAAAAAAAATCCTTAAAATAGATTTAAATGACTATGGCTGTATAATATACACATATATAATAAATTCATCAAAAATATGTGAACTTTTTGTTATTGTGGATGGTTAACTCTTTACTCTTCTAATTGTTGGTGGAATCAGGGAGACTGGGTCCTAAATGTGAGGTGCACTAAAGTCTTATGCAATAGCAACTTTATTCAGAGCATCAGACAGTATATTCTGAAGGATAAGAAGAGTAGCATGAGTAAAGTATACAATCACAAGGACAAGTTACACATGGTAAAACATGTTTTTCCATAGAGGCATATGAATTATGACAATAGTCAGTTGTAATGAACAATCTGAAGTAAACTAAACTAGCATTCACAGTACTGGGGAGGGACACAAAAGAACAGTCCAAAAATAATTCTCGGGTTTTGAAGAAACTGAGGTCACAAGACTCTGGTTTTTTTTGTTGTTGTTGTTGTTGTTTTTTGGAGTTTTCTCACAAGTACTCAAGATTGCCCTTGAATTGCCATTTTTGGACACTGTTTGAACAATAAACTTGTTAGAAATAGGATATTGAAAAAACAGAAACTGAAGAGAAGGAAAAAGATGTGTATATTTTGTAAACACAATTGGAAATGAAAACAAAGTATAGTGTAAAAATAGAGAAAATGTATTTAAAGCAAATACTAACATATTTTCAACGTGATTCATATGTGAAATTTATTTATTTCATGCATTTGAAGACAGTATGTGTATTAAGAGAACAATTTGTGATTTTTTTTGCTATTTATGAGACTTTAGAGAAAGTAAATTATTTGTTTGTTTGTTTTTAATAATATGTATCCCAACATAGTTTAGTTTTCATGCTTCAGGAGAAATGGTGTTTATGGTATAGGAACAAAAAGAAGCAAATACACCAAAGAGGAGTAGAAGGCAGGAAATCATCAAACTCAGGGCTGAAATCAATCAAGTAGAAACAAATAAAACCATACAAAGAATCAACAAAACGAGGAGTTGGTTCTTTGAGAAAGTTAACAAGATAGATAAGCCCTTAGCCAGACTAACCAGAGAGCACAGAGATAGTATCCAAATTAATAAAATCAGAAACGAAAAGGGAGAGATAACAACAGAAACTGAGAAAATTCAAAAAATCATCAGATCCTACTACAAAAACCTGTATTCAACACAACTAGAAAATCTTGAGGAAATGGACAATTTCCTTGACAGATACCAAGTACCAAAATTAAATCAGGATCAAATAGACCATCTAAACCGTCCTATAAGCCCTGAAGAAATAGAAGTTGTCATTGGAAGTCTTCCAACCAAAAAAAGCACAGGTCCAGATGGTTTTAGTGCAGAATTCTATCAGACCTTCAAAGAAGACCTAACACCAATACTCTTCAAACTGTTCCACAAAATAGAAACAGAAGGAACAGTGCCCAACTCGTTCTATGAAGCCACAATTACACTAATACCAAAAGCACACAAAGATCCGACAAAGAAAGAGAATCTCAGGCCAATCTCTCTTATGAATATCGATGCAAAAATACTCAATAAAATTCTTGCCAACCGAATCCAAGAACACATCAAAACGATCATTCACCACGATCAAGTAGGCTTCATCCCAGGGATGCAGGGATGGTTCAATATAAGGAAATCCATCAATGTAATCCACTACATAAACAATCTCAAAGAAAAAAAACCACATGGTCATCTCATTAGATGCTGAGAAAGCATTTGACAAAATTCAGCATCCTTTCATGCTAAAGGTCTTGGAAAGATCAGGAATTCAAGGCCCATATCTAAACATAGTAAAAGCAATTTACAGCAAACCAGTAGCCAGCATCAATCTAAATGGAGAGAAACTTGAAGCAATCCCACTAAAATCAGGGACTAGACAAGGCTGCCCTCTCTCTCCATATCTTTTCAATATAGTACTTGAAGTTCTAGCTAGAGCAATTAGACAACAAAAAGAGGTCAAAGGGATACAAATTGGAAAGGAAGAAGTCAAACTATCACTATTTGCAGACGATATGATAGTATACATAAGCGACCCAAAGAACTCCACCAGAGAACTCCTACAGCTGATAAACGACTTCAGCAAAGTAGCCGGATATAAAATCAACTCAAGCAAGTCAGAAGCCTTCCTATACTCAAAGGATAAGCAGGCTGAGAAAGAAGTAAGAGAAATAATACCCTTCACGATAGCCACAAACCATATTAAGTATCTTGGCGTGACTGTAACCAAACAAGTGAAAGATCTGTATGACAAGAACTTCAAGTCTCTGAAGAAAGAAATTGAAGAAGACCTCAGAAGATGGAAAAATCTGCCATGCTCATGGATTGGCAGGATTAATATAGTAAAAATGAGCATCTTACCAAAAGTAATACACAGATTCAATGCAATCCCCATCAAAATCCCAACTCAATTCTTCATAGAGTTAGAAAGAGCAATTCAAAAATTCATCTGGAATAACAGAAAACCCAGAATAGCTAAAACTATTCTCAAGAGTAAAAGAACCTCTGGGGGAATCAGTATCCTGGACCTCAAGCTGTACTACAGAGCAATAGTGTTAAAAACTGCATGGTATTGGTACAGTAACAGACATGTAGATCAATGGAACAGAATTGAAGACCCAGAAATGAATCCACACTCCTATGGTCACTTGATCTTTGACAAAGGAGCTAAAACCATCCAGTGGAAAAAAGATAGCCTTTTCAACAAATGGTGCTGGCTCAGCTGGAGGTCAACATGCAGAAGAATGCAAATTGACCCATCCTTATCTCCTTGCACTAAGCTCAATTCTAAGTGGATCAAAGATCTCCACATAAAACCAGACACACTGAAACTAATAGAAGGGAAACTAGGGAAGAACCTTGAACATATGGGCACAGGGGAGAATTTCCTGAACAGAACTCCAATAGCTTATGCTCTAAGATCAAGAATAGACAAATGGGACCTCATTAAATTACAAAGTTTTTGCAAGGCAAAAGACACTGTCAAAAAGACAAAGCGGCAACCAACTAACTGGGAAATGATCTTTACCAACCTTACATCCGACAGAGGGCTAATATCCAAGATATACAAAGAACTCAAGAAGTTAAACTCCAGTGAGGTAAGTAACCCTATTAAAAAATGGGGTACAGAGCTACACAAAGAGTTCTCACCTGAAGAATATCTAATGGCTGAGAAGCACCTAAAGAGATGTTCATCATCCTTAGTCATTAGGGAAATGCAAATCAAAACAACCCTGAGATTCCATCTCACACCAGTCAGGATGGCTAAGATCAAAAACACAGGAGACAGCAGTTGTTGGCGAGGATGTGGAGAAAGAAGAACACTCCTCCACTGCTGGTGGAATTGCAGGCTGGTACAACCACTCTGGAAAGCAGTCTGGCGGTTCCTCAGAAAACTGGGCATGACACTCCCGGAGGATCCAGCTATACCACTCCTGGGCATATACCCAGAGACTTTACCTGCATGCAATAAGGACACATGCTCCACTATATTCATAGCAGCCTTATTTATAATAGCCAGAAGCTGGAAAGAACCCAGATGTCCCTCAACGGAGGAATGGATTCAGAAGATGTGGTATATTTACACAATGGAATACTACTCTGCAATTAAAAACAATGAATTCACGAAATTCCTAGGCAAATGGTCAGAACTTGAAAATGTCATCCTTAGTGAGGTAACCCAATCACAAAAGAACACACATGGTATGCAGTCACTGATAAGGGGATATTGACCCAGAATCTCGGAATACCCTAGACACAATCCGCATATCAATAGATTTCTAAAAAGATGGAAGGAGAGACCCCTCGTCCTGGAAAGACTGGATGTAGGGGAACGCCAGGACAGAGTAAGGAGAGGGGGTTGAATGGAGAAAAGAGGGAGGGAAGGGGGCTTATGGGACTTTCGGGGAGGGAGGAAACGGGAAAGGGGAAGTGATTTGGAATGTAAATTAAAAAAAAACAATTTTAACAATATATTCAATGATATATGTTAAAAGGAATGTGACTGAACACCTTTGAGTTATCTTAGAATGGAATTTTAAATCCTGTTTTTCGACTTTGACAAAAATATCAAAACACTATTAATAAAATGTAATAATTAAGTCTAGTACTACTTTTTCAGAATCCTTTCTCCATTTATTGAGAACATCTTGATTTTTTTTATAATAATATTTTCTAGGGTAATAGAGACTGCCTTTTTAATTGTCTAGGGCAAATGTCTAGGGCACAATTCTCATATTGGCAAGAAAAACTGATGTTTCTTTGGTGTATAGTTCTAAAAAGTATAAGTCTGTAAAGTGTTTGGATTTTTCTCAGTTCTCCTTGAGTCAGGATCTGCATAGCCAAACAAAACCTGTGTCAGTGCTAGGCTTGTCTGAAGTTCTTTTCTTTTCATTGTGAAGATTATAGGCTGAGTCATAGAAGTGATGACAGAGTCCCCACCACACTGACAAGGACAATGGCAGAGAGGATTAAAAGGAAGATTACCTTGAAAGCATGGTCAGGGCTTTGTTAAGGTTTGAGAACATAAGCTCATTTCTTTTAATGTGATTACATCATCCCCCTCTTTCTTTCCTCCCTCCAAGTTCTCCCTTGTACCTCTATCCTTATGGTGTTTTAAAGTCATGGCCTCTTTTTCTATAATTGCTACACACACACACACACACACACACACACACACACACACACACACACACACACACAGATCTGTTCAGTTTGTATAATGTTACTTATGTATGCATGTTTTCAGGGCTGACCATTTGGTATTGGGTAACTAATTTATGTATGCTTCCTGGGCAAGCCTATTTCTCTCATTTTCAGCATTCTTTCATTGTATATAGTCCTTTACTTAGGGTCCTTACTATATCTATAACTTGCATGCCAAACAGATTCAATAGGTGATAACTGTAATTATTTTACTTATACTTTCTAGTCTTAGAATTCAATATTGAATTAAATCTAAGTAATTAATTAAATTTCATGATAAAAGTAAAAATTATGGGGTGGGGATAGTAAGTAGTACCTACTGAAATGTGTGTGTAGATGTCTATATGCAAAAAACCCTACTACACTGAAAAAAAATATATATATATTGAAATTAATGTAGATCCACATGAAAATATTTAAAAGTTCAAGTTATGAACATTTGATTTTTATACATCGAATATAATTATTTCAAATATGAGGCAAACATGGATATCTTAGAGAAATTAAAAACCAGAAATGATAGTCTTAAAAGTTGGCTGAATACAGAAATAACCTCCTTTTCCAAAAGTTTTATTTCTTGATTTAACTGTGAATAGGTTAATTGGCAATCAGATACCCAAGGAAGTTTTGTTCTTCTGCTAATTACAATTTCCTCATCATGAAATGGATGGACCATTACAGAGCTCTTGCCTCATTATGTGTGGGCTCTGTATTTCTCTCTTCTTTCACAGCTCTGAGTCACTGCAAATCATTAGAATTAGCATCTTCAATGAATCATTGTTAATATTAATTAAATACCTAAAGAATGTCTCAAGGATCTGTAGAAATTAAATCAAATTATTAGCCAACTAAACAAATTTCAATTTGTATAGGAAACTTCTTTACATTTGTCTGCTAATAATTGTTTTTTTGAAGTAATGATTTTCTCTAAAGAATCTTCATTCTACAAACCTCCTGGATAAGAGAAAATAATTTAGTCATTATGGAACTGAAAGTAAAGAGCTGCATGCAAGTGACAGAGCCTTTTTAATTCTTTGGGCTCTAACCACATTTTACCATTTGTATCACAATCATTTTCTTATATAATATTTATTAGTGAATAACAAATCACATACTGAATGATAAAGAGGAAATTATCTGTATCAAATAAGCTTGCAATTTTAAATACTGTAATAAGAAGGAAGAAAATGTTTTGAAATAATTTCATCTACCTCCTAATGATTGAAGAGTAACATAAAGATTGTGAGTTTCTTTAACCATGAGAAAAATTTTTTGAAAGAAAAGGAAAATTACCACATACAAAGTCCCTAAAATATGTAAATCTTGGACTAGTTATACTTTCAAAGATACTACATAATCCCTGAAACATTATTCTGATTTTGGTACTGCCTTGCTTTGTGCTTACCAGTTAGGGCAGACGCTTCCTTGATATTCTCCACCTCGTGACTATTTTCATTCTAACTTTACCTCTGTTACAGCCTTTGCCTCTGCCTCATCTTGCTATTGTATGTGTTGCTGGACCATCTGCTTCCCCCACTTATGCTAGGGACCACTGATATCTCTCTTCCCTCACTATGGGAAATATTCTTCAGCTGCTCAAGATTAACTGCATTAAATCCTGTCCCAGCTAATATGCTAAACCCAAATTCACAGGCCTCTCTGTGTTGCTTGGTAATTGGTAATTATAAGTGCAATGATAGTTTTAATTATTGGGGTCTTAAAGGGTTTAACAGATGGGACAAAATCATTTTAATTAAGTACATACTTCAGCTCAATCTTCATGCAGGTCCCCCAACAATTGGAGTGGGGGCTATGTCTGACTCTGCTGCCCCTAATTGGGCTGTTCTGTCTGGTTTTAGCTGGAAAGAATGTACCTAGTCCTGCAGTATCTTAAGGTGCCAGGGTGGGTCAGTACCCAGGGTGGGCCTCCCCCTTCTTGGAAGGGAAGGGGAGGGAGTGTGGGGGGATGGATTGTATAAAGGGGGACTGGGATAGGGATGTAAAGTGAATAAATAAATGGAAAAAAAGAAATTCATATTTTTTTTAGAGAAATTTTAGGTTTACATCAAGTCTAGCAGACAGTTTCTTGAGTTCAATATAGTACTTTTAGTTTCCCCATTGACATAGTTACTTTATGTGCTACGTTGGTGCAAATGATAAGCCCATATCAATACAATTACTCGCTGGAGCCCATAGTTTACTTTGACATTCTCTCTGTGCATTACATAGGCCCATGAGTTTCACTGAACTCCTAAGGCCATGTATCCACCATTAATTTCAGAGTTATGTGGCCTTGATTGACTACCCTCAAATCTGTGTTCTATACTCTACCCCTCTCCTATTTCCCAGAACTCTCTTGAATCCTTTCTGACCTTTATTTTCTGTCTCTATTGTACTCGTGCCTTTTCCAGAATGCAATATATTTAGATCCTACAGAACATAACCTTTAGAAGCAGACTTATTTAGCAATGTGCTCTTGCGTTTCCTTATGCTGTTTCGTGTCTTGATAAAGCTGCAGTGTTTCATCACCAAACAGCATCCCATTGTTTGCATGTACCCACTTAAACTAAGAAAAGAACACATTTTTGCTTAGTTTTTTTTTGGGGGGGGGGGAAATAAATATCAAGATGCAGCTATAAACATTTGTGTATTGGTTTCTGTGTGGAGAAAACTTTTCAACTTATTTGGGCGGATAATTGGGAGTGCTTGTTTGATTCTGTACCAAGATTATGTTTAACTTTGTAAAATAAAAACAGTGAAACTGCTTTTCAGTGCCACTGAATTGTTTTGCCTTTATTCAGTTAAGTGTCTGTTGTTTTCCAGTTGGTATTGGTGGGTTTTCACTAGTTTATAAGAATGTAATCATCCTAATAGATGTCATTGCTTAAAGTCCAATAAGTAACTTATCACATCCATTTTCCATCTGTCCATCTTTAGTAGTTCTCTGCTCTGCCCTAATTTTTTGAGTTGGATTATTTTCTTTTTGTTGAATTTCAAGAGTTTTAAGTGTCCTTTATTTATTTTGATGTAACATCTTTGTTACATGTTAACATGCTTTAGTAAAGATTTACTTCAAATCTAAAGCTTATTTTAATCTTTTTTTCTTCTTCTCTATTTATCTTCCACATAGCAAAAATAATAGCTTTAATAAAATCCAATGTCACTTGTTTTTATTTTTATAGTTTTCTGTCAGGGATCATGTTCAAAGAACAGTTGTCAAATATAAGATCAGTAAGAACGTGTTATCTGCCTGGAGTTGATAGTATTTTATTAATATTTAGGTTTTTGGTACATCTTGAATTATTTTGTGGAGATCTGTATAAATAGTCTGTTCTGTTTGCATAAAAGTGTCTGGTTGATTGTTTAGAAGACAATTTTTGATCTGCGTTAGCTGTGCTTGGTAAATTTATTTGTAAAACACTCTCTTGTCTCTCATATTGCTCACTGAGTCTACTCTCAGTAAAACCATGATGTCTTAGTTACTATAGTTTTACACTAAGTCTTGAAATCACCTAGTGTTAGTCTCTCCATTTTCTTCATTATTGTGTTTGTTACTCTAGATCATTTTGATCCCTAGCTACTGTAATTAGAGCATCAGTGACCATGGATGAGAAATTATCTCTGTAGGGCATAAGAGTTCTGTAGGTGTAATTTCAGAAGTGGTATAGCGGGATCACATGGTTCCTATATTTTTAGCATTTGAGTAACCTCCATACTGATTTCGATAGTAGCTCATTTTCACTCCCACCAATGGCAAATAAGTGTTACCATTTCCCCACATATGGGTTAGCATTTCTTATCATTTTTTTACCTTAGGCATTTTCACCTGGGTAAATGACATCTCAAAGTAGTTTTGATACACATCTCTCTGACAGTATACTTTGTTGCAGAGAAGCTGGTAAGTTTCATGTGCTCCCATTAGTCATTTGTTAGTCACAATGCCTACACTACCAGGGTCCTGTTCAGAAAGTCCGTACCTGTGCTTAAAAGTTGAAGCATATCCCCTACTTTCTCCTATACCACATTCAGGGCATTGGGTCTCATGTTTGTTGAAGATGCTGTCCCTTTTCCATAGTTTTAGATTCTTTGCGAAAAATCAGGTGACTGTGTGAATGTAGGCTTATATTTGTGTCCCCATTTTTTCTTATTGATCCATATATCTGTTTTTATGCCAGTACCATGCTGCCTTTATTACTATCTCTCTGTAGTGTGACGTAAAATCACAGATGCTGATACCTCCAATACTGTCTTTATTGTTCATTTTTTTACCATCCTGACTCTTTGTTTCCATATGAAACTATATATATTTTTCCAATTTCTGTTTAGAATTGCATTGGACTTTTGATGGTTATTGTCGTGACTCTGTAGAAAAGTCACATGACTTTTTTTTTTTTTAATCCTACCAATCCACGAGCAAGGTCTTTACATCTTCTGGTATCATCTTCAGTTTCTTTCTTCAGTCTCTTAAAATTTTTCTTGTGCAAGTCTGTTCCAACCTCGGATATATTTATTCCACAATTTTTCTTTTTTTAGCGATTATGACTTTTTTCTCTATTGTTTCCTTGATTTCTCTCCTAGTATGTATGCTGTTAGTACATAGGAGGCCTACTGACATTTATATGTTAATTTTTGTATTCTGCTGCCTTGCTAAATATGTTTATCTCTTTTGGAGAATTTCTGGTAGAGTCATTAACATATAGAATTATATCTTCAAATAAGGATAACTTTGACCTTCCCCCCCCTCCTCTACATATCCTTCTTCTATTTTTTTAATTGATACTGTCTTTCTTTAATCACTCTATTGAGAAGAAATAGAGAGAATGGAATCCTTATCTTGTTCCTCATTTTAGTTAAAATGCTCCTGCACACAGAAATAACACCATTTTTACTCTAAGAACCTCATAGGGCTCTTGGAAAGAAACCTATAATGCGTACCTTCTTTTCAAACTGGTGCCCCAGGCGTTTTCAACTGTGAAGCTAGTCCAAACTCAACTTGTGACTGTTTCCCACTTCCTGTTTTAGTATTCCTATCACTAGCTCCAGAGCCTCTCAGACCTGGTAAACACTGATTCTTTGATTACTTGCCTAATCTGTGTCTATAGCAGAGCCATGTCCTGTGACCACAGCTCTCACGCTTTTCAACAAGTTTGCTAATTGTCAGTTTGTTTCAGTTTTCCTTTGTTGTTTTGAAGACCTCTATGTATTTATTTTTCAAAGCAGAAACTCAGGTATTCATTATTATGTGGTCAAGACAAATAAACAGAAGTTGTAGACTGAGTTTTAGACTAGCTGAAATCTGAATAGTTTATAACTACTTTTTCCTTGTATTTTACATATGCTTTAGAGGGTATAAAACAGAAAGGCATCTGGTAAACAGAAAGGTAGATGATATAACAGGGCAAATACATGGAGTAAGATCTCACAAATAACTGGTCAGTGGCGGCACATGCCTTTAATCCCAGCATGTGGGAGGCAGAGGCAGGAGGATTTCTGAGTTTGAGGCCAGCCTAGTCTACAGAGTGAATTCCAGGATAGCTATGGCTACACAGAGAAACCCTGTCTCAAAAAAAAAAAATAACCTCACAAATAGAAAAAGAAGAAAAGTCTTTTTACTAATCGAGACATAGATAAGCTCAATCTCATTTCCTGTATGGGGTGAATATTCTTCTGTTCATTTCATGTATTCTATTCTGTTGCTGAAATAATTACAAGTTCCTAAAGAAGTGAATAAAAAGATCAAGAAAGCAGAGAGAAAATCTAAGTGTTTTATGCTTCCTGAAGATTCTTTTTCTGCCTAGATTGAAACTTTGTGGACAGAACATCATCCTCCCTGACCTCGGGTATGGCATGCTCTGCCTTGGTCTCTCTATTCACTTTATTAGGTCTTTTTTTTTTTAATCTTCCATAAACTATAAAAGTTATTGAAGGCTTTGAGTGAGCCTTTCCTTTTTCTTTCCTACCAGAAGTATTACAGAGAAGTCTTCACTGCTCACAGTTGCATTCATGTTCCATGCAGAGTCACTCCAATCAATGTCACCTCGTAAATATTCCTCAAGGGATATGTTTCTCTTTCTCAGTCTGTAACAATCACCTCACAGCTGAGTTACCTCTATTTCTCCTGGTTTCTCTCAAACTGACTCTCTACTCTATATACACAATTATCATGTCTGCAAACCTAACTTAGTATTCTTCTGAAGACAAGAGTTGTGGCCCCTACCTGTGGTCTCTCAGTCTTTACAGTCTCTTTTACAACCTTATCTAACCACACCTTCCTAACACTCACATTCATTCTACATTCCAGTCACTGGCTTCACTACATACTCACTAAAGTTGATGTTCAATCCCTTCCTAGAGCCCCAGATGTGCATATCAAGATGTCTTTGCATTTTTACAGATCTATGCTAACAACTCAAAATGGCCTGCCAATGCTTTTCTTTCTCGACTTTTCCGTTTCTAACATTTATTTAGCAAAACTGTCACTTTGTTAGTCTGATTTTCAGAAACAAAATAAACAAAACATCAAAATTCTTCAATTCTAATCATTCCTCCCAAATAGACATTTCACATTTTCAAGCTACCCAGGCTTCTCAGTCTAACTACTAAATGTCACCCTTCCTCCACCCTTCCTTCTCCTCTCATTTCTGCTCTGATATTCAGCTGTCTCCAGAACTTCTGAATGGCCACAAGGACATTGCCTAGTTTTGTATTCCTTCCAAGTTGGTTTAAGCATCAATGCCAAAGTGTCCCTAGGCTCCTCTCTGATTACATCATTTCATCTCTTAAGAACTTCCATGGAAACATAAAACAAGAAGTAGATCCTAAGCCTGGTTCTTATGACACTTAGCCATGCAATGGAGATATTTCCAGACTAGCTTCCTGTTTTCTGAAATCAAACCCAAGCCTTCAGTTCAGTTCCATATAAATATCCATTTTTGCTTCTTATTTTCATACATTTCTCAATCTTTTGCAGAGACTTTTGCTAAACCTTCCTTCAAACCTGTGTTTAATCAGTATTATCTTTCCAGAAGGGTTTTTAATAATGAATTCATGGATGTGAATAAACACAGCAGTGGACAATTGTGGTGTATCATCTTTCCTATTTTTTATTCAGTTTTGTAACTTACTATTTGTCTTAGTAGATAATTGCAATCCTGTGGTAAGTTGATTTCTGTTGTCACTAGTACCTATGCATGGTAGTAATCAAGGCAGTCAAGGCAACAGATATATTGCTACATGTGTTAAGAAGCCTTTGCAGTATAACTTTGGGTATGGAATGGGTCCAAGCCTTCTCTTAGGAAGTCTCTTGCCTTTCTGGCACATGTATTTAAAGAACCAGTATGTTCCCTTTCCCCAAGCCTGGCTGCCCTCTATCATGCCACTTTGCTTTGTCTACTTCATATCCTTATCTGTATTTGATATCATTATCTTCATATCATTATCCCTAGTTAAATGTTTAGATGTTTACTTCTTTCTCATATGCTTGATGAAATGATCCTGGTTGGTAGAAAATTGGTCTTATCACTGTCTTAAATAGTACTTAACACATGGTTGATAACCAACAACCATTGAATGAATGACTGAATAGCCAAACCAACCTGTATATTCAGGTCTATTTTAATTGATACAAATAATAAAATTATATGAGAAAAATAGGTGGCTTTTAAATCTGTTGGATAAAGACAATCCCACAGTTTGGAAGGGATGGTGAACTGTGTTTCTTCTACCTGGGAAGTCTTTGGGCATCCACATTGAATTGCTAACCCTTTCCTGAGACACATGAGCCCTGGAAGTTGCCTGCCATGACAGACTATTCTCTATTTTCCCCGCTAGTGTTGTCAGTTCCAGGTTCAAGGTATAATGGAAGCAGATGCTGCTAAACCGAAATCCAGTCAGTAAATGGTGGGACATGAGTGGGTAGAGAAGATGGCAGCAGTAAGTAGGAAAAGAAAGCCCAAGTTCATGACACAAAGGCTTTGGTGGGCATTTACTTCCCAGAAAATGATGGACTCCCTTGCTAAAATTGCTCTTTTACAAGAAACCAAAAATTAGTGTTAGGCAATCTTTGCTAGTCATCTGAATCTAAATTGTGAAGTTTTGTGTCTTAAAACTTTATACTCCAATACATGAGCATTTAAGTTTGTTAGGATATCTGACTAGCTCATGGATGTGAATAAACACAGCAGTGGACAATTGTGGTGTATCATCTTTCCTATTTTTTATTCAGTTTTGTAACTTACTATTTGTCTTAGTAGATAATGGCAATCCTGTGGTTAGTTGATTTCTGTTGTCCCTAGTACCTATGCATGGTAGTAATTGTATGTGTGTGTATGTATGTGCACATGTGCATGTGAGCATAGAGGTGCATATGGTGTATGTTTGTAAATGGGTATATATGCTATTTAATACATATATGATTCACATATACTTCAAAGTCTACGTGATATAGACTATTCTCATTACCTATAGTGCCTTTGGTTACATCTTTGTAAAAAAAAAAACATAACCTTGCTTCATGTACATTTATCCTTAACGGCATCTTATTTAATATTCAATTGACCTATTGATAAGGAGTTCACAATCAGTAATACTACAAGCCCCCATGGGTAGAATATAACTGATATATGTTATATTTCCTTTATTAGAACAATCCACTGTTCTCATGCCTTGCAGATTTATACAATAGAGATCCAGCCAACTAAAACACAAACACACAGAGAACCTGTCACTAACTGACAAACACATGTGAAGTAGCACACCTACAACAAAAATATCCTGCAATACTTTGTCTAATATCATCTGATATGTGCAGGGCCTAATTCAGAACTTCCCTCATATGTTCATATGCATTCACAGACCACAGAAGTATCACAAGCAATGGGAGGAATGGAAATTTAGCAAGTATGATAATTTACAACATATGATCTGCAATAAATGAGGATGGGTGCTATGTACATGTACAACGTGATATGTATATGTATAAATGCTTATAAATTATTCTCTATTTTCAAGAATGGTCATAGGTGAAAAATAAAACATATAAATAAACCATCCTTCTCTAGCCTTACAAAAAGCAAATACAAACATCTCCTGAATTTTTGTTTTTCTGAGTATTTTGGAAAGATTGTTACTATATATATAAAATGAATGAAAGTATATATATATATATATATATATATATATATATATTCATTTTTGAAAATGTACAAAAGATATTGCTTCACTTAGTTAACTTGTAAGGATGTTAGTAAGATGTCCCAGTTGATTTGGAAAAGAATTATTGAGTAAACAAATGTACAGGCCATTGAGAATGTTAAGGCAGTTTGTCAAGTGATGTGAATTAGGTCCACATCCAGAGGAAGTCATCTGCACTAATTACTTTGCAGGCACAGACAATTTGTAGCTGAATTCCAAAGGTGAAGTCGATCTATAGAAGCATAAAGGTAACAAGATGGTCAGTCATTTATGCCAAGCACCCAGTTTTACTAAACAGCTACAAAAAAAAAATCCACTTCAACATTGTAACATCGGGGACTAGAGAGATGTCTCAGCAGTTAAGAGTGCATCCTGCTTTTGCAGAGGAGCCTTGTTTGGTTCTCGGCACTGACATCTGTCAGTTTATAGCTGCCTGTAACTTCAGCTTCAGGGAATCTGATACTTCTCTTCTGGAATCTGTCAGCATCTGCACTAGAATGAGCACACACACACACACACACACACACACACACAATTTAAAAATAAAACGTATCAGTTTGGGTGGGGACACTCATGCCTTTAGTCTTAGTACTCAGAAAGAAGAGCCAAGTGGATCTCTGTGAGTTCAAATTCAGCATTATCTACATAGGTAGTTCCAGGCCAGCCAGAGACACATGGAAGGGCCCTATATCAAAAAATATATACTAATAAACCTTTAAGAAGAAAATATATTCTTAAGGAGAATATACATACATATATATATACATATATATATATATATAATTTCCTGAGGTAGAAACATTCTCTGATATGGAATAGGATATAAATAGAAGGTATATGCTGGACATACATTAAGACACTAAGTTCCAAGAGATATTTGATGTCACAAAATAACTTAAAGCTGAATTATCCTTACTAAGGCTTCACTCTCAAAGTAATGAGCAGAGAGAATGAGCATCTCACTCATCAGTTAGCACTGTACTGTACATATATCTTTACACATAAAAAGACACATTCATATAAGAATGTGCAGTTTATTTATATATGAATATGTAGTTTATATTTTCCAACTATCAATGTCCAGAAGGACTAAATGAAAAAGAAGAAAATAAGTATGATTTTTATTTGATTTGGGAAAATGATATACTTTACATATATTCATATATATCCACAATCAGGCACATGGTATACATGCATAATCACATAGTGGTCATATTTACATGTATATAAACATGCATGTACACTCCCTTTATTGTGTACCAAGTCAGCTTTACTTTAGATAGTAACTGCAGATGGTCAGTCTGAGTGCTCGTTTTCTTTCTACTGTCAAATGTAGAGCAAATCACAGAGGAGGCTGAATAAGTAATGGAACACACGACTTTATAACCTAGAGTGACAATAAAGGTTACAGTTTGGAGGCTGTTGATTTCCTAATGTTTCCACTCAGCAATGTGGGTCCTGAACCAACCTTGGGTTACATGAGACCCACAGCAGCATGGTCACCCTTCACCCTTATTCCTCATAGGCAAGTAGACCAAACAGTTCAGGCTTGAATTCGTGGAGGGAACTCAGAACCAGGGTGGCTTTTTATCATTAGGTCTCTGCTCAGGTTTTCATGAGGTACCATGATGACCTGCATCCCACAGGTCACAGCTGCCTCCATCCATTTGGAGAATCTTCAAAGAAGAGGCAGTCTTCTGGATTAGGGGGAGGAGAAAACCTCTTTGCACAGGTTAGAAATATGTCTGGGGCTGGTTTGCCATTCATTACTTCAGGATCATCCCCCAGAACGATGTGGCGAAATAAACTAAAGAACCCTGTGTGCCTGCTGGTCTTTGTTTGGAAGGAACTGGTCGCGGAGCTGGTGGCCGGGGCAAAGGGCAAGCACTGTTTCCTCAGGTGGTGGATCAATTCCTCGGATCCTGGCATGAGTACAGCTGTGTGTAACACCTTCTGCAGCTTCTTCTGGCTTTCTGCCAATAGTTCTTCTTTGGACATGGGTAACTTCAGGAACTCTACTATGGTCTGTATGGTTTCTAGAGCCTTCTTCCCCATGACCAGGGACTTAACATCCCAGGTATATCTCTTCCCATAGCGACTGCATATTTCTTGAAACACATTGGTATATAAATCTTCCGTATTCAGAAGAAGTCCGTCCGGGTCAAATATCAGGTGTGTAACTGGCTGAAACTGGGGCACAGGAACTGCCTCTGCCATAATGATAGTGGTAGAGGGGCAGGGTCCAAAGAGGAGCGCATGCCCAGACACTTGTCCTACAGATGCGTGTTGTGGTCCTCTTAGTCATTAGGGAAATGCAAATCAAAACAACCCTGAGATTCCACCTCACACCTGTCAGAATGGCTAAGATCAAAAACACAGGAGATAGCAGTTGTTGGCAAGGATGTGGAGAAAGAGGAACACTCCTCCACTGCTGGTGGGATTGCAAGCTGGTACAACCACTCTGGAAAGCAGTCTGGTGGTTCATCAGAAAACTGGGCATGACACTCCTGGAGGATCCTGTTATACCACTCCTGGGCATATACCCAGAGGCTTTACCTGCATGCAATAAGGACACATGCTCCACTATGTTCATAGCAGCCTTATTTATAATAGCCAGAAGCTGGAAAGAACCCAGATGTCACTCAACGGAGGAATGGATTCAGAAGATGTGGTATATTTACACAATGGAATACCACTCTGCAATTAAAAACAATGAATTCATGAAATTCCTAGGCAAATGGTCAAAACTAGAAAATATCATCATAGTGAGGTAACCCAATCACAAAAGAACACACATGGCATGCAGTCACTGATAAGGGGATATTACCCCAAAATCTCGGAATACCCAAGACACAATTCACATATCAATAGATTTCCAAGAAGATGGAAGGAGAGACCCCTGGTCCTGGAAAGACTGGATGTAGGGGAATGCCAGGACAGAGAAGCGAGAGGAGGTTGAATGGGGAACAGAGGGAGGGAAGGGGGCTTATGGGACTTTCGGGGAGGGAGGAAACGGGAAAGGAGAAATGATTTGGAATGTAAATAAAAAAACTTAGAAAATAAAAAAAAATACAATACAACAACCTCTTTAAAAAAAAAGATAAGACTTCAGAGTAATGAGCTTAAGAAAATCAGCAGGTAAACACTGAACAAGAAGCAAGAAAGCTAACAATAATATAGGGGATAAAGCTGAAATCATAATGCTTTACTGATGAAATACAAACCTTGGTCTTGTCTGTAATGGATTTAGAAGGGTGGTACAAATGAGTCCTTCCAGAATGAATGAGGAAGCAGATGTAGAAATGGAGAGAGAATGAATTGAAAACAAACAAAACAAAACAAAATAAAACAATGCCCCCAACCCAAAACAGGCCCTACAATCCTATTCAAAAAATAAAACAATGTAAGATTATGAATTTTTCAAAAAATTAAAAGATAATAAATGTTTTAAAAGAAAACATATCTCTGGAAATCTAAGTTATTTGTATCAAAAATTAGATAAAAGAATTCTTTTCTGATGAGACTTCATAGATTTTTTTCAAATAAGACAGTTCATTAAGTACATGAAGAGAACAGTTTTTCTTAAACAATCTTAATGATTTTTCTATCCACTCTTGTTACAGAGGACATACAGAAAATTAATCTCTTGATATTCTGCAGTAATATGAATTTTGAAAGGATCTATAGATATCAGAACTAGAATAGTTCATGCCCTACACTTACCATGAACCAATAAAATTAAGTTGATTGCTTAAGCCCTAAATAATTCTAAGTAAGACTGCCTTAAGGGACTGGAGGTGTGGCTAGGCTATTAATAGCAACTGCTGCTTTTCTAGGGGAACCAGGTTTGATTCCTAGCACCCACATAACAACTCACAATGGTATGTAACTAATATTAAATATTCTTCTAGTCACAACTCAGATAGCAGATGCAAATTCTTAAAATAAAGCACACTGTAGATGGTATCATGTTCATTTCCCCAGTAAGGAAGAAATTATAAGAGGTGAAGATGACATAGATGATAAATGTTGGGGCTGTGTGTGGTAGTTTAGAGAGTCTGAGATATGACCAAGACTGAAATTGTTTTCTCCGATTCTCTGTATAGGAAGAAAGCCTGCGCCTGGTGCTTTGCCATGACATTCCACCTTCATGAAATCCTTCTTTACCTGTTTTATTTTCTTTGACTTCTTCCTAAACCTCATTATTTTTACTAAGGTTCTTTACTTTTGTCTCTATTTATCCTGATCAATTCTCAACTGTTGCCTTCTTGTTCTTTAATGAGTTCTTGCTAGGAGCTAAAATTCATCCTGCCACATAACTCTGGAGCTAAAATTCATCCTGCCACGTAAGCTAAATACTTTGTAATCCACACGTATCATTAATTCTTCTAAAGCCTGCTGGATAATTGATTAAGCTTTGTATTTTTTTTTTGATATTGCATACAAAATGTTGAGTTAGTGAGCTTTGGTATTTATGTCTCTATCCTACAAAAATGACAGCACACATTACTAGGTCATTAACACAGAACACACTAACAAAATGGAAAGAAGTGTAGAGGCAACATTGGCTCAGAGATTTGCCTTGTCAGTCCATGCTATGTTTGAAAATAAGTCAAAATATTTGTAAAACAGTAGTATTATGCAAGAGTATATGCATTTCTGGTTTCTCTAAAAAAATTAAAACCTCTCAATGATGTTCCTATATTTTTCAGAGCAATAATGAAATTACATCATAATAACATTTTCAGTCATTTAAAAAATCATACATAACCTGTTAATTCATATATAACTGGGCCAGCAGGTGTAAATGCTTATGACTTGACTTGGCATTTTGTGAACTTCTAATTTAAATATGCATGAGCTGCTGTACCATTCCCTATCCAGGTAATGTAGAAAAATAAGGACTTCCTTCTGATTTACTTTGTAACTTTGCATTTTTTTCTTTTTAAAACAAGTATTTCAACCTGGTTCTAAAACTGACCTACTTTGGAAATTCACTAGTTACTTTTTGACTGTCAAGAATGACACCTAGGAACACTGCAATTGATATCCTTGCATAAAGTATGAAAGTGAGCCTAGAATGTACTATGACTGTCAAATTCAGAGTAGATGTGATAATTTAAAAAAAAAAGAAATAATCAAAAATAATGAAAGGTAGTCAGTGTAATAAAATTTAATCATAAATTTCCAAGGTTTTCCTTTTTTGGGCATAGGAATAGTCGTTATCCTTTGTTTACGCTTAATGTGCTCAATTAGAAAGTTTCGCACAGGTGGGACATGGTTGGGGCAACCCATGTAATTAGAGTGGATGCTAGTGGAACTGTCTTGAAGAAGCATTTCAGACTGAGATAGTGTTTTCTGTTTGGGTTCTATGCTACAGATACTTAAAAACATCAAACTTGTGATAGCATTTTTAGTTGTGTTTTATGTAAGCAACTGAGAGAGCCTCACTATCCATGACTTCAAGCTGTACTGCAGAACAATCAATAGTAATAAAAACTGCTTGCAATTGGTATAGAAACAGATAGGTTGATCTATAGAGTCAAATCTAAGACTCAGAAATAAACACGTACCTGTTTCATACTGGGCCATTTTCTTTTTCTTTTTTCTATATCTTTCTTTCTTTTTTTCTTTCTTTCTTTCTTTCTTTCTTTCTTTCTTTCTTTCTTTCTTTCTTTCTTTCTTTCTTTCTTTCTTTCTTTCTTTCTTCATTCACTTTGCATTCAGATCACAGCCTTCCTCCATGTACCCCCCCACATGGTTCCTCACCCCATTCCTTCCTCTCCTTCATTTTTCACCATCATCTCAAGCAAATACTTTTGCCATCTCTCACCACCAGAGGACTCAGTGTTCTCCAAGTGTGTGGCCCACAAAAAGAGTTCAGGTCTCCCTGAGATGCTTTCCAGAAAGAGAAAAGCTCAGCAGAAAGCCAAGGGCATCTCTCCCCACCCCCACCCCACAATCTTTATTTTTTTGCCAGAAGCTAGCTGAAGTGGGAGGTGTTTCTTCTTTCTTGTAGGTTCTTCTTGAGGCAGCGGAGGGTAGGAAGAGCGACAGTGGGGGTGGGGGTGGGGGGTGGGGCTAAGACTTGGTCTTTTTTTATTAGATATATTCTTTATTTATATTTCAAATGTTGTCCCCTTTCCTGGTTCCCTCACCCCCAATCCCGGAAAAGACTCATAACCCATCCGCCCTCCCCCTGTTCCCCAATCATCCCTCTCCTGCTTCCGTGTCCTGGTATTCCCCTACACTGTTGCATCAAGCCTTTCCAGAGCCAAGGGCCTCTCCTCCCTTTGATGTCCAAGAAGGCCATCCTCTGTTGCCCATGCATCTGGAGCCATGGGTAACACCATGTGCACTCTCTGGTTGATGGTTTTGCCCCTGGGAGCTCTGGGAGTACTGGGTGGCTCATATTGTTGTTCCTCCTATGGTGCTACAAACCTCTTCAGCTCCTTGAATCCTTTCTCTAGCTCCCCCATTGGGGATCCTGTGCTCAGTTCAATGGTTGGCTGAGAGTGTCCCCTCTGTATTTGTCATGTCCCAGCAGAGCCTCCCATATGACAACTATATCCTGCTCTGGTCAGCAAGTACTTGTGGGCATCAATAACAGTGTCTGGGTTTTGTAACTGTATATGGGGTGGATCACTAGATGGGGTAGTATCTGCATGGTCTTTCTCTCAGACTCTGCATGAGTCAGAATGGCTAAGATCAAAAACTCAGGAGACAGCAGGTTCTGAAAAGGATGTGGAGAAAGAGGAACACTCATCCACTGCTGGTGGGATTGCAAGCTGGTACGAGCACTCTGGAAATCAGTCTGGCGGTTCCTCAGAAAACTGGGCATGATACTACTGGAGGACCCTCCTATACAACTCCTGGGCATATACCCAGAGGATTCCCCAGCATGTAATAAGGATACATGCTCCACTATGTTCATAGCAGTCCTATTCATAATAGCCAGAAGCTGGAAAGAACCCAGATATCCCTCAACGGAGGAATGGCGACAGAAAATGGTGGTATATTTACACAATGGAATACTACTCAGCTATTAAAAACAATGAATTCATGAAATTCTTATGCAAATGGATGGAACCGGAAATATCACCCTGAGTGATGTAACCAAATCACAAAAGAACACACATGGTATGCACTCACTGATAAGAAGCTTGGAATACCCAAGACACAATTCCCATATCAAATGATGCTCAAGAAGAAGGAAGAACAAAGTATGGATACTCTGGTCCTTCTTAGAAGGAGGAAACAAAATACCCACAGAAGGAGACTTGGTCTTAAGAAATTCTGGGGTAAGATTTTGTCTTAAGGGAAATTTAGGGCTGCTGTATAATAAAAAGTTTACTTATCTAAGTGTAAGTTACTATGCTAATGTAGCTGATTTGCCTTCTGTGTTTCTCTGAAGCCCAAGACTGCAGTCTCAGGCACTTAGTACCTCATCCTAAAACAGCAGGAGATTAAGTAAAGGATTAGTTGCTAGAGCTTTCCCTATTGTCCAGATGCCTCTTGATTCTCAGGCTAGGGGTAAGTTTGGTGCAATAAATTTTTATTGAACCAGGAGAAGAGAATAACACTCACAGAAAGAAAAACTTTTACATAAGTGAATATGCATAATCTCACATAAGTTTATACACAGCTTCAAACATACAGAGTTTTCATTTACACATTTACACACAAATTCAGTTAGGCCCAGCTTGCATGCATTCTCACAAGTACATATTTATACACACACATGCATACATTCTCACAATTACATACATACACACATCCATACTTGCATATGCATATGGAGTAAAAAACCAAGGACCTGTGCAGAAAGAACTCACTCATTCTGGATGAAAAATGAACTCCAATATTTATTGCATGGAGAAAGAAAAAGCTTCCACCCTTTTAATGCTAAATGAATTAAATCCATGTTTGTAAGAAAAAAACTTTGTTTCTGTTCTGTTCTGACCCATGACCTGTGAGTCCCTGACTATTCTGACCTGTTCTGTCCCATGGTAAGGAGAAGCCTGTCTGCTCCTTCTGCTCTCTGCAACATCTTTTTTTTTCCTCTTTCCCGCTGCATCCTGCACATTGCTCTCTTAGTTATTTTATGTTACCTATAGTTTCTAAGTTATTCCATTCTGCATTCTCCTTCTAATCTTGTTTTCTTCAGATTGAAAACTTCTCCTCAGTTCAGTTCCTTGTTCTCTTCTGACTAAAACTTCTCCTCAGTTCAGTTCCTCTCTCAGCTCAGTTCTCACTTTTGTATCTCATTCTGACCCTTCCCTTTGTCCTCAGCCCTTAAACATCTTTCAGAATACATGATCACATGTTACAAAGTTCATCACAAGTTCACATAAAATATCAAGTCATACATTGTAATAGAAGTCACAACAGAGAATGTTTACATGCATATCCATTAGGAGTAATTATCTAGCTTAACATCTATCATTTGTCTCTGCTTATAGGTTCATTTAAGGTTTAAAACCATAACTAAGTTATTAGTGAAGTTTTGTATAAATAAACCCAGTCAATATTTTATCTTCTGTCCTAGAACCTATAATAAATTGTTATTTCCCTTTTTATGACCTTTGGTTAATTGTTTTACAATCTCTTGGAATGTGCTCTGAGTAGGAGAAAGACTGGTTGCCATCTAAGAGCACTTAACTTGTGACACTTGGGAGACTGGCAGAGTTCTCATTGCAGTTTTGACTATCAGAAAAGGACCTAATAGCAGTCCCACTATAAAAGAGCGTAATAATCACAGACATAATTTTCGGAATTCTTATAGGATCATCATTAAAACTTAGTCATCTATTTGTCTACATAGCAAACTCTAAGACAGCACATCTTTGTGGATCTGCAGAGATCTGCTCCAAAGGGGTGTGCTATTAGCAATTGATTATTATATATGTTTAAGAATAACAGGAAAAGCATATTAATAGCAGGAATCTTTCCTAAAATTAGTCCTTCACAATCGTCCTTAAAGAAGGCTCACCTGTCGCAGATTATATAATAATCTGAAGAAGGCCATTTCAGGATGATCACATGCTAGTGTATTAGCTTGTCCCATTATGACTCCTGACAATTTCTGAAGTCCTCCAATAGCCTGCTGATCTAGACTTATGTTGGTCCTTAAATAAATAAAAATAAAATAACTACTTAAAATACATATTTGTCTACTTACAAAACTGAAATTCTAAAGTAAAAACTTCTGGTTTCTTTGTAGACTCAGTTGTGTCATGCAATGTTTTTCTGGAAATTGACTTATGAGATTATCTTTTTTTTCTGAAGCAGATATGTGGGAAGATGTTTTGCTAAGAACAGAAATGTGGTGTTTTTCTGGAGGCAGCCTGGAAAAAGGGCATGTGGTATATTTTGCTAGAGTGTATGCTTGAGAGAATGAACATGTGTTGTTTGGAAAGGATATAAATACAGTCCAACAGACATTGGAAGATGCTAGATGGTATTGGTATGCTTGACTATTCTTTACTGGTCATCACTAGGCTTTGCTGACACTGGTCTTCACTGATAAAGTTGGATGGTATTGGTCCGCCTTACCATTCTTTATTAGTCATCATTTGTTGTAACTTCATAGAGAGAAACACATTGAAAAACTTCTGGTGGTGTTCTGGTGGCCTCCTGCTATTCCTGTGATTTGGGTCAATAGGCAGAGCCTTGTGGTTTCTTCTGAACTGACCTGGTGTGGCTGATTGGTGAATGGTTCATGAGTGGATCCAGCTGCTGCCACTAATTCATGTGACCTGAACTGCTGATATTCTGACAACACAGATTGCATTTGCCCCAAAGAAATATTTCTAAATAGGTTTGCATCCTTCTTTGATCCATTAAACTTTCCTTTCCACTACCTCTGGTAGGGGTAGATTAGAAGGATGTTAAAGTATTTAAGGATCCTTATTAAAAATTAAAAAAAAATCTAAGCCTACAGAATTCAAAGCCAATTTGGCTATAATTTCCAATGAAACACTATGTGCACATCACACTCATGGGTTTGGATAAGGCATGCCTTGCAGAGCCTGAGACAGGGGTGTGATCAGTGGGTTCATTGAATGTGATTCAGCAACACTAAGAACTACCATAGAACAAGAGATAGCTCCAAGGGCATCTAAAGGGATGCCCTTGACTGAGGTCTTACCTGAAGCCCTGATTCTTGGACATTTCTGGAATAGAAGCAAGCCAGAGTTGTTTCCACTGTCAGGCAAAAAGGGGTTGCCACCCTTCTGGATCCCTGCATCAGTTAAGATATCAATGTTTGGGAAGGAAAGGACCATGAGCTCCAGGTAGCCAAAGCACTTGGAACACAAATTGCAGGCATGGTGGCAGGGCATAGGCTTTTAGTGCTCAAGGAGGTAAAACTGAGAAGAGTCTATTTCAAATGGAAGTTCACCTTCTCCTTCTGAAACGTGGATATATAATGTCAGTGTGAGTTTTCTCTGGGGAATATAAACACTTGTACTTCTAAATTTTGTTTAAAAGTCAGAAAACAGAAAATACTCATCATCAGATTCTGGCACATGCAAATTTCTTTCTTAAAAAAAAAATCTCTTGTGAACTGGGAATATTTTTTTAATGTGATCAAAGGAACTAATGGTTGAAATTCTTTGATTATCGAGGTTACAGATGATAGATCTAGGATGAAAGTCACAGTTTATCAGTTATTTTTTTCTGTAATAAGTAGGATATAAGCTTTAATTAAAAAAGTGTACCTAAATGAGCTTTTAGAACTGAATAAATGAAATAATGGTCCCTAGTTACTTTAGCATGTAGAAGCAGGTTATAACTGATTCACATTACATACCTTGCCAATGGTTCAACTGGAGGTCAGCATGCAGAAGAATGCAAATTGATCCATTCTCATCTCCTTGTACTAAGCTCAAGTCCAAGTGGATCAAGGACCTCCACATAAAACCAGACACACTGAAACTAATAGCAAAGAAACTGGGGAAGAACCTTGAGCACATAGGCATAGAGAAACATTTCCTGAACAGAACACCAATAGCTTATGCTCTAAGATCAAGAATTGACAAATGGGACCTCATAAAATTACAAAGTTTCTGTAAGGCAAAGGAAACTGTCAAAAGGACAAAATGGCAATCAACAAATTGGGAAAATATCTTTACCAACCCTACATCTAACAGAGGGCTAATATCCAAGATATACAAAGAACTCAAGAAGGTAGACTCCAGAGAGCCAAATAACCCTATTAAAAATGGGGTACAGAGCTAAACAAAGAATTTCCACCTGAGGAATATTGAATGGCTGAGAAGCACCTAAAGAAATGTTCAACGTCCTTAGTCATCAGGGAAATGCAAATCAAAACAACCCTGAGACTTCACCTCACACCAGTCAAAATGGCTAAGATCAAAAACTCAGGAGACAGCAGGTGCTGGAGAGGATGTGGAGAAAGAGGAACACTCATCCACTGCTGGTGGGATTGCAAGCTGGTGCAAGCACTCTGGAAATCAGTCTGGTGGTTCCTCAGAAAACTGGGCATAATACTACTGGAGGACCCTCCTATACCACTCCTGGGCATATACCCAGAGGATTCTCCAGTATGTAATAAGGATATATGCTCCACTATGTTCATAGCAGCCCCATTTTTAATAGCCAGAAGCTGGAAAGAACCCAGATATCCCTCAACGGAGGAATGGATACAGAAAATGTAGTATATTTACACTATGGAATACTACTCAGCTATTAAAAACAATGAATTCATGAAATTCTTAGGTAAGTGGGTGGAACTAGAGAATGTCATCCTGAGTGAGGTGACCCAGTTACAAAAGAACACACATGGTATGCACTCACTGATAAGTGGATATTATTCCAGAAGCTTGGAATACCCAAGAAACAATTCACATATCAATTGATGCCCAAGAAGAAAGAAGGAGAGGCCCCTGGTCCTGGAAATGCTCAGTGCAGCAGTGTAGGGGAATACCAGGACAGGGATGCGGGAAGGGGTTGATCAGGGAACAGGGGGAGGGAAGAGGGCTTATGGGACTTTCGGGGAGGGGGATCCAGGAAAGGGTAAATCATTTGAAATGTAAATAAAGAATATATCTAATAAAAAATGAAATAGAATTTGAGAACATATAATGTCTGAGGGAATTTTGAAACCCTAAGTTTAGAATATTTAAAATTTTGTCTTTTCTCCTGATATGGCTTCAGTGCCAAAGAAGTTCAAGCCTTGCTAATTATGAGCAAATACTTTCTTTCCAAGATGGACTGTGATAGAATATGCCTATTTTTTTTAGTAAGAGAATGATCTGGAAATTGAGCTTTGAAATGACTTGATAAGTCAGAAAGTCAATGAAGGATGATAAATAGACCCAGAGGAAACATTTTCCTTAAACAGGCTACTCTGAAATACTCTTTCTTCAGATAATGTCAAGAGCAGATTGACTGCATTGGGAATTGTATTTTCTGAAGGAAGATTTGAAGATAAAATGTTTTCACTCTATTATTGTCTTCTTAAGAGAATGGCAAGCAGTCCTACTACCATTCACACTTTCTGACATTTGGTGTGAAGCTGTCATTGTTTCAGTATGGTTTGCCCATATCATCTAACAGTTTAAACAAGTCACATAATTGCTAGCATTAACAGGATTGGAATTCACTTTGACCACAGCATGTAGAGGTGCGGACTTCAGAAAGAGATTAGAAATAGAAGATTCAATTCTGGTAGCTTCATAAGAAGGACAGAGACCAGACTCAGGTATAGATTAGCATACTCCACATCTCTGTCATGTGATGTCATATGCCTTCCCAGAACCCTCTATAAAGTGATGCAACTAAAGGGGACACTGACTCGAGCCTGGGCCAGGCTGTGTGGATTTTCAGCCTTCATGGTTGTGAGTTAAATCAAACCAAACCTAACTAAAGTACAATACCTCTTTCATTGCTAAGTATCCTATTTCAGGAGTTTCATTATGAATGAAACATGAATGGGGTTAATGAGATGGCTTAGCAGGTCAAAGTGCTTACCACCATGCCAGATTACTTGATGGGAAGAGAGAACTGTTTTTCTCAAATTGTTTATGGATCTCTGTATGTGTGCCAATGTGAAAACATGGCTACTACAAACCTAGTAAATAAAAGTAAATTTAAAGTGTTTTAAAGTTGCTGATTATATAAGCGAAATAGCTCTACCGGGGCATTTGATTTCCTACTAAATACTACCACTGGGATAGTGATACATTGTAACACAATTGAATAATGTATGTAAACAACATTCCAGCACTGTTTTGCTGCATATAGACCTCAACACTGAGTACATTGTCTATTCAAATGTTAGAAAACTTATGTGACATGACATAGGAATATCACAGCATCCAGTTGTTCTTCATAACCACTTAACATGGCCACCAAACCCACAGTCAATTGAGCTCAGATATGTTGAATGACAGTTATAATGTTTAATTGAATCTAATCAGTTTGAAATAGAATAATCTATTATAGTCTCAGTTGAGTCAGGTCTGGGGATGTAGCTTAGGCAATAAGAAGTTTCCATAGTATACATGACATTTTGAGTTGAATTACCACTACTATATAAAGCAGGCATAGTAACACAATCTTGTAATCCCAGCCATTTAGAAGTAGCAGGGGAATCAGGAATTCTCAGCTATACATAGCTAACTTGGGCGTTAAAGTATGTCCAGGCTACATGAGACATCATCTCAGGAGGTGAAAAATGAATAGGATACATGAGGAGATAATGAGGACCATGACTAGAATAGCTGAGCACAAGTTGGAGCACAAAACAAGCAGCTGAGAACTGCAATAGAAATGTCATTACTGTGTGGAGATTCTAATTCACCTTAAGAATCCAGAAATCCATCTAAGGTAAAATATTTCCTCACTGCTAATTTTGTGAATGCAAACTAAACTTCATAAAAGTTACCTGAAGTTCCATCTTAATGTATTAATATATATTCAGTTTTTCTTAGTGTGTGGGATAATCACAGAGAGGTATGGTTAATGCAGATGTCTTAAAGACTACAACACAGAGCTGCCACTATTGCCAACATCACTAACTCCTTATTCACTGAGTTAGATGCACAGTCTCAAAAATACCACAAATGGCACAAGTTGCTTTTCAAAGTAGCATTTACTAATTGTTGCTGCTTGGCTTTTGGCAATTGAACACAAATGTAAATATAACTGGGAAAAGGGAATCTTAATTAAGAAAACGGTTCCTTAGGATCAACCTATAGGCAAGTTGGAGGGGGCAGGTATTGTCTTGATTAATGATTTCATGGGAATGCCCAGATCAGGGTAGGCAGTACCACCCCTGAGCAGGTATCCTGGGATATATAAGAAAGCATGCTGAGCAAGTCATGAAGAGTAAGCTGAATTCCTCCATAGCTTCTGCTTTGGTTCCTACCTCCAGTTTCTTATCTTGAATTCCTGTCCTGACTCCTCCCCCAGTGATGGATGGACTGGAAGTGTAACATGAGAAAAGCCCTTTCCTCCCTAAGTTGCTTTTGGTCAGTTTTTATTGTAGCAACAGAAGCATAACTAATATCTTGCTTTACCACCAATAATCATTATTGTTTAATCATTTCTGAAGTGGCTCTCTTATAATTAAATACACCAAAGACATTTGATTCAAGTCACTTGAAGAGAAATGCTAACTGTCTCAACTTACTGTAGCCTTACAGTTCTAGACTGTTTCAGAGAGTATGACAGTTTTGCAAGCTGATCATTGCAAGAGACTATGTATTGCGAGTATGATGGTTACACAGTGACAGAGTCCAAAATATTAGTTCCAGGTTTTTGCTAAATAAGTTCAATAGATTTTACTGGTTAATATTTACCTTAATTATCTTATAATTACATTATTTTGTCCTTTCCAAAATTTAAATGCATATAGGTCTCAGTTAATGTAGACAGTTATATATATGGAACCTGAAATTGGTATTTTGGATAGTTGAAAATGAAACTTCATAATTTCTATTTTCAAGGAATCTAGAAATCATGCAATATAGTGATCCTTCCCATAAAAATGCAGGTACATATATCCACAAACAGATACTAAGTATAAGGAGAGAGATAAAATATTTTAGATATATATTTTCAATGATTATATATTAAATGATGGTGTGGTATATAAAACATAATAAAATTCTAAAGAACAAAGATAAAAAACACAATGAGTTTTATTGAGTTGATTAAAAATAAGAATAAGCTTTCAAAACTTCCACGAGGAGAGTAGATTTGAGGAGACATGGAAGAAATGGACTGCTAAAATTAATTTGGTTTGACTATTTAGTTATATCCAATATGTAGAGATAATAGGGATATAATTAATTTTGTTACAACAGCATTTCTTAACAAGGATTTTACTCTTGTTTAATTATAACTTCTTTTCCTAACAATATTTTTCAAGGCAATAGGATTCAATAAAGCTGCACCTTTAAAGATAGTCTCTTATCAGGAAAAATATCTTGTTCTATCCTATAATATTTTAAAATAAAGCACTGATAAATGTACTTGGAATTTACTATTTCTAGTAATAGATATATTGAGACTTTTCAGTGAGAGGAAATATAGGTTTTCGTTTTAGAAAAGGTTACTAAGAATAAGGTAAAATATATTCTTCATCCAGTCATTTATTTGTTCAAAAATAATAAGAAAACTAAAATTTGTTGACTTATGTTTTCTCTTTTAAAAATTCATTGTTTCTTGTACTAGTTGATGTCCACAATTAATTTTCTGATGCTTTAGGTATTATACTGATTACTGAAAGTATTAACATAAAAGTAGCCATGTCCCTAAAAAAAAAATCACATGATTGTTATAAGATATGGGACCCTAATGACCCTAATTAGTAGAAGAATGAAAATCATTCAGTAGTAAGCACGAGTAATAAAAATTAGTGTAAGTTGCAATCTTTTCCTTATTCATACAGCTATTGACTGAACTTGAACAATTACTGTGTTTGACTCACAGTATCAGGTTGGATCCAATTTTACTCCAAATGGCTAATGTTGGCAAAGCTAGAAGTCAAGAAATGGTAAATCAATGTATTCTATGCAGCCAAGGCAAAGGTGAATTCATGCGATACAACTTCTGTTCATGTTCTTAGATCATCAGTCACACGAGTTCTTTATAATGAGAGTAGTAAGCTCAATGGCCTTAAACTAGCATATGCTTATTATACAAGATAATATGTATAAGACTGGATGTAGGGGAACGCCAGGACAGAGTAACGAGAGGGGGTTGAATGGAGAAAAGAGGGAGGGAAGGGGGCTTATGGGACTTTCGGGGAGGGAGGAAACGGGAAAGGGGAAATGATTTGGAATGTAAATTAAAATAAAATAAATAATTAAAAAAATAAATAAATAAAAATAGAAGAATGAATGCTAAAAAAAAACCATTCATATGTTTTCACGAATTTATATCAATTACATTGTTCATAACCATCCCTGAAATCCATTCCTATTTCTCTTCTCTCTTTGACTGACCATTTGTTTCCCAAATGGTTCACTTACTGTTTTCATATTTTATGTTTTATAAGTCCAGATTGCACATATGAGAGAAAAATCTATGTCTGTTTGCCTGAGTTTGCTTAACACCATGAGGTATATTTCTATCCATTTTTGTTCAAATGATGTAATTTAATTTTTCTTTTTGGCTAAATAAAACCCCACTGTGTGTATAGCCTACATTTTCTTCACGCATTCATGTGTTGATGAGCACTTTGGCTAACTGCATAACTTGGCTATAGTGAGCAGTGGCAATGGTCTTTGAAACTTCAGACTGTGTCAGGCCTCACTGCATTGTCCCAAACAAATCATGTTGGCAGAGCTGGAGGTCAAGAGATAAAGTCAAGTATCCTATGCAGCCGAGGGAAAGGTGAGTCCACACAACACTACTCTTGGTCATTGAATAAAACCAAGCCCTCAAGTAAAATTTACCAAAAGCATTTTGTGACTGATAATTGAGTTTCAGAGATAAGGAAAGATAAGAACATGTAATTGGGCCTCATAAAAATGAAAATTGGCTTTTACAATATTTGAAGTGATTCCAGCAATTCAAACCATTGCTGCTTAGTGGGTAGTTGGGTAACAAACTGTGAGCTCTTAGGAGAATTATATTTACGCTGAGAACACAGATCAGAAATTGTCTGTGTTGATGCTTGGAAGAGACCGAGGAATCAAAACAAAGAGAATCCATGGGAAGTGGTCCAGTATTTAAGGGATAAGCATCAGCTGGAGAAAATGAGAGAAATCTTGGAAACACAAAAGAAAAGAGTGATTGTGTGTGCTGAGACTGTATTGGGGTTTGTGGTGGTTTGAATATTTTTGGTTCAGGGAGTGGTATTATTTGGAGGTGTGGCCTTATTGGAGTAGGTGTGTCACTGTGGGCTTGGTTTTAGGATGCTCATCCTAACTGCCTGGAAGTCAGTCTGGAAGGAAGTCCAAGCGGCCTTCAGATGAATGGATGGAAGCTGTCATGCTCCTACCTTGATAATGGACTGAATCTCTGAACCTGTAAGCCAGTCACAATTAAATGTATTCTTTATAAGAGCTGCCTTGGTCAAGGTGTCTGTTCACCCTAACTAAGACAGGGGTGAAGAAGGGAAGGACTCAGAATTATTAGCTGGATTTCAAATTACAAGTGTATTTCCAGAACCAGATCAATAACAGGTCATGGCAGAGACAAGATTAATTTCTGGAGAGACTACAGTTGACATTCTGGTGGCTCCAGCTTGTCTTCTATTCTCAGCCCTGTCATTCACTTTCCTTCCCAATTCAGTACGAGGTAAATCTGTTTCTAGAACAATCATCTACACTATCACTGCTCAGATTAGTACAAGGTCTAACACATTATACAGGAACTATCTGCAGATCTACCAAATTCATTATTTTTGTTATGACTACAATCTAGTTTCATATTACAGACAGACTAATCTGTAATAAAATTAAAATAAGAATCAAATATTCATGGTATATACTTTCTTACCACTAATGTTCTGGTATGAGAAGTCTTACACAGTTTGCACCTGTCAATCTCAGGTACTACTAAAGTCACCTCAGGCTAAATATTTCATCTGTTTATCTTAATTTATACCTTTCAACTTCTCAATAGTTGTCCTCAACTTCTGGTCTTTGTATCAGCCATTCCCTAATTCATTAATATTTTTCCTCTCAAAATCCAACTTTTTAATATATAAGACAACATATACCTTGAATTTCTATTTATTACTAATTTTTCAAATAATTGGCAGATTTAATATATTTTTTTGGTCTCATAAACTTGTTGAATTTTATATTTTGTACTTTTTAATATCTGCATTCTTTTTTATCTCCTAGTATTAGTATAGATACATTGCATTACTCACAAATAAGTTTCATACTAATCACTGTCCCCTGAATAAATGTATTGACTCTTAGATCATTTGTATTCAGTGGAAAAATAACCAGGACAAAGGAACTACAGATATTGTACATAAAATATATTGTAAACCTTCATAGAGACAAAAAAGAAGGAGATATAGTATGTGGAATAAATCATAGCCTACATGTATTTGTCTTTGTGTGTATGGGAGTATATAGAAATGTATATTTGACTGCAGTGAATTTATCATATAAAGTGCTAGTATATACAGGCTGGAGAGATGAACATTGGGTCTACATTGCTTTCTCAGCAAGTATGAGGACCTGACTTTGATAACAAGCTGAACATGGTCCTGTATAGGCCTGTAACCATAGTATTAATAGGGGCAAGGACAAGATTATCTCTGGAGTTTGGTGCCTACCATCCTAGTTCCTTGCCCAAAGGAATAAGGTGGAAAGTGATATATGAAGATATTCATATATCATATGCCTTCCTCTGGCCTCCCAGTGCATACAGGTATGTACCTCACCACAGGTTCATTCACATGTGCACACACTGCACACCCACACATACTCACTCATGCACACACATAAAATAAGATCAACAATATACAATGCTGATGGAAATGTAATCTTGTTTCCCCTATAGAACAGAAAATAGCAGAATTAGTGAAGGAGAGCAGTTGCTGAAAATATGCATGGTAACCGGTTCAGGGAAATCTTGCCATGGGTGGTAATCAATACAACACAGACTGTAAAGAAAGACTATGAGTGATAAATCTTTCCTTTCTCTACATCTTTATGCTTTCTATTGTATCACATATAGTCCTTGTTCTGTATTCTTTGTGCAGTTTTCTCTCTCATTAGGGAGTATGATGCTCCATCTCTGTTTGGCTTGGAAAGTGATCCTCATGAAGATATATTTTGTTTATTTAACTAGCATGTTAAAATTATATTTGATGATAAGCTTATTTCCAGTTGTACATATGATTACTAAAATTGCATATAAACATGAGTATAAAATTATATTTATGCATATATACATAGTTACATATATTTTTGCACAAGTCTTTGAACGTTTTATAGAGAAAATTCTTGGCGTAAAAGTCATTTAATAAACTTCTTTTAATTTTCTAGTATTTTTATTTATTCTAATTGCTTTAAAATATATTTGAAGCATAAAATAGAGTTGAGTCCTATCATAATTTCAATCATGGAATGATTTTAATAAAAGCTGGTCACATGAATGCTGTTTCCCAGTTTCTTCTCATAAATTGTTGTCATTGACAAGCAGGCAACCTAGAGAATTTATGCAGAATACTAAAGGTAAGTTATAGTGTAAGATGCTTCTTCACAACAGGGGAAACTGGGAAATAACTGTACAAGTGTCTTATTTATCAGATAAGATGAGCACAAAAGCCACATCTATGCTTTAGAGGGGAAAGAGCTTTGCTTCCTTGTCAATAGTCTCTTTCCAGGAGCTAAGTATGTTTATATATCACACCACTTTCTTTTCTGACTATGTTCATCTGGTGCTGAACCATGTCAAACGCTACAATGGTGAAAGAGCCATCAGCTTATAGAGGTATGGGTTTCCTGAGATCTAGAAGCATCCCTCTTTGAGTTCCATAGACCCTGAAGCAGACAGCTCCATGGAGCTTAATACCCAGATAAGTTAAAGTCTTGGTGCAACCCTTAACCCCATCAGATTTTCCAGTCAAATCCTGTTAGTCATTCATTACCTTTGCCTGTATCAACTGCTAGAGAGCTACAGGCAAAATCAAGAGGTTATATAAAGCAGAAATATATGGTCCCACTGGCATTCCTTAAATTAGGTTACTAGAAGGAATGTCCAAATTTGATCTCTTGTCTGTATCACTCAGGAAAATCTACTTTCTGTTTTGAGAATATAGTTGAATTTCTGGACGCAGAAGTATCTAATGACATTGTCTAGTTTCTACTTCATGAGGATAGGATCACTAATCCTTAGGGATATGAATCATGTAACTTACAATGTTCTTTCATTGCTTATCTGCTAAGATTTGTTTGTGGGCATGCTGTACCTACAGCAGAGACTTGATTTGCTCATAAGTCAAGTGTTGTCTTGTTGGAGATACTGCAGACACCCTAACGGTCAGAAAATCCCTGATTGAGGACACAGTAATATGTGACTAAAAAAATGGAGTCAGACTAGTATGAGACAGGATGGGGCTGAAACTTGATTGTGATTCTCAAGCAGTGGGGAAGACTTAAAGTCTCATGAGATGTTTACTAAATCGGCTTCCAAAACTGCTTCTGTCTCCAAATGTCTTTCCCTTTGCTCTTAGGAATGATGGCCATCACCTGTTCAAAACCGGACCAGTTTGGCAGATGAAAGTAGTGAATTTGTAATTTAGGTACCATTTGTCTATTTAGGTTTCTTTCATGAATTTCATTTCAGTTTTCTATTTTTGTACAAAACAGATGTCTTTTATTTATACTTTGTCATTGCAGTTTTTGTGTTTATAGTATATTTATGAGTAGTATAAAATAGTTATGCTTCATGGATTAATATTTTTATGCTATTATTATAAGTATTATTATAAGCATTATTATGTTATATAGAACAAGGGTGAATATTGCTGCCAATTAGACTGGGACACAGCAGTGGTTTTAAGAGTTATCCTTTTTTGAGGATATTAAATCGTGGAAAAACTAGTATGTTTCTATGGTAGACAGGTTAAAGATAAAAAAAGAGACTGCATTAGGATATTTTGGGGAAACCTAGTAAATATAAAGAGAAACTTTTGTTTTGGAAATTGATTCACAGGACAGCGGATGCCAAGAAGTCTCAAAATACACAATCTGAATGACTAAGAATGCAGGAAAGCTAGTGGTATTAATTTCACTCTGAATCTAAAATTCTTAGAAGTTAGAAGGTCAATACTCTAAGTCCCAAAGAAAGAACAAAAACGTGACAGTTGAATTGCGGCTAGGGTCAGTCCAGGGATCTAAAAGTACCAGAAAATTAAGATCTCCAATGATAGAGAGTGGAGGGAAAATTGGTGCTCCAGCTTAAAAATAGAAGGAAAGAGAGAGAGAGAGACCCAGGTGATGCAGGGAAAGAGGGAAAGGATTCAACCTTTCTTTCTTTGTTTATGTGTGCCTTCAATGGATGGGATCATGCTTGCTCACATTGGTAAAGATTGGTCTTTATTTAATTGGATTCAAATGCCAATCTCCTCCCTAAATGTCCTCATAGACACACTGAAGTTGTCTTAGGACCTACCTGGACACAAGTTAACCCATTCAAGTTGGCATATAAAACAGAAGTACATATTCTAATCCACAAGAAATGGAAATGTGTTATGCTGACGTGAACAAAGATATTTTGCACCTGTAACTAAGGTTGCTAAATTTAAAATGGTTATAACAGATAGAATAAGTGGGCCCAAGATGACCACTAAGCCTTCAAAATGAAAGAATCTTCTCTGGCTGGTTTGTGTAGCAGGAGCCTGTAGAATGGGTGAGAAGGGATTGACAGGACACTGTTGGCATAAGGAGCCTGTATGCAATGACAGGGACCTTTATTAACCAAGAGTAGCTCCCACCTGATGCCCACAAGAAACTGGACTTTAAAATTCTCCAACTGCTTACAACTAAATGTTGCCAAACTAGAACAAGGCTGGAAGCAAATACTGCCCCATCCTTGCATTTCTAGTCTAGGCTGACTTATGTCTCATTTTAGTGATGTAAGATTAGAACAGTGATACTACCTGGGGCCATACAGAATTCTGACCTACGGACTTCTGAGAAAACAAACAATATTGTTTTAAGCATTTGCACTTGTGATAGAAAATTAACACAATTACAGAATAACACAAGGTCTATGAATTAAAGAAACTCTGAAGCCTACCGAGTCTAGAATAGATTGATTTTTTACAAACAAAAGTGAGATGCAATAAAATAGACAATGGAAAGTTCAAGTTGAAACATAAAATTACCAGTTTTAAAGTATTCGTTTACAAGTGCAAACTATGTGGGCAACTGGGTACTTGTTTACTTAGTATTTCTGAAGTTTTTCTTGTTTTCATAAGTTGGTAAAATTACTCAGATATATCCATGAAATAAGTGTATGTACTGAAGACACGCTGTCTAAGAACATACACCAGAGAGAGGCTGCAAAGTTTTTGCATCACTGCAAGAAATACAGAAGAGATGTAGAAATAAAAAACATATTTTCTACATAAAATTCTAAGGAAATAATTTTAAAAATGGACTGCTATTACAAATGTCCTTTTCAGGCTATAATTTCTAAGACATAAAATTATTCTCAGATTGCAAGCCAAATAAAAGAAATGCTTATAAAACATGAGTATGCGTGCACCTAACTTGATTAATAGATCCAAGGAATGATTTTTCCTCTACTTATACTCAATACCATACTACTCTTGAATTTAATCCTGTAACATTCAACTCAAAGAAGTTTGGAAACTCTATTCTTTCTTTCCACATCTTTTTCCTGTCTTAGGTAAGTATTATGATTGCAAACATGCACTGTGTATCTCTGCTATTTTGTACAGTGTTCTTTTTAGAAATATATTCAATATACCTGTGGCAATCATTGAAAGGCATCACTAGAGATTCAAATTGTTAAGTGACAGAACATAGCCCATCAACACAAAATTACTTTAAAAGAGACTGTCCTTCCTCATAAGGACAATGATTCTAAACTAGAAAATGATATAAAAGTGGTAGTGTGTGTGTGTGTGTGTGTGTGTGTATGTGTGTGTGTGCGCGAGGGGGGGCCCCAAAAACTTGCCTATGCATACATACATGGAAGCCAGAGGTCAACTTCCAGTATCTCCTGTTATCATTTTCATCTCATTCTTGAGAGAAGGTGTACCATTGAATTTAGAACTTGACATTTCTACTAGATTGCTTGTCCAATAACAATCTAGTATCCCCTTGTCTCAGTACCTTACCTCTCATCAACCCTTCATCCCTGCTCAGTGGCAATGATCAGACATGTTGTTGTGACCATATTTTTTTATATAAAATTTATTTACTTTACATCTCAGGATTAGCACCTCTCTCCTAGTCACCCCTCTCAGAGCTCCTCCTCCAATTCTTTCCTCCTCTCCTTCTCTGAGAAGGGGGAGTGCCCTCCTGTATTCTCTTCCCCTCCATCCTTGGTGACTGGTGTTAATACATTTTTGGTCCTAGGGATCCAAAAATCAGGACTTCTTGCCTTACCAGAAAGTAGTTTATTCATTGAAACATCTACTTAATCCAAAGGGCATACAGATTTTAATATGATTTTGTTTTCTAAGGACCTTTCTCTGTGCTGGGCTTCTGCACACTGGTTGCAAGAATGCATTATTTTTATTCTACTTGTGGCTTGTACTTTGTCATAAGATGGCTGAATCAAAATAGATGATAAGAATATACAGCAAATAGAATGATGGAGTGTCTTTTTAAAGTCAAAGTTAAAGATCTTAGGGGACATTTTTAATACATTAAGGTAGTTATTACTTCAGACAAGTTTAGATTTCGGAGAGACAGAGTGAATAGTTGGAATTCTGTTATATCAAGTAACTTATTTAACAATCAAATTATGCTAACTGGTGATTATCTGATGCTATATTATAATTAGAATATAATATTAATAGGTAAACCTATTAAAGAAAATTTATTCCATTTCACAGACCTACCAAGTTATTTGTAAACACAGTAAATTATATAGGAATTCTTTTTAATAACTGTAAAATTAATGTATTTCCTTCCCAGATGATTTGTAAATCATTGTATCCCTGTTACTTAAACAATGTAACTAGAGCATATTAGAAGGCTGATGTGCAAGGGTTCTGTAAAAGAATGAATGACAATCACCCATTTGTTTATTTAAGGGAATATACATAGCAAGAAATCGAAATAGCAGAAAATAGCATGTTATAAAGGTATAGGTCTTCCATACTCTTCAATTTTGGATCTACAACTAAGACTGAACCAGGATAAGATGAAAGTAAAACATATTTTAGTATAAAAAAAAGAGTAAAAGGAGAAGTCAGCATCAAAAAATACATGCAAGAATAATAAGGCCATCACACAACAGGGCCAAGATCTGATTTTCATTTCCTTTCTACTCTATCTTGAAGGTTGATTTTGGGGAAGTCCATTACGTTTTAAGCTTTATTTTTCATTTGTCTTTGATCGTGACAATACCTAATACATATTTACTGAGAAGACTAAAGGGCATCGTGTCCTGAGCTGCTTTGAACTGGAACTAGCAGAGAGGTGATAGCAAATTACTGCTCTTATGAATATTTTGAACTAAAGCAGCAAAAATAATTTTAGCTTAGTTACTTGATAATGAATATTTAAGAAGCCATCTTTCATTTCCTTTTCTTACAAAGTGGAATTCTTTCATTCACTTCTCTTGGAGCCTCACTCATTTGCAGTGTCTCACTAATATAGAGTGAAACCAACCATCACGGATTACATTATGATTAACTTAGCTAGTTTATCATTCCAACAGTGAAGGATGACATGGTAATGATATTCCTTAATTAGTTAAACATTTCTCATTTATAAATTTGAAGGTATATTATGTCTCAATGAATTTAAATGTGTTTTGACCCAAAGAGGCTAATACTCTTGTTCACAGATGTGGGACTATTGAAATTGCATTTATTAGGGGGTCATTGGGTCAAGGAGCATTAATACTCCCCTTAAGGGAAGACCAAGATGTTTTGAGAGAAAGCATTGTCAGAATCCCTAGCCTGAATTCCTGTGGCATTGGTAAAGTGAGTGAGGTGGGAACTCTCACCAAGGAGGACATGCTGAATTGTACCCTTTCCTTATAAATTGTTAACCTTGGCATAACAGAGTATTGCAAATGGCTCTCATAACTCTGCCAGGAAGTCCTGAGTTATGTCAGGTAGGACTCTGTTTCATGGATTAGTATCTGATTTAGAGAGAGTGATGGTTCTGGAGTCACATAACTTTAGTGGTTGAAAAATACTGAAGGAAATATTTGATGTCTAATTCTCACTTTTAAAATGAAAAAAAAAATTCGCTGTATCCACCCATTCCTCTTAAGATGGCAATAGTCATCTCTTCACCAGTACGTGTTTAAACATTTATATACATGTGCATATAATACACACACACACACACACACACACACACACACACACACACATTCGGATGTATGGGGACTTTCAAGCTGTATCTTTATTACGGATTTAGGTTGAATTTTCTGTTGGCTTGGACCAGACTGTGGCATGTCTCTGCCTTATGAATTCTGTGTTCCTACCAGCTGGACTGAGCTTGGTGGTATGTATAGAGGGGAAAAGCTCATTGATGGTGACAGGGAGTCTAGCAGTGATGAAGTAGTACATGAGAAGATCTACTTACCACCAACTACATCAAGGACCCTCCTTGGGCTAATGCATCAAGTGATATTGCTTCAATTTGATGTCACTTAGGTATTCCTGCAGCTGCTCTGAAGAAGTCCAAGAAAATTTCCATTTGCTCTGAAGAAATGGTCATTTTGAATATTTAAAAAAACAATCAACCCAGAAGCATAAGCTGAAGTGGGGTAGCAGGCCTCTGTCAATGCACATTTTCTACCTTTATATGATGCTACTTTCCTAGGCACAATGTTCACCAGTTGATTCACTACAAGGGAATAGTTCAGAAAGGAATATAGATCATGAGGTAACCCAATCACAAAGAACACACATGGTAAGCAGTCACTGATAAGGGGATATTAACCCAGAATCTCGGAATACCCTAGACACAATTCGCATATCAATAGATTTCCAAGAAGATGGAAGGAGAAACCCCAGTCCTGGAAAGACTGGATGTAGGGGAACGTCAGGACAGAGAAGCAAGAGGGGGTTGAATGGGGAAAAGAGGGAGGGAACAGGGCTTATGGGACTTTCGGGGAGGGAGGAAATGGGAAAGGGGAAATGATTTGGAATGTAAAAAAAAACTTAGAAAAAAAAAGGAATATAGATCAAACTGTTAATGCACGCAGAACTAGACATGATTTCCTTTTGTTTATAATATTCATAAAATAGATGCTTAAATAAAACAGTGCCTTGCTTAGCAGGGAGAACTGATGAAATCCATTTGCCCAGCCTTGATTTTTTTTTTTTTTTTTTTTTTTGCTGGAATAATCCACAATTATCAGGTTGTGATATGATGTGCCCAAATCCTTCTGTTTAGTTTGTTGATATTATTTTCCACATAACAAAATATAAAACAAAAGGAATGACACAATCCTCTGTTGAGTAATTTATAGTATGATGTCCTTGTATCACTTCCAGATTCTGTCTACAGAAATTGAGATTTTAGAAATCTGTGGATCCAAATGTTTCACATGAAGGTAGCGCATGTGAGTTCCACATCAATTAAAAACTGTGCGTGGACACACATACATGTGCCACAGCAAACACGAGGAAATGAGAAGACAAACTGTGGTGCTCTCCCTTTGCTGTGGGCTCTAGCAATCCAACTAAGATCATCAGGCTTGTGTGGCAAGTGCCTTTGTCTACTGAGGCATCTTGTTCATTTAATGTTGTTTGCTTGGGGATGAGGATTTAGCTCAGTGACAGAGCACTTGCAAGGCCCCTGGTTCTGTCTTGAGCTCCTGTGGAGTGGGGGAAAGTTGTTTGCTTTTAAAACTTCCTTTCTCTCTAGCTTTTCTGCATGCTTTACCTCTGGTCTACCCTTCCTGCTTTTCATTTTTCTTCCCTTCTTCCCTTTGTTTTCCTCTCTCCCCTTGCTTAAAAAGGCTAAACTGAAGCCTTACTCAAGGCTCATTTATCCTTTGTTGTGCCTGATAAAGTTTTACTTCTTAGTGAGTGACTTTGGGAAAGTTTGTTATTTAATATCATGCCATAGGCTACGATTATCCATAACAAGATCAAGATGCTCACCCCGCCAGTTCAATACCTATGCCCAGCAATTAAAGGGCTACATATTTTTATGACCATGCATTTCTTTTATCTGTCACATTTTGTAAACTCTGACCAAATGAGTAAGTCAAGGTTTTCTTGTGGACAGGCTATACATACTAAAAGGTAACAAAACACAGTCATTTTTACGATTTTCTGATGATGTGAAAGAAGAAATGAATTAAAAATATCAAATCATTTGTATACACAAAAGCATAAAATCAGAATCAATCCTCACAGATATGATGGCAAACTGCGTTGGAGAATGTTAAAATTATACATCTATCAATGAGTTTGAAGATAAAGTACAATAGGTGAGAAATTTGTTAGTCCAGGGAATTTAGTTGTTGTTACATTGGAAAACTGAAACAGATAATATTTTCATGACAGGAAATGCATCACTGAGGTCCTGACTATAACATATCTTAACAGGCTGCTGTGTCCTAACATAACCCCTACGTTCTCTTCATACTATATTTGGTCTCATTTACCACAAAAACTCAGTGCCTGGAAAACTAGTCCAACTTAGTTCCAATTTGAATATGAATGGGGTATGAAATGATTGGTGCATATTGTCATGGTGGATAAGTATTTAAAGGACATAAAACTATCTCAATGGATTCATCATTGTCTTGTCTAGGACAAGATGGCTCTTTACATTGTTAGATAGTTCTAGTTTGTGTCATTAGTAAGAAAATGGAGGATAATGATTTCTAGAAAGGTCAGGTAGATATTGGCTTTAAAAACTAATTGGTTTTGACTAGTGAGACCAGTGCAACTCAGATACAAGCTGTATTTATTACACAGGCATTAATCCTACACTTTTAAAAATTGTATCTCGCCAGGCAGTGGTGGTGCACACCTTTAATCCCAGCACTTGGGAGGCAGAGGCAGGAGGATTTCTGAGTTCGAGGCCAGCCTGGTCTACAAAGTGAGTTCCAGGACAGCCAGGGCTACACAGAGAAACCCTGTCTTGAAAAAGAAAAAAAAATTGTATCTCATAGCACATATTCCTTTTGAATTCCAGTTCTTATGAGTTATAAATATAGTTGTTTATACATTAAAATCTCAAGTGCTATATTTTTTACCATGTATAAGACAATGATTTTTATTTTACTTCAAAAATGAGAAAAAATTTATTAAAATGCAAAAGAAGATGATATTTTAGATATATTTCCTATTCTATTGTAATTCTTTGAAGACAAGTGAATTCATTTTAAAGAATATATTAATGTATATTTTTATTTCTACCCTCTAGAAAATTTCAAATGTAAATGAAGGTAATACAAACAGTATGTTTTTTAAAAAGTCATATTTCTTTTGCGTCTTTCATGTTATACATGAGTGAAAAAAGTAATTAGGAGGAAAAGAAAAATAGGTCTTATGCACATTTTAAATTTAAGACAGGAATTCAATTAAATCTGTCTAGAACAAATAGTAAAAACAATCCTACTGCTATTAAGATAAAGACTTTTACATATTCATATTGGCAATGAATAGTTAATTTGGAAAGAAGGAAAATTTTATTTTTTAAACATGGTATGTTATAAAATATTCTTTATCAAAATTCATTTTCAGAAATCTGTAGGTTTGAAGAAACACAGAAGCTGGATACAGAGGGTTGACACTATTGCATATGTAATACTGATTTTTCACTTTTCTAGAAAGACCTGCAACAGCTCACCTGAGACATAAGAAGGCCATGTGACCTACATCTTAAAAGTATTTAAAAATATTTTTAATTAAAGTGATATCAGTGAACCTGCTGTTAACTGACTTCCTTCAGGAAGAAGAGCTGGAGTTTACTAGGGGTGAACAGCTAGCACCAGTGGGATTAATGTATTCCACAAACTAGAGAGGAATTTGAAGAATAATGGTTGGGAGAGAATGAAATCAATAAGGTATATATGCCATTAAATGATCTGTCCCCATGAGTCACTAAATCTTAATATTCCCCCCCAGGGGAAATAGCTAGAGGCCTGCAGACCATCTTAGAACTCTTTCCCCAAAGGGCAAGGGAACTACCTTGTTTATATCACAACCCATTTAGTCACTGTCTCAGAGATACAGGAGTGAGGAAGAGGCAGTAAATCTTTGGTGCTTCAGACTGGCCTTGCTAGTGAGTGCCCAGGTTCAAGGGGGTTTCATGCAGCAATGCATTTGCTAGTAGGTGGAGAAAGATGCAGAGACCATACAGGTAAAAGTCATGAACAAGCATTAGCCTCATTTAGTCTTATTTTTCTTGTTCAACCAGGGTGGCTGCAGTAGACACATTTATCTAGAGCTTCTTGTGGGTTCTCTTGTAAGAGAACTAAAATTCACTTCTCTGTATTCTACTGCTAATGACTGACCAGATGTAATTTCTAAAATCTGAGGATATTTAAAGTTGATATCATCCTTTCCATCCTCTACTACTTATAGTTGCGAATCATGTTACAAACAGTTCTAATTTGAAGCAATGGGTAGAATAAATTGGTAGAACATCTGTAAGTACAATGTTCTCTGTACTAGACAACATATATTCCATCTTTGTCACACTAGCCTCTTATCAGTTGATGACATAGCACCACTATTTTGTCCTCTGATTTGGCTAGCTATCTCTAAATCTTGCTAGACTAAGCATCTTGTCTTCTTTTCTATGAAATCAATGATTACGTTCCCTACCCATAGCAGTCTATCTCTGCCCACTTTCTTCTGAAAATTATATTGCATGCCAACTATATAAAATTGTAGTAATAGATTTAAGTGCCAGGTTCAGAATTTGAACAGTAAGAACTTATCATTTCTTGGTTCAGACAGCATGAATTTAATAGAGACTCATTATTTTTATCAAGAGTCTCTGGATCCAAGTAGCCAGAGAGAAAAAACAGTTTATTATGCTGCCTATAATGGCTCCACCTGGAAGTAGAAGAAATGTGAAGAAGAAAATTATATGAGTCAGAGGAGAGATATGTTAATGAAATACTGGGAGATATTAACACTTCTTAATTTAGAGGTGCCCAATATACTTGACCATTACAAAGTTCTATTATGACTTTTTTCACCTAGAGGCACATGTTTTTCCCAATTTGAAAAGGGATACCAAGGAATAGGAAAGCATATGCTAAATGATTGTTAAATCTTTTTTCTTCTGGGCACAGAGGTATATATCCTTGCTGGACACCACTCTGGTACCTTTCCAATAAGAATATCAGCATCATGAAGGATTCTGGCTCCTTTAATTATAAAATAGAACCCCAGATTTTGTCTGAAAAAAGAATTTTTATTTAGAATTATTTTGGCTTCCAGAGGACACATCAAATTATGAGGAAATTTCAACATGTGATACACAAATATTTATTTAGATAAGCTAAATAATAACTACATGCTCTTGTCGCTGACTAATCAAGCCATATGCATAATGACATGAGGGCTGTTCCCACACTCCCACACTATCTACAGTACAGTTCTTACTCAGACTTTCTCTTGTTTTAGTATTCCAATCTCTCTCATCTCAAATGTTAACTGGGTCACCACCTGTTCTTTGCTTTTCTCAGTGTTTGTCCTTAGCTTGTATATGTTTGCCTTGGTTGTATATGTTTGGCTCAGCTTGGTTGCTTTAAAGTCTCTGGAGTTTTTACAAATACACAGTGGTAGCATTATGCAGAAGAGTTCAATCTAAAGGAAGCACCCTAAGCTCATCCAGTCAATGCTCTCTCCAAACCATTGGTGATAACAGATTACTTTAATGTATTTATGCATTTATCTTTTCCAGAAGGTCATACATTTGGAACCCTATGGTATATAGCCTTTAGAGACTGGACTGTTTCACATGTAGGCTTTGCTTTCTCGTTGTACACCTCTCTCTCTCTCTCTCTCTCTCTCTCTCTCTCTCTCTCTCTCTCTCTCTCTCTGTGTGTGTGTGTGTGTGTGTTTGGGTGTCTGTGTCTGTCTGTCTGTGTGTGTGTGTGTATTTGGTTGGAAGGTGTTCTGATGATACTTAAATTGTTAATTCTGACTTATTATGTAACATGCATAGATTTATACTAGGTAAAAACTGTACTTACTTTATTAACAGGAGTTGTTATGAACTAGTCAACTAATATGAAGAAATTCTAAGCATGATGGAGAATGAGTGAGAAAGACAATCACACAATCAAACAGCCACAAAACCACAGCCATGTATGCATTCAAATATTAAAGATAACTAAATTGGTAACTTAAATATCACTATCATCAATAGCTGCCAATATGATTTTTTTGTGTATGTCATTAGCATTCTGGTAATATATGCATGAAAGTACACTCAGGCATGATTACATCATTTTGATGAAAATACCACCAATTAGCTGAAGTAGAACAATCTGTTCAACTAATTTGTCATCTGACATTGAAATACATGAGCACTGTCTAGGGAAGAAAGATGACTGGGCTGTGAGGTTTGGTGTGTTTGGTGGTGGCAAGGTTGAAGAGGTGGGGGTGCGAGAAATCCAGGAGAATCATGGGAAGTATGCCCAGTATCTTGCTGGTATCTTAAGGAAAAAGATAAAAGTTGAAAAGGAGAAAGTTAAACCTTTCTTAGTACTCAGAAAAGCAGGAGCAGACAGCCTCTGCTGTCCTATATGATTTTAGTTCTGTGAGTACCTACACGGAAGCAGGCATTCTGGGAAAGACGTGTACTATCTTATTAAAGGGATAACTAGACTTTCTTCTTCCTTAGCAACATCTTCAGGTGAACTAGCTTTCCTGGGTGAAGTAGTAAGAGAATGAACTCTTGGCCAGGTTATTTTCAGTCCTGGTTGAATTCACTCTTAAAAGGAAGATATTGCCTTATTTGAGCAGAGCACACCTGTTGCATATTCATTTTCCAATGGAAGTCTGATTTCAAAGGGTTTACATGTTGATGTTCTGCAGCCATCACTGGAGGGTGTCTTCCTCTCAAGGTATCTTCCTATTGTTCTGATGCAGAGGGATCCATTTCATTTTGATCTGTAATTTCTTTAAGAGTCAAAGCTGCTTTGTCTACACCTATCTTGTCCACAACTTTAAAACCATTCCTTTTGCTAGCCTTTCCAAACTACACTCTTAATAGTCTTTCTCTTCTGCTTTCTGCTCTGAATTCTCATTGTAAACTTTGAGAAAAACTGTGAATAGTGATAAAATGGTCTGAATGTTATGATACCTGAAAATTTCTCCTGCCAAGCAGATCGTTCTATTACTATTGAATTTAGCCTCACTCATGTTTAGAGAATATAAAGAAAACAAACCACGTTCTTTTTTTTTTTTTTTTTTTTGGTTTTTTGAGACAGGGTTTCTCTGTGTAGCCCTGGCTTGTCCTAGAACTCACTTTGTAGACCAGGCTGGCCTCGAACTCAGAAATCCTCCTGCCTCTGCCTCCCAAGTGCTGGGATTAAAGGCATGCGCCACCACCGCCCAGCTGACAAACCATGTTCTTTGCCACTGGTTCAATTTCTGATAAAGTCCTGTCCCCCATTTGAAAGCTCATGAGCACAGTCTTTCATGCCCATATTTACTGACATTCTGAACTTCCAAATTTTCACTGACCACTATTCTTTGATTTATAGAGTTCTGGGATTTTTCTAGCCTGCAGCAATTCAGAGGGTACCTTAATCAGGGCCCGCACAGAATAGGATATTTCTCTAACTGACCTCAGAATTTGTCATTGTCCACAAAGTGCAGATGTAGCTGTGAAAACCCAAGTGTGATGGAATGAGGGAGGTGTGAAACAAGTTTTAGAGTAGTGGTTCCCAGCCTTCCTAATGCCGTGACCTTTTCATACATTTCCTATTGTTGTCCTTTTATGCTTGACCCCCAAGCATAAAATTCTTTTCATTGCTACTTTATAACTTTGATTTTGCTACTATTAATGAATTGCAATTATAATTGCAAAAGTTATGAAATGTAATCTTAGTGGTTTGAATGAAAATGGTCTTTGAGGTCTCAGATGCTCAGTCTAGGCCCAGTGTCTCACATTCTTCCTGCTGTTGGCCAATCTTGATATAGAACTCTCAGCTACGTTTTTAGCATTCTGTCTGGTTAAGTGTTCCCATGCTTCCCACCATGATGACAATGGACTAAACCTCTGACTTATAAGTCAGCCCCAGTTAAATGCTTGTCTCAATAAGAAAAGCTTAGAAATCCTAGATAAGACAATAATCTAAGTATCTGTGTTTCCGATGGTCTTAGAATACCTCAGTGAAAGGATCTTTTGACTCCCAGACTGAGAACCATTGTTCTAGAGCTAAGCTACTGATGCCAGCCAATATATAGATACAGGGAGGCCCTGAAATGCATGAAGTGTTCAGGGCAAAGCATAACTTTTGGTGGGAATTCTGTAAGGTTAGATTGTCTAGCAACATGGGGTTATGATGAAAATAAAATATTTTATTTCTGTACCCAGTATTCACAGCACATGATGAGAGCATCTGAGCTACAGTAACCTTGAGCAGCCCTGCCTCTGTGGTCCTACCATCTGTGGCACATGTTGCCTCATTCTTGGACTAGCTATAGCTGATGCCTACAGCTTCCTATTTGCTGGATTCTGCTTCTGATTTAGCTTTGTCATTCTTTCTAATCCCCCTACTCCTCCTTTCTGAATACTGGAATCACATAACTTGTTTTTATTTTTGTTTTAGGGTTCAGAGGTAAGAGTTGGCCTCAAGTGTCTGCAGAGACGTTGGATTTTCAGATACTGTTGAGACTGAAGACTCTTGAAGTCAGAATATGTGCGTTTTGGATAGTAAGATGATCATAAGCATATGAGACCGAGGCAATAATGCTGTCGTTTGAATCTGACATGTTCTCCATAGACTTGTGTGTTTGAATACCTGCTCTTCAGCGAGTAGTACTGTTTTAGCAGTATTCTGAGAACTGTGAGGCACGTAGGAGGTAGGTTATCTGTGGCAGGCCTTCTAGGGTTATAAGTTCTGGTTCCACGCTTTGCTTCTTGCCTCCTGTGAGAAACCAGCTGCTTTACACTTCACCAACCCAGATCGATTAATCTGGATTACCAGCATCTATATAAAAACATTGAACACAGTGTCAGACCTATTGTTATTCTAATCCTGGGGAGGGAGAGACAGGCAGATCCTTAAAACCCACTGGCCAACCAGATGGGTCCAGTTCAGTGAGCTCTTTATTCAGTGAGAGAGTCTGTCTGGAAAAAATATCTTGGAAAGTTTTTAAAGAAGGTACCTGATGATGAGCCATTTGGAAGATCATGTGTACACAGTCATGTGAGCATGAATATACATCATAGACACAAATATATTTGTGAACCTTGTTTAACAGATCATAATGTTATTCACCATGATCAAATGAGATTCATAACTCAGTATCTGACAATCAATAAGCATGCTATGTCTTATCAATAGAATGAAGTTAAAAAATAAAAAACCCTCCTCAGTTGATACAAAAAAAAGCATCTGATAAAATTAAATGTTCCTTTTATGATTAAAAGAAACTATGAACAACTTTGAGCATACAAGTAATGCAGCATCAACATAATCAAGACCATTTTTAAAGTTCCAACAGCTAATATTAATCTGCACGAGGAGAAATTGAGAACTTTCTGTATTGTGGAGATTGAGATAATTACTCATCTTCCTCCTATTATTGTACATAGTGCTGGAAATCCCAGCCAGAACATCAAGGCAAGGCAAAGGAAAGGGCATTCAAATTGAAGAAACAAAATGCAAATTGCTACTGCAGATGATAAGATCATGTATATTGAAAGCCATAATATTAGTTCAAAAAACTATTAGAAATAACAAATGAACTCATTAAAATTGCAGGAGAAAAAACTCAGCATACAAACTGCAGTAGCATTCCCAAAGAACAACAGCAATGACAGCAATGGTAATTAAGAAAGAAATCCCATTTACAATAACTGCATAAGATAAAACACTGAGAAAAGTTTAACCAGAGTTGAGAAATAGCTTTGTTTATTGAATGTTCATACAAAGAAACCGAAGAGTACATAGATTGATGAACATCTTGTGTTTATGAATTGAAATAATCAACATTATTAAAATGTACATGCTAACCCAAAGTAATAAACAGATTCAATGAATCTCTTTCAAAAGGCCAATGCCATTCCTTACAGAAATAGAAAAAGTACCTAAAGTTTGTATGCAATCAAGCACAAATACCTAAAGCCATGTTGAGCTAGGTAACGACAGCAGGAAGCATTGCACTATCAGATTTCATTGCTACCACAGAGCTATGGGGATCAGTGAAGCATGCTTTGGATATAAAATCAGACCCTTAGGTGAATGAAAGAAAGTAGAGGATCAAAAGTAAAATCATGTGCCTACCAGTAACTGATTTGAGACAGGGCATTTGAAAACACATTGAAGAACAGGCAGTGTTTCAATAGTGGTGCTAGGGAAATTGGTTGTTCACAAGCAAAAGAAGCAAGCCAGATCTCTATCACACACAATTTACTAAGGTATATTCAAAGTGATACCCAAAATTAGGAACCTAGTATAAGGAAATATACTTTAAAATGTTGTTAGAGTTAAGGACATTTTTTTGTGTGTTTAGAAGCACAGGAAACAAAAGCAAAAGTGGCCATGGAATTACATCAAATCAAAATGCTTTGGGTACCATAGAAAGAACTATATTGTATACAAGGTGCACAGACAACTGACAGATGAGAGAAAATGCTTTTAAGGCATGCATCTGACAAGAGTCAATGCCCGGAATATATCTGAAATACTAAATCTTAATAGAAAATAAACCAGAATCGGACAATGCAGGTAAGGTATCATTCTCAAAGAAGACATACTGGCAACCAGGCATATGAAAAAATCCCCCAGCATGATCAATCATTGGGAAATTGTGAAGTAGTCCACATGAAACACTTTACACCAGAACGAATGACTGCCATCAAAAAGTTAAAAGATAACAAGTGACAGTGAGGACATGTATAAAGGAACTTCATACATTGTTGATATACTATAAGTTAGCAGAGTTTGATTGAAAATAGTATGGGGTTTCCTCATTAAGTTGAAAGTAAAACTTACATATCCCTGCAAAACCATAAAAAGTTTTAAAATGTCCTCATTCAGTGTAATGTGGTTAGAATTTTATAAATGGCTTTTTTATGTTGATGTTTATGTTGATGATGCATTTCTTAAATACTTAATTTGTTCAGTGTTTCTATTGTGAAGGGAATTCTATTGAATGCCCTTTCTTCATTAGTTGACATGACCATATAGTTTCAAAATGTGTTCAAAAGAAATTAGATCAGTGTGTTAGGCATGAGTTTGAAGCCAATGTTGGCTAAATGATAATTTACAGGACAGCCTGAGCTATGGAAAGAAACCTGTATTAAAAAAATAACAGATCCATACATTAAAATTACATATGTTTTGGCATTTTGATTGCATCACTATTTGCATCACTATTAATGATAGACAGGAAATGAAAATAAAAATGCCTACCAACTGATAGTAGATAAGAATACAATACTAAGACCCCAAAGAATACTAATTACTCATAAAAAGAATGAGATGCTATTATTTACAGCAATATGGATAAAATCGGAGATTGTATGTCAAGTCACCGATATTAGGCAAAACCAAAAGCTACAGGGTCTCATTCCTATGGAGGGTCTTGAGAATTTGATTCCACAGAAATTAAGAGTAGAATCTGGTTCCTAGAGGTGGGGGAGAGAGACTAGAGGAGGAAGAGGAAAATCAAAGGGTACTAATTTATTCTAAATTGTAGAAAAAAAACTTCTCCAGTTCACTCTTGCATGACACATGAAGTCAATAATAGTAATATACAGGCTATTTTAAAAGGAAAGAATTTTGAAAATTTTAACAAAAATGGTCAGTGAGGAGGCAACTATATTTATTTTTTGAAATACTATGCCTATAGATATGTTACTTATTACATGATACTTCATTAATATGTATAACTTTGATATTTTTATGTAACAATTCAAATAAATTGCAAAGATTAGATAGTACTTAGTTAAATATATTTGATAATAACATTTTCTTATACAAGGGAAATGAGAAACTAAAAGTAAACTCTCAATAAAACTAGAAGAATGCTAAACTTCATAAAAAGTAAATTGATTTAATAGCTACTAATATAGTATGGATTGTTTGGGGAGGGGGAAGGTTTATAGAAGAGAGGAACAATCATGATGTCAAATTAGAAAAATGCAGAAAATCCACATCTTTAAATGAATATCATGACAGGCCACACTAGCAACAGATCTAAAACTGATTTTGTTCTAAGTAGCAAATGAGCTGAAAGATCAATGAGAGAAGTCATATTTACAGGAAAAATTAAGTCAAGGACAAGTCAGCAAGGAAAAAGAGAAACTTGACCTTTTTTTAAACACACAACTTTGACTTAATTGGTGAGATAATAAAATCTAAATGAATTCATACAAAGCTAGTTTACAAGGAAAATGCATTTAGACTATTACATGACCTTTACCCTTCTCACACATAAGCCAAATATAAATAGTTTGTTCCAAGAAACTTCTATCCATCACAAATGACAAATAAGTATTCCATTAGGTCATGTAATGCAAATGCAGTACGCGAACATTATAGAAAAGAAATGGATTTTAAAAACCTCCAAAGTGATAGAATACATTTAGAGACATCCAAATTAGGACATCAAAGCATATCTCAAAAGTCTCACCTTGCTTTTTAAAAATGAACTGTTAAGACTTATGTAAGAAAAGACATCAGATGAAGGAAGTGAAAAATGAGACATTAAACCATAGATCAGCAGAAGGCAAATGCATATAAACATCAGCAAAAATAAAGGAATAATCTCGGTTGTGAATACAAGGTAATTGGGAAATATAAATTATTAGAGCCAATAATAACTACATAGAGATAAATACTAATATCAATCAGGGGCTGGAGGAAGAGGCGATTACTGAGGGTTGGCAGGACAGAGCAATTGGCAGGTATTTCTGCAGACACCCCTACGGAACCTATGTGAGACTAGGGAGAATTTTTATCATCAGAGACAAAGCACTCATTCTGCTTCTCAGCTCTGTAGAAGCTTCTGTTGGGAGTGGCTGAGAAAGAAGGTGGGCGCTCTCTTTTCTCAGTTCCCTAGCAAAGGCTAACATTCCTCCCATCTGGACTCATCCCACTTGCTCCATGACAGCTCTGTTCTACAGAGGTTGAAGCTCCATCAATTCCTCTGCCAGCTGCTGCTCAAAGAAGAAATACTGGTCTGGGGAAGCCAGGCAAGGGACAATGGCTGGCTACCAGGGTAAAGATTCTTAACCAGCAAAAGAAAGGCAGGGAGGCCAGGGATTACCTTCAATCAATGCTTAGCTTCTCTCCACTGAAGCCTCTAATTCTGGCTATTGTTGCAGATAGTGGGTTTCACATAGGGAGGCTGGCCACAAGAAAGAAAATTCTAAAGGCATCTCTTAAGGGGACTGACAGATTTGCCTCAAGAGACAATTTCCCTGTAGTTTCAATGGCTGCATTTTTATTTAATTAACCTCATTTTATCAGAGTACAGGACTGATCAGTTCTCTGGAAATTTTGAAGACAATAGAGGGTAAGACTTTAGTGAACAAGAGAGCTAGGTAAGAGCTCCACACATTTAGGATGACATGGTACCTAATGGAATCCTCATGGATCCAGATTTATCCTACTCTCCTGTTTGTCCATTTTTAGTTTGTTTCTTCCATTTTACTGAATATTTATGGTCTATTAGGATTACTGGAATGTTCTATATCTTTACATTCAGATGCAAGGAAGAAATACAAGGAATATGACCCTAAACCACACAGTGACTCATGCACTTTGTGGCAGTCTTCCTTGAAGCACCATTTTTATAGCTCACTGTTGATAATTCAGTCCCATGGCTACATGTGGTTTCAGATGGACGGGGAAACTAATGCACATTTAGGAATTTAGCTGTGTATTAACATTTCTCTTTACAATTCTCTGGTTTTTTTGAGGGGAGGTGGGATTTGAGACAGGGTTTCTTTCTCTGTATAGCCCTGGCTGTCATGGAACTTACTCTGTAGATCAGGCTGGCCTCAAACTCAGAAATCCACCTGCCTCTGCCTCCCAAGTGCTGGAATTAAAGCCATGCACTACCACTGCCTGGCTTCTCTTTAAAATTCTTGAAGTCAATTTATCAGAGTGATATTATTTTATTTTTGTTTTTCAAGACAGGGTTTCTCTGGGTAGCCCTGGCTGTCCTGGAACTCACACTGTAGACCAGGCTGGCCTTGAACTCAGAAATCTGCCTGCTTCTGCCTCCCAAGTACTGGGATTAAAGGCATGCGCCACTACTGCCTGGCTATATCATTTTAATTAAATAAAAATAATAGGTATATAAAACCTAATTTTGAGCCAAGTCAGAAGAAAAGCTGTAATCCAGACAGCACACCTCAAGTCAAATTTCAGATAACAACAAAGTCGACAAGATCGATAGGAAATTTGGTAAAACCCACAAACAGGAGACAGAATTCTACATAGAACTGACTTTTATGCAAAAGTATATCTATGTTCATTTTTGAAAAGTAGTCAAATTGGAACTCTGCTGAGATACCATCTTCTATACCTCATGTTTGCCATAATTAACAAAACTGATTTCTCAAAGACTGATTAGAATGGGATTGGATTTCAATCAGTACAACTTTGTTGAAAAGGCTACATCTATCCTATGGATCTCTGTGTCCAAGTCAGTTTTCAAATGTGGTACAAAGCTGTTCACTACAATTTGTATTGATTTTTGAAGGGACTGACTAAATGATACCCAAACATAGGAATATAGCATAGCAATCAAAATAAGAATTAGATGGTCTTTGTATATAGTACACCCATATTTGTATAAATGATGGAAAAGAAAATACATACACATACAAACACATGTGTAAGAAGGAGACAAGTTATGAATATGCTTAAAAAGCTTAGATAATATGATCACAGGCACTGTGTGGGAGGAAGGGGGCCTGAGTGAATTAACATTAACTGAAAAGACAGAGGAATAGTTTTCTCCATATAACTTGCTATAACTTCTGAATTTTGAACCAGGAAAATATACTATTTATTGAAAATGAGGGTAATTTATAGCAGTTAAGTCTATAAATTTAAACCAGACTAATGGCTTTATGAAATATCAACACATTACTGGTTTTGTTCAGTAATGGCGAAACCATGCTATAAGAGCCTGAAGTACTCTAACTCGTGTCACTAATTTTATGTTAGTTTTCTCTAACTCATGAAAAATGCAGGCAAATTGACTAGAAGAAAATTATCCTAAAATTTTCATCTACTTTATAGCAAAAGTAAATGCCCAGTACAAAAATCAATGTAACATTAAAAACCATAAACGTCTCCCAACAAGTGTGCCAAGTTTAGTGACATTTATGTTTTACATTTTCCCTAAGAGGCAAACGGGAAATGTTGAAAACAAACGAAGCCCAGAGAATCACATGCCTGCTGAAGAGCCTTGCCCAACAGTAAGGGTGCTACAGTCAAAGTGGAGCAGCAGGGCACAGAAAGGAGGTTTAACTCTAATCCCCTGCAGGCATGAGGTTTTCTAGAATAAATGGGCCTTAAAGTCATGAGTGGGCCTTAAGATGGGAGAGAGAACATTAGATGGAAGATGTTAATATAAATAAGGAGAGAGGGGGGAGAGGAAGAGGAGAGGGAGACGGAGCTATAGGCAAGAGAGCAGCCACAGGAGGCACGGTGGGATTGGAGGGACAGGGAGACTTCTTCAGAGATCCAGAGAACCTCCTGAGTAAAATGTCCTTGAGGGCCGGGCGGTGGTGGCGCACGCCTTTAATCCCAGCACTTGGGAGGCAGAGGCAGGCGGATTTCTGAGTTCGAGGCCAGCCTGGTCTACAGAGCGAGTTCCAGGACAGCCAGGGCTATACAGAGAAACCCTGTCTTGAAAAACCAAAAAAAAAAAAAATGTCCTTGAGGAGAATCCCAAGACAGATCACTGGAGGCGGGGGTGGGGGGGTGGGGGGGTAGGGGGGTGGGGTGCGGGGGGGTGGGGGGGTGCGGGGGGGTGGTGGAATTGTTCTGTTTGAACCTTTCAAAGGTAGTTAGAAGTTTTTACGGCATACAGGACAAGACAGGGAGGAGTCAGAGTCATGTATCGTAAACTGAAAGCCCAACCTAAAGGGGCAGAGGCACATCTTCTAAAGGTCAAGCGGAACACCACTATAGCCTTTAGCCATCTTTTGGGAAGAATTAAATAGGTTAGATTGTTTCCTCTTGTATATAAACAGCTATTCTTTGCTCAAAACTTTGAAGGAAGGCACACACACACTCAATGTGGGCCGGGCAGTGGTGGCGTATGCATTTAATCCCAGCACGTGGGAGGCAGAAGCAGGTGGATTTCTGAGTTCGAGGCCAGCCTGGTCTACAGAGTGAGTTCCAGGACAGCAAGGGTTACACAGAGAAAAAGTTAAAAGTTGAGGAAACACATTAAGCAGACAACTGACCAAAAGGTTGCAATGAGAGCCATCAGGAAGATCTAAATACCCTTTAAAATAACCCAAGTAGCAAAAAGGAAGCCTGTCGTGATGATTGGTCTCATCCTACATTCTGAGGTTTTTATCTTGTTGAAAATTAGAAAAGTAACTTAGAACTCTGCCGGGGTCCAGCCTCGACACAGGATCGGAATTCTCAACTGGAAGCAGGGATATCTGGAAGGCACATAATAAATACACACAGACTACTTTTTGGGTACAAGCTGACAGGCAAGTTTTCAAGGCTGAAAGTTTCTCTTCCCTCTCATTCTCTGCTCTTTCTCTCGCTCATTTGCTCGCAGCTTGAGGCTGCACACACTCTGCATTCTCCTGCGCGCTCTGCTTTGCTCCTGTGCGCTTTTCTTTTCTTACACTCTCATGCTCATACACACTTCTGTGTGTTCCCCTTTCACTCACACACACAATCTTCACACACACCTCACCTTCTCTCCTCACTCACTCTTCACAAGCTCTTCTCATGCTCTCCGCATTCGCTCTCACTTGATCTTCACATGCTCTCTACATGCTCCCTATATGCTCTCTACATGCTCTCTGCATTCTCTCTAAATTCTCTCTACATTCTCTCCACATTCTCTCTTGCCTTCTTCTTGCCCCAGTCTTTTATTGATACTCCAAAAAACAGATAAAAAAACATTGTATAATTGTTGCCAAATCAAATTCAAAAGAATAACCACATCCCACAAAGAATCAAGAATTACAATTGTTCACCAAAGTTTCAAGCTTCCCTATTCCCAGGCCTATAGCCAAAATAATAATAATTGCAAACATATCATTATTTAAACTTTAACTATTATACTTCAGAGCTCAGTGCTCTGAGGCCAGCTACTTGCATTTTCTTGTGAAGCTCTAATGGTAAATGACATGGGCAAAGCTGCCAGGCAGTGGACAGAAAGAATCAAGTTAACCCTTAACTCGGTAGTTCCCCTAGCCTTCCGCTTCTACACATTGCACACAATGACTCTCCTAAGAGTCCCAGTGTTTTGACTTAGTTTTACTAATCTAAGATTTTACATATTCTATACTTGCTTATCCAGGGACCACTCTCAAATGTTGTGTAAAACTTATTTCATAACTTTAATAGTTTTTTCTTTTTGGGGGGTTCCAATGTTGGCTCTAACTCATTTTCTAATAATTTCATCAAACTTTCTTTGCAAGTCAAGCATTAATCTGGAACTACCATTGTGCAGTTATTGCATTGTTTCTAAGATGAGGACACACAGCATGCACCTGGGCCATTAGGACTGTGCTATGCTGTGCCCCGTGTCTCAATTCCCAATTGTTTAAGAATCATTACATCAGGGAACATCTAGTTTCACAGAATTCACCAGAGCAGAAGGGGAAAGAAGTAAGAAAGTCAGATATAATAGAATAATTATGCACATCAAGGCCAACTGAAAAACAGTCACGCACAAATGAAATCTATACAGCCACTGTTCAGGGCTAAGGTTAGGAGAAATGGGAACAGCTGTTGTTACAAAGAGCTGCTGTGGGCTACTGAAATGTCTCCATCCAGGCCTATTGTGGGCAGTCCCTTATTTCAGATGGCGGGTCCCCTGGAGGGACATGTGTCCTGCTTCTCAGGGTCCCAGACACCATCCTTTTCTACAAGGAATTGCTTCAGGCTTCTGAGACGTCTCCATCCTGGCCCACTGCAGGCAGGCCCTGTCATCGTTTACTGTCCCCAGCAGAACTCCTTACAGAAAGAAATAATATTAATACAGGGGAAAAGAATGTCCTAAAACATAGCCAATAGATAACTTTAATTAATTAAAAATTTTGTTTTTCTGACTAATTCATTGTACTATTCATTTTATCAAGGGACAAAAATGGAGAAGCAGGGGCTGTGAAATTCTAAAGAAAATGATATTACGCATTAAAGAGATGAATATAAGGAAACTAGGGAAGAACCTTGAACATATGGGCACAGGGGAGAATTTCCTGAATAGAACTCCAATAGCTTATGCTCTAAGATCAAGAATTGACAAATGGAACCTCATAAAATTACAAAGTTTTTGTAAGGCAAAAGACACTGTCAAAAAGACAAAGCGGCAACCAACTAACTGGGAAATGATCTTTGCCAACCCTACATCCGACAGAGGGCTAATATCCAATATATACAAAGAACTCAAGAAGTTAAACTCCAGAGAGGCAAGTAACCCTATTAAAAAATGGGGTACAGAGCTAAACAAAGAGTTCTCACCTGAAGAATATCTAATGGCTGAGAAGCACCTAAAGAGATGTTCATCATCCTTAGTCATTAGGGAAATGCAAATCAAAACAACCCTGAGATTCCATCTCACACCAGTCAGGATGGCTAAGATCAAAAACACAGGAGACAGCAGTTGTTGGCGAGGATGTGGAGAAAGAGGAACACTCCTCCACTGCTGGTGGAATTGCAGGCTGGTACAACCACTCTGGAAAGCAGTCTGGCGGTTCCTCAGAAAACTGGGCATGACACTCCCAGAGGATCCAGCTATACCACTCCTGGGCATATACCCAGAGGCTTTACCTGCATGCAATAAGGACACATGCTCCACACTATGTTCATAGCAGCCTTATTTATAATAGCCAGAAGCTGGAAAGAACCCAGATGTCCCTCAACGGAGGAATGGATTCAGAAGTTGTGGTATATTTACACAATGGAATACTACTCTGCAATTAAAAACAATGAACTCACGAAATTCCTAGGCAAATGGTCAGAACTTGAAAATATCATCCTTAGTGAGGTAACCCAATCACAAAAGAACACACATGGTATGCAGTCACTGATAAGGGGATATTAACCCAGAATCTCGGATACCCTAGACACAATTTGCATATCAATAGATTTCCAAGAAGATGGAAGGAGAGACCCCTGGTCCTGGAAAGACTGGATGTAGGGGAATGCCTGGACAGAGAAGCGAGAGGGGGTTGAATGGGGAAAAGAGGGAGGGAAGGGGGCTTATGGGACTTTCGGAGAGGGAGGAAACGGGAAAGGGGAAATGATTTGGAATGTAAATAAAAAAAATAAACTATCTACAAAAGAAAAAAAATAAAATAAAAAGCAGATTAAAAAGGAGATGAATATATTATCAGTGAAGCTCTGATATACTATTTAGTCTAATTAAAGTATTTTCCATGCATATATACCTTAATTCTATTGTTGTAGGCCAATTTTAAAGGACATATATAGTATAAATATAGTTAAAAGTAACTTTTGGTAAATGGTGATTCGGGAAGTGAAACATATATATATATATATATATGGGACTATATATATATATACATAATATATATAATATATATTTAATGTAATATATAATATATTATATATATTATAATTTATATAATATAATATATTATATTATATAATACATTATATATAATATAATATATATTATATATAACATATATATAATGTAATATATATATAATATATATTACATTCTGTAATCTGGAACATACTATTATCACATGGTTACAGGGAACTGCGAGGGAGGTTGAGTTGCACAGTTCAGGAAAGGTTGGTGGTTGATTAGTGATTTCTGCTGCAATTATTAAAATTCCACAACAGAAATGATGGCCCAAAATGGAGACACAGCAAATGAAATGCTTTGCATGTCACTAAATATGGATGATGAATAAATTAAAGTTGGGCTAAAAGGCCAAATGGAGACAATTTATATTTTCACAGTCTGGCAATGAACAAACTGAACAGACAGATATGAACCGAAAGCTTTGGTTGGTTCACAGAGAATAAGAAAATGAAGGCTTCCTTCTTTGTCTCATCATGTATAATATCATTTATATCCGTAGGTATAAATTTTCATACGTTCTTAGATCCTACTAAAGTAAACTTCTATTTCTTTATATAATTTGAAACATCACCATAACTTGAAGTAAGGTAGGTACATTTTTTTTATGTGGAGAAGTTGATAAAAGTTCCATCTTTGGAATGACCTGGTAGTAATGTAAAGAACAGGATAAAAGTCCCAGGCAACTTTATCCCATGGAAATCTGAAGACTGGAAGTCAAGTTTTGAAAAAAATAGCAATGTTCAAGAAAATAGTAAAGGTGATTGACTTTTTAGAAGAGGTAGATTAATGATTTGGGTGCATTACATTTTAAATAATTCAATCTTCTGCTGAAAAGGAATCCTTATTGTTGTAAAACGTATTATTGCTGCTGTTTCTGAGTTTCTTTTTTTTTTTTTTTTTTTTTTTTGGTTTTTTGAGCTAGGGTTTCTGTGTGTAGCCCTGGATGTCCTGGAATTCACTCTGTAGACCAGGCTGGCCTTGAACTCAGAAATCCGCCTGCCTCTGCCTCCCAAGTGCTAGGATTAAAGGCGTGCGCCACCACTGCCTGGCCTGACTTTCTTTATTGAACTACTTTTTCAATGATACAGAGAGCATCTCTTGTTATTCAAAGGATGAAGTTAGTTTGATCATATTTTAATGATATTACCATAAATATTACAAAGAATATTTTCATTCTGATGATAATAAGCTTCAATTACAAAGGAAAATAAAAAGCACACAATACATACACAGTTAACAATGTGAAAGGACATTTTTCTTTGACACAGAAGATGATGCCTCTTAATTAAAAGTCTAACAATTGAGATGAGAGAAATTCAATTTTATGTAATTATGTCTGCCCTCCTATTTATTATAAATCATCGTACTAATAAGAGAAAATAATTCTTGATAAAACATTGTGGAATCTAACTTTGGTTTACTAGTTTGAATTAAACTTTAGATGGCCTTTGCCACTCACAAGAATAAATCGATTTTTACTTTCAAATAAAGTTGTCAAATTTAATAAAGATATAGCTTGTGCAAGGTTTGCCATAAAGTGTCTGGTGCTATTGAATGAGCTTAAAAAGCATTGATGTATATTACTAAAATCTAATATTGGACTTTTTACTTTGGAGTCAGAGTATGACAACCATAAGGCCAGTGGTAGAGGATAAGCTTCATATAGTACATATATGATAGAAAATGAAACATCTATTTACTTGGAAAATTGAACACTTCATATCTTTTGATCTCTAATATGATTTGATGGATTACAAGAAGGGGTCTTATAACTCTTCTGACTCCCAATTGCCGTTTACTCAAAAGAGGTCGTTTTCAGTTAGTTAGCTTTTTTGTTTATTTTTTGTTGCATTTATTTATTTATTATTTACATTTTGGTCATTCAAGAGAAAAAGATTTATGAAAGCTTGTTATTTTAGTTATTTGTTATATCACTGGGGAATTTTAGTCAAAGAGAAGGCCAATTCTTTCAAGGACCTGTTGATACCACTCTTCTCATGTGTCTTGTCTTCTGCTACTCAAAAGATGCCAAGAGCAAAGTAATTTCTCTTTTTAGAGGAAGAACACATAGGTGGAAGAGTGAGAATACAACCAGGGATCATACCCTATCAAGTGCCTGAAGCCTATTTGCAGTTACAGCTGTAATCCCAAGAGAATTTTCCATCTCTTCCAGCGACTGAACCTGAGCTTCAGGGAGCCAAAGAGAAAGGTAGTCTTACATATGTATTTCCCAGAATCTACAAAGAGAATTCAGTTTTGCTCTTGACATCTGTTTGAGTAGCCGAGGGCAAGATACAATGGAAGGAGTATGATATTAACAGCTCCTTACCTCAACTTCCCAATGGTTTCCAAATATATCTTCAAAACTAGAGGTTTTGGATCATGAAGGCACAATATAAATTTAAAAGAGGGAAAGAAAGAATATTTAAGAAAATTAAAACATTCCATTACATAAAAATAATTGCAATTAATGCAATTTTTTATAATTTTTTAAAATTTGGGTTTCCAAGTGTTTCAACAAACTGAAAAAAAAATAGTTGTGTGACAAACTGACCTATCAAGTCACCAATTTATAGCAAAGGAAAGAAATGAAGAGATGGAAAACCAAAAGAGAAAATAAAGTGGTGAGAGAAAGGTACTGGAGAGGTGCTGCATATGGACAGTGATAAAAATGGAAGCTAGAGGAGACAGAGTGCTGTGTGGAAAGCTCCAGAGAGATGCACAGCAAGAAAATATAAAACAAACCATGGTAAATAATAATTGGTAAAAGAAACAATATGAGACAAACTACAATAAAAATCAAAATATTAATTTTGTTAAAAATAATATTAAACTAAAAAAAGCAAAAGAGATAAAACAAGGCATATTAGTCATTATAGTCAATGCAAAGGTCTCAAATTCTTTAAGTAAAATACAGGTGTCATTAGATGATGTTCAAAATACCCACCATAATCTTCTATTTTAAGGAAAAGCTTAAAATAATGAGACCATGAGAAATCAAACAAAAAACAGAACTTTGATTATTATATGGAATAGATACAGGGAGAGTGGGCATCTTTGTCTTGTCCCTGATTTTAATAGGATTGCTTCAAGTATTTCTCCACTTAATTTGATATTGGTTGTTGGTTTGCTCTGTATTTCCTTTACTATGTTTAGGTATGGGCCTTGAATTCCTGATCTCTTCAGTACTTTTAACATGAAAGGTGTTATATTTTGTGAGATGCTTTTTCAGTAAGTAAAGAGATGATTGTGTGTTTGTGTGTGTGTGTGTTTGAATTTGTTTATATAGTGGATTACATTGATGGATTTTCCTATATTGAACCAACCCTGCATCCCTGGGATGAAGCATACTTGTTTATCTGTTATAAAGAATTGTGGAAAAGACACAAGAGATGGCCAGGTGGCCATGCGAGTCAATGAAAATCTGGCTGGGTGGGGACATCTCAAGGATTTGCCAGAGACCTGGGATAAGGAAGGCTCCTAAGAGTTAAGGATGGTGGGGTGACTCACGCCCCTTGCTGAGACTCACTGCAAAGGGGATATGGAACCTGAAGAGCACACCTCCTGTAGCCAGGCAGAAACTCCACTGTAACAATAGGGACACCAACCCACTCACTCACAAAACTTTCAACCCAAAATTTATCTTGTTTATATAAAATGTAGGGTCGGGGGATAGAGCAGAGACAGGTGGAATGGCCAAGCAATAACCAGCTCAACTAGAGACCTATCCCATGGGCAAGCGCTAATCCCTGACACTATTCATGATACACTGTTATGCTTGCAGACAGGAATCTAGCATGGCTGTCCTCTGAGAGGCTACACCCAGGAGCTGACTAAGAAGGATGCAGAGATCCTCAGCCAAATAGTGAATGGAGCTTGGAGATTCTTACAGATGAGTTAAGGGAAGGAGTGGGGACATTGAAGAGGATAGGAACTCCACAGGAAGTCAAGGATTCTGAAACCCTGGGGACTCTTGGAGACTGAGTCACCAAATGATGACCATACATGGGCTGGACCTAGGACCCCACACATATGTAGCAGATGTGCTACTTTGTCTTCACGTGGGTCTCCAAAAACTAAAGCAGGGGATGTCCCCATGTCAGTGAATCGCATTCTCCTATCTGGGCTGCCTTGTCTGGTCACACTGGGAGATGTAGAGTCTCCCAGTAGGACTCTGTAGGTCACACCTAGACCTGCAGAGACTTGATGGGCCAGGGTGGGAGGATCCCTAGGAGACTTCCACCTTCTCAGAGGAAAAGAAACTGTGATGTGGGGCACCAAGAGGAGGGGACAGCAGCCAGGGTGTAAAGTGAATAAATTAATTAACAATAAAAATGAAATTACAAAATGAGGCCACAGAGATGACTCAGCTTTAAGAGCATTTGTTGCTCATGCCGAGGTGGATTAAGATTCTGTCCCCAGTACTGGCATGGTAGCTTACAACCATCAGTAACTCTAGTTGCAGAGGCTCAAATTCCTTCTTCTGACCTCCATGGGCACCATTCATGCATGTGGTATACCTACATACATGCATATAAAAGGATAATACACATAAAGTACAATAAGCCTTTTAAATATAGTAAAAGAGAAATTACTAAACATGTCTACAGAAAATCTCTAGATCAGAGAATATTCAATACGAAGATTATAAAAATACATTGTAGTAATTGAAAAGACAATGACTTATATTTGCAATCTGAAAGAAAGTAAAATTTGAGCATAGAAATGTGTGACATTTAACTCTTTTATGACTAAATAAAAATACTAAAGTAATAAGAAATAACTACTTAAAAGAGAAAGGTCAAAAAAAAATAAAAGAAAATTGATGAAATTAGTAAAGAATAGGTCTGAACTAAATCAACTGGAAAATAAAACCAACAGAAAACATTCCGTAGCTTCATTTTATTTAATGAAAACTTAAGTAGGAAACCATCAGGTTATTCTTACAAGAGGGGGTAGAAAGTAAGAGGAGAAGGGAAGAGGTAGTAGGGGAGGAATGGAAATGTAGAGAGAAGATAGATTAATCCTTTTAATAACTCGTTGGCAATGTGCTTTTACAACTCAGAATGATTTCTTTATGAAAATTTAAATTTCAAAATTAAAAATCCCCCAAGAGTGAAAACTAACACAGATTGACTAACACATATCATTAGTGATTTTAGAGAGCTATGGAAGAAAAAGAGTAAAAAAGCCAGGCCTCCCCTGAGTGTTTCTGGCTTAGCGTCTTCTCTAGCAGCCTGTCCTGGAGACAAATAAAGAACGCCCTATTGGATCTTCTGGGAACATGAAAGCCACAGTCTCCAGGCTAGATCTCATGGTTACAGTACTCCATGAAAAATTAAATTGATGCAAATGAATGCATGTACATAAAACTTTGAATTACTTAAGTAAGACTAAGGTGCTATTCAATTGCTAGCTCATGCCTATATTGATTTAATTTTTACAAGAATTTTGATGATGGTGTGAGATGAATTTTATTATTCTCTGAAGCAGAATGATAGTACAGTGCATTGGATGCATAAATGCATTTTGATATTTCCTACACCATACCCAGTCCTCACCTGAATAGAGCTCTAAGATATTCATTGAAAAATCTGTCAAGTCCTACTATCCATTACTGAAATGAAACAGTCAAGCACAGCATGAAATAAAATGCTATCACACATTACTGGCTTAGAATTCCATTCTAAATGCAAGCTTTATTTAGATATTTACATGTTGGTATTTTCTCTTACAATAGCCTATGTTGAATGAGTCATTCAAGTACTTTTCCAAAGGGCTAATCAGTCATTACATTAATAACAGTTCATTACGACAACTGAGGTAAGTAGGTGGGCTCCACAACTTCTTTAGTCACATAGTTTGAGCAAAGACAATACATTTTTCATAAGCTGCAAGAAGGGAAGCTTATATTTAGTGATACTCACATCCAAAGGTTCTTTTCTGATTTATGTGTTGTCAAATTCAGTTTGGGTATGTATTTACTTACTGATGCTGCTCTCCACTATTTAAAAATATTTCACTAATGCTGTCAAACATATTTTATGTGCCAACCAGTTGGCACTAATGTTTCTGTGACATGTGCATCATAGAGTGTATAAACCAAAAATAGATATGAAGGAAAACAGGTAGGATGAAAATAAGTGAAGCCCAGAGTCTCAAAATCTTGCCTTATTCACATTTTTTCTCTGGAGACCACATTGTCTGCACTCTGGGGAAAACAAGTTCATTTCTTGACAGAGAATCTTGAGATACTTATGAGAAGATTCTCACCAGGCAAAAATATCTGTGACAGAAATGAGCTACACAGGCTTCCTGTGAAACACTTGCATGTATTCCTACTGGCTTAACTAGGCCAAAACACAAAAGAATTAACCTAAGCTGTTACCTTGAGGAACAGAGGAGGAGACTTGTAGAATGACATATGCATTGACTTGGGAAATACTCATTAAGTTCAATTTAGCCATCATTGTACTTATTTTGGAATGATGACTGTGTATATTCTAAATAGAATTAGGCTTCTCTAATCACATTGAGCATAGTTTCTTCACGTCTGCAGTCATGGAAGGCTCTGTGTGACTCAGCTGACAATCAGAAATGATTGTCATTGGTTTTCATAGTGGTCCTGATCAATCACTGAAATGGCCAAGGACCTTATGCTTCTTTACTCAGTGGACTGCTTGTTTAGCCACATGCAGAAATTAGAAGAGGCATATAGATCATAAAGATTGCTTGATATACAAAGTGTAAGCAATCATCCATATTATTAATGTAGTTTTAGAGTGACACTGCCCTGTATTAATAAAATTACAGAGAGTAAACTCCTAGTTAGACAAGAAGTATCTCCTCTCTATTGATTGTTACTGTATGACAGTAGTTTTCTGTTAGCTTTGGTCTCTATATTACTCTTCATCTTCTCTGAATCTATGCACTCCAATATACCTACCTATCCTTCCTCCTCCAATTCTTCTTCCCCCTATTTATTGAAACAAGATATATTTATGCTTCACATGCTCACCAAGATTTCTTAGGCCCCCAAATCTACCTACCCAGCTTTTTAAGTAGCTGGGACTACAAGTACAAGTACCTGTCCATATCCTGTATGATATTTAAAATAATTTTGTTTCAAGATTTCTATTCTATTCAGGAATGACATGGCAGCAAATGTGTTACTTTTATATGATTTCTAGTCTGAAAAAAAGTTTGTTTAAAGAGTATAAGGTAGAGAGAATAGCTTAATATGCAATCACCCCTGGGCTTGATCCTCAGCCCAGTAAAACCCTACCCTCTCCTCTGTTCCTCAAGATAACAGCTTTAGGCTAGTTCCTTCGTGTTAGGGTCTGATGCTATGATCACAGGATTCAGGAGGTAGAAACAAGAAAATCAGAACTCAGTATATTTTCTAGATATACAGAGTACAGAAGGGATTTTTGATCAAACAATAATAACCATTTTGTCAAAGAAAGCTAAAGCTTTACTTTTTTATTTTAAAAAATAGTAACACAACATGTTTATGATAGTACTCCAGTAGTCATCTGGAATATTTAAAGACATGAACCAGATAGTTGATATATTGCAGTTCTGAATAAAATATTATGTAGAGCTCATTTACGGAGTTACCCAAGCTAGTCTATATTTGATTAGGTACTGATTACTTAGTTTCTCATTCTTATTTTATTACATTCAAAGTAACAACTAAATGTTTATTTTAATGTTTTAGTTTTATTTAATGTTTATGTTATGTTACTTCAAAAGCCTAATATGTACTCTGACATACATTGAGAAGCAGCATTTGCAACATGCCTGGTCACTGGTTATGTGCCTTGTCCTACTCCAAAGTCATACCCCTGGTTGCTTCTGCCATCTGTTTGGAATAGAGCAGTGCTTTGTGGGTGATTTTACCTAATGACAAATCTCATCTCTAATGTAGGGAACATGGGTTATCTCTTGGATACCTTTTCCATTGTTATTAGCAACAACTACTCAGAGTTCCAATATCAACTTCAGAGTTTCTACAGGGCTAATTTTCTTAGTAGTTCTCTGTTATTTCACCAATGTCAGGGGTGTCGACCCTAAAACCTTCGAGAACTCATACTGTACTTCTGGGTCAAAGACTTCTGACTCCAATGACATTATAAGTAATTGCTTTCATCTATGTTATTATGATCAAAGGGCAGATACTTGATTTATAGACAGAACTAGAAATTCAATTACCCTAAAATACTAGAAGTTCTGTCATAGATCTTCTTCCAAAACAGAGTACAATCCAAAAGGGATATGAAAATTTGGTTCTCTCACATAAAGACAATACTTGATCATTCAAGTAGGAAGTTTACAAACATGCAGCAGAAATAATAAAACCAGTCAGCTTGAAAACCGATTTGCAACATGTCTTTTGAAAATCATCATTTTTTTAAATAATCCAAACACTAAACATTCATTCTCTTTCAGGCTATAATGTTCATTGCGCAGGCTATGAACTTCTACAACATGACCCTTGTATATTTTAATTAACTTTCTAGATATAATCATAAGTTCCCCAGAATAAAAGAAACTGTCACCATCTGACCCATAAACTGTTCTTTTCATGAAAAATGGACTGAAACATTTGGGAGAATCTCTTCTCTCTCTGCTTTTCTGTCATGAAATCTTGGTGCAGCAAGTCTGAGAAGGAAAACTGTCTGTCTTTGGATTTTAAGAACAAGCAGATTATTTCATGCAATTAAATTCTGTTGTCCCATAATTGGAAATTAATAGTGACATTCAGACTTGTTGGCTAACGACCTGCAGTATTTCCAGAGTGCAGACACGTTTCCAGTCTTTGAGAAAGGGCGGTTCCTTTGCTTAAGCACCAATGTCCTTTTGCTTCAATTATTGCACGAGCCAATAAAACTGTTTTACCTTCTAGAATGTCATTATCTCCTTTAAATCTATTCCCCTCTACTGTTACTAAGATCCAGCTAAATCACATCACTAAACATGTTTCTACTCAGGAAAAGTCCTGCAGCACAGCCTCATATAGCAATGGTTTTCCAAAGGTTATATTTAGACTCCAGAGAAAAAGCTCCAAATAAAGCCTTGAAAAAATAGAGACAGATAGAAGAAGAAAGGCAGGAAAAGAGTTCATATCTTATTATAAAAGCAGAAAATGTCAAGATCAACTATGATTAACCTTTCATTTGATATGGTATACCCAATTTTGTTTATTTCAAGTTTCTTGTCTACTGTCTCATTTTAGTGATATTTTTCTTCCATTTCTGTATATACTACTAGTATGAGTTAGCAACATCTTAAAGAGTTTCTTGGCATTTGCACAAGTTGGTTTCTAATCCACCAAAATATTATGACAATTTCTTAGAAAAACTTGTATCTGATATTAGTTACAATTCTTATGGTTATTACAAATAACCTGACATTTAAAAAAGAATTTATGCCTCACAGTTTTAAAGAGTACAGTCCATCACAGTCAGGATTATGCATGTGCATGACAGTAGCTGAATGTGGTGGAGGCTTACATCCTCATGAGCCAGAATTCAGAGAGTGCAGGAAGGACCAGAAGTGGATATTCCCTTTAGACTCTGCCTGGTTGGATTCATTTCAATACTATGTCACCAACAAAAATGTTCTACAGCCTCCCAAAGCAGGACAGCTAGATATAAACCCAGAATACAAATGCAAGAGATATTTCACACTCAGAACAAGTAAAGATTAATAATTGCTGTGCTGGTATTTTATATAGTACTGAGCAATATCTGCATATGTATATATATATACATATATATATATATATATATATATGGTAAATATCTAACTTAAGACTTTTAGATTTGGTATATTAGAGTTGTTTTATATATGGTTATTAAATTCTGCTCTTATTGTAAAATTTTCTTCAGCTTATATAATTTATATTTGCTGTTTTTCTTCTTATCCACAAGATCCCTTGCTCATGAATTCTTAATATTCCATTTCTAATGCTATATGTTTCCTTAATACTCTATTACCTAAATTGAACATGTTGTACAGACTATATTTTCACTATAATTTAGTTGTAAGTAGTCTTTAATTCCCCATAGGGATTTACAAACTAACACATAGCTAATATCAAGTGTGTTTTCCCGATAGTGGTATTTTCTGAAGAAAGAAATAGAAAAGGACATTAGAAAATGGAAAGACCTTTCAAGATCATGGGTTGTAAAAATTGATATAGTAAAAACATATATATCATTGAAAGTCATCTACAGATTAAATGCAACCTCCATAAAAAGTTCTATGATATTCTTCACAGATCTAAGAAAAAATAATCATAAAATTCACATTGGAATAAAAAGACAAGGAATATGCAATCTCCAACAGAACAGACAATGCTGGAGCAATGGAAACATCTCAAACTGTACTACAGACAGAACCAGAACAAGCATGACACAGTCACAGAAGACAGGCTAGTGGATCCAGGGAGAGAACCTGGAAATAGGACCAGATACACACAGTCACCTCCCTTTTGACAAAAGTGCTAGCAGGGTGTAATAGAAGAAAGGCAGACTTTCAATACATGATAGTAGAAAACCACAAAATCTATATATAGAGGCAAAATAGGCATCTATCACTTGCTTGGCACAAAAAATCCACTAACATGGAAGGGAGTAATAGAAGAAAGGCAGACTTTCAACACATGATAGTAGAAAACCACAAAATCTATATATAGAGGCAAAATAGGCATCTATCACTTGCTTGGCACAAAAAATCCACTAACATGGAAGGGAGAACATCACTGCTTCACTTCTCAACAGGGAATCAATGTCTTCTGCGAGAGGAGGAACTTGTCTTCCCCAAGAATGCACTTACTATTTAGTTATAAAATACCAGTAGTCATCCCTGAAATTGTGTACATAAAATCAACACTAGATGGACTAAGTTAGTTGCATTTATATAGATGTGAAGTTTTATATATAACACTAATAATAACAACAGAACAACAACAAAAAAAAGAAGCCATGAATTTTAGAGGGATTATGGGGAAGAAATGGCTAGTGGTGGATGGAGAGGACTCAGAAATTAGAGGAAGGAAAGGAAAGGAGAAGTGATGTAACTATTTTTAATTAAAATACTAAAAATCAATTAAAATTTGTCTGTTAATATAAGACTTAAAACTCTGAGATTGCTTGAGGAAATACAGGTAAGACACTTCGGAAAAAAGGCATAGAGAAGGTCAGGCCAAAAAGGGCTTTAAAAATCGAGGAAACACAGTAGGAACTGACTAGTGGGATTAGACGAAGTATGGTGTTTCTACACAACAAAGAAAACAACCGGAAGTGTGGGAGACAGAATGTGAAAAATGTCTTTGCCAGCTAATCATCAAACATGAGATTAAAATCCAAAACATACAGAAACACAAAAAGGTAACCAATCAATGAATGGACAAACAAACTAGTCAAATACTTCTTAAAATAATAATTATAAATAGCAATAAATACATTAGAATGTCAAATATTTCTAGCATAAGAACACATGGATCAGAACAGGGCTGTTTCACCTCAGCCAGTTGGCTTTTATCAGAGTAACAAGTACAGGTAAGGATATGAGACAGTACAAGCCCTTCTGCATTGTTGGTGGGAATCCAAATTAGTGTAGTGCATTTACTGTAGGAATCAGTGTAGAAGGGTTTTTTTTTTAAATAAAATTAAAGTAGAGCCATCTTCCCATCTAGCTACACCAGCCCCACATACCCAAGAATCTAAGTCAGCACACAGCTGACAAACTTCCATATCATATTATCTAGGAGAGCCAAGATACAGAATCATCATTCAGTCCCATCAATACATGATGGATAAAGGAAGTAATATATATTACACATACAAACACACACATGTATGTATGTATGTATGCTTGTATGTATGTATGTATGTATATTAAATCTTAAAGAAAACCAAAATCATGTCATGGAGAAAAATAACATACTTTACATGCTAGTAAAAATGATGGCATTTGTAAGTGGTTTTAAAAAGTTTGTGCTGTTTTAAGTTAGAAAATGTTTCTTCCTTCGGCCTGGTGGAGGGACCCCGCACAGGGAGGGAGCCTGCCAGCTTCCCTTCCGCGACCTCTGTTCCCGCGGACTGCGCTGGAGAGACCGGTACCCAGGCTCTCCCCCCAATATAACATCACTTGGGACACGGCCTGTTGGGGCTTCCTTCTGTGCCCGAGGGCGGGTTGGCGCTGTGGTCGTCTGGGTGCCAGATCGGCGGGCCATCGTGACCACAGGGTGAGCGGCGCCACGGAGAGTGCCCTCCGCCATCTTTGCTCCAGTGACCAGGTAGTTGGGACCGCCAGGCTCAGAGACAGACAGGCATAATATCGCTTCGGGTTCAGGCAGCTTGTGTGTAACCTGCTCCCAGGTGCTGGGCTGATCTGCAGTGACCAGCACGCCAGATCTGCTGTGGGACTTCTGCCTGGCAGAGGGACGCCCCCTCCCCCCCCCAGGAGACATCACACACCCCTGCACAGGGCAGGAGCCTGCCAGCCTCCCTTTGGCGACCTCTGCTCCAGGAATCCACTAGGCTGAGCCTTTAGATGTGCAAGGCCTCCCCAATATAAGATCACTTGGGGCAAAGCACATTAGGGCTCCAAAGTCACTCAGGAGCAGGCAGGCCCCAGAAATCGGTGCCAGGGGAATCCTGGTAATCCAGGGGGGGGCAGAAATAGCTTTGCAGGCTCACAGGAGGTCCAACCAACAGCCAGTGGCAGCAGGACCAACTAACACCAGAGGTATCCAGATGGCAAAAGGCAAACGTAGGAATGTTACTAACAGTAATCAAAGTAATGTGGGACCATCCGAACCCAACTCTCCACCACACCCGAAAGACAAGATCTGGATTTAAAATCAATTCTCATGATGCTATTAGAGGATCACAAGAAGGACACAAATAAATCTCATAAAGAGTTACAGGAGACCATGAATCAACGGTTAGAAGCCCTTACAAAGGAAACACAAAAATCGCTTAGAGAAATGCGGGAGAACATGGATCAAAAGATGGAGGCGCACAAGGAGACAACACAAAAATCGCTTAACGAGATGAATCAACGGGTAGATGCACTCACAAAGGAATCACGAAATTTGCATAAAGAAATGCAGAAGAATATGGGTCAACAGACGGATGCCCATAAGGAGGCAACACAAAAATTGCTTAAAGAAATGAATCAACGGTTAGATGCCCTTACAAAGAAAACACGAGAACTGCTTAAAGAAATGCAGGAGACGATGGATCAACAGATGGAATCCCATGAGGAGGAAACACAAAAATCGCTCAGAGAAATGCAGGAGAACGTGGGTCATCAGGAAGAAATCCTGAAAGAGGTAATGCAAAAATACCTTAAAGAAATACAGGAAAATACAAACAAACAAGTGAAGGATCTCAGCAAATCCATCCAGGAACTAAAAAAGGAAGTAGAAACAACAAAGAAATCACAAAGGGAGACAACTTTGGAGATAGAAAACCTTGGGAAGAAATCAGGAGTCATAGATGCAAAAATCAACAATAGAATACAAGAGATGGAAGAAAGAATCTCAGGTGCTGAAGATTCCATAGAAAGCATTGACTCAACAGTCAAAGAAAATGCAAAATGCAAAAAACGCGTAACCCAAAACATCCAGGAAATCCAAGACACAATGAGAAGACCAAACCTAAGGATTATAGGTATAGATGAGAGTGAAGATTTGCAACTTAAAGGGCCAGTAAACATCTTCAACAAAATTATGGAGGAAAACTTCCCTAACGTAAAGAGAGAGATGCCGATGAACGTACAAGAAGCCTACAGAACTCCAAACAGACTGGACCAGAACAGAAATACCTCCTGTCACATAATAATCAAAACACCAAATGTTCTAAACAAAGAAAGAATACTAAAAGCAGTAAGAGAAAAGGGCCAAGTAACATACAAAGGAAGACCTATCCGAATCACATCAGACTTCTCACCAGAGACTATGAAAGCCAGAAGATCATGGGCAGATCTCATGCAGACACTAAGACAGCACAAATGCCAGCCTAGACTACTATACCCAGCAAAACTCTCAATCACCATAGATGGAGAAACCAAGATATTCCATGATAAAACCAAATTTTCACAATATCTTTCCACAAATCCAGCCCTGCAATGGATAATAGGTGGAAACCTCCAATACAGGGAGAGAAACAACACCCTGGAAAAAATGAGATAATAACCTTCTTGAATCAAACCCAAAAGTAGATAACCACTCAAACATAAAGATAGCGTCAAGAATGGCAGATGGCAATAATCACTATGCCTTAATCTCTCTTAATATCAATGGTCTCAATTCCCCAATTAAAAGACATAGACTAGCAGACTGGATACGTAAACAGGACCCAGCATTTTGCTGAATGCAGGAAACGCACCTCAGTGTCAAAGACAAACACTACCTCAGAGTAAAAGGCTGGAAAACAATTTTACAAGCAAATGGCCCCAAGAAACGAGGTGGAGTTGCCATCCTAATATCGGATAAAATTGATTTTCAACCTAAAGTCATCAAAAAAGACACAGAAGGACACTACATACTGATCAAGGGAAAAATCCACCATCAAGAACTCTCAATTCTGAATATCTATGCTCCAAATGCAAGGGCACCCTCATTCGTAAAAGAAACTTTACTAAAATTCAAAGCACACATCGCACCGCACACAATAATAGTGGGTGACTTCAACACCCCGCTCTCTGAAATGGATCGTTCAGGAAAGCAGAAACTAAACAGGGACACAGTGAATCTAATTGAAGCCTTGGACCAAATGGAACTAACTGATATATATAGAACATTTCATCCTAGAGCTAAAGAATACACCTTCTTCTCAGCTCCTCATGGTACCTTCTCCAAAATTGACCATATAATTGGTCACAAATCAGACCTCAACAGATACAAGAAGATAGAAATAATCCCATGCCTCCTATCAGATCACTATGGAATAAGGGTGGTCTTCAATGGCAACAAAAACAAAAGAAAACCCACGTACACATGGAGGCTGAACAATGCTCTACTCAATGATAACTTGGTCAAGGTGGAAATAAAGAAAGAAATCAAAGACTTTTTGAAAGTTAATGAAAATGAAGGCACAACATACCCTAACTTATGGGACACAATGAAAGCAGTGCTAAGAGGAAAATTCATAGCCCTGAGTGCCGCCAAAAAGAAACGGGAGACAGCATACACTAACAGCTTAATGGCACACCTGAAAGCCCTGGAACATAAAGAAGCAAATACACCAAAGAGGAGTAGAAGGCAGGAAATCATCAAACTCAGGGCTGAAATCAATCAAGTAGAAACAAATAAAACCATACAAAGAATCAACAAAACGAGGAGTTGGTTCTTTGAGAAAATCAACAAGATAGATAAGCCCTTAGCCAGACTAACCAGAGGGCACAGAGATAGTATCCAAATTAATAAAATCAGAAACGAAAAGGGAGAGATAACAACAGAAACTGAGGAAATTCAAAAAATCATCAGATCCTACTACAAAAACCTGTATTCAACACAACTAGCTAATCTTGAGGAAATGGACAATTTCCTTGACAGATACCAAGTACCAAAATTAAATCAGGATCAAATAGACCATCTAAACCGTCCTATAACCCCTGAAGAAATAGTAGTTGTCATTGGAAGTCTTCCAACCAAAAAAAGCACAGATCCAGATGGTTTTAGTGCAGAATTCTATCAGACCTTCAAAGAAGACCTAACACCAATACTCTTCAAACTGTTCCACAAAATAGAAACAGAAGGAACACTACCCAACTCGTTCTATGAAGCCACAATTACACTAATACCAAAAGCACACAAAGATCCGACAAAGAAAGAGAATCTCAGGCCAATCTCTCTTATGAATATCGATGCAAAAATACTCAATAAAATTCTTGCCAACCGAATCCAAGAACACATCAAAACGATCATTCACCACGATCAAGTAGGCTTCATCCCAGGGATGCAGGGATGGTTCAATATAAGGAAATCCATCAATGTAATCCACTACATAAACAATCTCAAAGAAAAAAACCACATGGTCATCTCATTAGATGCTGAGAAAGCATTTGACAAAATTCAGCATCCTTTCATGCTAAAGGTCTTGGAAAGATCAGGAATTCAAGGCCCATATCTAAACATAGTAAAAGCAATTTACAGCAAACCAGTAGCCAGCATCAATCTAAACGGAGAGAAACTTGAAGCAATCCCACTAAAATCAGGGACTAGACAAGGCTGCCCTCTCTCTCCATATCTTTTCAATATAGTACTTGAAGTTCTAGCTAGAGCAATTAGACAACAAAAAGCGGTCAAAGGGATACAAATTGGAAAGGAAGAAGTCAAACTATCACTATTTGCAGACGATATGACAGTATACATAAGCGACCCAAAGAACTCCACCAGAGAACTCCTACAGCTGATAAACGACTTCAGCAAAGTGGCCGGATATAAAATCAACTCAAGCAAGTCAGAAGCCTTCCTATACTCAAAGGATAAGCAGGCTGAGAAAGAAGTAAGAGAAATAATACCCTTCACGATAGCCACAAACCATATTAAGTATCTTGGCGTGACGCTAACCAAACAAGTGAAAGATCTGTATGACAAGAACTTCAAGTCTCTGAAGAAAGAAATTGAAGAAGACCTCAGAAGATGGAAAAATCTGCCATGCTCATGGATTGGCAGGATTAATATAGTAAAAATGAGCATCTTACCAAAAGTAATACACAGATTCAATGCAATCCCCATCAAAATCCCAACTCAATTCTTCATAGAGTTAGAAAGAGCAATTCAAAAATTCATCTGGAATAACAGAAAACCCAGAATAGCTAAAACTATTCTCAAGAGTAAAAGAACCTCTGGGGGAATCAGTATCCCGGACCTCAAGCTGTACTACAGAGCAATAGTGTTAAATACTGCATGGTATTGGTACAGTAACAGACATGTAGATCAATGGAACAGAATTGAAGACCCAGAAATGAATCCACACTCCTATGGTCACTTGATCTTTGACAAAGGAGCTAAAACCATCCAGTGGAAAAAAGATAGCCTTTTCAACAAATGGTGCTGGCTCAGCTGGAGGGCAACATGCAGAAGAATGCAAATTGATCCATCCTTATCTCCTTGCACTAAGCTCAATTCTAAGTGGATCAAAGATCTCCACATAAAACCAGACACACTGAAACTAATAGAAGGGAAACTAGGGAAGAACCTTGAACATATGGGCACAGGGGAGAATTTCCTGAACAGAACTCCAATAGCTTATACTCTAAGATCAAGAATAGACAAATGGGACCTCATTAAATTACAAAGTTTTTGCAAGGCAAAAGACACCGTCAAAAAGACAAAGCGGCAACCAACTAACTGGGAAATGATCTTTACCAACCTTACATCCGACAGAGGGCTAATATCCAAGATATACAAAGAACTCAAGAAGTTAAACTCCAGAGAGGCAAGTAACCCTATTAAAAAATGGGGTACAGAGCTACACAAAGAGTTCTCACCTGAAGAATATCTAATGGCTGAGAAGCACCTAAAGAGATGTTCATCATCCTTAGTCATTAGGGAAATGCAAATCAAAACAACCCTGAGATTCCATCTCACACCAGTCAGGATGGCTAAGATCAAAAACACAGGAGACAGCAGTTGTTGGCGAGGATGTGGAGAAAGAGGAACACTCCTCCACTGCTGGTGGAATTGCAGGCTGGTACAACCACTCTGGAAAGCAGTCTGGCGGCTCCTCAGAAAACTGGGCATGACACTTCCGGAGGATCCGGCTATACCACTCCTGGGCATATACCCAGAGACTTTACCTGCATGCAATAAGGACACATGCTCCACTATATTCATAGCAGCCTTATTTATAATAGCCAGAAGCTGGAAAGAACCCAGATGTCCCTCAACGGAGGAATGGATTCAGAAGATGTGGTATATTTACACAATGGAATACTACTCTGCAATTAAAAACAATGAATTCACGAAATTCCTAGGCAAATGGTCAGAACTTGAAAATATCATCCTTAGTGAGGTAACCCAATCACAAAAGATCACACATGGTATGCAGTCACTGATAAGGGGATATTGACCCAGAATCTCAGAATACCCTAGACACAATCAGCATATCAATAGATTTCTAAAAAGATGGAAGGAGAGACCCCTGGTCCTGGAAAGACTGGATGTAGGGGAACACCAGGACAGAGTAATGAGAGGGGGTTGAACGGAGAAAAGAGGGAGGGAAGGGGGCTTATGGGACTTTCGGGGAGGGAGGAAACGGGAAAGGGGAAGTGATTTGGAATGTAAATTAAAAAAATAAAAAAAAAAAGAAAATGTTTCTTCATACTCAATTATGAAGTGTATCCAGTAGTCTTATCATTTGTGTGTGGTTCATTTTGTAAATGTTTCAAGTACATGTGAAGAAACATGAGTTTTCACTCTAAAGCTGTAGTCACACTGAGGTGCTCATCTGCAAACCCTAGGCATTGCTAGAGTATAACTGTGTGCTTTTACTAATGGAGTTTGGGAAATTAATTCACAAGTATATTTTATATACTTGTGATATAGAGATGATACATTGGGCATCTTTAGACAATATACTAGTTAGGAGTGTACATTACTGCTAGTTTCACTACATCATTGCTAAATTTCCACCTTGAATCCAAAGTACAAAATGTATTTCATGTAATGAACCTCATAGCATTTATTTGAATCTCCCATGGGTTCATGGTACTAAGTGTGTAGATATGTCCCTTATTGGCTGTTTTTAATCACCTATGCATAGGTTCTACCTTGCCCATGGTTATACCTCTTTCCCAGTAAGTCTTCTGGGACTATGAACTAGATTATAGAGAAATACAAAGTTGCAGCACTAATTCTTTCCCCTTCACTATTGGTGATTTTTGTAAGCCTGTGAGACTGTAGGTATGTGCCTGTTATGTCAAATGGATGGATGTCAGAGGACAACTTTTAGGAGTCTCTTCTCTCCTTCTGCCTTGTTGAAGGCAAGATGTCTTCCATTCCTGCCATGCTGGATACCTCAGGCTAGCTTGGCCTGTGAGCTTGTGTGTGATTTTTCTCCTCTTTACCTCCCATTTTTCAGCAGGAGTTCTGGGAGTGGGAATGCATTTTACTCTGGATTCTAGAAGCTATTTCATATGAGTTTGAGAGATTGCATTGGAAAGTCTTGTGTATAGAGCAGGTGCTTTGGATTGCTGAACTATCTCGCAGAAACAGCAAGCTAGCATGAGACACTTTAAATACCTAAGCCTTGAGAATTACAAGGCTAATTTTCAAACACAAGGAATTGACTCACTTGCCAACTCTACTGTTCTCATATTCTGGAGGTGTGTTCTCCGGGGGCTGCCCCAAACCCCATTTACACATTCTCCTTCAAGCTCCACTCTGAACATCTTTTTTTATAGTAAGCTCATGTAAAGTTAACCAAGTTTAAATTGAATTGCGTAAAAAGATTATCTTACTGAAAAACTAGAAGCACAGTTATGAGAGAAATGTCAAACAATATTTAGAAATATAATTTAGAAAGTGCCTACCATGACACAATAGTGATTGCATATCAAAATGAAAATAATATTCTTTCTGTAAACTGCTAAAATTGTTGCCAATAAACAATGGATAACTGCTCCCTTTTTAGGTAACTTTCTTGTTTCTATTAAGTTTAAGTTGCTCACTTACAATTTTTTTTCTTAGAAATGGTTAATATATTGGTTGTAGCCTCCTATAGGTTTCCCAAAGTAGTGACTGTGACTCTGTCACACACACACACACACACACACACACACACACACACACGAAATATGAACGGATTTCTAAAAGTTGTCAATAATATAATGCTCAAGCATATAGTGACATATAACATCATAATTCACCAGTGTTAAAGTATTGGCTATATGTATAAATCTTGGTTTATTTGACATAGTCTGAATACTTGATTCATAATAATTGCCAACTATTTTAGTGCTTCTCTCTTCTATATGTATATGGTTGAAAAGTGCATTAATTTGTTTCCATAAATAAGTGACATCTTTGTCCCATAAGAAGTGACTGGGGATAAAAACTATAATAAGTGATAAATATAGCCATTGATGTAGATTTTCTAACTATGATCATTATCCCAAAGAAACTCCTCTGTTTATACCACTCACTTCAACACTTATAAACATTTCCATGTAAAAATAGGTGAACAGCCGCTGGTTATGATTTCTATCTTTTAAAATATTTTCTGGTTTCCAAAAAAACCAAAGTCTGTTGACTTGGAAAATAAATTAATTATTTTCCTGTAGCAGTTGGTTGTGGTGGTGCACACCTGCTACCCTAGCATCGTGGAGCTAGAGGCAACGAGATGATGAGTTCATGACCATCATGGGCTCTGGAGTGATAAGCTGACTTAATATATGTTTTTAAAAGTTGGTAATATGAATGAACTTCAAGACTGATAGATAAAGTTTAAATAAAAAACTGAGGAAGGTGAAGAAACACAGATTTGGAGGATTGTCTAGAGGGAATGAAAGGAATATCCTCAAGCCATATCCAGCTTTTTATTCTTTTTTGGATTAATTTTTTTCATTAACTTATTTATTCATTTTTACATCCTGATCACCCCTACCCCCAGATCCACCCTCCCCCATCTCCCCTTCCAGTATCAACCCATCCTGGCACATCAAGTCACTGCATGACTATGTACATCCTCTCCCACTGAGACCAGACACAGTGGCCCAGTCGGTATTCTTTTGGCATCTATTATTGTCCATCATGTAATTACATTGACCAAGACAGGTTTTAATGAACACTGATTCAGATTTGAAGATTATTCCCTCACTGAAGCCCATGGCTGGTATCTCATGAAGCAGGCTGAAGCAGGTGGAGCACAAGGCCTACAGTCACTGTAGCCCCAGGGAGGACATCATCATGACAGCCAAAGAGGGAGAGGATGTCGCATCACTGGTGAATATGCAGCCACTCCACAGTCCTGAGCCTTCTACCTCTTGACTATTTATGAGAGAAATAGCTACACCAACATACAGACCAGATGGGACCATCAGTTGAGGATACTATCTAACATCTCTTTAAACTGGTGGTGGTGGGGAATCTATTTGATAAAGGGAGGACAGGGGGTCCTGAAGCAGAGAGAGTACATAGACCATTTGTATGTTTAAAGAGTAAAAGTAACCAAAATAGCCAGGCAGTGGTGGCGCATGTCTTTAATCCATGCACTTGGGAGGCAAAGGAAGGCGGATTTCTGAATTTGAGGCCAGCCAGAATGAGTTCCAGGACAGCCCGAGCTGTACAGAGAAACCCTGTCTCAATAACAAAAAAACAAAACAAAAGAAAACAAAAAAATCAAGAGTAACCAAAATAGATTCGTAATTTGAAAGACAAAGAAGGAAAGAAAGAATAAAAGGGAAGAAGGAAGGGAGGGAAATGGTTAGATAAGAAAAAGGAGATATTATGAGATGATTTGGAGAGATTATATCTAAGAACACAAACTAAAAAAAAAAAAGAAAACAATGCTTCAACGAAAAGAAATTAGGACTCAGCACCATCATTAATTGTAGAAAGGACTCTATAAGAGAACTATTTACTCTGTCATTTTCATCTGCCTTTCTTGAGCTGAATAATTACACTTTATTCTGGAAGCACCTCTCATGTCAAGAAATTTAAATTAAAAGAATAAATGTTTACATTGTTAGATTGCTAGAAGTTAATTTATGGACAGCCAAAACAGTAATTGTAAGAATAATGGAATGCAGCACAACAGTATTAATTTGCAGGAATGCCTAGAGACAGCTATTTCAATCTCAAATGTATATTTAAGTGGACAATGGTTGTTTGAAAATAAGTCTCCAAAGCAGGCAAAAACAGTCTCTTACAAAACCTATATTCAGTTATCTGAAGAGGATTTCCACTTTAAACAAATTAACTGTGTGGCTTAAATGTTCAGTCACACACACGCACATCTTAGTTTTAAAAGTCGAGCCTCCCCTTGGTGACCTCTGCTCTGGGATTAACTGCACTGAGCATACAGGTACCCAGGGACTCCCCAACATAACATCGCTTGGAACACAGCCTGTTGGGCTTCCATCTGCGCCCAAGAGCGGGACAGCTCTGCGGTCATCTGGACGCCAGCTCTGTTGTGGGCCATCTGCCATGCAGAGTGATCTGTGCCGAGAGAGTGCAGAGTGCACTCCTCCATCTTTGCTCCAGCATCAGGGCAGTTGGGACCTCCAGACACAGGGACAATCAAGCATAATATCTATCGCTTGGGTCTCAGCCAGCTTCTGTGCCCCCTGCTCCCAAGAGCTGGGCAGGTCTGCGGTCACCTACGCGCCAGCTCTGCTGTGGGACATCTGCCCTGCAGAGGGACCCCCCCGCTCTGGGACAGATACCAAATACCAATGTTAAATCAGGATCAGACAGACCATCAAAACAGTCCCATAACCCCTTAAGAAATAGAAGTGGTCATTGAAAATCTCCCAACCAAAAAAAAAAAAAAAAGCACAGGACCAGATGGTTTTAGTGCAGAATTCTACCAGACCTTCAAAGAAGACCTAATATCAATACTCTTCAAGCTATTCCACAAAATAGAAACAGAAGGAGCTACAGTGGCCGGGAAGTTGGGACAGCCAGGCTCTGAGACAGACAGGCATAATATCGCTTGGGTCTCGGGGGGCTTGTGTGTATGCAGCTCCCAAGTGCTGGGCTGATCTGCAGTAACCAGAGCACCAGTTCTGCTGTGGGACTTCTGCCTGGCAGAGGGACCCCGCACTGGGCGGGAGCCTACCAGCTTTCCTTCCGCGACCTCTGTTCCCGCAGACTGCACTGAAGAGACAGGTACCCAGGCTATTCCCCAATATAACATAACTTGGGACACGGCCTGTTGGGGCTTCCGTCTGCGCCCAAGAACGGGTCAGCGCTGTGGTCGTCTCGGTGCCAGATCGGCAGGCCATCACCTCTGCAGGGTGACCAGCGCCACGGAGAGAGTGCAGAGTGCACTCCGCCATCTTTGCTCCAGTGGCCGGGAAGTTGGGACTGCCAGTCTGAGACAGACAGGCATAATATCCCTTGGGTCTCAGGTGGATTGTGTGTACGTGTCTCCCAAGAGCTGGGCAGATCTGTAGTAACCAGCGTGCTAGCTCTGCTGTGGGACTTCTGCCTGGCAGGGGGACACCCCCTCCTCCCCCCACTCTAGGAGAGATCACACACCCCTGCACAGGGCAGGAGCCTACCAGCCTCCCTTTGGCGACCTCTGCTCCAGGAATCCACTACGCTGAGCCTTTGGATGTGCAAGAACTCCCCAATATAACATCACTTGGGGCAAGGCACATCAGGGCTCCAAAGTCACTCAGGAGCAGGGCAGGCCCCAGAAATCTGTGCCAGGGGAATCCTGGTAAACCGTGTGTGTGGGGGGGGGCAGAAATAGCTTTGCAGGCTCACAGGAGGTCCAACCAACAGCCAGTGACAGCAGGACCAACTAACATCAGAGGTATCCAGATGGCAAAAGGCAAACGTAGGAACATTACTAACAGAAATCAAAGTAATATGGGACCATCCGAACCCAACTCTCCAACAGCAGCAAGTCCTGAATACCCCACCACACCCGAAAGACAAGATCTGGATTTAAAATCACTTCTCCTGATGCTATTAGAGGATCACAAGAAGGACACAAATAAATCTAATAAAGAATTACAGGAGACCATGAATCAACGGTTAGAAGCCCTTACAAAGGAAACACAAAAATCGCTTAGAGAAATGCAGGAGAACATGGATCAAAAGATGGAGGCGCACAAGGAGACAACACAAAAATCGCTTAACGAAATGAATCAACGGGTAGATGCACTCACAAAGGAATCACAAAAATTGCATAAAGAAATGCAGAAGAATGTGGGTCAACAGATGGATGCCCATAAGGAGGCAACACAACAATTGCTTAAAGAAATGAATCAACGGTTAGATGCCCTTACAAAGGAAACACGAGAACTGCTTAAAGAAATACAGGAGACGATGGATCAACAGATGGATTCCCAGGAGGAGGAAACACAAAAATCGCTCAGAGAAATGCAGGAGAACGTGGGTCAACAGGCAGAAATCCTGAAAGAGGTAATGCAAAAATACCTTAAAGAAATACAGGAAAATACAAACAAACAAGTGAAGGATCTCAGCAAATCCATCCAGGAACTAAAAAAGGAAGTAGAAACAACTAAGAAATCACAAAGGGAGACAACTTTGGAGATAGAAAACCTTGGGAAGAAATCAGGAGTCATAGATGCAAACATCAACAATAGAATACAAGAGATGGAAGAAAGAATCTCAGGTGCTGAAGATTCCATAGAAAGCATTGACTCAACAGTCAAAGAAAATGCAAAATGCAAAAAACGTGTAACCCAAAACATCCAGAAAATCCAGGACACAATGAGAAGACCAAACCTAAGGATTATAGGTATAGATGAGAGTGAAGATTTGCAACTTAAAGGGCCAGTAAACATCTTCAACAAAATTATGGAGGAAAACTTCCCTAACCTAAAGAGAGAGATGCCGATGAATGTACAAGAAGCCTACAGAACTCCAAACAGACTGGACCAGAACAGAAATACCTCCTGTCACATAATAATCAAAACACCAAATGTTCTAAACAAAGAAAGAATATTAAAAGCAGTAAGAGAAAAGGGCCAAGTAACATACAAAGGAAGACCTATCCAAATCACATCAGACTTCTCACCAGAGACTATGAAAGCCAGAAGATCCTGGGCCGATCTCATGCAGACATTAAGACAGCACAAATGCCAGCCTAGACTACTATACCCAGCAAAACTCTCAATCACCATAGATGGAGAGACCAAGATATTCCATGATAAAACCAAATTTTCACAATATCTTTCCACAAATCCAGCCCTGCAACGGATAATAGGTGGAAACCTCCAATACAGGGAGAGAAACAACACCCTGGAAAAAATGAGATAATAACCTTCTTGAATCAAACCCAAAAGTAGATAACCACTCAAACATAAAGATAGCGTCAAGAATGGCAGATGGCAATAATCACTATGCCTTAATCTCTCTTAATATCAATGGTCTCAATTCCCCAATTAAAAGACATAGACTAGCAGACTGGATACGTAAACAGGACCCAGCATTTTGCTGCATGCAGGAAACGCACCTCAGTGTCAAAGACAAACACTACCTCAGAGTAAAAGGCTGGAAAACAATTTTACAAGCAAATGGTCCCAAGAAACGAGGTGGAGTAGCCATCCTAATATCGGATAAAATTGATTTTCAACCTAAAGTCATCAAAAAAGACACAGAAGGACACTAGATACTGATCAAGGGAAAAATCCACCATCAAGAACTCTCAATTCTGAATATCTATGCTCCAAATGCAAGGGCACCCTCATTCGTAAAAGAAACTTTACTAAAACTCAAAGCACACACCGCACCACACATAATAGTGGGTGACTTCAACACCCCGCTCTCTGAAATGGATCATTCAGGAAAGCAGAAACTAAACAGGGACACAGTGAATCTAATTGAAGCCTTGAACCAAATGGAACTAACAGATATGTATAGAACATTTCATCCTAGAGCTAAAGAATACACCTTCTTCTCAGCACCTCATGGTACCTTCTCCAAAATTGACCATATAATTGGTCACAAATCAGACCTCAACCGATATAAGAAGATAGAACTAATCCCATGCCTCCTATGAGATCACTATGGAATAAGGGTGGTCTTCAATGGCAACAAAAACAAAAGAAAACCCACGTACACATGGAGGCTGAACAATGCTCTACTCAATGATAACTTGGTCAAGGTGGAAATAAAGAAAGAAATCAAAGACTTTTTGAATGTTAATGAAAATGAAGGCACAACATACCCTAATTTATGGGACACAATGACAGCAGTGCTAAGAGGAAAATTCATAGCCCTGAGTGCCGCCAAAAAGAAACGGGAGACATCATACACTAATAGCTTAATGGCACACCTGAAAGCCCTGGAACAAAAAGAAGCAAATACACCAAAGAGGAGTAGAAGGCAGGAAATCATCAAACTCAGGGCTGAAATCAATCAAGTAGAAACAAAGAAAACCATACAAAGAATCAACAAAATGAGGAGTTGGTTCTTTGAGAAAATCAACAAGATAGATAAGCCCGTCGCCAGACTAACTAGAGGGCACAGAGATAGTATCCAAATTAATAAAATCAGAAACAAAAAGGGAGAGATAACAACAGAAACTGAGGAAATCCAAAAAATCATCAGATCCTACTACAAAAAACTGTATTCAACACAACTAGAAAATCTTGAGGAAATGGACAATTTCCTTGACTGATACCAAATACCAAAATTAAATCAGGATCAAATAGACCATCTAAACCGTCCTATAACCCCTGAAGAAATAGAAGTTGTCATTGGAAGTCTTCCAACCAAAAAAAGCACAGGTCCAGATAGTTTTAGTGCAGAATTCTATCAGACCTTCAAAGAAGACCTAACACCAATACTCTTCAAACTGTTCCACAAAATAGAAACAGAAGGAACACTACCCAACTCGTTCTATGAAGCCACAATTACACTAATACCAAAAGCACACAAAGATCCGACAAAGAAAGAGAATCTCAGGCCAATCTCTCTTATGAATATCGATGCAAAAATACTCAGTAAAATTCTTGCCAACCGAATCAAAGAACACATCAAAATGATCATTCACTACGATCAAGTAGGCTTCATCCCAGGGATGCAGGGATGGTTCAATATAAGGAAATCCATCAATGTACTCCACTACATAAACAATCTCAAAGAAAAAAACCACATGGTCATCTCATTAGATGCTGAGAAAGCATTTGACAAAATTCAGCATCCTTTCATGCTAAAGGTCTTGGAAAGATCAGGAATTCAAGGCCCATATCTAAACATAGTAAAAGCAATTTACAGCAAACCGGTAGCCAGCATCAATCTAAATGGAGAGAAACTTGAAGGAATCCCACTAAAATCAGGGACTAGACAAGGCTGCCCTCTCTCTCCATATCTTTTCAATATAGTACTTGAAGTTCTAGCTAGAGCAATTAGACAACAAAAAGAGGTCAAAGGGATACAAATTGGAAAGGAAGAAGTCAAACTATCACTATTTGCAGACGATATGATAGTATATTTAAGCAACCCAAAGAACTCCACCAGAGAACTCCTACAGCTGATAAACAACTTCAGCAAAGTGGCCGGATATAAAATCAACTCAAGCAAGTCAGAAGCCTTCCTATACTCAAAGGATAAGCAGGCTGAGAAAGAAGTAAGAGAAATGATACCCTTCACGATAGCCACAAACCATATAAAGTATCTTGGCGTGACTGTAACCAAACAAGTGAAAGATCTGTATGACAAGAACTTCAAGTCTCTGAAGAAAGAAATTGAAGAAGACCTCAGAAGACGGAAAAATCTGCCATGCTCATGGATTGGCAGGATTAATATAGTAAAAATGACATCTTACCAAAAGTAATATACAGATTCAATGCAATCCCCATCAAAATCCCAACTCAATTCTTCATAGAGTTAGAAAGAGCAATTCAAAAATTCATCTGGAATAACAGAAAACCCAGAATAGCTAAAACTATTCTCAAGAGTAAAAGAACCTCTGGGGGAATCAGTATCCCGGACCTCAAGCTGTCCTACAGAGCAATAGTGTTAAAAACCGCATGGTATTGGTACAGTGACAGGCATGTAGATCAATGGAACAGAATTGAAGACCCAGAAATGAATCCACACTCCTATGGTCACTTGATCTTTGACAAAGGAGCTAAAACCATCCAGTGGAAAAAAGATAGCCTTTTTAACAAATGGTGCTGGCTCAACTGGAAGTCAACATGCAGAAGAATACAAATTGACGCATTCTTATCTCCTTGCACTAAGCTCAATTCTAAGTGGATCAAGGATCTCCACATAAAACCAGACACACTGAAACTAATAGAAGGGAAACTAGGGAAGAACCTTGAACATATGGGCACAGGGGAGAATTTCCTGAACAGAACTCCAATAGCTTATGCTCTAAGATCAAGAATAGACAAATGGGACCTCATTAAATTACAAAGTTTTTGCAAGGCAAAAGACACTGTCAAAAAGACAAAGCGGCAACCAACTAACTGGGAAATGATCTTTACCAACCTTACATCCGACAGAGGGCTAATATCCAATATATACAAAGAACTCAAGAAGTTAAACTCCAGAGAGGCAAGTAACCCTATTAAAAAATGGGGTACAGAGCTAAACAAAGAGTTCTCACCTGAAGAATATCTAATGGCTGAGAAGCACCTAAAGAGATGTTCATCATCCTTAGTCATTAGGGAAATGCAAATCAAAACAACCCTGAGATTCCATCTCACACCAGTCAGGATGGCTAAGATCAAAAACCCAGGAGACAGCAGTTGTTGGCGAGGATGTGGAGAAAGAGGAACACTCCTCCACTGCTGGTGGAATTGCAAGCTGGTACAACCACTCTGGAAAGCAGTCTGGCGGTTCCTCCGAAAACTGAGCATGACACTCCCGGAGGATCCAGTTATACCACTCCTGGGCATATACCCAGAGGCTTTACCTGCATGCAATAAGGACACATGCTCCACACTATGTTCATAGCTGCCTTATTTATAATAGCCTTAAGCTGGAAAGAACCCAGATGTCCCTCAACGGAGGAATGGATTCAGAAGATGTGGTATATCTACACAATGGAATACTACTCTGCAATTAAAAACAATGAATTCACGAAATTCCTAGGCAAATGGTCAGAACTTGAAAATATCATCCTTAGTGAGGTAACCCAATCACAAAAGAACACACATGTTATACAGTCACTGATAAGGGGTTACTAACCCAGAATCTCAGAATACCCTAGACACAATTCACATATCAATAGATTTCTAAGAAGATGGAAGGAGAGACCCCTGGTCCTGGAAAGACTGGATGTAGGGGAACGCCAGGACAGAGAAACGAGAGGGGGTTGAATGGAGAAAAGAGGGAGGGAAGGGGGCTTATGGGACTTTCGGGGAGGGAGGAAATGGGAAAGGGGAAATGATTTGGAATGTAAATTAAAAAAAATAAATAAATAAAATTAAAAAAAAAAGAAACAGAAGGAGCACTATCCAACTCGTTCTATGAAGCCACAATTATGCAGATATCAAAACCACACAAAGATGCAACAAAGAAAAGAACTTCAGACCAATTTTCTTTGTACATATCGATGCAAAAATACTCAATAAAATTCTTGCCTACCGAATCCAACAACACATCACAATGATCATACACCATGATTAAGTAGGCTTCATCCCAGGGATGCAGGAATGATTCAATGTACGGAATTCCACCAATATAATCCACTACATAAGCAAACTCAAAGAAAAAGACTCATGGAAATTTCACTAGATGCTGGAAAAGCATTTGACAAAATTCAACATCCCTTCATGTTATAAGTTTTGGAAAGATCAGGAATTAAGGCCCATACCTAAACAAAATAAAAGCAATATACAGCAAACCAGTAGCCAACATCAAAATAAATGGAGAGAAACTTGAAGCAATCCCACTAAAATCAGGGACCAGACAAGGCTTCCCTCTCTCTCCATATCTGTTTAATATAGTACATGAAGTTCTAACTAGAACAACCAGAGAACAAAATGAAGTCAAAGGGATACAAATTAGAAAGGAAGAAATCAAACTATCACTATTTACAGATGAAATGATAGTTTACTTAAGTGACCCCAAAGACTCCAGCAGAAAATTCCTAAAGCTGATAAACAATTTCAGCAAAGTGGCTGGATATAAAATTAACTCAAACAAATCAGTAGCCTTCCTATACTCAAAGGATAAACAGGCTGAGAAAAAAATTAGGGAAATGACACCCTTCATAATAGTCACAAGCCATATAAAGTATCTTGGTGTGATTCTAACCAAACAAGTGAAAGATCTTTATGACAGGAACTTCAAGTCTCTGAAGAAAGTAATCGAAGATGATCTCAGAAGATGGAAAGATCTCCCATGCTCATGGATTGGCAGGATCAATATAGTAAAAATGGTCATCGTACCAAAAGCAATCTGTAGATTCAATGCAATCTCCATCAAAATTCTAACTCAATTCTTCATAGAGTTAGAAAGAGCAATTCTAAAATTCATCTGGAATAACAAAAAACCCAGAGTAGCTAAAACTGTTCTCAACAGTAAAATAACTTCAGGGGGAATCGGCATGACAGACCTCAAGCAGTTCTACAGAACAATAGTTATAAAACTTCATGGTATTGGTACAGAGACAGGCAAGTAGATCATTGGAATAGAATTTTTTTTTAAAAAAAAAAAGAAAAATTATCTGTGTCTGAAGATAAGGATACACCTAAACTTTTGTTAATATTATTGCTATTAATATTATTATTATCATTATTATTTGTCTCTCTTTCTTTTTTCTCTGTCTCTCCCTCTACTTCTTTCTGTCTTTCTGTTTCTTTCTCTCTTTCCCATGCTGTTCTTGAACTTATTATCTATCCCAGATTAGCCTTGAACTTGTGGGTACCCTCCTATCTTGGCTTCCCTAAGGCTGGAATTACAAGTATGCAGTGCCAAGAGTGAGAAATTATTATGAATATTGTTGGAGTATTGTACATAGTAAATGCTTTTTCTTCAAAGAAAGCAAACAAACAAAAAACCCAGAATCCTGTCCTTTACCAATTAGAGTATTAGTCAACTCTAGTTTTCATGTTTCCATTGAATCTATGTGGCTGATAATTAGTTTTAATCATCAGTTTGACATGATCTAAGATTCCCTGGGAAGAAATTCTCAATGAGATACTGTCTACATTAGATTGGTGTGTGGGAAAGTCTGTAGATTATTGTTTTAGCTACCTTCATTGATTCTGGAAGCAAGGTACACTGTGGGCAGCCTCATTTCCTATACTTCAATATAAGGATGAAGAAAATGAGCAAAATATGCAAGTATTAATTCTTTGCTCTCTGCTTTTTATTGACTATGTAAAATATCTGTTTGATTTCCTTGGATTCCCAAAGTTGTTAGTTAAATAGACCCTTTTCCTTTAAATTACTTTGCTAGGGCATTTTATCATAACAATAGGAAAATAACTGAGATAATAAAACATTTCTGAATGTAACACCCCCAAATCCAAGATTCGGAAAACATGGGTACAACTCCAAGTCATAGAATGCTTCTTTTGTTTCCTCCCCTCTGCTTCAATAACAGTAGGGGACTTACAATAAGTGTCTTATAGCTTACTTCATCACAACATTAACATATTTCCTGTACCAAATGTCTTAAAGACAATTTATTTATGAAGGAGGCTTATGGTATTCAAATATGACAGAAGGCAAAGGATAATAGAAGAATAAAAGGCTCCAGCCTCTACAGGGTTAGTAATTACAACTGCTTGCCCCTCACCTGGTAGTCTAACATAAACATTATATAAATATTTTCAGTTTCTATTATTTAAGAAATTCAACAAAAATTATAGTGATGAAAATGTCTAAAACCAAAAATCATAAAAACAACAACAAAACCTCACTCCCACCAAAAACAGAAAGTGAAGGAAAACAAAACAAAACCAAAACCAAAATCAAACAAAAACAAAAACCCAAGGACCAAAACCCTGAAAGCAGGAGCTGTAGTATCAGTCACTCAGGAAGCTAAAATATATGGATATTTTGAGCTCAGAAGTTTGATGTCGGCCTGAGAAACATAGCAAGAACTCTCTCCTGAAATCAAAACAAAGAAAACCAAGAAGGAGGAAATGCAAAATGAGATAAATCAAGTAACAGAAAATGACTCATACAGCTCAACCTGGTCATCAGTTTTAGACATATCAGACAAGAAATTTAAACAAAGAGTAATTTGTTAAATTTGCTACAGTCCAGGGGTCCACTCCTTGCCTAGAATATATTATTCTACACGTTTAATTCCCAGTAGTGCAAATAATAAAATAAATCCTTAAAGATAAAAGCAAATAAGATGTAAGGACTGGTGAGTGATGAAAGAAAAATGAAAATAAAAAAAGCTAAGAAAAAATTGAAAATAAATGTTATGAATCAAAAAGCATTTTATTAGAAACAATTGAGTTGAAGAATTTATCACTCTTCAGGTTGTGGGAAAAAGAATAATAATTAAGTTGAAAGTCATGTCAATAATATTTTCCAAAACTGGAACAATTAGGGGGAAGGAGAAGAAGGGAAAAAATGATAGGGAGGAACAGGATCAGGCAGGAGAGTAGGGTAGAAAAGAAGTGGGGAGAAGGAACAGGGAGAAGGAAGGAGGGTTCAAGATAGTGAGGAGGAAGAGGAGGAGGAGCAAGGCTTAGAATTTTCTAAAATGAATGATAGGGAAAAATATGTTAAAGTTCATGGAACTTGAAGAAATATAGACACCTAGTATTGACTCGAAAATCTATCAGACATCAACTAGGAAACCAACAATGAGGAACTTTTGAAAGAAGCCAAAAAGCACAAAACAGGAGGAGGAAGGATTAGTTGGATAAGTAGGGAGGAAAAGAGGATTAGGGAGGCTTTGGGGAAGGGAATATATGATCCAAATATATTGTATGAAAAATTATAATAAAAATGAAAAGGAAGATGTGAAAATTTGTCACATCCATACTAATATTGGGGTGTTGCTGAATTGTACATGATGGGTTGCTTCACACCTCTCTTCTGTTCCTCTGTTTCTCTCAGTAATGTGGTTTCTCCTGTATGCTGAGGAATGAGGCTTTCTTCTAACTCGTGTATAGTAGCTTTAAAAGTTTCTGATACAGTTGTATACTTCCCAGCATACACCCAGCCTTTGGACTGAAGTTGGGGACCTATGAAGGAATTAGAGGAAGAACTGAAGGAGCTAAAGGAGAGGGAGACCCCATAGGAAGACCAGTAGTCTCAACCAACATGGACCACTGGAAGATCCCAGAGACATAGCCACCAACCAGATAGCATACTGGGCTGGTCCGAGGCCCCAGGCACATATGTAGCAGAGGACTCCCTGTTCTGGCCTTGGTGGAAGAATTTTCTCTAATCTTCCAGAGACTTGAGGGCCTAGGGAAGGGGGATACAGGGTGGGGTGGGTGGTGTGTGGGGAGGAAGCACTTCCTGGGAGGCAAGAGGGAGGGGTAATGGGGTGAGAAATTGTGGGAGGTCTGAGAGGTCTAGGAGGTGGGGCATTGGCTGGAATGTAAATAAATACAATAATTAATTAAAATTCTAAAGAATAGCCTAAGACAAAATTCATGAAGTTAATTTAAGCAAGTAAAGAAAAACCGAAGCAATGTCAAGATGTATGCTTTCTAAATAGAGAAATTGTAATGTGCTTAATGGTACCCCTTAATATAATTACAGAAGCTGATATATTAATATGCAGTTAAAATTATGGTGGTAGGCTGAGTAAACATGAACACCACTAAGAAATCTGTATAATCACAACAGAAAGAAAATGAAGTAACCAAAGTGATGCATTCTGAATAAGAATATAGTTTAGTTACATCCCATTAGAAAATACAGTAGCTGGAAAATGACCTGGAACAATTTCAAAACAATCCTAAGAACTATGTTATAGAATATAATTAAACCTTAATGAGGCAATTTTAAGATTTAGAAAGAGCATCTACTGTGGTTTTATAAATTATGTGAGAAAGTATAGTTCCACAAATAATCTTTTTTGTGTGTGTTAAGCTAAGCACAAGAAATTGGGAACAGTTTAAAATTAAGCATTTAAGTGACCTATAGCATGATTTATTAGGATATTTGAGAATTAAAGTTGTTATGCATGTCAGCCTCTATAAAGAATTTTAATAAAGTGAAACACCAAACTATACTTTTCAGTATTGTAAAATTATTGCTGCTGATGGATCAAGGGGAGTATTTTAATTATGTGTTAACAAATCAAAGATTTGTTTTTACTTTTAATGATGTGAATCCCTGTGTGTTTCAGTGTGCGTTTGTGCGTTATATGTGTGTGATGCCAGTAGAGGGGAGAAGGGGGTACTGGATCTCTCAGAGGATCTGGAGTTACAGGCAGTCATGAACTTCCAAGAACTAGGAATAGGGACTTAATTGGAGTTCTCTGCAGCAGCTCTTAACAACCAAGCCATATATCTACCCCTAATAGAACATATTTCAATATTTCAAGCTTAATGATTACCATAGCTAATATTCTCATTGAAACACTTAAAAAAATTCCTTCAGAAGTTAAAGAGGAAATTAGTTTCATTTCAAAGAATAGATAACTGATGTTTCTAAAGTGATGCTCATTTAAAACACAACTAAATTCCAGCACCTTAGCATACAATATATGCTCATTAAATACAAATGGATGATTGCCTGTCCCATTCATTCTGATGTGGTAGACCTGTGTTAGGTCTGCCACGGGGGGGGGGGGAAGACCCCATTTTCTGGTGCTTTCTAGAGATCCAACAGCAGCGGGCATTCGAGATCGAGCAGCCGTGGGGCATTCAGCCCGTGCCAGGTCTGCATGGGGGAAGCCTGCACTTCCTGAGACCCAACAGCATCATGGCATTTGAGAACCAACAGTTTGCAGGACATTCAACCCTTGCCAAGTCTGTCAAAGGGAAGACCCCATTTCCTGATACTTCCTGGAAAACCAGCTGTATGCAGGACATTTGAGAGAAAGGGAATCCCAAGAGTACAGATACACAGGCCTGAAGGACAGAGAAGTCATAGTCAAGAGACAGCAAGACCAGCTAACACTTGAGAAAACTAGATTGTCAAAGGCAAATGCAAGATCATTACCAACAAAGGCAACATGGCCCCATCAGAACCAGTTCTCCCACAATAGCAAATCCAGGATACTCCACCACATCAGAAAAGCAAGAGCTGGATTTAAAATCACAACTCATGATGCTGTTAGAGAAATTCAAGAAGGACATAAATAACTCCCTTAAAGAAATACATGAGAACATGGGTCAACGGTTAGAAGCCCTTAAAAGAGAATCACAAAAATCCCTTAAAGAAATGTGTCAAAAGGTAGAAGTCCTTAAAGAGGAGACACAAAAATCCCTTAAAGAAATATGGGAGAACATGGGTTAACATGTAGAAACCCTTAAAGAGGCAACACAAAAATCCCACAGGGAACTATGGGAAAAATGGGTCAACATACAGAAGCCCTTAAAGAGGAAACACAAAAATCCCTTAAAGAATTTCAGGAAAACACCAACAAACAAGTGAAGGAACTGAACAAAACTATCCAAGATCTAAAAATGGAAGTAGAAACCATAAAGAAATCGCAAACTGAGACGTCTCTGGTGATAAAAAACCATGGAAAGAATTCAGGAATCATAGATGCAAGCATCAACAATTGAATACAAGAGGTAGAAGAAAGAATCTCAGATGCTGAAGATTTCATAGAAAACATTGACACAACAGTCAAAGAAAATACAAAATGCAAAAAGCTGGTAACCCAAAACATCCAGGAAATCCAGGACACAATGAGAAGACCAAACCTTAGGATTATAGGTATAGAAGAGAGAGAGGATTTACATCTTAAAGGGCCAGTAAATATCTTCAACAAAATTATGGAAGAAAACTTCCCTAACCTAAAGAAAGAGATGCCCATGAACATACTAGAAGCCTATAGAACTCCAAACAGACTGGACCAGAGTAGAAATTCCTCCCATCACATAATAATCAAAACACCAAATTCACTAAACAAAGAAAGAATATTAAAAGCAGTAAGGGGAAAAGGTCAAGTAGCATATAAAGGCAGACCTATCAGAATAACACCAGAAACTATGAAAGCCAGAAGATCCTGGGCAGATGTCATATAGACCCTAAGAGAACATGAATGTCATCCCAGACTGCTATACCCAGCAAAACTTTCAGTTACCATAGTTGGAGAAAACAAGACGTTCCATGACAAAAGCAAATTTACACAATATCTTTCCACAAATCCAGCTTTATAAAGGATAATGGGTGGAAAATACCAACACAAGGCAGGAAACCACACTGTAGAAAAAGCAATAAAGTAATCTTTCAACAAACCCAATAGAAGATAGCTACACAAACAGAATTTCACCTTTAACAAAGAAGAAAATAGTAAGCAACAATCAGTTTTCCTTAATATCTCAACATTAATGGCTTCGATTCCCCAATAAAAAGACATAGTCTAACAGAATGGATATGTAAACAGGATCCAACATTTTGCTGCATACAAGAAACCTACCTAAGTAACAAAGGCAGTCACTACTTCAGAGTCAAAGGTTGGAGAGCAATTTTCCAAGCAAATGGTCACAAGAAACAAGCTGGAGTGGCCATTCTTATATCGGAAAAAATTGACTTTCAACCAAAAGTTGTCAAAAAAGATAAGGAATGACACTTCATACTAGTCAAAGTAAAAGTCTACCAAGATGAACTCTAAATTCTGAACATCTATGCTCCAAATGCAAGGGCACCCACATTCATAAAAGAAACTTTACTAAAGCTCAAAGCACACATTGCACCCCAAACAATAATAGTGGGAGACTTCAACACCCCACTCTCAACAAATGGATCTAACAGATATTTTAGAACATTCCACCCTAAAGCAAAAGAATATACATTTTTCTTAGCACCTCATGACATCTTCTCCAAAATTGACCATATAATTGGTCACAAAACAGGCCTCAACAGATATAGAAATATTGAAATTATTCCAAGCACATTATCAGATCACCACGGCCTACTGCTAGTCTTAAGCGCAAACAAAAACAATGGAAAACACACATACACGTGGACGTTGAAACAAAAAGAACTATACAAAGAATCAACAAAACCAGGAGCTGGTTCTTTGAGAAAATCAACAAGATAGATAAACCCTTAGCCAGACTATCCAGAGGACTAAGAAGCACCACCCAAATTAATAAAATCATTAATGAAAAAGGAGACATAACAACAGAAACTGTGGAAATTCAAATAGGCATCAGATCCTACTACAAGAACTTATACTCAACAAAGTTTGAAAATCTGGATGAAATGGACAACTTTCTTGATACTTATCAGTTGCCAACATTAAAACAGGATCAGATAAACCATCTAAATAGTCCCATAAGTCCTGAGGAAATAGAAGCAGTCATTAATAGTCTCCCATCAAAAAAGAGCCCAGGGCCAGATGGGTTTAGTGGGGAATTCTATCAGATCTTCAAAGAAGAGCTAATACCGGTATTCTTCAAGCTATTCCATGAAATAGAAACTCAAGCAACACTACCCAACTCATTCTATGAAGCCACAATAGAGCTTATACATAAACCAAACAAAGACCAAACTAGGAAGGAGAACTTCAGACCAATCTCCCTTATGAACATCTATGCAAAAATACTCAACAAAATTCTGGCCAACTGAATTCAAGAATGCATCAAAACTATAATTCACCACAATCAGGTAGGCTTCATTGCAGGGATGCAGGGATGATTCAATATACGGAAATCCATCAACATATTCCATTATATGAACAAACTCAAGGAAAAAACCACATGGTCATTTCATTAAATGTTGAAAAAGCTTTTGACAAAATCCAGTATCCCTTTATGATAAAAGTCTTGGAGAGAGCGGGAATCCAAGGCCCATACATAAACATCGTGAAAGCAATATACTGCAAACCAGTAGCCAATATCAAATTAAATGGAGAGAAACTCCAAGCAATCCCGTGAAAGTTGGAAACCAGACAAGGCTGCCCACTCTCTCCCTATCTATTCAATATAGTACTTGAAGTTGTAGCCAGAGCAATCAGACAACAAAAAGAGGTCAAATGTATATAAATTGAAAAAGTAGAAGTCAAAATATCACTATTTGCAGATGATATGATCATATACTTAAGTGACCCCAAAACTTCCACCAGAGAACTCCTAAAGCTGATAAACAACTTCAGCAAAGTGGCTGGATATAAAATTAACTCAAGCAAATCTGTAGCCCTCCTCTATTCAAAGGATAAAGAAACTGAGAAATTAGAAAATGACACCCTTCACAATATTCCCAAAGAATATTTCATACCTTGGTATGACCCTAATGAAGCAAGTGAAAGATATCTATGACAAAAACTTCAAGCCTCTGAAGAAAGAAATCAAAGAAGATCTCAGAAGATGGAAAGATCTCCCACGTTCATGGATTGGCAGGATCAATATAGTAAAAATGGCCATCTTGCTGAAACCAATCTACAGATTCAATGCAATTCCCATCAAAATCCCAAAACAATTCTTCATATATCTAGAAAGAGCAATTCTCAAACTCATCTGGAATAACAAGAAAACCAGGATAGCAAAAACTATTCTCCACAACTAAAGATCTCCTGGGGGAATCACCATCCCTTACCTCAAGCTCTACTACAGAACAATAGTGATAAAAACTGTTTGGTATTGGTATGGAGACAGGCAGGAAGATCAATGGAATAGAATTGAAGACCCAGAAATGAACCCACACACTTATGGTCACTTGATATTTGACAAAGGAGCTAAAAACATCCAGTGGAAAAAAGACAGCATTTTTAACAAATGGTGCTAGATCAACTGGAGGTCAGCATGCAGAAAAATGTAAATCGACCCATTCTTATCTCCTTGTACAAAGCTCAAGTCCAAGTGGATCAAGGACCTACACATAAAACCAGACACACTGAAGCTTATAGAGGAGAAAGTGGGGAAGAATCTTGAACACATGGGCACAGGGGAAAAGTTCCTGAACAGAAGACCAATGACTTACGCCCTAAGAACAAGAATGGACAAACGGGACCTCATGAAGCTGCAAAGCTTCTGCAAGACAAAGGACACGGTCAGTAGGACAAAACGGCAAGAAACAAATTGGGAAAATATCTTTACCAATCCTACATCTGATAGAGGGCTAATATCCAAAGTATACAAAGAACTCAAGAAGTTAGGCTCAAATAACCCTATTAAAAATGGGATACAGAGTTAAACAGGGAATTCTCAAGTGAGGAAACTTGAATGGCTCTAATGCACCTAAAGAAATGTTCAGCATCCTTAGTTATCAGGGAAATGCAAATCAAAACAACACTGAGATTCTACCTCACACCAGTCAGAATGGCTAAGATGAAAAACTCAGGGGACAGCAGATACTGGAGAGGACCTGGGGAAAGAGGAACACTTCTCCATTGTTGGTGGGATTGCAAGCTGGTAAAACAACTCTGGAAATCAGTTTGGCGATTCCTCAGAAAATTAGACATAGTACTACCTGAGGACCCAGCTATACCACTCCTGGGCATATATCCAGAAGATGCTCCAACATGTAATAAGGACACATGATCCACTATGTTCATAGTTGCCTTATTTATAATTGCCAGAAGTTGGAAAGAACCCAGATGTCCTTCAACAGAGGAATGGATACAGAAATTGTGGTATATATACACAATGGAGTACTATTCAGCTATTAAAAACAATGAATTCTTGAAATTCTTAGGCAAATGGATGGAACTAGAAAGTTTCATCCTGAGCAAGGTAACCTAACCACAAAAGAACGCACATGGTTTGCACTCATTGATAAGTGGATGTTAGCCCAAATGCTCAAAATAAACAAGTGACTGGTAGTTGTCCTTTACTTGGATACAGTGATGACTATGATACAGAAAAAAATAATAAACCAGATAATTAAAACCATTGAAGTATGGACTTATTGGGTCAGATATGGTCAATATAATATAATACTTCAAATATTGCATTAATATTTTATGATAGTAAATACTCTATAGGTCCTATTCTGGGTATATGGGTTTGTCTAAACCTAGGATTGATAATAAATGAGCAATGTCCTGGAAATATCATCAAATTAAAAATAGAAAGTCAACATCTAGGTTCTAGGTTTTGGATTTAACAAAATTAAAGGTCAATTTTCTAAAAATTCATATAGTCTGGTTAGTAATTATATGTTTTAAAAATAGAATAATGTGAACATTAGGCTTATAGAGTTTCATTGTTAAAATGTTTCTAGTATGAAAATATAGTGAATGACATTTTAATCTGATTAAATTCTATTCAGCTCCTTGATATTAGATGATAAGAACATGCAAATTTTTTTTACATAGGCATAAATAAATATCTGTTGGGATAAAAAAAAGAGAAAGGGCTAACACTAAGCAAAAAGATTATTGAAATTTTTGTGTAGCCAATAGATCACTGTCAGACATCTATGGTGCATTAAAACACTGTCTTTTATCTGGAATATTAACAATCTGGTATTTTAAAAAATTCTTCCCATGGAAATGGGCTCATCCAGAGTACTTAGCCTTCATTCTGGAATTTCTTAATAAGAACACAAGTCATTGAATAGAATACTTTCTTGCCTGTATATTGAAGCAGAGATTGTATACTGCCATTTACATATTTTCTTGGGTACTGTCTTTCTTGGCTCCCTTCTGTCCACATACTAATGGCTCAAATGCTATTAGCAAAAGCCCCCAACAATCTGAAAAACTTCTCATCCATTTTGGCTGCTATGATTGGAAGACACAGTACATTGTGCCATATCCTTGCTGCTGGCCAGATTTCTTTCTGCTTCTGTGTAGATACACTTTATTTTTCTGTCTATTCCCATCTGTTCTCTTATTGTTTTACCATGTTGAGCTGGCAGATGCTCTGGGACTGCCTTCTCACTCCTTTATACATTTTCTTCCTGAAACTTAACAGTATCTTTTCATCCCTTGGCTGCAAGTACTTCTTGGAAACTACTCAGTGGCTTTATCTCACCAATAATTCAGAAACACTTCCAAATGATTTTACAATTAGTTAATTAGCTGAAATTGACATTTTTATCCCCAAAGCCAGAGATCAGCTGGATTTGTTTTAAAATTTGTTATAAAATTCAGGTTTATTTTTTTATGTAACAAATTACAAATCTTTAATGAGAAACATTTGTATACTTTTACTTTGGTTGAAATCAGATGCAAGTTAAATATATCAGCATGCTGGGATGCCATCATTCAGATGACTATGTAAAGGACTACCTAATTGTGAATGAGACTAAGTCCCTTTGTTCAAAATTTATTAAGAATTATGCTAGGTGACATTACATCATTAAACAAATTCAAGGGTTACTGTCTGCTTGGAGAACAATGATTTCATAGGCTGCTGGTCCATAAAACTAGCCCTGACTATTACATATTCTTTTGGTTATCCAAACTCTTTGATAGATACCTAAAGGAATACATACCCTGTAGTAGAGATACGCACACACCTGTGAACACAGTATTCACAAAAGCTAGAATATGGAATCAATCTAGATAATCTATCCATGGATGTCTGAATAATAAAGATGTGGAACACAATGTTATTCTTAGCAAAAAGAAAATTTAACATATGAAAATTTAAGGGAAATGGATAAAACTGGGAAATGAGAAGACAGTACAGTAAACAAAACCAGGCTCATAAACACAGTAACAGTCTCTTTATATGGGGATCCCACATTTGAGTTTAGATTTTTGTGTTTAAATTAGAGTGAGTGTCTCTAGAGGCCAGAGAGCAAAAAAGAAAGGATCTATGAGAGATGTGTTTGTGGGTGTTTTTTTTGGGGAGCGGTGGGTGGGCAGAATACAAAAAGTCAGGTATAAAAGCACAGTGAGAATTCCAGGGCTAGAAAGGTTTGAATGGAGATAGAGAAGAATGCAGAACAGGTGAGGATGTGGGGGAGGGTTGGCAAAAATTTACAGTACAGGGAAAATCTATATAGGAACCTACTAATTTATAAGGCAACTAAAATATTTACTAAACTAAAAGAAGTTTGAATGGAAGTACTTTGCATGAAAGGATGATGCTGTCTCCACCTTATACAAAAATCTTAGTTCCAGGTATTGGTTATATCCTTCTAGGTTATTTACCAATGAGTTCCAGAATCTCTAGAGACAATGGACATGGTTGTCATTGCTTTTGGTTACCCACCTGAACTACAAGTTAAGATCCTACTGCTGAAGACACAACATACTTGAGATGTAGTACACAAATAAATAAAGCTAGAACTAAGCTGTACTCTTCCATTTCATTGGCTATAATTCCTAGTGCTGGAGAAGAGTCATCAATGGTCCTACACAGCTATAGATCCTACATACTGAAATACAGATGGCCATATAAGATTCTCTTACTTGTGCAATAGTGGTACAACTGTTTTGGGTCTAATCAAGCACTTTCTAATTAGATTTGAGGCTTGCTCCATGGTACTGTAACCATGGGTAAAGACTTGGACTAGTGATGTCAGAGGCCTTAGTGGAGAAACTTACTACGGATACTAAGCTAAACCAGTAGCCAAACTGCTTTCTAAATGTCTATATTTGTATCTTTGGACTAATATTGCCACTTGTCTTAACCAGAGAATGTTTATTCTCCCCTCAGTGGAAAACAATTCATTTAGAGAGACTCTCAACTGGTCAAAATACTGAGAACACATGACTCCTGAGTGCTTAGCTATAGCCAGAACATCCATTTTATTCCCAAGGGGTATTAAACAAGAAGTGGAAGAAAGATTGTAAGAGACAGAGGATAGTGACAAGTCCTATGAGACACTCTACTGTGGATACAACATGGTGAATAAAGTCATGAGCACACAGTAGGTGTAATTACCTGTATAAGACCAGCACACGTGAAAATAAGGTATGACTGTAGGGTAAGGATTAGATTGCAAAGAGAAAGGGGTCTGCAGGAGCTGGGGAGAGACAAGTGAGGACAACAGAGGTGACTATATCCATGATACATGGTAGACATGTACAGACTTGTCAAAAATTAAATTATAAAACTAAAAGCACAAAAATAAGGAATAATTTACTCATTAATTTTTCTTTAATTATTTTGAACAATATTTTCATTAATTAAGAAAATATTTTACTTCAAAAATTCTTAGTAAAAAGAATTACATTTTTAACATGATATCTCCACTGCTAGATGAGTATAATAATTATATTTTTAAAATTTGAAATTTATGTTGGTACTAATGATATTATATCCAAAATAGGTACATATTTTTCTTTAACGTAATTGATTAATTAATTCTCTAATAGCTGAGCTGTTAAAGTTTTATTTTGCATTTGCTGTTAGTAAGGCAAACTTCTGTGGGGACAGGGATTTCTAATATGTGAATCCTAGCTTCATGAGCCTAGCAAGGTTCATGAATCTCTAGGCCCTGCTTCCTTAATCTGAAAAATAAAATTTCTGTTCATCTGCTAGTGTCCTGTTTTGTTTTCTTTAGGCATAGTAATAGTACTGCAAAGTTAAACATCATTTGTTTATTTAAAGTAAGTCCTAGTTCGAGCTTTAATATCTCCCACCCTCCCAGCATTGACTCTTACAGTAGTGCATTGCTCTCTCTGGTTTTGTCTTAGTTTTCTTCATGCATCCTGAAAACAAACAAACAAAACTGTCTAATACTTATGTTTCTATTATTTGTATTGCAATTGCTCAAAGTCAAGTGTTCCCTGCTCTTGAAGCCTGGTAAATTGTGTACTGGCTGGTTTTGTGTGTAAAGTTGATACAAGCTGGAGATAACATAAAGAGCCTCCCTTGAGGTAATGCCTCCATGAGATCCAACTGTTAAGGCATTTTCTTAATTAGTGATCAAGGGTGGGAGGGCACATTGTGGGTGGTACCATCCCTGGGCTGGTAGTCCTGGGTTCTATAAGAAAGCAAGCTGAGCAATCCAGAGGAAGCAATCCAGTAAGCAGCACCCCTCCATGACCTCTGCATCAGCTCCTGCCTCCAAGTTCCTGCCCTGTGTGAGTTCCTGTCCTTGATTTCCTTTGGTGATGAACAGCAATGCAGAAGTATAAGCTGAATAAACCCTTTCCTCCCCAACTTGTATCTTAGTCATAATGTTTTGTGCAGGAATACAAACCCTAAGATAAACTGTCTTACTAGTCCCTTTCCTGGGACACTTTGAGATCCTGAATATGCTGATATGACAGTGAGCTCATGTCTTATTTAGGATTTCTCTTGCTGCAATGACCAAAATTAAAGTTGGGGAAGAGTTTATTTGGCCTACATATTCTGAGCCAAGGCAGGAACTCAACCAACAGGAATCTGGTTGCAGGAGAAAATGTTATGTTGTGGATTTGGGTATTACTTGCACTATTTTATTTTGGAATTGCAGGAGAGTTCTGCATGTAAGACCCTGAGGGTCCCTGCCCCCAGCTGGTTCTGATGAGTGAATAAAGTTGATGGTTTAGTGGGCAGGGGAACAGAGGCAGGACTTTAGGATGGGTAGGCAAGAGGACTGAAGAAGAAGCAGAGCTGCCACATCAAGGAGGCTGAAAGATCAGGCCCAAGAAGTGCAGGACAGAGACAGCCAACATGTAAGAGTTGGAGATCATGGCCCATGAGGGCTGCAGGCTGGGGATGCCAGGATGGAATATAGGTTTTAGTAAGTAATCATTTAGGAACATCAGAGGTGGGGGGTGTTGCTAGTCGTGTGGAGGTTTGGGTGTGACCCTGCCATTGACCTGCTTAAGGTATAATAAATATAGGGCTGTGTGTGTGTGTGTGTGTGTGTGTGTGTGTGTGTGTGTGTGTGTGTGTGTGTTTATGTTTGTGGGTGTATACTAGGGAACTCAGAGCATTGTGGCGGGTAGTGAGGAACTCATGCTGCCACCATTGGGGGATTAGAACTGATAATTTGATTACTGCTACAGTTGGCATCCAACATGGGGCATGGTGGTGTGCTGCTGACTAGATTGCTCTTCATGACTCACTCAGCCTGCTTTCTTATAGACCCCATTACCAGCAGCCTGGGGATGGTATCAGCCACAATAGGCTATGCCCTCCCACATCAATCACTAATAATAAAATGACTTACAGGCTTGTGTACAATTCAATTTTATAGATGCATTTTTTTAATTGAAGTGCCTTCCTCTCAGATGACTTCAGCTTCTGTCAAGCTGACATAGAACTATCCAGCACAATTCATGTTTCATGACCACTTGAATCTGTGATTTGCTTTTTATGGCTCCTCAGGTATAACATTACTCTTTTTTTTTATTTATTATGGACATTATATAATTTGGACTATTCCATGTGGGATATGTATAAGCAGAAAAGACCCCCCAATATTTGAAAATAGTAACTTTATGAATTAAATAATGTTTAACTCAATGTGTAGAACTCAAGCATTCTTTGACTGCCAACATACAGAAACCATAAAATCAACTGTTTAGAATGAGCTAAATAGTGTGTGTCAACCATTTCTAGCTGTCCAAGCCCTGTGCCACCCTACGTCTCTGTTCCACAATACACATTTAAGTGCATCTATGTCTATACTCTTCGATCTTTTCTGTTTATCTTTCAGAATACAATAGCTTCTGATTAATTCCCTCCATTGTGCTCTCAGTTCACTGCTAGACCGTGTTGCTTGCTTTCTTACAGTGGCATTATGCATATGTGCTCTAAAGATCCAGCTTTTTTTTAATTAGATATATTCTTTATTTATATTTCAAATGATTTCCCCTTTCTGGGTTCCCGCCTTCCCAAAAGTCCCATAATCCCTCTTCCCTCCCCTGTTCCACAATCAACTCCCTCCCACTTCCCTGTCCTGGTATTCCCCTACACTGCTGCATCCAGCCTTTCCAGGACCAGGGGCCTCTCCTACCTTCTTCTTGGGCATAATTTGATACATGAATTGTGTCTTGGGTATTCTGAGCTTCTGGGCTAATATCCACTTATCAGTGAGTGCATACCATGTATGCTCTTTTGTGATTGGGTTGCCTCATTAGGATAAAATTTTCTAGTTCCACCATTTGCTTAAGAATTTCATGAATTCATTGTTTTTAATAGCTGAGTAGTATTCCATAGTGTAAATATAGCATATTTTCTGTATCCATTTCTCTGTTCAGGGATATCAGGGTTCTTTCCAGCTTCTGGCTATTATAAATAGGGCTGCTATGAACATAGTGGAGCATGTGTCCTTATTACATGCTGGGGAATTCTCTGGATATATGCCCAGGAGTGGTATAACGGGGTCCTCTGGTAGTATCATGCCCAGTTTTCTGAGGAACTGCCAGACTGATTTCCAGAGTGGTTGTACCAGCTTGCAATCCCACCAGCAGTGGAGGAGTGTTCCTCTTTCTCCACATCCTTGCCAACAACTGCTGTCTCCTGTGTTTTTGATCTTAGCCATTCTGAATGGTGTGAAGTGAAATCTCTGGGTTGTTTTGATTTACATTTTTCCAATGACTAAGGATGTTGACCATTTCTTTAGGTACTTCTTAGCCATTTGATATTCCTCAGATGAAAATTCTTTGTTTAGCTCTGTACCCCATTTTTAATAGGGTTATTTGGGTCTCTGGAGTTTAACTTCTTGAGTTCTTTGTATATATTGGATATTAGCCCTCTGTTGGATGTAGGGTTGGTAAAGATCTTTTCCCAGTTGGTTGGCTGACCTCTATTTGAACCAGCACCATTTGTTGAAAAGGCTATCTTTTTTTCCACTGGATGGTTTTAGCTCCTTTGTCAAAGATCAAATGACCATAGGTGTGTGGGTTCATTTCTGGTTGAGCCAGTAGAGTGAAATCTGTGTTTCTCCATATGCTATGCTTATGAGTCGAACATCCTGAAGCTGGGATTGTAACAAACTAGTCTATTTTCTGCTGTCAATATCACAAGAACATAAACTGGATAAATTATGTAGAAAAGAGGATTTTTTTGGGATCAGTGTACTGGCCAAAGATATATGTGTTTAATCTGGTACTATTTTTAGTTTGGCAGAATACTAAGATCATACAGTATGGTATATAGAAAGAGTCAGGGGGTATGTATCTGTGCTCTCTGGTCTCTTTTTATAAAGCAACTTGTATGCAATCAAGGGTGATCCATCTGATTTTGGACCAAATACCTCAGAATAGGAAAATAGTAAACTCTAAAGTTAGTTTCAGGTGGTGTAAATCATATTCTGACCATATCAACTAAGTTTTAAATAAATTTTATCAGCCAAACAATTAAGCAGTATTAGAGAAAACTCAGTCAATTCTTGAATTATTTAGAGTATCAGATTCAATGTGTCCCAAATCCAGACCTCTTACCAGATTGCATTAAGGTCCAATATGCAGTTCAATAAGTTGAGTGGAGCCCAGAAGTCCTTGGTTTCTACTTTCAGCTATTGAAATATGTAGTATTTTCTTACCACATAAAAAAAAAAAAGCTTCGTGTACTAGAGTAGGTTAGAGATGGCAACTACAGCTCCAGGGATTCTCCTCTTTCTGGATTAAAAGGTCTATTGTATTGACTAGCCTTTTGCTTATGTGCTTCTGGAGTGATTGATCCAAATTTATAGAAAACATGTCTCAAGCTTTTGTGTATTTTTTTCTCAGAACCCACTGCATTTACAGGATTCCAGTATGAGCAGGGATAACCTGTATATGATTGTCACTTGTCACTTATTTTATCTCTTCATATTTAAAAATAATTTAATATCTAATATCTCTTCCCAGTCAGTCTTTCCCCAATTATCTCGTTGTCTTTGTTTCCACCAACTTGAGTATATCTCTCAAGGTCACTTACTTTAGTACAGTGTTTCTTAAAATGTCAGTTACAATCCCTTTTGGGGTCATATATCAAATATTCTCCACTCCAAATTAGATATTTAATTATAATTCGTATGTGTAGCAAAATTATAGTTATGAAGTAGAAATAAAATAATATTATCATTGGGGGTCACCACACACGAAGAACTGTATAAAGAGTTACAACATTGGGAAGTTTGAGAACCACTGCTCTAGTATTATTACAATTAACTGACATGATCAAAGTCTCTAATCTGTTAACATTGGTACTTTTTAGTTATTACACAGAAACCAGTATCTGCTTGCTCCCTGAACTGAGTACATGTATTTTCTTCTCTTCTATGTTCCATTTCCTTATCATTTCTTCTGGCAAAATCCATGGAAACATCCCAACTGCAGTAAACACCTTACACCCTTCTTTAGTTACTACATTTGAATGTTAACGTTCTAGTAGAAAATCACACAAATAGATTAATAGGCTAATCTTTTTTATGTCTTATATCACTAGTGGACAATCTATTTTATGTCTGCACAAAGTATTCTTTCATACAACTTAACTATATTCCTATGTAGCATATCTGTATCACCAATTCAGACAATAACAAGAACTCCTTCATCCTCCTTGACAAAATGCACAAATAAATTCCATGGTCTTTAACTTCTGATTACAGAGGAAGGCCTTGCACTGGAAAATCTTTTCTGAACCCATCCTTTCTATTCTTTCTATGGGCTTTACTCCCAAGCTATTCTCTTTCCCACAGAACAAATCAATGTTCACTTCCTCTCCATGGAGTAACTCCAAACTAGAGACACAGCCATCATAAGTGCTTTCCAGGGAGCATACTCTTAGATGAAAAAAGGAGTGGGGACAGGATGGAGGTTTGGGGAAGGGAGATTGGGAGGGGGCATTTAAAATGTAAATAAATAAAATAACCAATAAAAAATTTAAAAAAAAGAAAAGAAAAAGATGATTCTCCATACCATCCATCCTATTTGCCTGTCAACCCTCTCCTAGCTTCCACAAATGTCTCTTCCACATTGAGTAAATCATTGCTTCAATCTGCCCTTCAACTTCATTATATGCTAAAACAGAGTGTGACAAGGGGCTTTTCAGTGATGCTAGCATTATTGAATTCAGTGAATTCAATAATTAAGTAGCATTATTGAATTAAGTGTTCATTAGTGAACACTTAAAACGTTGACATTTAGCCCAGTGACATTTTTAACTCACTAAACACCAGTCTCATGGCTTCTACAACACAACTTATCTTGTGTTCTTACTTATTACGGGCTTCCTTGAGTCATCTTGTCAGTCTCTTTCTGTTCCAAACACCACATATTTTTAATCCAGAGGTACATTTGCCTTAAGCCACAATTTTAAAGATCTTATTTAACTAAACTTTAAAATCTGTTTTTATAATCTTTTAAATCTATTATCTCCAGTTAAACATTAGATATGTTTACCAAATAATACACTTAGCACAAGAGTTGATGAGGTGAATATGATGAAGTAAAAAGAGAAAGAAATATTAGAAAAATTCTTCAGTTTTTTTTTTTTTTTTAGCTGCTGCCATTGACTAAATGTACAAATCAACTCCATGGTCTTTAACTTCTGATCATAAAATAAGTTCTTTCCTTGGAAAATCTTTTCAAAATCACCATTCCTGATGAGTACATTTAAAAGCTATCTTTTGACATGTCTCTACTTGTATGATATTTATGGCAGCAACTAAAAAACTTGAAGAATTTTCCTAACAGTTCTTTCTTTTTCAATTCCTCATATTCGGCCATCAAGACTTGTGTCATCTTTTGGATATATTTTAATCTTTCCATTTCCATCCATCTTGACCACTATCACACTATTTTGAATAAACCATATATATGAACTATGACATTTTCATCCTTCCATGTCTCTCTCATGAAGCCTGAGTTCTGCCAAAAGTAAAGATGCACAAAGATTAGTTTTTCATCTTTAACAAATATTCCAGTACTAAATAAAATCACTCAGTGACGGAAACTCATTCTGTTATTATTCCTCAGATCCCTTTTTCTGCTTCAATAAAAATGTTACTTATTTCTCACCCAAATTTCTATTTTATTTAAATCACTCACCTCTAGGTATATTAGGTTATCTAGAAATTACTATCTAAATAAAATACTTATAAAACATACTTAGAAAAATGCACTTTAAAGATCAATATAGAAAAGATCAATGTCATTGATCATTGGTTTCTATGGTTCTAGACATTTTCCTCTGTGCATATAAAGAAACTTTAAATGGTTATTTCTCGAAGTAGAGGTATTTAAACTGATTGCTGTAAAATGTGGACATGTTTTCAAATTGTAAGTTTAGTTAGCAATGTTGATAATAAATTACATTTAGTTAACTGCTATTAGTGAGTAGATATCATTACTTTATTCCGTTAATATATTCAGAGCTCTAACCCTCCAATATTTATGTTTTTCAGGTTATTCTTTTTAAAACATCTTGAATATACATGTATAGGTAGCAGCTGAAATATAATCTTAAACATTCTTTCAGATGGGAAACACAAGCACAGACTGCCATTCTTATAGTATAATTAATCTTCAGGTAAATTTAGAGACTGGGATTTATTCATATTCAATGATAATTTCACTTTACTCTGCTATCATGTTTCTTTTTCTTTCAGCTCTTTGCTAACTTTTGAAATATAACATATTTTGTCACCATTTTCTCATATAACTTTGGATATATATATATATACATACATATATATATACTAGTGTTTTAATAGTTTCTCATTTTGTTTTCACTTATACTCATATTCAAACCATCTCTTTAAATTTCTCTTTATATTTTTCTATTAAAAATTTTAATAATTTTTAAAGGGATTTTACCACGTTTTTCCTAGATGTTATAAATTTTGCAGCTTTTAAAGTTTGCTTACAGCTTTATTTTACTAATACTTACACTTACTTGTAGTTTTATGCAACTGTATCAGACTTTCTTCTTTCATTCTAACACTCTCCCAACCAAGTTATTAAGATGGCTAGAGTTTCCTTTATGAAGTAGTATGGTGTATTATAGTGATTTGAATGAGATATTCTCTATAATCTTGGTCATTTGAATCAGTTCCTAGATGATACTACTGTCTGTAGAGACTTAGAAGGTGTTGTGTTGCTGGAGGAGGCATGTTACTGGGAGCAAGCAGAGGGCAGGAGAGAGGGTATGGTTATAAATGACTGAACAAATTGGAGGGGGTTGTCACAAGACATGCCCTCAAGAGCATACTCCAGCAACTTCCTTTAAGCAGACCCTAGTTACTAAAATTTCCACTTCCTCCCCAAATAGTACCACTTACAGACCAACCACCTGCAGAGGTGAATGAAGCCTGCAGTGGAATAAAGGAACAGGTAAGAAAGTCGGGGCTTCTAGCATAGGGGGTTTTTGGAGGGGAAACAAGGAAAGGGGATAACATTTGAAATGAAAATAAAGCAAATATCTAATAAAAATGACATTACCTCTGGCCTCAAATGCATGGATGAAAGCCTTCCCTAGACGACATAAAAGTATAATACTAGTTGGGTGGTAGTGGCACATGCCTTTAATTTCAGCACTCAGGAGGCAGAGGGAGTTAGGTTTTTGAGTTTGAGGACAGCCTTGACTACATCGAAAAACCTTGTCTTGAACACTGCCTCCCCCAAAGTACAATATTAATAGCAATACTAGGCACTACTATTTATTGAGCACAACTTTAAGTATTTATGGTATTTACGAGGCAAGTGCTTACATTTTCTATCACTCATAGAAGGAAACTAAGGCACAAAGAATCCAAAGGGCTTCCCCAAAGCTTCAGAGCCAGGAAATAGCAGAGTTAGGGCATGAGGTTCCCAAGGACTTCAGATTTGTGTCTAAGCCATTAATCTGCTACCTATTCTTGTATCTATAGGCTACCTCCTCATTTTCCTACATACCCTTCTGTTATTTGACATTCTACTCCCTTGATCTACATCATCAAATATCAGCACAGAGAAGATGCTAAAACCTAACTATAAGCACAATAAAATGAGAACTAGAAAATACTTTACAAGGTCAGGCAGCTATGAGGTCCGCAGGACAAAAAGCCAGGAGACAAAGAATCTAAAACAATACATTTTTGAGCATTTGAACAAGGGTAGCTCTGCACATTTGAATGGCCTGTAGTTCAGGTTAACTCCTATCATGAACCACCGAGTAATTTAGTAATTAACATCAGAGAACAATAGAAAACTATGAATAAGCTGGAAAGGAGATAGTTTTGTTGTGGTTGTAAGACAACAATGTTTGCCTTGGGGCATGGATAAGCAGTGTGAGATCTAAACTGAAAGAACTAATATTTATACAACCAAAGTAAATTGTTCCAAACAAACAGAAGCTTGGGGGGAGTAAAGCCTACATTTACAGAGTGGGCATTCTCTAGAGTTCACTTGCTTTTGAAAGGAAGTGAAAGTATCAGAAGAAGAAAAAAGTCAGTGACATCTCCACAGATACTGGAGTTTAGGTTACACAATCTAACTTATTACCTCTTTCACGAATTTACTTAGAGATATTTACTGGGAATATGAATTGCTCCAGGTTCTACTCTAAAAGTAGCAAAGATCCAAAGAAATGGCCTCATTCCAAGACAGCTCACATTATAGAGCCAAGAACAGAAGCTAATAAATGAACTATAGTGTAATCTGTTAGATGGTAGTATACAGTATAGGCACAAGAGAAGAGATAAGATGAATATATGAAATGTATACTGGAAAAGATTGCTGGAATTAAAAAAAACCCAGGAAATGAAAGGAGAAGTTATTGCTATCTATTCATAATCCACAATCAGAAGAAGACATCAACCCTGACACAAAGAGGATTCCGGCAGCATTCAAATAAGTTAAAGCAGTATTGCATTACTAAGATCCAAAGACCCTGCAGTACTGGATTTCATACTATGCCTTTGTAACATTAACTCACTGAAAATTAGCCGAGTTCCTAAATGCTTTTTTATCCCCTGAAGAACTGGGCTTAAGTTGCTAAAATATTTACTTGTTTAATTATATAAGTAAGGCCATGGTTATCATTAATTTTTGAGAAAGAAATGGAGTTCTATGTTTTGCTTAATTAGTTACCTTCAGAAAGCTGCACATAGCTTGGCTCCCAGTAAATTCTCTGAGTAATTAAAGCCTCAAAATCGTAAGGATATGCATAGCCTTTATATGTGAAGAACATTATAAAACTTCCTACTGTTCCAAAATGAAAATATTAGTAGCAAAAACAATTTCAGAATAAATGCAAAACAAAACAAAAGCAAACAAAACACACAAAACTGAGACTATTAATAATAATAAATACTAAGTAATAATAATACTAACTAATAAATACAGACCTTCACAGACATGGGGAAAATACATGGAGGAGTGGGTCTCTGTATGATCCCTATGGAAAGAATGACTGTTCACCTGACTAGAAAAGAAAAGAATAGCACATAATTAGAAGAGGAGACAAGGTTTCAAAAGGTTGTCTATTGAAACAAATTTACTTTTGCTATTTTCTTAAAAATGCAATAAAAAGAATAATGAAATACTGCCATTTCAAATGTTACCATTTTCTATCTTTCTCCCCATTCCATAAACAGGAAGACACAGACGCATATTCATAGCAACACACACTCACAGACATGCAGTATATGCACAGTTTTACACACACACACACACACACACACACACACACACACACATGCAAACAGAGGCATATCTTGGTGTAGCTCTGATTTCTATTTTAAGTTGTATCTGACATGTTAAAATTTATTATTATAAATTTTTAACTGTTTAATAAAACAGTTAAAAGATAAAGTAGGGAACAGAAAATAAAGACATAAATGAAGTAGTGAAAAGACAAAAAAGGAAACTGACATACATTGGTAGAACTTCTCAGAAAGGGTACATGTAATAAATGATTTCAATTTTAATGTACTTGGTTGGAAACAGTCAAGAAAGCAAAATAAATAAATAAATAAGTAAAGGTTAAGATATTACAGAAATTTTAATTTGATTCAAAAAGAAATTTAAAATTAATTGGTGAGAAAAAAATCTTTTTCATGTTTCATTGCCTTTGGGATGAGACCTTGTGATTTAAAACTAACCTCTAACAAGTTGGTAAAACTTATATGGAACAGTTGTACTTGACAAAAGGGTCATAACAGAGGTACTTCCAACCTCATATGTCACCATTAATTCACCTCCTATTATTTATTAATATAAAGGCTAAATTCACAGTCATCATTATAACTTAGATGTGAATGCCTTTCCTTCCCATTTCCCATCTCCATACAATGACACTATAATTTTAGTAAATGATATTTAGAACTCAAAGCAAATTGAACAATTGATATAATGAAAATGAAAGGCTTACAGAAAATATCATCTATTTTAGAATAAGAAGGACCTTTAATTATATTTTTGTATGTGTGAAATGAGATAACAGCGGCAATGCCAAAATTAAAGGTCAGAGTGAAATTTTATCTGTTTACTTAATAATTTTGTTCACATGCTTTAAAACGCCTGTATAGTATTTGTCTATGTAATAAAATTTTCTTTTATCCTTAAAAAATTTGATCCCTGGTTTTTCCATTACAAGAACACATTTTTTTCAACCTTACTCAGACACTCCAATCCAATATTTTTAGAGTTGAAAGTAAGCACACATAATGAGAGATGTAATCATTTTTAAACCGAAGTGAATTGCTTTAAGATAAGCTTTTCTTAGGAAGGTCAACTGCAGCAGAACTCAGTGTTCTTTTCTTCAGTGATTTAGACCCAACCTGAAGGGTGTCTCTAACAAAATTACATTAAAATAATGAAGCCCACTTCAATATGCAGGCCAATTGGTTTCACAGGGCTATCTAGTAAAGGATGTAGACAGGTGGTTGGTTATGATGCAGCTCTTGGCTACATGATCTGACATAGGGAGATTTTAGATTAGCACCACCTTGCTCTTCATAAGAATCACAAAATTCTCTTGGATGGGACATAATGGGATTATAGTGAAGACAGATCTCCAGGGAAGTTCTTTAGCTGCTCAACCATTCTCTTAAAACTAAGCAAGAGTCTTATTCTGAAAACCCTCCCACATGGAAGCTTATAACTAGCAGTAACTGCTTGTCCAATTGCCAGGTGTTTTCCACATCACAGGAAAGGTAGACTAGTGTGTGGAATGAGAGACCTAGCCAGTAAAACATCACAGAACTGGGGACCATAGCGGTGACTTGTATAGAGGTTAGGTAGTGAATGTATACATAGTGTGTTTATGTATTAGTCTAGTGATCATACTTTCTTTTTGGCAATAGAAGGTAATGGACTACTTGTGCTATGAAATCAGACAGGCATCTATTGAGGAAAGGGAGCAGCAAGAGTAGACTAGGAGCACGGAGACACAATGGAGTTGGGAAAGGAATACAGTAAGGATGACGCATTGAAATTCAATAATGCAATCTGATAATTTGTACACAACTTTGAGTAAAACAAAAAAAATTATAACATTTTTATTTTATTAACTTTTGGAGAATTCCATGGTTTCAGATGATATTCATTCTCCCAACTCCTCCCCGATCTACTTTTATCTCCTCAACCAACCAACTTTGATATTTTGTCCCCCCCATTTTACTTATTTGATTTTTTATATTATTATTATTTCATTTTCTATATTCTTTATTTGCATTCCAAATGATTTCCCCTTTCCCAGTTCCCCCTCCCTGAAAGTCCCATAAGCCCTCTTCCCTCCCCCTGTTCCTCATTTGCCTAAGAATTTCATGAATTCATTGTTTTTAATTGCTGAGTAGTATTCCATTGTGTAAATATACATGGAAAATATCTCTGATAAAATTGAAGAAATATATAGAAAAACACATTAAGATTGACTATTTCATGGAAAAATTAGACAGATAAAATGGTAGGCATAAAAATATTCCTAAGTTTATTGAAAGTGGAATTATAAACATTTTCTGAAAAAATTGAAAATCTACAAGTAAAATGTTTCTGATAAAACTCAAGAAATAGAGGGTGAGCGGCGCCACGGAGAGTGCCCTCCGCCATCTTTGCTCCAGTGACTGGGAGGTTGGGACAGCCAGGTTCTGAGACAGACAGGCATAATATCGCTTGGGTCTCAGGCTGCTTGTGTGTGTGCGGCTCCCAGGTGCGGGCTGATCTGCAGTAACCAGCGCGCCAGCTCTATTGTGGGACTTCTGCCTGGCAGAGGGACCCCGCACTGGGCAGGAGCCTACCAGCTTTCCTTCCGCGACCTCTGTTCCCACAGACTGCGCTGAAGAGACAGGTACCCCAAGCTACCTATCCCCAATATAACATCACTTGGGACATGGCCTGTTGGGGCTTCCATCTGTGCCCGAGAACGGGTCAGCGCTGTGGTCGTCTGGGTGCCAGATCGGCGGGCCATCGCGACTACAGGGTGAGCGGCGCCACGGAGAGTGCCCTCTGCCATCTTTGCTCCAGTGACTGGGAGGTTGGGACAGCCAGGTTCTGAGACAGACAGGCATAATATCGCTTGGGTCTCAGGCAGCTTGTGTGTATGCAGCTCCCAAGTGCTGGGCTGATCTGCAGTAACCAGCCTGCTAGCTCTTGCTATGGGACTTCTGCCTGGCAGAGGGACGCCCCCTCCCCCCCCCAGGAGAGATCACACACCCCTGCACAGGGCAGGAGCCTACCAGCCTCCCTTTGGAGACCTCTGCTCCAGGAATCCACTAGGCTGAGCCTTTAGATGTGCAAGGCCTCCCCAATATAAGATCACTTGGGGCAAGGCACATTAGGGCTCCAAAGTCACTCAGGAGCAGGCAGGCCCCAGAAATCGGTGCCAGGGGAATCCTGGTAATTCAGGGGGGGCAGAAATAGCTTTGCAGGCTCACAGGAGGTCCAACCAACAGCCAGTGGCAGCAGGACCAACTAACACCAGAGGTATCCAGATGGCAAAAGGCAAACGTAGGAATGTTACTAACAGAAATCAAAGTAATGTGGGACCATCCGAACCCAACTCTCCAACAGCAGCAAGTCCTGGATACCCCACCACACCCAAAAGACAAGATCTGGATTTAAAATCACTTCTCATGATCCTATTAGAGGATCACAAGAAGGACACAAATAAATCTCATAAAGAGTTACAGGAGACCATGAATCAACGGTTAGAAGCCCTTACAAAGGAAACACAAAAATCGCTTAGAGAAATGCGGGAGAACATGGATCAAAAGATGGAGGCGCACAAGGAGACAACACAAAAATCGCTTAACGAGATGAATCAACGGGTAGATGCACTCACAAAGGAATCACAAAATTGGCATAAAGAAATGCAGAAGAATATGGGTCAACAGATGGATGCCCATAAGGAGGCAACACAAAAATTGCTTAAAGAAATGAATCAACGGTTAGATGCCCTTACAAAGGAAACACGAGAACTGCTTAAAGAAATGCAGGAGACGATGTATCAACAGATGGAATCCCATGAGGAGGAAACACAAAAATCGCTCAGAGAAATGCAGGAGAATGTGGGTCATCAGGAAGAAATCCTGAAAGAGGTAATGCAAAAATACCTTAAAGAAATACAGGAAAATACAAACAAACAAGTGAAGGATCTCAGCAAATCCATCCAGGAACTAAAAAAGGAAGTAGAAACAACTAAGAAATCACAAAGGGAGACAACTTTGGAGATAGAAAACCTTGGGAAGAAATCAGGAGTCATAGATGCAAACATAAACAATAGAATACAAGAGATGGAAGAAAGAATCTCAGGTGCTGAAGATTCCATAGAAAGCATCGACTCAACAGTCAAAGAAAATGCAAAATGCGAAAAACGTGTAACCCAAAACATCCAGGAAATCCAGGACACAATGAGAAGACCAAACCTAAGGATTATAGGTATAGATGAGAGTGAAGATTTGCAACTTAAAGGGCCAGTAAACATCTTCAACAAAATTATGGAGGAAAACTTCCCTAACTTAAAGAGAGAGATGCCGATGAACGTACAAGAAGCCTACAGAACTCCAAACAGACTGGACCAGAACAGAAATACCTCCCGTCTCAAAACACCGAATGTTCTAAACAAAGAAAAAATACTAAAAGCAGTAAGAGAAAAGGGCCAAGTAACATACAAAGGAAGACCTATCCGAATCACATCAGACTTCTCACCAGAGACTATGAAAGCCAGAAGATCCTGGGCAGATCTCATGCAGACACTAAGACAGCACAAATGCCAGCCTAGACTACTATACCCAGCAAAACTCTCAATCACCATAGATGGAGAGACCAATATATTCCATGATAAAACCAAATTTTCACAATATCTTTCCACAAATCCAGCCCTGCAACGGATAATAGGTGGAAACCTCCAATACAGGGAGAGAAACAACACCCTGGAAAAAATGAGATAATAACCTTCTTGAATCAAACCCAAAAGTAGATAACCACTCAAACATAAAGATAGCGTCAAGAATGGCAGATGGCAATAATCATTATGCCTTAATCTCTCTTAATATCAATGGTCTCAATTCCCCAATTAAAAGACATAGACTAGCAGACTGGATACGTAAACAGGACCCAGCATTTTGCTGCATGCAGGAAACACACCTCAGTGTCAAAGACAAACACTACCTCAGAGTAAAAGGATGGAAAACAATTTTACAAGCAAATGGCCCCAAGAAACGAGGTGTAATAGCCATCCTAATATCGGATAAAATTGATTTTCAACCTAAAGTCATCAAAAAAGACACAGAAGGACACTACATACTGATCAAGGGAAAAATCCACCATCAAGAACTCTCAATTCTGAATATCTATGCTCCAAATGCAAGGGCACCCTCATTCGTAAAAGAAACTTTACTAAAATTCAAAGCACACATCGCACCGCACACAATAATAGTGGGTGACTTCAACACCCCGCTCTCTGAAATGGATCGTTCAGGAAAGCAGAAACTAAACAGGGACACAGTGAATCTAATTGAAGCCTTGGACCAAATGGAACTAACTGATATATATAGAACATTTCATCCTAGAGCTAAAGAATATACCTTCTTCTCAGCTCCTCATGGTACCTTCTCCAAAATTGACCATAAAGTTGGTCACAAATCAGACCTCAGCAGATACAAGAAGATAGAAATAATCCCATGCCTCCTATCAGATCACTATGGAATAAGGGTGGTCTTCAATGGCAACAAAAACAAAAGAAAACCCACGTACACATGGAGGCTGAACAATGCTCTACTCAATGATAACTTGGTCAAGGTGGAAATAAAGAAAGAAATCAAAGACTTTTTGAAAGTTAATGAAAATGAAGGCACAACATACCCTAATTTATGGGACACAATGAAAGCAGTGCTAAGAGGAAAATTCATAGCCCTGAGTGCCGCCAAAAAGAAACGGGAGACAGCATACACTAACAGCTTAATGGCACACCTGAAAGCCCTGGAACAAAAAGAAGCAAATACACCAAAGAGGAGTAGAAGGCAGGAAATCATCAAACTCAGGGCTGAAATCAATCAAGTAGAAACAAAGAAAACCATACAAAGAATCAACAAAACGAGGAGTTGGTTCTTTGAGAAAATTAACAAGATAGATAAGCCCTTAGCCAGACTAACCAGAGAGCACAGAGATAGTATCCAAATTAATAAAATCAGAAACGAAAAGGGAGAGATAACAACAGAAACTGAGGAAATTCAAAAAAATCATCAGATCCTACTACAAAAACCTCAATTCAACACAACTAGAAAATCTTGAGGAAATGGACAATTTCCTTGACAGATACCAAGTACCAAAATTAAATCAGGATCAAATAGACCATCTAAACCGTCCTATAAGCCCTGAAGAAATAGAAGTTGTCATTGGAAGTCTTCCAACCAAAAAAAGCACAGGTCCAGATGGTTTTAGTGCAGAATTCTATCAGACCTTCAAAGAAGACCTAACACCAATACTCTTCAAACTGTTCCACAAAATAGAAACAGAAGGAACACTACCCAACTCGTTCTATGAAGCCACAATTACACTAATACCAAAAGCACACAAAGATCCGACAAAGAAAGAGAATCTCAGGCCAATCTCTCTTATGAATATCGATGCAAAAATACTCAATAAAATTCTTGCCAACCGAATCCAAGAACACATCAAAACGATCATTCACCACGATCAAGTAGGCTTCATCCCAGGGATGCAGGGATGGTTCAATATAAGGAAATCCATCAATGTAATCCACTACATAAACAATGTCAAAGAAAAAAACCACATGGTCATCTCATTGGATGCTGAGAAAGCATTTGACAAAATTCAGCATCCTTTCATGCTAAAGGTCTTGGAAAGATCAGGAATTCAAGGCCCATATCTAAACATAGTAAAAGCAATTTACAGCAAACCGGTAGACAGCATCAATCTAAATGGAGAGAAACTTGAAGCAATCCCACTAAAATCAGGGACTAGACAAGGCTGCCCTCTCTCTCCATATCTTTTCAATATAGTACTTGAAGTTCTAGCTAGAGCAATTAGACAACAAAAAGAGGTCAAAGGGATACAAATTGGAAAGGAAGAAGTCAAACTATCACTATTTGCAGACGATATGAGAGTATACATAAGCGACCCAAAGAACTCCACCAGAGAACTCCTACAGCTGATAAACGACTTCAGCAAAGTGGCCGGATATAAAATCAACTCAAGCAAGTCAGAAGCCTTCCTATACTCAAAGGATAAGCAGGCTGAGAAAGAAGTAAGAGAAATAATACCCTTCACGATAGCCACAAACCATATTAAGTATCTTGGCGTGACTCTAATCAAACAAGTGAAAGATCTGTATGGCAAGAACTTCAAGTCTCTGAAGAAAGAAATTGAAGAAGACCTCAGAAGATGGAAAAATCTGCCATGCTCATGGATTGGCAGGATTAATATAGTAAAAATGAGCATCTTACCAAAAGTAATACACAGATTCAATGCAATCCCCATCAAAATCCCAACTCAATTCTTCATAGAGTTAGAAAGAGCAATTCAAAAATTCATCTGGAATAACAGAAAACCCAGAATAGCTAAAACTATTCTCAAGAGTAAAAGAACCTCTGGGGGAATCAGTATCCCAGACCTCAAGCTGTACTACAGAACAATAGTGTTAAAAACCCCATGGTATTGGTACAGTAACAGACATGTAGATCAATGGAACAGAAATGAATCCACACTCCTATGGTCACTTGATCTTTGACAAAGGAGCTAAAACCATCCAGTGGAAAAAAGATAGCCTTTTCAACAAATGGTGCTGGCTCAGCTGGAGGTCAACATGCAGAAGAATGCAAATTGACCCATTCTTATCTCCTTGCACTAAGCTCAATTCCAAGTGGATCAAGGATCTCCACATAAAACCACACTGAAACTAATAGAAAGGAAACTGGGGAAGAACCTTGAACATATGGGCACAGGGGAGAATTTCCTGAACAGAACTCCAATCGCTTATGCTCTAAGATCAAGAATAGACAAATGGGACTTCATTAAATTACAAAGTTTTTGCAAGGCAAAAGACACTGTCAAAAAGACAAAGCGGCAACCAACTAACTGGGAAATGATCTTTACCAACCTTACATCCGACAGAGGGCTAATATCCAAGATATACAAAGAACTCAAGAAGTTAAACTCCAGAGAGGCAAGTAACCCTATTAAAAAATGGGGTACAGAGCTACACAAAGAGTTCTCACCTGAAGAATATCTAATGGCTGAGAAGCACCTAAAGAGATGTTCATCATCCTTAGTCATTAGGGAAATGCAAATCAAAACAACCCTGAGATTCCATCTCACACCAGTCAGGATGGCTAAGATCAAAAACACAGGAGACAGCAGTTGTTGGCGAGGATGTGGAGAAAGAGGAACACTCCTCCACTGCTGCTGGAATTGCAGGCTGGTACAACCACTCTGGAAAGCAGTCTGGCGGTTCCTCAGAAAACTGGGCATGACACTTCCGGAGGATCCGGCTATACCACTCCTGGGCATATACCCAGAGACTTTACCTGCATGCAATAAGGACACATGCTCCACTATGTTCATAGCAGCCTTATTTATAATAGCCAGAAGCTGGAAAGAACCCAGATGTCCCTCAACGGAGGAATGGATTCAGAAGATGTGGTATATCTACACAATGGAATACTACTCTGCAATTAAAATCAATGAATTCACGAAATTCCTAGGCAAATGGTCAAAACTTGAAAATATCATCCTTAGTGAGGTAACCCAATCACAAAAGAACACACATGGTATGCAGTCACTGATAAGGGGTTATTGACCCAGAATCTCGGAATACCCTAGACACAATCCTCATATCAATAGATTTCTAAACAGTTGGAAGGAGAGACCCCTGGTCCTGGAAAGACTGGATGTAGGGGAACGCCAGGACAGAGTAACGAGAGGGGGTTGAATGGAGAAAAGAGGGAGGGAAGAGGGCTTATGGAACTTTCGGGGAGGGAAGAAACGGGAAAGGGGAAGTGATTTGGAATGTAAATTAAAAAAATAAAATAAAAAAAAACTCAAGAAATATATAGAAAAACACATTAAAACTGACTATTTCATGAAAAATTATACAGATAAGATGGTAGGCATAAAAATATTCCTAAATTGATTGAAAGTAGAAGTAAAAACATTTTCTGATTTTTTTAAAAAAAGATTCATTTATTTATTTATTTTATGTGTATGTGTACACTTTTGCTGTGTTCAGACACACCAGGAGAGGGCATTAGATCCCATTACAGATGGTTGTGAGCCACCATGTGGTCACTGGGATTTGAACTCAGGACCTCTGGAAGAGCAGTCAGTGCTCTTTTACCTCTGAGCCATCTCTCCAGCCCGATTTTCTGATTTTTAAAATTAAAATAGTTCAGTTGACACATCCAAATTTCTTTTTTTCTAGTTAATCTTAGCTTTGGTGTGGAGCCTACTCCAGAGTGTGGTCAACATGCTAGTGGTAATACAATCAAAGAAGACTAACTCTTCATTTTACAATATTTATTAAATGCCAATACCTTCTCAGCTGGTGTGGGATATCCTCCCCACGTATCCCTTATCATGCTGGGATTTTTCTGGCTTGAGCTTGTATGTGTACTCTGTCACAATGACTGTGAGTTCCTTGTGCATAGAAAGATGACAACTGATGAGAGCTGCCCCTTGTGGATCTTACAAGCTTTCTGTCCTCTTTCTAGAAAATACTTGGGTATTTTGAGTAAAGGATGTGATGTAGACTTTTCATACCATAAGTTTAAATATTATAATATGTTGATGGAACATAATGGTTTTGAATATTTTTATTGAAAAATAGTTTGTACTAACTTAGAGGAAAACACAAGATTCCAGGAGTCATTTTTTTTAAACATTTAAGTTTTATATTTGGACACTTGTCAATAAACATGACTAAAAGTTTCCTATTAACAGGTTTACCTAACTGCTATGAGTAAATATTACACTGCCCCTGGAAGTAGCTATGGGGTCTGACTTTATGACATGTTAGTTTCTCAACATGATTCTGCATTAAAGTAAAGGAGTTTGCTATTGTAAGACACACAGCTTTCTCCCTATCTTCTTCTATATAAAGTCAGAACCCAAACTGAAAATTGATTTCTCTTCCATTAATGGCCCTTTTCTTATTTACACATTTTGATCTAAAAGTGTCACAGTATCAACATATTTTAGAATCAAGAGTGTTAAGTATGTGAACAACAGAAAGAGAGAGTCATGGGCTGGATTGTCTTTATGTATAAAAAGAAATCTATGGAGAGACAGAGGCTCAGACAAAGACTTGGGTTTAAGAAAAAAATAAAAGATTTGTGCAACTTGTTATTTATGCCCAATAGCAATCCAGCCAATTCCTTGTCAAGCCAGACTGCTGCAGTGTCCATTGCTGCTTCTGAAAGTGGATGCTTGATGTAGAAATGAGAAAATTAGTGTCATTCTTCAGGTTCTTCTCCTCCTTTGCCCTACTCATAGAGATGCAAGGTTACTCTAAGTCATTCATTCACTAAAAATCTTTCGTGAATTTGTAGTTACTGTCATACAGGTCTTTCACCTGTTTGGCTAGAGTTACCCCAAGATATTTTATACTATTTGTGGCTATTGTAAAGGAAGTTGTTTCCCTTACTTTATTCTCAGCCTGTTTATCCTTTGTATAAAGGAAAGCTGCTGATTTATTTGAGTTAATTTTATATCCAGCCACTTAGCTGAAGATGTTTATCAGCTGGAGAAGTTCTCTGGTAGAATTTTGGGGGTTGTTTATGTATACTATCATGTCATCTGCAAGTAGTGATACCTTGACTTCTTTGCCAATTTTTATTCCCTTGATCTCTTTTTTGTTGTCTTATTGTTCTAGCTAGCACTTTGAGTACTATAAACCTTTCTAAACTTCTAAGGGATAATGCCAGTTTTCTTCTTTTGAATTCTTTAATCCTTGGTGGTGATTCTCAAATGTCAGTCCTTTGATGTGGATAGGAATGGGAAGAGCTTGTTCCAGGTGTGCTACCTTTCTCTCAGTCCCAGAAGGCTGTAACCTCCTGCCCATCCTTTGACCTGACTGTGGAAGTCTGCCCTTCTGCCTCCCAGAGAGTTCTGCAGGGAAGCAGGGGTGGAATGGTCAAGGGCATGGCTATTCAAGCTATGAACAATCTGAAGTTGAACAAGAACGAATTCTAATGAAACATAGGCCAATGCCTTCAAAATTTACTTCTCTAATGGAGATATACACGTGGCAAATAAAATTTCAGAGATAATCTCCATTTGACATATCATCAGATAAGTGCCAATTAAATCAGCACTGGCACGCCACTGTGTGCCAGTTAGAATGGCCCTAACCCAGAACACTGACCACAGTAAGCCTTGGAGAAATGTGACGACACAGGAGTTCATTTTCTGTTAACGGGAATGAAAAATGATGTGATCATTCTGAAAGACAGTTTCATACTTCCTTCTAAAGAGCCTTCTTCCAGTGAGAGTCCTTGGAATACTCACCTCTAATTGGGATGTACCCACCCTTTGTGTAGATGTTATAGCTTCCGTATTTGTGTTTTGGTGTCCTGAGTGTGTGAAGGAGTGTATCTCTGTGTCACTATCTGCTTCTTGTGCTTTTCCTTGGCTTATATTGTATCTGTATTGATATCTTAGTTTTTGTTTTTATCTTATTATGTTTTATTTTATTTCACTTTGCCATGACCCCTTAGTCTTTTTATCTTCTAATAAAAGACTGAGATGGGGGTATCTCTGGATTGGAGGGGATGTGCAGAAGAACTGGGAGGAGTGAAGGGAGGGGGAATTATAATCAGGATATATTATATGAAGAAAAAAACCCATTTTCTTTCTTTTTCCCTAGAAATATCAATCGTAAAATTTATTTAATTTTTAAATATTTCAAATGGTTAAAGCAATCTTGACACAAAAGCACAGTACAGGAATCATGATACTACTTCATCTCAAATTATACTAGAAAGCTACTTTAATAAAACTAATGTAGTAATGCCTAAAAGTGGAAGTGTTTATCAATGGAACAAAATAGAGTTCAAGAAATAAATCCAGAAGTTTACACTTATCTTATTTTGACACATGTGTTGAGAATATAGAATCAGAAAAAAGGAACTCCCTTTAATAAGTGGTGTTCAGAATTCTAGATAACCACATAGAGAAAAATTAATCTATATTACTATTTTCCCCATATGCTAAGCACATCAAAATAGAGAAAGATGCAAATATAAGGAACAATAAAAAGAAATATAACTAGTATACAAAAAAGTATTTTATAACCCAAACACGCCTGAATAATTGCTCTCATTAGGAGTGTTTTATCAAGTTGAAATGTATAGAAGCAGAAATTATTAATTCTGTCCAATATTTTAAATAAAATTACAATACCAGTATTATCTGATCACCAGCAGATTGCAATGAAAACATAGCATAATAATGTGAAATGCAATATTTGAATACTAAGAAAATACTGAACTTGTTAAAAAAATACTAAGATTTGAGGAATCAGTAACTTTTTATTGAATACTTTATGTATTTACATTACAAATGTTATCCTCTTTCCTGGTTTCTCCTCTAAAATCTCCCTCTCGATCCTTCTCCCCCTGCTCCTATGAGGATGATTCCCCTCCTACCCAACCACCCACTCCCACCTAACTGCCCTGGCATTCCCCTACACCGGAGAATAGAGCCTTCACATGACCAAGGGCGTCTCCTCTCATTGACGCCAGACAATGCCATCCTCTGCTACATATGCAGCTGGAGCCCTGGGTTGCACCATTTGTATTCATTGGTTGGTGGTTTTGTCCCTGGGAGCTCTGGGGTGTCTGGTTGGTTGATATTGTTGTTCTTCCTATGGAGTTATAAAGACTTCCAACTCCTTCAGTCCTTTCTCTAACTCCTCCATTGGAGTCCCCATGCTCAGTCCAATGGTCAGCTGTAAGCATCTGCTCTGTATTTGTCAGGTTCTGCAAGAGCCTCTCAGGAATCAGCTATAAATGGCTCCTGTCAGCATGCACTTCTTGGCATCTGCAATAGTGTCTAGGTTTGGTGTCTGTATAGGGGATGTATCCCCAGGTGGGGCAGTCTCTGGATGGCCTTTCCTTCAGTCTCTGCTTCACACTTTGTCCTTGAATTTCTTTTAGACAGGAGCCCTTCAAGGTTAAGATTTTGGAGTTAAGTGGGTGGCCCCATCCCCCAATTGGGGGCTTTGCCTAACCTTTGGATATGGTATTTACAAGTTCTCCCTCTCCTTTGTTGGGCATTTCAGTTAATTTCATCCCTGTTGGGTCCTGGGAGCCTCTTGCTTTCCTAGCATCTGAGACTTGCTGGTGGCTACCCCAAGTTCTCTATCCCATACTGCTACAAATTCTGTTCAAATTCCTGACCCTTTATATATCATCCCCATCTCCTCTCAGAATGATCCTGCCCGCCTTTCCATCCTCCCTATTCTCTCTTTCTCCCAAGTCTCTCCCACCTTCTATTTCCTGTGAGTATTTTGTTCTCCCTTCTCAGAAGGACTGAAGCATTCATATTTTGGTCTTCCTTCTTCTAGAACTTCATATAGTCTGTGAATTACATTTTGGGTATTCCCAGGTTTGGGGCTAATATCCACTTATCAGGGAGTGCATACTATGTGTGTTCTTCTGTGATTGGGTTACCTCACTCAGGATGATATTTTATAGTTCTATCCATTTGCTTAAGAATTTCATGAAGTCATTGTTTTTAATAGCTGAGTAGTACTCCATTATGTAAATGTACCACATTTTCTGTATTCATTTCTCTGTTGAAGGACATCTGGGTTCTTTCTTGCTTCTATCTATTATAAATAAGGCTGCTATGAACATAGTGGAGCCTGTTATATGTGGAACATTTTTTGGGTATATGCCGAGGAGTTGTATAGCTGGGTCCTCAGGTACTATGTCCAGTTTCTGAGGAACCGCCAGACTGAGGAATCAGTAACTTTTGTTGCATCACACTAATACTAACTTGGAAAAATTAGTAATGCAATTGCCCTAAAATCTAAAGGAAAATGTGTTTGTGTATGTGTGTGTGTGAGTGCATGTGTGTTTATAAAAAGACAGATTATAAAGTAGAAAAAGAATATGTGTTTCAATCAATAATATGTGCATACATATTTGAACAGGATGAATATAGATGGAGAAAAGAAACAAGTATTGACACCTACAAAACAATGAATATAAAATAAAGCATGAGTTAAATTTTAATTGTGTAAGAAAATCTGTGAAAGCAACCAGCAACAATAGGCATGATTACTAACCTAAAGCCTAATTCCATAATAGCTAATTTAAAAGGACACATAGAAAAAAAAGGTAAAAATAATATACAGTAATTTCTTAGAAACATTTTATTCCAAGACATATAAAATGTTTTTTGTCAAGGTAACTAAATCTAGAATGTACCAGAAACCTGAGAGGTGAGAGACTCTCAGGACTCAAAGGGAGGGACCTTAGATGAAATACCCTACAGTGAAGAGAGGGAACTTGTAAAGCCCACCTCCAACAGAAAGCCAGGGCATCAAGTGAGGGATGGAGTTGCTATCCACACTGACCCTGAATTGTTCCTGTCTAAAAGAACTGCAGGAACAAAAGTGGAGAAGAGACTGAGGGAAAGAAGGTCCAGTGACTAACCCAATTTTGGATCCATCTCAAGAGGAGGCTCCAAGGCCTGACACTATCACTGATGCTATGATGTGCTTACAGACAGGAGCATAGCATGACTGCCCTCCAAGAGGCCCAACAAGCAGCTGAATGAAAGTTTTCAATAAAAGGAAAAGAAAGAACTATAGTCACAATGAAAAAAAAAAAGAGCTTTCATTTATGTGATCTAGCAATCACATTTTTTAGTATTTACCTGAATGAATTGAAATCGTAAATCTATACAACCCGCATATGGATGTTTGTAATAATTTCATTCATATTTCTGAAACTAAGAACTAACCATGATATCCTTCAGTAGATGTTATTGTATGTAGTGTTTCAAGATAAGTGTTAATAGATACCTAGTGATCTTAAATATATATTAATAAAGTTAACAAAAAGCAATAGCCAACTGTAACGGCTATATTCCAGGTGATTTCAACTATATGACATGGAGAAAGGACAAAATCTAACATTAGTTGTTGATACAAGTTGTGGGAGTGATAAAAGAAGGCACACAGAAAAAAAATTTAGACAGTAAAATTGCCTTCTGAAATTGCCATGACAAGTATGTACATTTACACATTATTGTAGATCTATAAAATGTGTGCCACCAAGATTCAATACCAATGTAATATTTGTATTGTGAACAAAATGCCTCTATATAGGTTCAACAGATTTAACAAAGGCAGCACTCTGATAGAGATACTGATGATTGATAGTGCTCTGCATACATGGGGCACAATGGTACTGTCTCAGTTTGGCTTTCTATTGCTGTTTTGAAACACCATGATCAAAAAGCAAGTTGGAGAAGACAGGGTTTATTAAATTTACAGTTCCATATCACAGTTCATTATCAAAAGTAATGAGAGCATGACCTCAAGCAGGGCAGGAACCTGGAGGCAGAGGAGAAGTGCTGTTTACTGGCTTGCTCCACGTGGTTAGCTCATTCTACTTCCTTATAGAACCCAAGACCACCAGCCCAGTAATGGCATTACCCATATGGACCCAATCCCTTCAATCACTAATTAAGAAGACTACCTATAGGTTTTCTTACAGCTGGATCTTATGGAGAAATTTTCCTAATTGAGGTTCCTCCCTCTCAGATGACTTTGGCTTGCATCAAGTTGATATAAAGCTATACAAGACAAATAAATAGGAAATCTCCATAGCGTCAACCAATTTTGCTAAAAATATAAAGCTGTTCCAAAAATTAACTCCTTACAATTGAGTCAAAATCAACTTAGAGACTAAAAGATGATATATCATTAATTGTTATAAAGTAACTTTATAATCTTATAATGTAAGGCAAAACAAACAAACCACCAAAACCAAAGAAAAACACAAACAAATCAATAATAAAAACTAATAAAATAATGGCAAGCATTCTTTTCTACGCAGACTATGAAGGCTATGTGATAACGTACAGGGATGCTTTTTACAGAATGAGAATTGAGGTTAGATCTGAATGATCAGTGAGTACTACATAATAAAAGTATGGAAGATGGAAGGAGAGACCCCTGGTCCTGGAAAGACTGGATGTAGGGGAACGCCAGGACAGAGTAACGAGAGGGGGTTGAATGGAGAAAAGAGGGAGGGAAGGGGGCTTATGGGACTTTCGGGGAGGGAGGAAACGGGAAAGGGGAAGTGATTTGGAATATAAATAAAAAAAAAACTTAGAAAAAAAAAAAGAAAAGAGCTGAGTCTGTTCCTATAAGTATAAATAAAGTCCAGGTGTCTGAGTATAGCTACAAGGCAGTAGTACGGAGATCTGATATTTAGGCAGAATCAAACACGAGTCCTCGTTGATTTCGGATGAAGTCTATTTTATATACAACAAGATGAAGAAGAAAACAAGGAAGAGGGAACAGAGCTGTGACCTGCTTTATTTATGTTTCCCAATGGTCATCTGGCAGCTCACATCCAATGATAGATTTTGTTTTCTCCATAATCATATAGCAAAGGGAGAGCCAATTCATTGTTTTGTGACTTTACAATATCTTCATTATGCATAATTTAGGAATACATATTTCATTTTTTCTAAAGGTGGGAAAGTTAGTTTCTATTTCTTTTTGGTTACTAAGAAAATGCAAGTGCTCTTTACCATGAAAGAAATATTATACTGGGAACCAAACAATAAGTTTCTTATTCCTAAAGCACAGATTATTGAATAGTTTTCTTACAAGTCCATGGGTATTAGTTCTCTTGAGATAGAACTCATTGAAAATATTAATTTAACTAAAGCTATAAATCCCTATTGAGAGAGAGAGAGACAGAGAGAGAGAGAGAGAGAGAGAGAGAGACTGAGCATAAAAAATCTCCCTAATATTCTAAAAGTCAATATTCAAATTATAGGAGACTTTTATCTCTAAAATATATCAAATCACCCTACATAATCTAAATGTTGTAGGAAAAATAGCTAGGTCATTAACTGCTTCCTATGCTATGAGCTATTAATTAAGCTGGGCCTGGCTGCTTCTGTACAGACAACTGGTATGCTCACTGCCAGTGTGATAGTATCAGGCCATGCAGGTTCTTTTCTATAGGTAATACATATCACTAATGGAAGAAATCTATTAGTGAATCAACATACTTCAAAGGCAATATCAAGCCTTTATTCAAAGGATCTATTCTACTGTAAGTCAACCCCAAAGGTCGTAAGTTAGAGGCCATGGTGATAAAATGAAGAAAAATAAAACACAACCATATGTGGGGAATAGTTACATAGATAGTAATTTTCCAAACTACTTTGTTCAAAGGGCAATATGATTTTTAGTAGTTATATTTTATTTTTAGTATATTTTGTTTTAGTAGTTATATTTTAAAATGGGGAAATATTTTTATTTGCAGACTTAGGCAGACTTTAGAAATCATCTGGCCCAGCTATAATTGTATGAAGACAAATTAAAACACAAGGGTTTAGGAACTATGGCAGACAAGCAGGTCTGTGACCCTGGTCCAGTGGTCTTTCAGTTCTACATCAAAGCAGAATTGGCATAATAAAAAGTCTGGCTTCTTTGACTTTCTGCAAGATGGAAAAAATGAAACGCTTTTTACTGCTTCCTTCGAGTCAGATATAGCTAGGCAGGAATCTTCCTTTGAAAGCCCTTACCAGGCTTTGTGTAATTATTTATCACTGTAGTAATAGGTTAGGGTGAAATGGAACTATGTTGTCAATCAAGAAAAATCCCATGGTAGAAATCCTGGTTTCTACAAAAACACTTCCATGTTCTGTGGGAAACTATTAAGTGTGTAGATTTTATGGCTTTCAAGGCACTCTTGGAGACTTGGCCATCTCCCAGGCATACAATAAAGCATCAGTGCTTGCCAAAAGAACACTGCTGATTTGGATTAAGTTGGACCCTAAGAGAAGTGGCATGCAGACTTCTGGTGCTTCCAGCCTACCCTTCCTTGGCAAGGGGAATTTTGAGTCTTATTATAAGTCCTTTGGGTCAAGTTGGCTTTGAGAGTCATTTGATGTCCTTGAAAGACTAAGTTAAAAAGGAAAAATTGAGTTTGAAGCAACGTGTATTTTCCATGCTAAAATCAGTTACCAATGTAAATTTCTTATGAAAAACGAAATAATAGAAATATCTTCATTAATATTTGCTTAGAGAACTCTGGTAGGGGATCAACATTTGGGCTTTAAATAAATAAAATAATAAATAAATAAAACATATAAAATATATATTAGAAAATATTTGCTTAGAAAGCAACATGCGCATTATCTTTGTTGCCATGATATGAACGTAATTCAACTGTTGTAGGGCACACCCATTAATTTGTAAAATAAAAGACCATAGATAAAACCAAAGGCTTATTTTGTTTCCCACCATTTTCTAGTTTTATTATTATCTAGACAGAAATGCAGGACTTGAGAGATGACTCAGTGTTTAAGAGCGTTTGTTGCTTTTGAAGAGGAATGAATTCAGTTCTCAGCACCCACATTCCTGCTCAAACCATCTGTAGCTATACTTCCATAGCATCTGATGCTCACTTCTTGCCTCCATGGGCATCTCATGCGCTAGGTACACATATATATCTCATATACAGGCAAAACAGTAACAGATAAAAACAAAGTTATACAAATAACTTAGCAGCAATATCAAAATAATATAAAGGTTACCTCTGAAGATATTTTTTAAACTCTATATTCTTTATCTTGAATTTTGTATATTCTAATAACTTACTAAGAGAAAGTAGAACCACGTATATATGTGTATATATATATATATATATATATATATATACATAAAATCATATTAGAAAATGTATGTAATAGTAATTTACTAGATGAAATAAAGACTATTTATATTGTCTCAAATCACGAACCTTGGGTATCAGGAGAACCTTGAGTATCAGGAAATGGAAGCCCATTTAGACAACCTTTCACTATCCTGTGAATATACAGGATATGAATAAAGTAGAATGCTTTAGAGGAAAAGATACCGAATGACTTTCCAAAGAACTTCCAAGTTAGCTCATGATGCAACACCTCCCTATAAATTAGTGAATTTCCTTAAGGAGTTACAGATCCGTAATTCAGGTGGATTCTGCTGGAGAGCAAAGGGCCAAGAAGGCTCGGGAAGAGTAACCTCAAGATGTTAATTGTCTCTTTTCCAGATAGCTGCCTCACACAGTAATGGAAGATTGGAGACACACTCAAAAACAGTTCGAACCAAAGCTGATGGCCAGATCGCTGAAACATGACACTGTCTGGAGTTCTTGTATCAGGCTGAAGATATTTCGGACACATCTGTGTTTAATGCTCCAATAGTTCATTCATACGCTTACGTGGAATCACTGCAAGAGGATTTATGGAGGCAGCTCTCCTTCATTACCACAATTTCTTAGTTTATTTGGACAAACTTGGTGTTACTGAAGAAGACAAAAACATTTATCTCCCAACTTCTTGCTACTTTTCAGTTTAATATCATAAAAGAAAAATATCTAAAAGGAAGCCATTGACTTACACGACAAAAGTCTGAGCAAGTCTTCTCATGAGAGAAATGGGAAGATGTGCAAATATAATTTACAGGTGCCAGGGATGATTATGGATGGAAAAGGGCTGGAGCTTGGGGTGAATATGGAGCCAATAAATGGATAAACATATAAATAAGATGACCCCAAGTTATAAGCACACATTCTTGATTTCAGTACTTTCCAGGGCTCCTCGTATTTATTAATAGGTTTGTGTTTCAGTTAGTTTACCTCTAAAATAAAGAAACAGCAACATTAACCTGTCCAATTAAAAACTTCCATCTTCTATAGAGGGCTAAGGTGTAAATTTTAATTCTACAAACCTACTGGAACAATCTTTCAGATTCTGCTTCTATTTAAGTAAGTTTTATTGCGTCTTATAATGTATGTAGTAGTAACTATCTTGAACACATGACTGTCCACTCAAGTTCTGTATAAAGAAACCTGTAGTTAAATTTTTACATGATCTAGGTTTAAAAGTTTCAAATATGAATTAAAAGCCATTTGATAGCACATTTAAAATCCTATTCTAAAATACAAGACAATAAAAACATTTTAAGAAAGACTTGAGAATGAAAGTAAAGGCTAACCTAAAAAATAAAAACAAAAGCAAAATATGCATCTTAGGAATATGATTTCTAAGTAGATATGGCAGATCATACTCTTTGCTAATTATAAGTATTAACCCAGAACATTTTTTATACCTATCAAAGAAATAGACATATTCAGGGATCTATGTCAAATTTTGAAAATATATATATATCTCATCACAAGTGACAAAAGGAAAAGATTCAGTTTTTCTGATGATTCTTAATTCTAAACACCTCTGTAATTTGAGAACAATGTAGTTATACACATGGAAAACTTTGGGATCTACGATATTTCTTCATTACTCATTTGATATGGTGGAAAATCTCAAATCAATCATAAAGGCAAGCCTTGAAGAACTATGACCTGTTTGTCTCATGAAGTTCATTTTTATCATGTTTTGTCTTAATGGTTTGTGTTCTGGTCACTTGTGTGATATGGGACACATACTAATTACTCCCAAAGAAGAGGATAGACTAATAATTTCCCTACCAATTAAATTAATAAAGGCTTTCAAAATATACAGCATTTTGCTCTTTATTTTTGACTGAAAAATGACTTCTTGTCAGATAATAAATCCTGATCATGGTTTCTCACAGATACGAACCACCTTTTCAGCAACCCAATTCTATGATTTTTTTCTTTTTTTGTAGAAAAAGAAATAGTGAAATAATGAGTAGAAAGCACAAACAAAACAGAATTTAAAAAAAGAGAAGAAAAATCAGAAGAAATGCGTAGAGTGTCATTTCACTTTTCATCAGACAATACACAAACCCTGAAGGAAGACTCTGTTTCATAGGATTCAGGTAGAACTTAGTATGATGGATTGTGGCTTTTAAACTGTAATGTCAAAAAATACATCTTTTGCAAACTCTTGAATGAAAAAAATATGGTAGCCAAGTAACCAGAGAAAAAGAGATATTTGTAAAAATATTCCTACAAATTAACAACAATGTTCATTTCACTCTTTTCTTTCTAGGATCAAAACCTCTTAAAAGTTTTAAACCATTATAAACAATCTCAAAAGTTTTAAACTTTTAGTTCAGGAGCTAGAAGGATGACTCAGTGGGTAAAGTGTAAGCATGAAGACACAAGTTAAAATCCCAACACTCATCTAAAAGGACCGTCTTGTCAACAGACATCTACCATCCCATTGTTGGTCAAGAGGGAGATGGGCAGGTCTCAGGGGATAATTTGCCCACCAGTAAAGTTTAAATAGTAAGTTTCAGGTTCAGGGAGAGACTCTCTCAAAATATATGGAGACAATCTAGGAAGACATCTTACATCACCATCTGGCATCCACATATTCAAGCACAGGGGAGCACTCTCATGCACACACATGTGCACAGTACACATTTTAAAGTTTCATTCCACAAAAAAATTTGAGTTCCCTGAGTCTGATGTTAACCGAGGTCTACTATCAGTCACATAATCAAAATAGGCAGAACCAAAAGTATGAAAGGATTCTATTAACCCTAAAAAGACTGTGATATATTCTACCTCCCCCATATTCTATATTTTAGAGATTTAAAAGAAATAAGCAAGTAAAACAAACAAGAAACTGGCATGGATTGCTTAGAAATCATATGATGTATATATTTAAATGAAATTAATCCCTACAAGTAGCATTTAACACACATATTTAATGTTCTATCTCAGTTGTCTTAGTCAGGGTTTCTATTCCTACACAAACATCATGACCAAAAATCAAGTTGGGGAGGAAAGGGTTTATTCAGCTTACACTTCCACATTGCTGTTGATCACCAAAGGAAGTCAGGACTGGAACTCAAGCAGATTAGGAAGCAGCAGCTGATGCAGAGGCCATGGAGGGATGTTTCTTACTGGCTTGCTTCTCCTGGCTTGCCCAGCTTGTCTTCTTATAGAACCCAAGACCACCATCCCAGGGATGGCACCACCCACAAGGGTCTAGGCCCTCCCCCCTTGATCACTAATTGAGAAAATGCCCCACAGCTGGATCTCATGGAGGCACTTCCCCAACTGAAGCTCCTTTCTCTGTAATAACTCCAGCCTGTGTCAAGTTGACACACAAAACCAGCCAGTACATCAGTTATCATGCATTTCTACTCCCCCTTTCCCTCATAATACCTCTCTTCAACCTTACCTTTTTTCATCCCTATTATAACAACAACAACAACAACAAAATTCAGCATCTTAGAAAGGAGCTAAGACAGAATTATGCTTCAGAAGATCTTAATTTAAAGGGCATAAGTAGTCACAATGGGGGGCTGATGTGGGAAGGCATTTGGCAATTTGAGACTCTGAAAACAAAAGAGCCTTTAGTTCTTAGGATATTACAAGAGTTAAGAGAACCACATCATAGGTAGCATAAAGGGCCTGGAAGAGAGAGGAAGCCTTCAATTCCAAAGAACAAAGAGAGGTCTGTACTTATCACTGTTTAGAGCCATATGGTAGATAAGTTCCATACATACAGATCTAGCCTATGGTCTAGGTATTTCAAGTTACTGATAAGTAAAGCTAAAATTCAAAGTTACCTTTGTCTGTGCAGTAGGAGTGGGGTTTGCCTTGCAGGTATAGAAGAGAGATGATGTATAAAGTGCCAATCTAGAGACTTGACAGAAACACTGAAGAGTGTTTGTTGCCTAGCATGAGCATGAGAGAATGGGATATGAAGGACTGTGATCTAATACTTTCTTCCTAACTACTTTTCCTTTTTCTTTTCTTTCCCCAGTGTCTCACTGTGGTTCAGGCAGGCCTAGAACTCAACCATGTGATGCAAGCAACACTCCCAATTATGTCAATTCACTTGCTCTGGCATCTGTAGTGCTGGGGTTAGGGTCTGATCTACTACAAAGGGGTATTGTGGTTTTGTGCTTCAGGTTTCAGGTTTGTGTTTTTATTTTTGTTGATGTTGTTAATATAGCTATTACATTACACTTAAAAGAAGTTTCTTACAGTGACTATTCCAATAGCTCTGTACCACTGTGCTCAATAAATATGTGATGCTTGGTGAATTTATTATTCAAATGTTTGTATTGAAAGGAATCTTTCTATCCTGTGGGAGGGCAGAAGGGAATGTGAAATCTGGTTCCTCTTATTGTAATGTATGGCAGATTATTTACTCAATGCTCTCAGCAGCACAAAAATTACACATAGATTTATCATTACTTCCTCTACTTTTAGACAGTTATTTAAAGCATTTTCTTATCCTGAATTCTGTTGACTCTCATGAATTATCAGAATTAAAATGCATAAATCAGTCTTTTTTTTTTTAAACCTCAGTGGAACTGATCAAAAATTTTAATAGTAGTGACCTTCACATTCTAACTTTTTTGTACTAATCTGTAGCTCACAAATACATGGATGGGTACTGATGAAAACCTTACTTTCATAGCTATAGTAGAAAAGGGTCAAGAGATAAATACTACTTTTGTTGAGTTGTTCTGCATTCAGAGCAAGTTATTTGTTCTTTATATAAGACTGACAGTCTGGGGTGAGAGGCAGAATGTTACAAAGTTCGTCAGTTTTCCCAGAACTGCTCTATGCTAAGACAGAGTCTCTTACCAAAGTTACCAATGGACATCGAGGAAAAATTATAAGCAGCAATATTAAACTTGAGTATACTAATGTTTATTCTCTCTGTGACAGATATTAGCCAGTGAACATATATAAAGTTGAAAAGATTTGGTCTAAAAAAAAATCAGAAGCAGTATTTTATATAATAATCAGTGTTCTGACTTTATAGCATGAGTTATATTGCTACCTATATAAAGTAGTATAGAGTAGATTTGATGTAATACACATGAAATGTTGCAAAAGGTTTTAGTAACCAAATCATTCTGGAGCCAAGAGTCTCAAATGTCTAATTTTATTTCAGGGAGAACAGAATCCAGATTTCCAATGTTTATTTAATGACCCAATAGTACCTGGATAATGAGACAGGTGAGGTGGGGAAGAGTGCACCATCGTCAGAGGAAACTGAACACTAGTGTCTTGTTTATTTACAGTGCAGTATAGAAGGACCCATGGCTCACAGTGCTGAAGCAAAGAGAACATTAAAAGGTACTTAAAGCCATTTGTATTCATTTTAAAATTAAAGCCATGAGACGAGGCCAAGATTTCTATTCTTTCTGACAGAGAAACAGCATTTATCAAGAGCTGAGTGCTTCGTTCTTCAAACAGTGCACAGTGGGGGGTTAGATTTTTACAAGTCTCACTCTGAAAGAGAAACAATGAAATCAGAGAATGAAGCAGTAATTAGATCATCTGGTGTCTTCATTGTCATGCTCTGGAAACGGTCACATATCCCCTTGCCTGTTTGTTATGATTTCCAATGAAAAATCCTGTCTGATTTTTACTCATCACAATACAATTTAGCTGTCACCAAATTCTTTCCCTCCTTTTAAAGATTCACTCATTATTCTTAGTGAGTTCTTTAGCATAAAATATGTCTACTCACTTTTGATGGCAATAAAATAGGTTCTTCATTTGCAGAAAAACCGCGATGTCCACATTTAATGTTGTTATTAAGCTTTTCACAGGTAGCCTCATCAGTCTTAACTCCACATCCCTGTTCATTTCCCCTTCATTTTAGCTGCACTGAATCACATAAAGAATAATCCATAATGTCACACAAATTCTGCCTATGTGATTTAGATAGGAGGAACATGTGTAGATTCATGTTGGCAGTGCATGTCCACACGCACATGTTATATTTAGCAGTAACAGAAGACTGAGTAAGAGAGAATCGGAGTTTCATATTGTCTCTCAGCATGGGGAGAAATTCAATTAGAGCCTGGAGGATAATTTCACTATAAATTTAGCACCACAAATCAGGTCCTATTTCTGTTGTATTTCTGTTAGAGAGAAATGTCCTTCCAATTGAAGTATTTCATCCCAGAGAGTGGTGATTTAAGACTCGTGGAATACTAAGATTTGTTTTCATTGTACCAGAAGGTATTATGAAATATTCTGAAGGAGGAAAGGAAAAAACAGTTCTGCCCAAATAAGGTGGCTATGAACCATAATAATGACCACTATGACTGATAACCCTAAGGGTGCAATAGTGGAAGACATGCATGGCAGTAACCAACAGTTCTCTAATGGGCTTAAGGCCCACGTAAGAGGGTACTAGAAACTGCATATCCAAGTCCCAACTTATACATATATAATACAACTTCCACAGGGAGGAAATCTGGAGGCTGGGAGGGGAGTTCTAAGCGACAGAGGATCAGAGAGTTTGCTGTAGGATTGTGTTTCACAGTAAGTCATGAAGTCTCACCAACATAACTGCCTAAATATAAGCTGAACAAAAACAGCAACAGTAGATATGGTAACATGGACATGGAAAGCTGCAGAGGCCTCAATCTTATGCTGAGAGTTGGAGAGATAATTTATCCAGAGAATGGAACACCAATTGGTTATCTGGTACAAATAGTCAGTCCTGACAACATATTGTAACATACATATTGAGTAAGATGTATTTATGTATTTAGAAACACATACATATATAATATTTACACTTTTCATATATACTCATTGATTCTATCTATCTATCTATCTATCTATCTATCTATCTATCTATCTATCTATCTATCTATCTATCTATCTATCTCTATCTCTATCTCTATATCTATCTATCTATCTATCTATCTATCTATCTATCTATCTATCTATCTATCTATCTATCTATCTATCTAGAGAATATTTATTTTGGTTCATGGTTGAGAGAATCCAGTCTTTCATGATATAGTCAGTGTTTAGGGTGAGACCAGTCAGGAAGTAAGGAGAAAGAGAATATATCTTTCTTTGCAGTGTGCATCCTTCTTTCTTCTCTTTCTCTCAGCCGATTAAGGAGATGCTTCTCACACTCAGGGTAGGTCTTGGCCTCTAAGTTAATTTCTGTGGAACCATCCTTACAAACATACCTAAGGGTGCTCTTTCTTAATCTCGTAAGTATTTTCAGTTAAGTTGATAATAAAGATTTATTATAATACTTACTTTGAAATAACAGAAAAGTCTCAAAAATTCACATTGTTTCATTAGCTCATTTATAGAGTTCTAACTTTACTAATTCACTCTACAGTAACAGAAAGGACTCAATAATTGATAGTTTCAATAGCTCATTTTTACAGTTCTAACTTTACTAATTAATTCACTCTATAAAAAGCTTATCTAATAACTCTGGTACTTATTTGAATTTTCCCCAATAATATGCATATTAGATGAATTTGGAAAAATAATGAATAGTATTATACAGTATCAACTATCATCTACTTACAAACATAATTAATACAATCACTCTTATCTGTACTCACTAAATAAAAGATCCATTCAACATTGTCTTGGAGATGTTTACCCCAGTAAATTGTCTCTATATATCTTTCTTATGTTTCTTTGCAGGTTCAGTTTTCAGTAAAAGTTAAATATTTTATATTATTTTGTGGCCGTTGTAAAGGGAGTTGTTTCCCTAATTTCTTTCTCAACCTGCTTATCATTTGTACAAAGGAAGGCTACTGATTTATTTGAGTTTATTTTATATCTGGTCACTTTGCTAAAGTTGTTTATCAGCTGGAGAAGTTCTCTGGTAGAATTCTTGGGGTTGCTTATGTATACTATCATATCATCTGCAAATAGTCGTACCTTTATTTATTCTTTGACAATTTGTATCCCCTTTATCTCTTTTTGTTGTTTTATTGTTCTAACTAGCACATAGAGTACTATATTGAATAGATAAGGGGAGAGTGGGCATCCTTGTCTCTGATTTCAGTGGAATTGCTTCAAGTATGTCTCCATTTAATTTGATATTGGTTATTGGTTTGCAGTAAATTGCTTTTATTGTGAATAGGTATAGGTCTTAAATTCCTGATCTCTCCAAGACTTTTAACATGAAGGGGTGTTGTATTTTGTCAAATGATTTTTCTGCATCTAAGGAGATGATCATGTGATCTTTTCTTTGAGTTTGTTTATATAGTGGACTATGTTAATGAATTTTCATATATTAAACCAACCTTGCATCCCTGGGATAAAACCTTCTTGATCATGGTGAATGATCATTTTGATGTGTTCTTGGATTCAGTTAGCAAGAATTTTATTGAGTATTTTTTGCATTGATATTCATAAGCGAGATTGGTCTGAAGTTCTCATTTTTGTTGGGTCCTTGTGTGGTTTAAGTATTAGAGTAATTGTGGCTTCATAGATCAAGTTAGGTAGTGCTCCTTCTGTTTGTATTTTATGGAATTGTTCGAGGAAAATTTGGTATCGGGTTTTGTTTGAAGGTCTTGTAGAATTCTGCACTAAATCCATCTGGCCCTCGGCCTTTTTTAGTTGGGAGGTTTTTAATGACTTCTCCAATTTTTGTGCGATATGGGCCCATTTAGATAGTTTACATGCTTTTAATTTAATTTTGGTATGTGGTATCTATCTAGAAAACCATCCCTTACATCTAGATTTTCCAGTTTTGTTGAGTATAGGATTTTATACTAGGATTTGATGATTTTACACCAATCAGAATGGCTAAAACCAAAACTTCAGGTGACAACACATGTTGAAGCAGAAGTAGAGAAAGAGGAACACTCCTCCATTGCTGGTGGGATTGCAAACTGGTACAACCACTTTGGAAATCAATCTGGAGCTTCCTCAGAAAATTGGAAATAGATCTACCTGAAGACATTGTTATACCACTCTTGGGAATATACCCAAAAGATGTCTCACCATGCCACAGGGGCACGTGTTTCACTGTATTCATAGTGCCCTTATTTGTGATAGCCTGTAGCTGGAAATAATTCAGATGTCCCACATCAATAGAATGGATACAGAAAGTGTGGTTCATTTACACAATGGAATATTACTCAGCTATTAAGAACAAGGACATCCTGAGTTTTTCAGGCAAATAGATGGAACTATAAATTATCCTGAGTGAGGTAACTCAGACCCAAAAGGACATGCATGAAATATACTCATGAATAAGTGGATATTATTAAAAAAAATGTACAGAATACCCATGATACATACAATCCACTGAACTTAAAAAGGTTAACAAACTGAAGAGCCCAAGTGAGGATGCTTCAGACCCACTTGGGAGGGAGAAGAAAGCAATTATAAGTGGGGAGGGAGGAAGGGATGTGGGAAGGAAAATGGAAAGGGGTGGGGGAGGAGTGGGGAGGAAAGGGAAACCTGATCTGGTACTGGGTGGGGAAAAGGACTAAAGCCCTGAAGGCCAGCAGAAAGAATGGAAACAGGCAACCTCAGGAGGTAGGAGGTTGTAGGACTCTCCAGAATTACCAGAGACCTGGGAGGTGAGAGAATCTCAGGATTCAAAGGGAGGGACCTTAAATGAAATGCCTGACAGTAGGGAGAGGGGACTTATAGAGTCCACCTCCAGCAGAAAGACAGGGCATCAAATGAGGGGGTGGGGGAGGGCATCCCACAGTCACAACTCTGACCCATAATTGTTCCTGTCTGAAAGAATTACAGAGATGGACATGGAGAGGGGCCTGAGGAAAAGAAGGTCCAGTGACAGGTCCAAAGTGGGATCCAGCTCAATGGAAGGTCCCAAGACCTGACACTATTACTGAGGCTATGGAGTGCTCACAAAAAGGGACCTAGCATGACCACACTCTAGAACACCCAACAAGCAGCTGAAAGAGTCAGATGCAGATATTTGCACCCAACCAATGGACAGAAGCAGCTGATAGCTGTTGTTGAATTAGGGAAAGGCTGAAAGAAGCTGAGGAGAAGGGCAACCCTGTAGAAGGACCAGCAGTCTCAATTAATCTGGACCCCCAAGATCTCTCAAACACTGGACCACCAACCAGGCAGCATACACGAGCTGATATGAGGCCCCCCAACATATACACAGCAGAGGACTGTCTGGTTTGTGTTCATTCAGAGATGAGGCACCTACCTGTCAAGAGGCTGGAGGTCCCAGAAAGTTTAGAGGTCAATGGGGTTGGGAATGGAGACATCCACGTGGAGAGAGGCAGGGAGGAGGTACGGGATGTGGAAGAGTTGGAGAATGGATGGGGTGGGGTAATAAAATCTGGAGTGTAAAAAAATTAATTAAAGAAAGGTTAAATATAAAAAATCAAATAAAAACAATGTCTACATACTATTGCTATGCATCCTTTTAGTATTTAAAAACAATCCAAACAATATTAACTTTTTACTACCTATTTATAGAAATGATGCTTATTTGGAAATGTGAACATCTATTTGTAATCTACTTTAAACCTTTGTTCAACCTACTGCCTTTACCAGGGAAATCTAAGGTCCTGCATCCCATTATACTGATTAATATTTTGACTTATGCATAATTATATATATATATATCTTAGTTATATCTAAATTTTTTATTCTCTCAGCCATTGTTTAATACTAGAGATTCTCAGATGAAGGAGACATGATCTCTGAATTCTTTGAGTTAGCATTTCCATATTTTTCTATCTTTATTATTTCTTTAATATATCTTGATTACAGTGTTGGAAGTTATCCCAATGTGCCACATATTTTTTGTTTTGTTTTTTGTGTGTGAGTGTATATGTGCTTGTTTTCTTACTGATCTGTTTTGATTTTAGGATTTTTTTTTTGAGAGAACACAATGTTCAACTATTGCACTGATTCAAGAATAGTTTATTAAAAGAATAGTTCTATGTTCTTGAAATCCAGAGCTTACACAAACAATACCAGTATGTGGTCCAAAGTTGATCTAAGATGCTAAAATCCTAATGATCTCTGTTATTCTTCAGGTAGGTATGCTTAACCTATTAATTGTGAAAGCTTTGAAGATGATGGTTCTTCCCAAATTGTCACTTAGTAGGAAAGAGGTTCAAGAGAAGTATCAGGATTGTTTTGTATTAGAAGCTACTTGATATTTTGATTAATTACAATGAGAAACAATTTTTTTCTTTGGAAAAAGCTAATGATATATGTACGTATGTAGATGCAAAGGGCCTTGCATTACTGGAGAGGACAAGTTCTTTAAAACTGCTAAGATCGGACTGCAAAGGGATTTGAGAATTAAGATATAAGCACTAATGAAAAAAATAAACCCCAAACCCTACAGGGGAGAAAATAAGAATGAAGTATATTTTCTTCCTGCCAAAACATGCTGTTGAGATAATAGCTACAACCCTAAAAAAATAAATAGGATGGAATTAAAGGAGCAAAATCACACTAGAAGTATGTGGTATAAACTTGAAAGACAATCCTGTGGATGCTCATAAATGGTTTTTTAGTAAACGCCATTACCAAGGAGCTATAAGGTGAACTAAAAATTAATATATGAAATGTAATGGCCATTTGGTTTCAAAATGAGCAAGTCCAGACTTCAATCATTCAAGAGATTCTTCATATTTCCTTTTTTTTTCTGACAGATACTATGTTGCAGTTACAAAGAAAAAGTAATTCCTGTGAAAAATCAGTCTAAAGATTTCTTCATGTTGCTAAAAGTATTTTTACTGTGTCAAACCTTACCATGAACTGTTTGATCTCTTTTGGTTTAATTTTTGTTGAAAAAGTATTGCATGGGTGTGATTTCATTCATTTGTGTGGTTAGTTTTCTTAACACTGTTTATTAAAAGTACTAGACATTCTTCAATAAGTTCTCTCAGCAACTTTGTCAAAGATTAGCTGACTATACATTTTTCTGACTTCTCTATGCTCCTCTTTTGACTATATGTATGCCTATCATTTAGAAATTTGACTTTTGTGTATATACCCTAAAATGTTTATATTATTATGTGATTAGAAAGCATGCATGTGTGCATTTAAAATGATCTTGGTGAGGAAACAATACAAATGTACACAAACATATAAGAAAGTGGAAAATATTGTGCCAAGTAAAATAAGCCAGTAATGTACAAAATACATCACTTTTCTATTTATTGTACTGTGATAAGCAAACCCAGAATCAGAGAATAAAATAGTTGTTTGCTTGGTCTATGGGAGTGTGGAAGAAGAAATGAGGACTTTAAGGGTTAGGTATAAAAAATAATTTGACTCAACAGTCAAAGAAAATGCAAAATGCAAAAAACTTCTAACCCAAAACATCCAGGAAATCCAAGACACAATGAGAAGACCAAATCTAAGGATTATAGGTATAGAAGAGAGTGAAGATTTACAACTTAAAGGGCCAGTAAATATCTTCAAGAAAATTATAGAAGAAAACTTCCCTAACCTAAAGAAAGAGATGCCCGTGAACATACAAGAAGCCTACAGAACCCAAATAGATTGGACCAGAAAAGAAATTCATCCCATCGCATAATAATCAAAACACCAAATGCTCTAAACAAAGAAAGAATATTAAAAGCAGTAAGGGAAAAAGGTCAAGTAACATATAAAGGCAGACCAATCAGAATTACACCAGATTTCTCACTAGAAAAAATGAAAGCTAGAAGATCCTGGGCAGATTTCATACAGACCCTAAGAGATCATAAATGTCAGGCCAGACTACTATACCCAGCAAAACTCTCAATTACCATAGATGGAGAAAGCAAGACATTCCATAACAAAACCAAATTTACACAATATCTTTCCACAAATCCAGCTCTACAAAGAATAATGGGTGGAAAATACCAACGCAAGGTGTGAAACCATACCCTAGGAAAAGCAATAAAGTAATCATCTTTCAACAAACCGAAAAGAAGATAGCCACACAAATAGAATTTCACCTTTAACAACGAAAATAACAGTAAGCAATAATCACTTTCCTTAATATCTCTTAACATCAATGGTCTCAAATCCCCAATAAGAAATCATAGACTAACAGACTGAATACATAAACAGGACCCCAACATTTTGTTGCATACAAGAAACCCACCTCACTGACAAACACAAGTCACTACTTCAGAGTCAAAGTTTGGAAAACAAATTTCCAAGCAAATGGTCCCAAGAAACAAGCTGGTGTGGCCATTCTTATATCAGATAAAATCAACTTCCAACCAAAAGTTGTCAAAAAAGATAAGGAATGACACTTCATACTGGTCAAAGGAAAAGTCTACCAAGATGAACTCTAAATTCTGAACATCTATGCTCCAAATGCAAGGGCACCCACATTCATAAAAGAAACTTTACTAAAGCTCAAAGCACACATTGCACCCCAAACAATAGTAGTGGGAGACTTTAACACCCCACTCTCAACATTGGACAAATCATGAAAACAGAAACTAAACAGAGACACAGTAAAACGAACTGAAGTTATGGACCAAATAAATCTAACAGATATTTATAGAACATTCCATCCTAAAGCAAAAGAATATACCTTCTTCTCAGCACCTCATGGTACCTTCTCCAAAACTGACTGTATATTTGGTCACAAAACAGGCCTCAACAGATAGAGAATTATTGAAATAATTCCATTCACCTTATCAGATCACCATGGCCTAAGGCTGGTCTTAAGTTCAAACAAAAACAATGGAAAACACACATACATGTGGACGTTGAACGATGCTCTTCTCAATGATAGCTTGGTCAAGAAAAAATAAAGAAATTAAAGACTTTTTAGAATTTAGTGAAAATGAAGGCAAATCATACCAAAACTTATGGGACACAATGTAAGCAGTTCTAAGGGGAAAACTGAAAGCTCTAAGAGCCTCCAAAAATAAAATGGAGAGAGCTTACACTAGCAGTTTGAGAGTGTATCTGAAATCTCTAGAACAAAAAGAAGCAAATACACCCAAGAGGAGTAGATGGCAGGAAATAATCGAACTCAGGGCCAAAATCAACCAAATAAAAAGAAAAAAAAACTATACAAGGAATCAACAAGATAGATAAGCCTCTAGTCAGACTAACCAGAGGGCACAGAGGCACTACCCAAATTAATAAAATCAGAAATGAAAAGGGAGACATAACAACAGAAACTGTGGAAATTCAAAAAATCATCAGATCCTACTACAAGAGGATCTTTATACTCAACAAAATTTGAAAATCTGGATGAAATGGACAATTTTCTACATATGTACCAGGTGCCAAACTTAAAACAGGATCAGATAAACCATCTAAATAGTCCCATAAGTCCTGAGGAAATAGAAGCAGTTGTTAATAGTCTCACATCAAAAAAAAAAAAAAAAAAAAAAAGCCCAGGACCAGATGGGTTTAGTGGGGAATTCTATCAGATCTTCAAAGATGAGCTAGTACTGATACTCTTCAAATTATTCCATGAAATAGAACCTCAAGGAACACTACCCAACTCATTCTATGAAGTCACAATAATGGTAATACCTAAACCAAACAAAGATCAAACAAGGAAAGAGAACTTCAGATCAATCTCCCTTATGAACATTGATGCAAAAATAGTCAACAAAATTCTGGCCATCCGAATCCAAGAATGCATCAAAACCATAATTCACCAAGATCAAGTAGGCTTCACCCCAGGGATGCAGGGATGGATCAGTATACAGAAATCCATCAATGTAATCCACTCCATAAACAAATTAAAATAAAAAAACCACATGGTCATTTCATTAGATGTTGAAAAATATTTTGACAAAATTCAGCATTCCTTCTTGATAAAAGACTTGGGGAAATTGGGAATTCAAAGTCCATAGCTAAACATAGGGAAAGCAATATACTGCAAACTGGTAGCCAATATCAAACTAAATGGAGAGAAACTTGAAGCAATCCCACTAAACTGGGGACCAGACAAGGCTACCCACTCTCTCCATATCTATTCAACATAGTACTTGAAGTCCTAGCCAGAGCAATCAGACAACAAAAGGTCAAACGTATACAAATTAAAAGGAAGAAGTCAAAATATCACTCTTTGCAGAGGATATAATAGTATACTTAAGCGACCCCAAAACATCTCCCCGAGAACTCCTAAAGCTGATAAACAACTACAGCAAAGTGGCTGGATATAAAATTAACTCATACAAATCAGTAGCCTTCCTCTACTCAAAGGATAAACAAGCTGAGGAAGGAATTAGGGAAATGACACCCTTCACAATAGTCACAAATAATATTATATACCTTGGTGTGACTCTAACCAAGCAAGTAGAAGATCTGTATGACAAGAACTTCAAGGCTCTGAAGAAAGAAATCAAAGAAGATATCAGAAGATATCAGAAGACCTCAAGATCTGCTACAGAGCAATAGTGATAAAAACTGTTTGGTATTGGTATGGAGACAGGCAGGAAGATCAATGGAATAGAATTGAAGACCCAGAAATGAACCCACACACTTATGGTCACTTGATATTTGACAAAGGAGCTAAAAACATCCAGTGGAAAAAAGACAGCATTTTTAACAAATGGTGCTAGATCAACTGGAGGTCAGCATGCAGAAAGATCTCCCATGCTCATGGATTGGCAGGATTAATATAGTAAAAATGATCATCTTGCCGAAAGCAATCTACAGATTTAATACAATTTCCATTAAAACTCCTAATCAATTCTTGATAGAGCAAGAAAGAGCAATCTTCAAATTCATCTGGAATAACAAAAAACCCAGGATAGCTAAAACTATTCTCAAGAGTAAAAGAACTTCTGGGGGAATCAGTATCTTGGACCTCAAGATCTGCTACAGAGCAATAGTGATAAAAACTGTTTGGTATTGGTATGGAGACAGGCAGGAAGATCAATGGAATAGAATTGAAGACCCAGAAATGAACCCACACACTTATGGTCACTTGATATTTGACAAAGGAGCTAAAAACATCCAGTGGAAAAAAGACAGCATTTTTAACAAATGGTGCTAGATCAACTGGAGGTCAGCATGCAGAAAAATGTAAATCGACCCATTCTTCCATTTGGTTTTTTTTGGTTTTTCGAGACAGGGTTTCTCTGTGTAGCCCTGGCTGTCCTGGAACTCACTTTGTAGACCAGGCTGGCCTCGAACTCAGAAATCCTCCTGCCTCTGCCTCCCAAGTGCTGGGATTAAAGGCGTGCGCCACCACCGCCCGGCAAATCGACCCATTCTTATCTCCTTGTACAAAGCTCAAGTTCAAGTGGATCAAGGACCTACACATAAAACCAGATACACTGAAGCTTATAGAGGAGAAAGTGGGGAAGAACCTTGAACACATGGGCACAGGGAAAAAAATCCTGAACAGAACAACAATGGCTTATGCTCTAAGAACAAGTTTCGACAAATGGGACCTCATAAAACTGCAAAGCTTCTTTAAGGCAAATGACACTATCAATAGGACAAAACAGCAACCAACAAATTGGGAAAAGATCTTTACCAATCCTACATCCGATAGAGGGCTAATATTCAGTGTATACAAAGAACTCACGAAGTTAGACTCCAGAGAGTCAAATAACCCTATTAAAAAACGGGGTACACTGTTAAACAGGGAATTCTCAACTGAGGAAACTTGAATGGCTCTGAAGCACCTAAAGAAATGTTCAGCATCTTTAGTTATCAGGGAAATGCAAATCAAAACAACACTGAGATTCTACCTCATACCAGTTAGAATGACTAAGATGAAAAGCTCAGGAAACAGCAGATGCTAGAGAGGATGTGGAGAAAGAGGAACACTTCTCCATTGCTGGTGGGATTGCAAGCTAGTAAAACTGCTCTGGAAATCAGTATGGTGGTTCCTCAGAAAATTGGACATAGTACTACCTGAGGATCCAGCTATACCACTCCTGGGCATATACCCAGAAGATGCTCCAACATGCAATAAGGACATATGCTCCACTATGTTCATAGCAGCCTTATTTATAATAGTCAGAAGCTGGAAAGAACACAGATGTCCTTCAACTGAGGAATGTATACAGAAATTGTGGTATATATACACAATGGAGTACTATTCAGCTATTAAAAACAATGAATTCATGAAATTCTTAGGCAAATGGATTGAACTAGAAAGTGTCATCCTGAGTGAGGTAACCCAATCATAAAAGAACACACATGGCATGCACTCACTGATAAGTGGATATTAGCCCAAAAGCTCAAAATAAAAAAGTTACAATTCACAGACCACATGAGGCTCAAGAAGAATGTAGACTGAAGTGGGGGTGCTTTGGTTCCTCTGAGAAAGGGAACAAACTACTCACAGGAACTATTTTTTTTAACATCTTACAGATTTCTTTTAATGTTCTTCTCAGTTTGATAACAACCAAATACTAACAAAACTTGGATAAGAGCATTGATTAATACATTGATGGAAAAGACAGTACATTTTGCTTACATTTCCCAAACCTAAAGGATGTTTCTATTCAGGAACACACACTGTAAGGTTGACTATTTTCTTTATATATTTTACAGGTTGTGGGACTAAGACTGAGGAACAGAACAATTTGAATAAAATAGTCAACCAGTAGGTTGACTAACACATATTACATATAGGCAACAGTAAATAAATTCAGATGGTTGTATTTATAAATATATATGTTTGTGTGTGGGTGTGTGTATAACAAAAATAACTAAGAGTATAAGAGTCCATGAATTTGAGGTGGAATACACAAGAAAAGTTTGAAGAGAGGGAAAGGAAATTTTATATATATATATATATATATATATATATATATATATATATATATGGTGTGTGTGTGTGTGTGTGTGTGTGTGTGTGCGTGTGTGCGTGTGTGCTGAAGGTTGTAGTCTTTGTTCAAAATCACATTCTGCATGTCAGCTCACAGGAACTATTATGGAGACAAAGTGTGGAGCAGAGACTGAAGGAAAGTCCACCCAGAGACTGCCCTACCTGGGGAGTCATCCTATAAACAGTCACCAAACCTGGACACTATTATGGGGAGGAAGTACATACTGAAAGGAGCCTGTTATGGTTGTCTCTGGAGGGGCCCTGCCAGAGCCTTACAGATACAGAGGCAGATGCTAGCAGCCAACCATTGAACTCAGCAAAGGAGGAGTTGGAAGGCAGACTGGGGGAGCTGAACGGGTTTGCAGCCCCAAGGGAAAAATGATGATGTTGGCCACCCAGATGCCCCAGGACTCCCGGGGACTAAACCATCAACCAAGGGGTACACATGGTTCCAGCCAAAAGTGTGGCAGAGGAATGCCTTGTCGGGCATTAGTGGGAGGGGAAGTCCTTGGTCCTGTGAAGGCTCAATAGATGCCCGGCATAGAGAAATCCAGGGGGAGTAGGTGGTAGTGGATTGGGTGGAGGGACATATACTTGGAGGCAGGGGGTGGGAGGAGGTGTTGGGAGTTTTCGGGGAGGGGGGAAACTGGGAAAGGTTTTGGGATTTGAAATGTAAATGAAGAATATATTCAATAATTTTTTTTTGCTGTTTTTTGTTTTCTGAAACAGAGTTTCTCTGCGTAGCCCTGACTGTTCTGGAACTCACTCTGTAGACCAGGCTGGCATTGAACTCAGAAATCTGCCCTCCTCTGCCTCCTAAGTGCTAGGATTAAAGGCGTGCACCACCACCACCCGGCTAATAAAAATTTTTATTTAAAAATAGTTCTTGAATGTTTCTTCAAAAGTATTTGTAGAAGAAATACTACAAAGAAGATCTTTTAACATAAAAATGGAAAAGCATACTTCATGAATATAAATGGATAGGGTTCTTTCTAGAATGCAGATTTAAGGTCCAACTGTGACATTTCATTCATTGATTGTGTAGAGAGCTTGAAGGCTGTCCACCTACTCAGGAAGGTATATCCACTTTTTAAGCTTTGGTGAAGAAAGAGGAGGATGTACCTCTTTAATGGGATTGTCTACCTTTCCTTCCAAGAACATCTGTCCCCACGTTCAGTCCTTTACATAGTTTCAGCCATGCAATGTTTAAGTCTACACAGTGTAATGTCGCCTCACTGTTCCTTTTGTCCCTCTCTGTCCTAAACACGCTCGCCAGGACAGTCCAGGCTTCACTTTTAGTGAAGTTCCTCTCTGTGCCACCCGGTGGTTTTCTGCCAGGTGGTTAACCTCCCATGCCAACTTAACTCAAACCAGAATCATACTTTCTTTTTCTTGTCTCTCTTTTCCTTTGCTAAGGAGTTGATGAGATTTATAGTTTGCTACCTTAGGGTTTTTCTTTTAAACTTGTCCTTGAGCTAGAAAAAAAAATGGGCATCTCAGAAGCATTCCCTCACTGCTTTGTGTCTCTTCACCTCAAGTTTCACATTTATCCATTCTTTATTTTTTGGAATGGGTGTTTATCATGGGTGCCTTATTGTTGTTTCATTGGTCACTGGTATGTGTTTCATTGGTCACTGGTATGTGTTTCATTGGTCACTGGTATGTGTTTCATTGGTCACTGGTATGTGTTTCATTGGTCACTGGTATGTGGTCCTTTAGTCTATGAAACTGAAACACAGCAGTACAGAAGTGATCCTGATCAATAGGACTGTCTGCCTTTCATTCAGTCTGGACTTTGAAATGAGAGCAGTAGTAAAATAGGGCTTATATTGTTCCATTTAGAAATGAGATGAACCTGCTATAAGCACAGGAAAGGGAACAAGTTCATAAGTAGGGGGCCAATCTGAGGCAAAAACTACTTTTTTCTACACAAAGATGGAAAGAAAAGAAGATACCCCCCCCAAGAAAATACCTATTTTAAAACACAAAATTAGATACAGTTTAAATTCCTTCCATCTTTATGTGACTATGATTTAGGAAGCGTCATGTGCTCTATCCAAGCACAGTCAATGAAAGCATGACCAAGGCTTGGTCCATTACAGCTCACTGAGATTAAAAAACCATGATGCCCTTAGATCTATCAGCAGAGTTTGCATCATCCTGATTGTGCAGACCGTGTGGCAATATGGAGAAGAACAATGGTGCTAAATAGCTCTATCTGCCATGGATGTGAAAGAGAAATGAATTTATTTTGTGTAGGTTTTTGATTTAAAAAATAGTTATTATTTCCTGAGATCAAAACATAAAGTACCACTTTTAGAATCAATCATTTATAGATTTATTAATGATCAATAAATACCTTATAATTGCCGGGCGGTGGTGGCGCACGCCTTTAATCCCAGCACTTGGGAGGCAGAGGCAGGAGGATTTCTGAGTTCGAGGCCAGCCTGGTCTACACAGTGAGGTCCAGGACAGCCAGGGCTATACAGAGAAACCCTGTCTCAAAAAAACAAAAAAAAAATACCTTATAATTATTCTTCTAAAACGTTCCTCTTTGTGGATAATTCCTCTTCTAAAAGGTACCACTGTGTAAGCCATTACAATCCACATATAATGTTAGCCTTTTCACTCTTTGCAGTTAGCGATTTTAAGATCCTTGTCAACAGTTTACATAAAACCTATACACATAATACCATATCTAAGTTATTAAATGGCTTACTAGCTATCAGATAAAATGACTCTTCTCATATTGATTTGGGAAATGAGGCAGAAATAGCAAAATAATGAAAACCTACTTCTGAATTCATATTTGGAAGTGTCAGACCTGTATTTAGGCCAATACAATCAGACTCGAGGATTATAATCTAGTCTTTGAATTGGGCTGTGATTATAGAGAAACTCATACTGTCCCAATTGCTGTTTTCAACAACATCCTGTATGTTGGTGCTATTTGTATTATAAGCACAAAATTACTATGATTTAAAAAATATGGATGAGGTATGGGGACATTTACATCACAAAAGAAGTTCTTAGTGTCTAAAGGAACCTAGCAAAAAATATATCAGTGAACAAAGACACCTTTTTCATCCTAAGTAGAGTTACATTTACAGAAATGCAAAGATTCACATTTATGATGTGGATGTGTAGGGCAGCACTTCATTTACTTTACCCCAAATTTATAGTTTGCGAATACTAGACTTGTGATTCTTCAAATATTTCCATGGATTAAAACACTGTTTCTCTGAAGTAATAGGAAACTTTTCAGAGCTCATAAAATAAAGCTCTATTTCTGGCCCCAACATTGCTCATAAATTATCTTACATTTGCACCATGTGTTGGTGTAATTTCCTTTTATCATAATTTCCTAGTAACATGGTTTATGACCTTTCTGTTTGTATTTATAAGATTTTTTTTGTTCCTATATAATAGTATGTTTGTTTCAAGTGTTCCCCTTTTATTCCTTCCTTGCCTTATACACTGAACTTATTCAAGAGGTACTTGAATATGCAACATTATTATGGTTTATGTAAATTACTAATAGCTATATTCTGTGTTTGAACAATCCCTGAAACATACAGGACACTAAACAAGTACTTAGGAAAAATGAACCCAATGGTCAAGAGTGTTCTCAGATGAACATCTGCTACAAACTGAAGCCTAATAACAGGAGGACATATGTGTTCCTGCAACAACAACCACCACCACCATGTGAATCACAGGAAATCTTGTGAAACAGGCCTTAAGTTGATATCCACAGGACTGCTAGGTTTATATATAAAGGATTCAATAAATGAACAAATTATGCAAGCTGGTATGGATATACATGACATTCTAATTAAGGAACAATCTGAGGGTAGAAACTGTCAGTAGAGCCACATAGTTTCTGTAGCTGAAACATGTTCCAGTAACTAGACAGTCTAAGATCTTGTGTTCATCTGGAGGTTCTCATACTGCTCATGGAATGCAGAAGCATTCTTCTCTATATGAGCACTACAAAGTTCTCCTAAATCAACTTCAGGGCAGGAAGCAAGCAATAGGATAAGTGGCTCTCTTGAGACTCTAGAGAAATCATTGCTGGTTAAATGAGAGCACATAAAATTAAAAGAAAAAAAAAATCATCAATTAATTAACCTGAACTGAGAGTACTATATGTCCTTAGGGTTCCATGTATTCTTTTCTTCTAAAATATTCCCTTCTGAAAATAACTGCTTTCAATCATAGGCCAAAAATGGAAGTATGCATAGGTACTAAGGGACATTGTCCATTTATTTAAATCACTTAGATGTTAAAAGTTCATGATGTTTAAAATGTGTGACTAAATTAATTTTTCTGGCATAAGTGAACTTTAATATTATTAAATATATATCAATATACACATACACATACACATAAAGTTATAATTCCACCCATATAAATACTTTTTAGCCCTTTATAGAGCTAGTAGTATCATCCACAGGCAAAACTTCATTCTCTTGGCTATACCTCTATGGACAGCTCTCAGATCAGATTTTAAGTGTCTCTTTCTCTAGTCCAATGCCACAGATAAGATAATACAAAGTGCAGTGACCACTAATAAAAGAAACTGGGCTCTAGCTGCAGTGATGAGACTCAACATTCTCATGGTCTTACTTTACAAAGGTCACTTTGTGAACTTTAAGTGTACCAAAATATTTAGTCTCTTAATAGTTTCAAGACAATCTAATGTAACTTAATTAGAAGTAACAGAAACCTTCCTTTAGGACAATGCTATTTCTGATGAAAGTGAAATAGGTAATTTTGAATGTAAAACTTCCTCATGGTATATAGTAGTTGGCACTAAGAGAGAATACCTTACTCTGTACCTGCCAATAATAACATTCTCCTCTGGTCCACTGTCATTTCGAAGTGAGTGATACTTCAGTTCTCAGGAGTTCTCAAGTATTGCAAATTTGAGCTATTGTCCCAAGGCTGAAAATGTTATTGCTTCTTTTAGGAAGCCTCATGGAAAAGCTAGTTTGTGGACATAAAGTTAACTTCGAGGGAGAAGTAGTCTGAGAAACTGGAGTTTCTGTTCTTGTGGCTGATCAGCTTCTGCTTTGTGGCTTAAAATTTTCTTTTCTCCAAACTAAACAAGCTAGACTTTCTTCATGCAAACCCAAGAACACCCTAACTAATAAAGCTACAAGAGCTGTATAATTACTTGCTTGCATTATTTTGTCAGTCGAAATTTTTCCTGTATCAACCAGTTTTATTTCTTCTAAAGAACTTGGATTTTTGTCTGCTTTATGGCTCTGGTGTCTTTTGTGCATAGAGACACTATTAATTTTATAGTGACAAGTGCTATAGATCTTATTTTTTCTATACATCTTTTGGTGAGCTAAAATAAAATTAGCAATGCTTTAAACTACTCAATATTCATTTGTTTTGTTTAACAGTTTATTATGCAATTGCATTTTCTATAAGCAATTGAATAATTTTTATTTTTATTGATTGCAATGTTATAGCTGCAATTATGGTAGAATATATAAAAATTACAAAAATTGTAAATCAATACTATTGCCAAAAAGTCCAGTAGAATTAAAGAACTAATAATTACTATAATGATTTTATTCAAACATTTAAAAGAATTTCGTACATATAATACAAATAGGTGTGGGGCAGTAGTCCATGCAAGAAAACTTGGTAAGGTGAGTAGGTTCAGAAACCTTATACCTGAGGATTGTAAGTGTTTGACCTACTCGAGACCAGTTTCCCAGCATGGAACACACGACCACAACTCCCCACATAAGAACATGACCACTGGTCACATAGCAGAGAACACAGAGTTCTCCATGCTAATGAGGTATTTAGATGGACCATGAGGATTTAGTCAATAAGGTTCACTACCTGGACATTCCTTCCTACAAAAAGTATTTAATCTCTGGTCCTGGGGAAGTTGTGTACACCCATTTTCCACGATGAACAATGAATAAACAGTATGGACAATCAAGAACTGTCTCTCTCATCAAGAACTGCTGAAATACCCAATGAAGGGGAGATAGAACTTGTAGAGACCACCTCCAGTAGATAAGCATGGCCTCCCAGTTGAGGAATGGTGCCCCCCTGTCCCCATCTCAAAAATTTTAACCCAGAAGTGTTCCTGTCCAAAGGAAAGACAGGAAAAAAAAATGGAACAAGACTGAGAGAAAGGTCACCCAGAGACCACCTCACCTAGGAATTCATCCCATCTGCAGACACCATACCAAGAAACTATTGCTGATTCCAAGAAATGCTTGCTGACAGGAGCCTGGTATGAATGAATGTTCCCTGAGGTTATACCAGCCAACCATTGGAGCCCAGGGATGCCCATAGAAGAACCAGTGGAAGGACTGAAGGGGCTGAAGAAGAATGCATCCCCATAGGAAGAACAATATCAAGTAACCAGACCTCGTTCCCCCTGCCCTCCGCCCCCAGAACTCGCAGGGACTTAACCGCCAGTCAAAGAGTAAACAAGGAGGGATCAATGGCTCCAGATACATATGTAGCAGAGGATGGCGGAATCTGGCATCAATAGGAGGAGAGGTCCTTGGTCTTGTGGAAGCTTGAAGCCCCAGCATAAAGGGATGCCAGAGCAGTGAGGAGGGAGTGGGTGGGTGGGTAGAGGAGTACCCTCATGGAGGAAAAGGAGAGGAGGAGAGGGGGATGGGATGGAGCATTTGTGGAGGGGAAACCAGGAAGGGGGCTATCATTTGAAATATAAATGAATAAAATGATTAACAACAATGACAAAGAACTGCCCTGGGAGCCATGGAGGAAGCCTTTGTCTTACAGTGCCATACTGTCTATGTCTCTAAGCAGAAGGCCCCTCACCACTCCTGGATATTCAACCCCTGAGTTCCCCATCCCCCTGGTCTGGCCTCATTTTAGGCCTGCAAGGGACCCTACATTCCCAATGCCACGAAGTTTCCAGTGGTTACTGAATGCCCAGAAGTTTGGGAACCACTGACTCCTCAGTCTAATCCTATGTCTTTTCTCACCCAGGTTGGGGTCTGCAACTTATACTGCATTCTCTCAGTCCTAGCAGTGAATCAGAGCTTTCCATGCACTCATCACCCTACAGTGTGGTATAGGGTAAAATGCATTCTAGCATCCAGAATTTCATTTGTACTAGTAAAGTTCACACACACCAGTGGCTAGACAGAACATGAAACCACATAGTGGTCCCATGTATATTTTAATGATGGAGGGACTATCCAATTTAATAAAATATAAGTTTCCTTAGTACAAGAGAGATTTATCTGTGGACAGAGTTTATGAGGAAAGAAGTTGTATGTGAATAATAATGCCAAAAATATGGAAAAGAAAAATATGAAAGGTAGTTGACTTAAAGTGAAATGCATAAGAATAAATCCAAGTAAAAGTAAGACAGGTTTTGATGTGTTTATAAAAAGATGAAGAAGTATAAGATATGTTCTATGGGGGTATGGTGAGGTGTGGGGGAATGGGGTGCCTTGGGGGCAGGCCCATGCCAAGGCATCCCTTCCCACTGAGGGACCAGTCACAGAATGGTATAGTATAGAATTTATTCAGGGTATGGAGAGGAGAGTTAAGAGGGTAGTAGAGGCAGAGAAAGGCAGAGAGAGAGAGAGACAGAGAGACAGAGACAGAGAGACAGAGAGGGGGGGAAGGGAATTGAAGGGAAGGGAAGGGAAGGGAAGGGAAGGGAAGGGAAGAGAAGAAAAGAGAAGAGAGAGAAAGAGAAACAGAAATAGAGGCCAGCCATGGCCATGAGCATGTGGAGAGAGATGGGGGAAGGGAATGGGAGAAAGGAAGAGCCCAAGAGTGCAAGAGAGAAGCAAGAGTTAAGCAATAATAGTAAGAGAGAGAAGAGGGAGCAAACAGCCCCTTTTATAGTGGGCCAGGTCTACCTGGCTGTTGCTAGGTAATTGTGGGGTGGAGTTTAGACAGAGTGTTATCAGGCTTCATTCTGCTTGTTTGTTGCTCTATTCAAAAGTAAAGGAACCTATCTACAAATGCATGGAGATCTCATATAGAGATACAGATAGGAGTTCTTTTTAAATGCTAAGGAAGGGAAGAGCTCTTGGGTATTCCTCGCTTATGCTAAGGAATAGGATGAAGGCAAATGTAAAGGGAAACCTTTACTGTTTCATCTATTAAGAGGAAATTGTGGTTAAGTGAAGGAAAGGAGCAGAGGGGCTTGTGCTTCAGTGTAGCCTCTCTCCCTGTGATTATAATGAAATCAAAGCAACAGACCTTGCCTTGCTGATAAGTTTATGTTTCTAAAAAATGTAAATACTATGGTCTTCTAGGTCAGTTCTTTCACAAATGGTCCTCACTGAATTTTCAGGTAAAGAAGTACAAATTTTTTTTAAAGATTTATTTATTTATTATATGTGAGCGCACTGTAGCTGTCCTCAGACACTCCAGAAGAAGGGGTCAGATCTCGTTACAGATGGTTGCAAGCCACCATATGGCTGCTGGGATTCGAACTCAGGACCTTCGGAAGAGCAGTCAGTGCTCTTAACCGCTAAGCCATCTCTCCAGCTCCCAAGAAGTACAAATTTTTGTTGCTTGTGTTTATTCATAAAGAGCATCTTTGTTCCTTCCTGTGAACTTTCCATGAAGATATCAAGAAGAGCACAGATCTATAGCATCACGTAGGGGAAAGAGGTAGTTAATTCTATTCATTTTTTTTCTCCCTCCATCCCTTTCTTTTAGTTCTGCATGTGAACCCTTGGTTTATTGTACATGTTCGGGTGTGTTTCTAAGTAAATGTGAGATCAGAGCACAACTTTGAATGTTGTTCCTCAGGTGTAATACATCTTTTCTCTTTTTCTGAGATGGGATCTTTCACTGACCTGGATCTTGCAATGTAGGCTAACCTGACTGGGAATCTCAGCAATCCATTTGTCTCTGCCTCCCTACTGTTGGGTTTGCGGGTAGATTTTCTTGAGTTTGACTTCTTCAAGTGGGTTCTAAGGATTGAACATAGGTCCTCCTGGTTTGTGTGGTAATCCTTTCAATAACTGAGATATCTCTCTGGCTATTAACCTTGTTCTGGAGATAGCATCCAGACTGGTACAAACTAGAAAGTTTGATTTTCTTTCCTGGGTGGTAAAAAAAAAGACCTCTGGCTGAGGTCAGGAGGGTTAAAGAAGCTAGACATTAGGAGTAGATGCCATTAATAAAAAACTGGGATAACTTAGTAGGAACCAATGATAACTATAAACTAATTATCAAGAAACATGTCAAAGGTACATATTACCAAGAAGAGGTAAGTGGACTGGAACCAAATACTTTCAAGTAGCATTGAGCAAAATGTAGATTGGGGAAGTTTTAAGCAAACTTATTTGCTTTTGAATCTATAATTTTTTAAAAAGGGTTTGTTAGAGCTGAAAAGAGAGTCTGAGAAGATTTTGTTTTCTTCCACAAGAATTATATAAACTCCCAGGAAACAAATAAAAATACACAATATTCCTACCTAAATCAGCAAATTACCGTTAGTTTGAAGGATGCTTTGGTTCAATTCCAGTTGGAATTGGTTTGCTCAATCTCTAGCTTCCAGGAAAAGATAACATATTAACAAGTCATAGGCAACTTTTCTTAAGAACCATTGGGAAACATCAGTGACTCATTTGGGGGAGTAAACAAAAGGATTTTAAAAAGCTATTTCACAACTATAAATGTACACTACAAATCTCTTTCTCACAGAACGTTGTAAAACATTTGCCAAAGAGGAAAAGGAAAAGAAACCAAAATGTTTTTTGAGAAAAGCTCAGAGGAAATCAGTAAAAGTAGAAGAACTTTAACAGTGAAAATGTTTTGCTTTCAAATAAAGTTGGAAGTATATCACTTTTATTTTGGTTGGTTTTGCATTATATGCCCCTCCCCCCTTCTTATTTATATACTTCACATTGAGTGTCAAAGAATATCTGGTAGGCAAGCCTGGGGTGCTTACTTTTCAACAGTAATGGACTGATTTTTTTGCATTTCTTCAAGGTTTTCTCAGTCTCATAATTAGACCAAAGTCTTTTATATATTTGAACTTTGAGGTTCAAAGTAGAGGATTCATCTGACATGATAATAAAGAGTATATTAATTTGCTTATTGTGCTCTTGTCTTGTGTTTGAAATAATTAGAAATGTATACAAAATGTACAAGTGGGTGAGAATAGCAAGAGCCTCCTTATCCCAGAAACACTCACAACTCTCAATGCTCTGACAACCTTTGTTTCTTTGCCTTCTCATTTTCTCTCTATGCAATTCCATTTTTTTCTTTTGTTTTTTTTCCTAAAAGAGTATCTTCTAAGTCTACAATGTTCTACTGTATACCACAAAAGCAAGGGCACATGATCTACAGTCTATATTTCATTCAGAGAATTCACACTGAAGGTACCACTAACCAAATCAAAGATCCTTTTTCTAGAACAGTAGTACTGTGATCTTTTGTTCCAGTAAGCCAGCAAGATTTGTTCTGCATTAGCTAAAAGGACTCACCAAATTCCTTGAAACTAATCAGCCATTACCTATCTCTCCTTTCTGTGTATGTCTTTTTGTTCCCATTAATTAATTGATTGATTAATTAATTAATTAACTTTACATTCTGATCACAGCACCCCTCTGCTTATCCCCCTCCACCATAAACTGTCTCACCTTCCCTCCTCTTTACCTTGTCCTCTGAGAAGGGAGAGGCCCTTGCTGTATAACAAACCACCTTGGTATATCAAGTCACTGCAGGACTAGGCACATTCTCTCCCACTGAGGTTATACAAGTCAGCCCAGTTAAGGGAACAGTATAAGGAGGCAGGCAATAGAGGGACACCCCCCTGTTCCAGTTGTTAGGGGACCCATATGATGACCAAGCTGCATATCTGCTATATATATGCTCTCTCTATATATATATTGATATATTGTGGGTTGCTTGTTCAGAAGACAGAGAAATGCTGCTGGAGTACTTGATAAATTTGAATGTGGTCTTTAAGCCAAACAGTGTTCTGTCTTGGTATAATCTACTAATATCTACTCTGTTTGTCCTCTTGTTGGAGGCTATTTTAATTTCATAAACATTTTATTGATTATCAAGCTCCTACTAACTAGCATTTATGTCTGTTGATTATTTTCATTTCAGGTGGATGACCACTCTGGTGGCTGGCAAATCATATTGTACAATTTTCTTCATATTTATTACCTGTTCTATTGTAATATTTTTTCTTCTGTATGGACATAAATGAGTAATATATTTATATAAATATGTGCAAACATTTATTTCTGTTTATCAATTTATTTATGAAAGTATGGAGTAATTAACTTGTGTTTTATCCATTGAATTATCATATAATATTTTCATTATTTTATTAATGCTCACATCATTATAGGTTGATGCTTCCACCATGCTTATAGCTTTTGCTTACTCTCTGGAATAACATGTTAGATACTCATCTAAAATGTTCATCCTGTATTCACTGGTCTCAGCTCCCTAATAAACCACTTCTCCAAAACATCATACTTCCTTTAAAATAAGCTTATTGATTAAAAGTAAATTCTTATTGTTTGGTTTGCATATTGATACAGTGACTCCATTCTTCATGGTTTCTCTTAGCAAAAGGAATATGGACTATCTACAGGCATAAATGTATATGTACTTACAATTTATATAAATTATATACTTATAAAGCATCAGAGGCATAAAATCTGCTTATAAACTTATGCTTTTGTGTATATGTACATAGTTGTGCATATATTTAACTTTCATATACATTTATGCATACACATTCCTGGAAGTCTGAACTTCTCTTTGCAATTTACTTATCACTTTGTATGTCACAGGTGAGAAAACTGTGAACATGGTAAAACATGTCTTTGATATAGGATGACTTGCTGGATTTAGTGCTCCTCCTCTTCTACCAGGTTGGTCCCAAGAATCAAACATATGTTGACACGTTTAACCTGAAGTGCCATTACCTGTTGAGCCATCCTGCTGGTCCAAGTCTGAATTTCATAGGTTTAAAAGCATTTGTTCTTAAATAGGACACTGAGAACACAATACAAGTTTCATTGAACTTTAGTTTTCAGTTACTTCCTTCATGGCTTAGTTCTTTTGAGGCAAAATAATAGCAAGCAAAAGCAAGTGTTCCCTTATTGCTGGAGACAGTTGATTGTGGTTCTCAAGAGAAAGCTTGGTTTCCGTTTCTTCCCAAAAGAGCAGGTGTTCATTTGAGACAGCTGGGAAAGTACTTGGAGATCTCGTGGTACTCATTTGCTCGATTTTAAAGTTAGTGAAAACAGTTTTAGCATCTGGAGAGTGAAATAAGAACTCTTATCTCTCAGAGTGATCTAGATTATACCACCATAGTTGTTAGCTAGAACAGTAAAACACAGAAACTGAAGGGAGTTTAGGAACTTTCTTTTCCTGATTCAGGATAGAAACTTGTCTCAGTTTCAGGGATAGGAGTGTAGGGTTGCCACTGGAACCCACATGAAGAAGCAGATGAAAAGCGGTGGGTGCTATTTTGTAACCCTGGTACTCCTGCCTCTGTGAAAATGTTTTAACTAGCCATAATTTTAACTTCTTCATAGAAACCTCCCTTTGGTGCAGAGGCTACTTTGTACAGGTTCATGACCCTGCACCAACAATTTGTTTTGAATTACAGATGAATGCAGCAATATAATTGTCCAGTCCTTGCTTTCCAGCTGAGGTCAAAGGTGAAAGGACACAAGTTTCAGACCTTAGTGGAAGTTGTAGCTTCTTAGTTTCTGCTTACCTAACTTTCATCCTCTTTCCCACAGTTGCCAATCCTGATAGTGATTCCTAACAAATGTCCAATACTATGGTTGACTTCTAGCAGAATGGGTTGTAAAACACTTCACTGACAAAGGAATAACATGTCTCAATCCACTGTTCCAAAAAGGACCTAGTCTGAGTTCTCCTTGTACCAGGGAAGATTCTATTACTGGCGAAAGGAGGAATTGCTCATAGTCACTTTCTTCTATGACTTCTATTTTTCTTTGAACTGATTTTCTAAGGAGGATGACAGTAATAGATACATGCTGAGGGAGTAGGGCTATGGACCAGAAAAGCAAGAGAATATAAAATTGGATGCTTGGGTGAGCTGTTAATTCAAGAACAATCATGGTCAGTACTTTTGGGGACAACCAAATGAATTCCTTAAGTTGAATATGTCTTAGTATTATCCCTTTAAAAAGTTAGAAACTTACAATAGTATATCTAAACTCTCCTCTCCCCCTGGATTTTGCATCTTAAGTAAAATAACTCATCAGTATTCCTAGCTAATGTGAGTCAATACTCCTAGGTTGAGTCTCCATAGCTAAAGATAGGATGTCAACATGACTTGCACATAGGCACATTGTTCATCAGAGTGATTGATAAAGCTTAGGATGGGCAGAAGTTGCCTGAGTAGGCTGGACCCAGACCCTCTCCACAGATGTACCAGCTGTGCAGCTTGTTTTTCGTGTAGGTTCCCTAACAATTAGAGTGGGGCTGTCTATGACTCTGTTGCTTGCCTTTGGATTCCCCCATAGCTGGGCTGTCTTATCTGGGCTCTGTGGGATAGGATGCTTTCAGTCCTTCTGTGACTTGATGTTCGATGGTGGAATGATACCCAGGGGGCCCTCCCATTCTCTGAGGAAAAGAGGATGGGGAAGTAGAGAAAGAAGTGGTGGGGTGGGACTGGGAGGAAAGGAGAGAGGGGCTGCAATCAGCTGTAACATGAATGAATAAATTAATTAATAAGGAAAAAAACTAGAGAGTGAGTTCCAGGATATACAGAGAAACCCTGTCTCAAAAAACACATATATATATATATGTTTATATATATATGTTTATATATAAACATATATATGCATATATATGCAGGATTTCTGAACTATGCAAAATATAAGGATGCAATATAAATTATATGAGGGACTTGGACCCGAAAGAACAGAGGCGCTGCACTAATGAGATGATAACAGGAAAAGAATAGTTAAAAATAAATGTATAGCCCTTCCAGCTGCCATCTGCAGCAGGGAACCAGGCAACTCCAAAGCCTTCTGTGCACAGTATACCAGGAGAGAGTGATTACCCAGCAAGCGATTTCATTTCTGAGTGTGGAGGTGAGATCTCTACCTTCTCTCTAGAGAGGAACAGCTAGGAGCACACAGGGCATACAATCAGTGGAGCTGCTGGTACAGGAGTATTCCCTTCAGGACACCATTTGCAGCAGGGAACCAAGAAGCTCCACAGCCTTCTGTGCACAGACCCTGCCAGAAGAGAGTTGGTCTCCCAGGTGTACAGACACAGGCTTACAGGCCCATAGGAGGGACAAGCTCCAGCCAGAGACAGCAAGACCAACTAACACCAGAGATAACCAGATGGCAAAAGGCAAGTGCAAGAACACTACCAACAGTAACCAAGGCTACTTGGCAACATCAGAGCCCAGTTCTCCCATCACAGCAAGTCCCAAATATCCCGACACACCAGAAAAACAAGAGTTGGATTTAAAGTCTCATTCACAATGCTGTTAGAGAACATCAAGAAGTACATAAATAACTCCCTTAAGGAAATACAGGAGAACATGTGTCAAATGGTAAAGACCCTTAAAGAGGAAACACAAAAATCCCTGAAAGAAATACAGGGGAGCATGGGTGAACAGGTAGAGGCCCTTAAAGAGGAAACACAAAAATCCCTTAAAGAATTATAGGACAACACAAACAAACAAGTGAAGGAACTGAACAAAACCATCCAGGATATAAAAATGGAAGTAGAAACAATAAAGAAATCACAAAGTGAGACATCTCTGGAGATAGAAAATCTTGGAAAGAATTCAGGAGTCATAGATGCAAGCATCAACAGAATACAAGAGATAGAAGAAAGAATCTCAGGGGCTGAGGATACCATAGAAAACATTGACTCAACAGTCAAAGAAAATGCAAAATGCAAAAAGCTCCTGAGCCAAACCATCCAGGAAATCTAGGACACAATGAGAAGACCAAACCTAAGGATTATAGGGAAAGAAGAGAGTGAAGATTTCCAACTTAAAGGACCAGTAAATATCTTCAACAAAATTATAGAAGAAAACATCCCTAACCTAATGAAAGAAATGTCCATGAACATACAAGAAGCCTACAGAACACCAAACAGACTGGATCAGACCAGAAAGTTCCCCCAGCACATAATAATCAAAACACCAAATGCACTAAACAAGAAAGAATATTAAAAGCAGTAAGGGAAAAAGGTCAAGTAACCTATAAAGGCAGGCCTATCAGAATTACACCAGACTTCTCACCTGAGACGAAGAAAGCTAGAAGATCCTGGGCAGATCTCATACAGACCTAAGAGAACATAAATGCCAACCCAAACTACTATACCCAGCAAAACTCTCAATTACCATAGAGGGAGAAAACAAGATACTCCATGATAAAACCAAATTTACACAATATCTTTCCACAAATCCAGCCCTGCAAAGGATAATAGATGGAAAACAACAACACGAGGAGGGAAACTACACCTTAGAAAAATCAAGAAAGTAATATTTTTTCCAACAAACCCAAAAGAAGATAACCACACAAAAATAAAAATAACATCAAAAATAACAGGAAGCAACAATCTCTATTCCTTAATATCTTATAACATCAATGAACTCAATTCCCCAACAAAAAACATAGTCTAACAGAAATATTTTTCATGTAAATCTTCAGTTTTATCAGAAAATGTTTGTAATTCTTCTTTCAATCAATTTAGCAATGTTTTTTTTTATTTTCTAAGTTTTTTTTTAATTTACATTCCAAATCATTTCCCCTTTCCCGTTTCCTCCCTCCCCGAAAGTCCCATAAGCCCCCTTCCCTCCCTCTTTTCTCCATTCAACCCCCTCTCGTTACTCTGTCCTGGTGTTCCCCTACATCCAGTCTTTCCAGGACCAGGGGTCTTTCCTTCCATCTTCTTAGAAATCTATTGATATGCGAATTGTGTCTAGGGTATTCCGAGATTCTGGGTTAGTATCCCCTTATCAGTGACTGCATACCATGTGTGTTCTTTTGTGATTGGGTTACCTCAGTAAGGATGATATTTTCAAGTTCTGACCATTTGCCTAGGAATTTCGTGAATTCATTGTTTTTAATTGCAGAGTAGTATTCCATTGTGTAGATATACCACATCTTCTGAATCCATTCCTCTGTTGAGGGACATCTGGGTTCTTTCCAGCTTCTGGCTATTATAAATAAGGCTGCTATGAACATAGCGGAGCATGTGTCCTTATTGCATGCAGGTAAAGCCTCTGGGTATATGCCCAGGAGTGGTATAGCCGGATCCTCCGGGAGTGTCATGCCCAGTTTTCTGAGGATCCGCCAGACTGCTTTCCAGAGTGGTTGTACCAGCCTGCAATTCCACCAGCAGTGGAGGAGTGTTCCTCTTTCTGCACATCCTTGCCAACAAATGCTGTCTCCTGTGTTTTTGATCTTAGCCATTCTGACTGGTGTGAGACGGAATCTCAGGGTTGTTTTGATTTGCATTTCCCTAATGACTAAGGATGATGAACATCTCTTTAGGTGCTTCTCAGCCATTAGATATTCTTCAGGTGAGAACTCTTTGTGTAGCTCTGTACCCCATTTTTTAATAGGGTTACTTGCCTCTCTGGAGTTTAACTTCTTGAGTTCTTTGTATAAATTGGATATTAGCCCTCTGTCGGATGTAAGGTTGGTAAAGATCATTTCCCAGTTAGTTGGTTGCCGCTTTGTCTTTTTGACAGTGTCTTTTGCCTTGCAAAAACTTTGTAATTTCATGAGGTCCCATTTGTCTATTCTTGATCTTAGAGCATAAGCTATTAGAGTTCTGTTCAGGAAATTCTCCCCTGTGCCCATATGTTCAAGGTTCTTCCCCAGTTTCCTTTCTATTAGTTTCAGTGTGTCTGGTTTTATGTGGAGATCTTTGATCCACTTAGAATTGAGCTTAGTACAAGGAGATAAGAATGGGTCAATTTGCATTCTTCTGCATGTTGACCTCCAGTTTGTTTGAAAAGGCTATCTTTTTTCCACTGGATGGTTTTAGCTCCTTTGTCAAAGATCAAGTGACCATAGGAGTGTGGATTCATTTCTGGGTCTTCAATTCTGTTCCATTGATCTACATGCCTGTCACTATACCAATACCATGTGGTTTTTAACACTATTGCTCTGTAGTACAGCTTGAGGTCCTGGATACTGATTCCCCCAGAGGTTCTTTTACTCTTGAGAATGGTTTTAGCTATTCTGGGTTTTCTGTTATTCCAGATGAATTTTTGAATTGCTCTTTCTAACTCTATGAAGAATTGAGTTGGGATTTTGATGGGGATTGCATTGAATCTGTATATTACTTTTGGTAAGATGGTCATTTTTACTATATTAATCCTGCCAATCCATGAGCATGGCAGATTTTTCCATCTTCTGAGGTCTTCTTCAATTTCTTTCTTCAGAAACTTGAAGTTCTTGCCATACAGATCTTTCACTTGTTTGGTTAGAGTCACGCCAAGATACTTTATATGGTTTGTGGCTATGGTGAAGGGTATTTCTCTTACTTCTTTCTCAGCCTGCTATCCTTTGAGTATAGGAAGGCTACAGACTTGCTTGAGTTGATTTTATATCCGGCCACTTTGCTGAAGTCGTTTATCAGCTGTAGGAGTTCTCTGGTGGAGTTCTTTGGGTCGCATAAGTATACTATCATATCGTCTGCAAATAGTGATAGTTTGACTTCTTCCTTTGCAATTTGTATCCCTTTGACCTCTTTTTGTTGTCTAATTGCTCTAGCTAGAACTTCAAGTACTATATTGAAAAGATATGGAGAGAGAGGGCAGCCTTGTCTAGACCCTGATTTTAGTGGGATTGCTTCAAGTTTCTCTCCATTTAGATTGATGCTGGCTACCGGTTTGCTGTAAATTGCTTTTACTATGTTTAGATATGGGCCTTGAATTCCTGATCTTTCCAAGACCTTTAGCATGAAGGGATGCTGAATTTTGTCAAATGTTTTCTCAGCATCTAATGAGATGACCATGTGGTTTTTTTCTTTGAGATTGTTTATATAGTGGATTACATTGATGGATTTCCTTATATTGAACCATCCCTGCATCCCTGGGATGAAGCCTATTTGATCGTAGTGAATGATCCTTTTGATGTGTTCTTGGATTCAGTTGGCAAGAATTTTATTGAGTATTTTTGCATCGATATTCATAAGAGAGATTGGCCTGAGATTCTCTTTCTTTGTCGGATCTTTGTGTGCTTTTGGTATTAGTGTAATTGTGGCTTCATAGAACGAGTTGGGCACTGTTCCTTCTGTTTCTATTTTGTGGAACAGTTTGAAGAGTATTGGTGTTAGGTCTTCTTTGAAGGTCTGATAGAATTCTGCACTAAAACCCTCTGGACCTGTGCTTTTTTTGGTTGGAAGACTTCCAATGACAACTTCTATTTCTTCAGGGGTTATAGGACGGTTTAGATGGTCTATTTGATCCTGATTTAATTTTGGTATTTGGTATGTCTCAAGGAAATTGTCCATTTCCTCAAGATTTTCTAATTGTGTTGAATACAGGTTTTTGTAGTAGGATCTGATGATTTTTTGAATATCCTCAGTTTCTGTTGTTATCTCTCCCTTTTTGTTTCTGATTTTATTAATTTGGATACTATCTCTGTGCCCTCTGGTTAGTCTGGCTAAGGGCTTATCTATCTTGATGATTTTCTCAAAGAACCAACTCCTCGTTTTGTTGATTCTTTGTATGGTTTTATTTGTTTCTACTTGATTGATTTCAGCCCTGAGTTTGATGATTTCCTGCCTTCTACTCCTCTTTGCTGTATTTGCTTCTTTTTGTTCCAGGGCTTTCAGGTGTGCCATTAAGCTGTTAGTGTATGCTGTCTCCCATTTCTTTTTGTCGGCACTCAGGGCTATGAATTTTCCTCTTAGCACAGCTTTCTTTGTGTCCCATAAATTAGGGTATGTTGTGCCTTCATTTTCATTGACTTTCAAAAAGTCTTTGATTTCTTTCTTTATTTCCACCTTGACCAAGTTATCATTGAGTAGAGCATTGTTCAGCCTCCATGTGTACGTGGGTTTTCTTTTGTTTTTGTTGCCATTGAAGACCACCCTTATTCCATAGTGATCTGATAGGAGGCATGGGATTAGTTCTATCTTCTTATATCTGTTGAGGTCTGATTTGTGACCAATTATTTGGTCAATTTTGGAGAAGGTACCATGAGGTGCTGAGAAGAAGGTGTATTCTTTAGCTCTAGGATGAAATGTTCTATATATATCTGTTACTTCCATTTGGTCCAAGGCTTCAATTAGATTCACTGTGTCCCTGTTTAGTTTCTGCTTTCCTGAACGATCCATTTCAGAGAGCGGGGTGTTGAAGTCACCCACTATTATTGTGTGTGGTGCGATGTGTGCTTTGAGCTTTAGTAAAGTTTCTTTTACGAATGAGGGTGCCCTTGCATTTGGAGCATAGATATTCAGAATTGAGAGTTCTTGATGGTGGATTTTTCCCTTGATCAGTATGTAGTGTCCTTCTGTGTCTTTTTTGATGACTTTAGGTCATCAATTTTATCTGATTTTAGGATGGCTACTCCACCTCGTTTCTTGGGGCCATTTGCTTGTAAAATTGTTTTCCAGCCTTTTACTCTGAGGTAGTGTTTGTCTTTGACACTGAGGTGCGTTTCCTGCATGCAGCAAAATGCTGGGTCCTGTTTACGTATCCAGTCTGCTAGTCTATGTCTTTTACTAGGGGAATTGAGACCATTGTTATTAAGAGAGATTAAGGCATAGTGATTATTGCCATCTGCCATTCTTGACGCTATCTTTATGTTTGAGTGGTTATCTACTTTTGGGTTTGATTCAAGAAGGTTATTATCTCATTTTTTCCAGGGTGTTGTTTCTCTCCCTGTATTGGAGGTTTCCACCTATTGTTCGTTGCAGGGCTGGATTTGTGGAAAGATATTGTGAAAATTTGGTTTTATCATGGAATATCTTGGTCTCTCCATCTATGGTGATTGAGAGTTTTGCTGGGTATAGTAGTCTAGGCTGGCATTTGTGCTGTCTTAGTGTCTGCATGAGATCTGCCCAGGATCTTCTGGCTTTCATAGTCTCTGGTGAGAAGTCTGATGTGATTCGGATAGGTCTTCCTTTGTATGTTACTTGGCCCTTTTCTCTTACTGCTTTTAGTATTCTTTCTTTGTTTAGAACATTTGGTGTTTTGATTATTATGTGACGGGAGGTATTTCTGTTCTGGTCCAGTCTGTTTGGAGTTCTGTAGGCTTCTTGTACGTTCATCGGCATCTTTCTCTTTAGGTTAGGGAAGTTTTCCTCCATAATTTTGTTGAAGATGTTTACTGGCCCTTTAAGTTGCAAATCTTCACTCTCATCTATACCTATAATCCTTAGGTTTGGTCTTCTCATTGTGTCCTGGATTTCCTAGATGTTTTGGGTTACACGTTTTTTGCATTTTGCATTTTCTTTGACTGTTGAGTCGATGCTTTCTATGGAATCTTCAGCACCTGAGATTCTTTCTTCCATCTCTTGTATTCTATTGTTGATGTTTGCATCTATGACTCCTGATTTCTTCCCAAGGTTTTCTATCTCCAAAGTTGTCTCCCTTTGTGATTTCTTTGTTGTTTCTACTTCCTTTTTTAGTTCCTGGATGGATTTGCTGAGATCCTTCACTTGTTTGTTTGTATTTTCCTGTATTTCTTTAAGGTATTTTTGCATTACCTCTTTCAGGATTTCTGCCTGTTGACCCACGTTCTCCTGCATTTCTCTGAGCGATTTTTGTGTTTCCTCCTCCTGGGAATCCATCTGTTGATCCATCGTCTCCTGAATTTCTTTAAGCAGTTCTCGTGTTTCCTTTGTAAGGGCATCTAACTGTTGATTCATTTCTTTAAACAATTTTTGTGTTGCCTCCTTATGGGCATCCGTCTGTTTACCCATATTCTTCTGCATTTCTTTATGCAATTTTTATGATTCCTTTGTGAGTGCATCTACCTGTTGTTTCATCTCGTTAAGCGATTTTTGTGTTGTCTCCTTGTGTGCCTCCATCTTTTGATCCATGTTCTCCTGCATTTCTCTAAGCGATTTTTGTGTTTCCTTTGTAAGGGCTTCTAACAGTTGATTCATGGTCTCCTGTAATTCTTTATTAGATTTATTTGTGTCCTTCTTGTGATTCTCTAATAGCATCATGAGAAGTGATTTTAAATCCAGATCTTGTCTTTCGGGTGTGGTAGGGTATCCAGGACTTGCTGCTGTTGGAGAGTTGGTTTCGGATGGTGCCATATTACTTTGATTTCTGTTAGTAATGTTCCTACGTTTGCCTTTTGCCATCTGGTTACCTCTGATGTTAGTTGGTCCGGCTGTTGCTGGCTGTTGGTTGGACCTCCTGTGAGCCTGCAAAGCTATTTCTGCCCCCCTCCCTGGTTTACCAGGATTCCCCTGGCACAGATTTCTGGGGCCTGCCCTGCTCCTGAGTGACTTTGGAGCCCTGATGTACCTTGCTCCAAGTGATGTTATATTGGGGAGTCCTTGCACATCCAAAGGCTCAGTGTAGTGGATTCCTGGAGCAGAGGTCGCCAAAGGGAGGCTGGTAGGCTCCTGCCCTGTGCAGGGGTGTGTGATCTCTCCTAGAGTGGGGGGGGAGGGGGCGTCCCTCTGCCAGGCAGAAGTCCCACAGCAGAGCTGGCACGCTTGTTACTACAGATCTGCCCAACACTTGGGAGCCACGTACACACAAGCCGCCCGAGACCCAAGCGATATTATGCCTGTCTGTTTCTGAGCCTGGCAGTCCCAACTTCCCGGCCACTGGACAAAGATGGTGGAGTGCACTCTGCACTCTCTCCGTGGCACTGGTCACCCTGCAGAGGTGATGGCCTACAGCAGATCTGGCACCCAGAAGACCACAGCGCTGTCCCGTTCTTGGGAGAAGGCGGAAGCCCCAACAGGCTGTGTCCCAAGCGATGTTATAATGGGGAGAACCTGGGTACCTGTTTCTTCAGTGCAGTCTGCGGGAACAGAGGTCGCGGACGGAAAGCTGGTAGGCTCCCGCCCAGTGCGGGGTCCCTCTGCCAGGCAGAAGTCCCACAGTAGAGCTGGCGTGCTGGTTACTGCAGATCTGCCCAGCACTTGGGAGCTGCGTACACACAAGCCGCCCGGAGACCCAAGCGATATTATGCCTGTCTGTCTCAGAGCCTGGCAGTCCCAACTTCCCAGCCACTGGAGCTTTAGTAATGTTTTTATGTCTACCATTTTAACTGTATTATTTTCCATGATAATCTTTAATTTTAACATTTTTTTCTATATATTTCTTGAATTTTATCAGAAATATTTTCTATGTAAATCTTCAATTTTGTCAGAAAATGTTTCTAATTCCACTTTCAATGAACTTAGGAATATTTTTATGCCTACCATTTTATCTGTATAATTTTTACATGAAATAGTCAATGTTAACGTGTTTTTCTATATATTTCTTCAATTTTATCAGAGATATTTTCCATGTAAATCTTCAGTTTTGTCAGAAAATGTTTATACTTCCACTTTCAATCAACTTAGAAATAATTTTATCCCTACCATTTTATCTGTATAATTTTCCATGATAATCTTCAATTTTAACTTTTTTTATGTATTTCTTCAATTTTATCAGAAATATTTGTCATGTAAATCTTCAATTTTATCAGAAAATGTTTATAATTCTACTTTCAATCAGCTTGGGAATATTTTTATTCCTACCTTTTTATCTGTATAATATTCCATGAAATAGTCAATTTTAACATGTTTTTCTATATATTTCTTGAATTTTATCAGAAATATTTTCCTTGTAGATCTTCAATTTTATCATAAAATATTTATAATTCCAATTTCAATCAACTTAGAAACATTTTTATGCCTACCATTTTATCTGTAATTTGCCATGATAATCTTCAATTTTAATGTAATTTTATTTTTCTACAATTTTATTAGAAATATATCCCATGTAAACCTTCAATTCTATCATAAAATGTTTCTACTTCTTTTTCAATTAATTTAGCAATGTTTTTTATGTCTACCATTTTAATCTTTAATATTCCATGAAAATTGTCAATCTTAATGTGTTTTTCTATATGGTTCTTCAATTTTGTCAGAAACATTTTCCATGTAAATCTTCAATTTTATCATAAAATGTTTTTACTTTCTTTCTCAATTAAAGAAATGTAAAAGAAAAAGTCTAGAGACTCAAAAATTTTATAAAAAAAAAATCCTTCTTTACTTAGTCTCATTTGCTCCAATCCTGGGCACAACTGAGAGAGCTCATTGCAAACACCCTTGTTTAATGTCTAGTTAATTCTCTAGCATTTCCAAATTGGATCTTATCCACCCAGTTATGACAAACAAGTTTGTTAAATTCGTTTTTGACTTAATGGTTTTCAAATGCATTGTGGTACCTTGTACCACCTTGGTGCTTTGCACAGTATTTCCTTTCCTTCTTCTCCTCTTCCTTAGCTTTCTTTAGTAGGCTTCCAGGTACTTGCCTGGCCTCTTCTTCAGTGCCACTATATTGATTTATCCTTCTGGTATTTATTTTTGTGTGAGACTGCTCAATTGACTTTGTCAATAGACTATGCATTCCCAGGTTTTCAAATAATACCTGCCACATAATATATATATAATATATAAGTTCAATATATTTTCTGTACTAAATAAGTTCCTTGAAAGCTAGAACTGAATCCTATCTCTTTTATTATGTGTATTACTGTCTTTTGTTAAATTGTGGTGAAGATGTTGTATAGTTATTATTTTCATTTAAGCATATTGCTTTAACTCAAGTAAAAAGATACTGTTTTTTTTTTCTAGTCCTACCCAAACTTCAAAATTCAAGTAAAGGGGTGATACACTCTGTCACATTGGAAATAAGATCAGTATTGACAAACTGGATATAGATTTTCTGAACCTATAGAAATTCTATGTTAAATAAAAAAATGCACACAGGAATTCTTATTCAAGAACAATGAATATTCCTAAGTTAAAAATTAATTAAGAGTTTTTCTAAAGTCCAAAGTCAGTGGCACCTTCATTTCCAAGGTGACTTACTGAATCTCTTCTCCCATCTGATCAGCCAATCACTGCAATTCAAAATTTTTCCAAATTTTGTATAAAAAATTCAAATAGATTTTAATTTTACAGAACTTAAAAGAACTATCTGTGTAAATAAATAATCCATTTCCACTTTTGTTTATATCCAGAAGCACCTCAAATATCTTGGGGAAAAAAGAAACACAGAATTGTTTGTGTTTGCAGATGTCAAAATCTCCAAGGGCATCTTTGTTTAGATCACCTTTGTATTGCCATGGAAACTATTTTTCCCAAGTCTAGAAACCAAGTTATGGGAGCACTAAATTTGTTCCCTCGGAGATCTAGAAGCTCAGATTAAGCATATCTTCGGAGTAATAGTCATATATGAGATATCATCTTTTTGTTAAAAGATGATACATCTAATATACAAAGGCATGAAATAATTACAATGTTAAAGATGAAAATTGATGCAGAGATCAAGCTGACAAAGATAATATCACATAGCCAGTGTTCTTACTTATAAACAGCTAAAAGCCAGTTGCAGATTCTGACAAAAGATAACCTTGTTTAAAAATAAGCAGTTTGGCGAGTAGATATGCCATTCAATGGTAGAATAATTGGTATATAATTAGCAATAAAGAAAGTTTAAGCTGAGATTCAAGAAACTATCAGGTGTTAGCTTTTTAGCTTGTGTGTGTGTGTGTGTGTGCGTGTGCGTGTGCGTGTGCGTGTGTGTGTGTGTGTGTGTGTGTGTGTGTGTGTGTGTGATTATTTCCAGAACATAGACATTTCTAAAAGGAGTAAGAGATCAAACCACTAATTTTCTGGTCTAAAAGTTTAATTTAATTTCTCCTTTTAGTCCAGACAATGTTATCACTCCAATCCTCAGGGGATTTTTAGTGGTTAACTTGCTTTCTTACAATAGTTGGCTAAATCCAATTACAAATTCCTAAGACATCCTGTATCTCTAATGTGCCCTGTACTGATGTCTCTCGTCACTGAAAATACATGGATTATATTGATTTACTTTTACCCTTCTCTAAGAATTGTTTTAACTTCCTATTCAGAACAACCAGCACTGTAGTTAACAGAGAAAAGGGGCATAACAATTTATTTTCAATGAATTATTCATGTTTAGAATGAGATCTGGGATATATCCATCCTCTTACTCTTTCTATATGGATATAGAGTCCTTAGAGGTGAAAATTATGAAGCAAAATTAGGTGCACAGGGAAATTAGAGACAAAGTACAGTAGCCCTAGTTCTGTATTCAATAGCTATTACCCCTTAAAAAGGAACAGTAGTTTTTCTTTTTAGGATCTATGCAAATGTATTCTTAGATGCCTCTTGAGGAAGAACTCATCTAAAGAAGGATGAGCATGGCTTAAAACTGAATCTAGTGATAAAAATTACAACCCTGACTGTTGATCACATCGATTTTTAAATGTCCTTGTGTCTTAATTTTAGATGAAACCCTCAGACAAGATTACATACATTCCTTTTAGATAATGATATTGTAATAAATTCATACATATTTACAATACCAGTCCTTTAAGATTTAACATATAAGCTGCCACATCCTGTCCATAATCAAGAAAATGAATGCATCAGTCACTCAGGAGAATAGAAGTGCTGATCTGGCTGGAGCTGGCTTGAAATGTGTATACAGTAGAGCAAATCTTTGTACTTTAGTAGCCAGTTAATCTATCATTTACTGTCTTATGCTTATACTTAATTGTACATGCATGTGACTAAAATAAGATTCATTATAGGAAGGGAGAAGTAACTGTATAGTATAACCTGTTAATCAAAAGAGAAAACTGCCAAAACTACTCTCCTTAGTAACCAGCTCCTTCTCTTGTACCTCCTAAGCAAAAGCCCCAAGTACTAATTGGAGTCCTTGAGTATTCTCATTCCCATGATCCTCTGTTAATCTTTATTTTAAAGGGACAATATATCTGCCCTTAATATGTATTGTCTCTTTGCCCTAAACACAAGTATACTTCTTTAGAAAAAAAAAGATTTCTTGCAATCAACATATAATTTGCATATGATTTATTAACATTCCAATAAAAACCCTACCTTAAAGATGGTATTTGATACTTGTATATTTAATCTAAATATTAATATGAATATCTAAATTTGTTGCTGTCCTACCTGTATCTTGTTCTTCCTCATTCAGATTTATAACTCATTCTTTAATCATCTGTTAATTTCTGCTGTTTTCCATTTATATCACTTTATAAATGGTCTTTGATAGTTGTCCTTGCCACTAAGACATGTCTTTAGATGAGGTATGGTGGAACAAATGTTTCATCACAGTCCTTGGCAGGCAGATGCTGGTGGATATCTGAGGTTAAGGCCAGGTTGCTCTGCACAATAAGTTCTAGGTCATTCAAGGCTACATAGTGAGAATATTTTTCTTAAAATAATAAATAAGTAAAGTGAATAAACAAACAAGAATTTCACATCCTTGCCCATACAGTGCATGACTCTCACAATAATATAATTCTAATTTCTTCTAATCTTTGTGTTGTCATACATTTACTTTTACATGGACAATAACTGTACAGTTTATTGCTTTTTCCTTCAGAATGAGTTACAATTTAGATCAGTCAATAACTTGCACATCTACCTTTACATCTGGAAACAATGCAGCACAGTTGTGAGTTTTGGACTTGAGTACTGATTGAGTTCCTCAAAACATTTCCTATGACATGTCTAGTATATAATAGACACACAAATAAGCTCTTTGCAAATCAATGAACTCATGCTCTTTCTGAAAATATAATTGTATAGGTCTTACAGAAGAAGAGAAAAAGGATATAATTTACAATTCTATATACTTGTTTGATTGAAGACAGTATTTATTCTAAAATAAAACATGTTTATCCAAATTCCCAGTGAGGTAGATAGGGGGTCGGCGTTGAGACAGAAAGAAATAAGAAGAGACGAAAACAATATTTCAACTTTTAGTGGAATATAGCAGAGTACCTGAATCGTTTAATAGTCTTGCAAAATAAATGCTGTTTCAATTGCAAGGACTGCAGATCTGAGGGGTAGAGACTCTAAATGACAGACTTCAGAAAGGATAGCCTGTGCACCTGCCAGATCTGGGGAATTATTATTCAGTTCTTCTGTGTCTCCTTATAACATTACACTGGACTACTTTCACCCAGAATCAGTAAGGCAGACAACCAAACCAGGCTACCTTCACTTTTAAAACCTTGACATCTCATATCCTCATACTTATAAGTTACTGTAGCCTATGTCAGTGGTTCTCAACCTGCGGGTTAAGACTCCTTTGGGAATTGCAAGACACTTTCACAGGGCTCATCGACAACCAATGGGAAACCCCAATATTTATGTTATATTTCATAACAGTAACAAATTTACAGTTATGACATAGCAATGAAAATAATTTTTCTTTGTAAAAACAAATCTCTGATTTTATTATACATCATTTTATTATACATTATACGTTTTCAAAGATTTTACAAATGGCAGATTGTGTGTTTCTGTGTTAGAAGTCTTAGGATCATGACAATATTTTAATATTGAAGTGATAGTTATCATTAAGAAAGTAACAGCACCATTTATTCAAATGTCCCATAATAAAGTACATAATCTAGTAAGAGAAGCAATGAAATGGAATTTAGAAAAGACAAGTCTTCAGGGGATAAAACCTCACTTTAGAAATGCACATAATATTTACGTATTGAAGCTTGGGATTTCTTTTTTTTTTCTTTTTTTTTTTATTTTAAAAGATCTTTTTTTTTATTTTATTTTTTAATTTACATTCCAAATCACTTCCCCTTTCCCGTTTCCTCCCTCCCCAAAAGTCCCATAAGCCCCCTTCCCTCCCTCTTTTCTCCATTCAACCCCCTCTCGTTACTCTGTCCTGGTGTTCCCCTACATCCAGTCTTTCCAGGACCAGGGGTCTCTCCTACCATCTTTTTAGAAATCTATTGATATGCGGATTGTGTCTAGGGTATTCCGAGATTCTGGGTCAATATCCCCTTATCAGTGACTGCATACCATGTGTGTTCTTTTGTGATTGGGTTACCTCACTAAGGATGATATTTTCAAGATCTGACCATTTGCCTAGGAATTTTGTGAATTCATTGTTTTTAATTGCAGAGTAGTATTCCATTGTGTAGATATACCACATCTTCTGAATCCATTCCTCCGTTGAGGGACATCTGGGTTCTTTCCAGCTTCTGGCTATTATAAATAAGGCTGCTATGAACATAGTGGAGCATGTGTCCTTATTGCATGCAGGTAAAGTCTCTGGGTATATGCCCAGGAGTGGTATAGCCGGATCCTCTGGGAGTGTCATGCCCAGTTTTCTGAGGAACCACCAGACTGCTTTCCAGAGTGGTTGTACCAGCTTGCAATTCCACCAGCAGTGGAGGAGTGTTCCTCTTTCTCCACATCCTCGCCAACAACTGCTGTCTCCTGTGTTTTTGATCTTAGCCATCCTGACTGGTGTGAGATGGAATCTCAGGGTTGTTTTGATTTGCATTTCCCTAATGACTAAGGATGATGAACATCTCTTTAGGTGCTTCTCAGCCATTAGATATTCTTCAGGTGAGAACTCTTTGTGTAGCTCTGTACCCCATTTTTTAATAGGGTTACTTGCCTCTCTGGAGTTTAACTTCTTGAGTTCTTTGTATATATTGGATATTAGCCCTGAGGTCAACATGCAGAAGAATGCAAATTGACCCATCCTTATCTCCTTGCACTAAGCTCAATTCTAAGTGGATCAAAGATCTCCACATAAAACCAGACACACTGAAACTAATAGAAGGGAAACTAGGGAAGAACCTTGAACATATGGGCACAGGGGAGAATTTCCTGAACAGAACTCCAATAGCTTATGCTCTAAGATCAAGAATAGACAAATGGGACCTCATTAAATTACAAAGTTTTTGCAAGGCAAAAGACACTGTCAAAAAGACAAAGCAGAAGCTTGGGATTTCTAATTATTCCACTTGTAGTGAATGAACTTCACTTTTTAATCTACATAGCTTGAAGTTTCATTTTCTTATCCAGCTACAAAAATCAGAAATATGGTGGAATAAGGGGAGAAAGTATAAGGGACAGGTGGATATGTAAAAGGGAGAGATAAAGATGGAGGTGGAGGAAGAGGAACAGATGAGGAGAGGGAGGAGACAAAGGAGGATGAGGAGCAGGAGGAACAGGAGGAGCAGGATTTCAAGTCTCATGCATTTTATTTTGATGCCATGTATTCTCACATCATTTCAGCTTTAAATGCTTTCATATCTCTAATTTGTGATTTTTTTTTTGGTTTTTTTTTTTTTTTTTTGAGACAGGGTTTCTCTGTGTAGCCCTGGCTGTCCTGGAACTCACTTTGTAGACCAGGCTGGCCTCGAACTCAGAAATCCTCCTGCCTCTGCCTCCCAAGTGCTGGGATTAAAGGCGTGCGCCACCACCGCCCGGCTAATTTGTAATTTTTATTGTAATTGTTTATTTGCATGTATGTTTCTGTTGGTTTGTGTGCACATTACAATACCTCTGTGAAGGTCAAAGGAAAACCTGAGAGAGTAAAATCTTTCCTTTTACCCTGTGTGCCCCAGGTATCAAACTTGAGTCTTTAGGTATTGCTGTAAAAGTAAGTACTTTTACCCATGAGACACATTAGGCAATAGCAAATGTTATAGTCTAATACTATTGCTATATAGGCCCCTAAAAGTAGAATGAAATATAACCAATTAGGTGAAAATGTTTGCACAGTTTTTTTCTTTTGTTTTTTTTTCTTTTTTGCTATTGTTGTAGCGCTTAAAATATTAATCCATTTTGAATGTTTAATTTTATTTTTGTATGTTTAAATCAGTATTTTTTCTTTCTCTTATTGGTTATTTTATTTATTTACATTTCAAATATTAACTCCTTTCCTAGTTTCTCCTCCACAAACCCACTATCCAATCCCCCCTCTCTCCTGCTTCTATGAGGGGGATCCCCCACCCACCCACCCATCCAACCACCCACCTCAACCTCACCACCTGACATTCTTTTACCCTGGGGCATTGAGCCTTCACAGGACCAAGGGCCTCCCTGTCTCCTCCCATTGACGCTAGATAAGGCTATCCTCTTCTACATATGCAGCTGGAGCCATGGGTCCTTCCATGTGTATTCTTTGGTTTAAACCAGTATTTTTTATTTATTCAATATACTTGGAAGGTTGATAGAAAGAGAAATTATACAAGTTTTGCTCAATGGCTAATTCAATCCTATCAAAGAATGACTTTGCTATTGATCATAAAGCCAGAAATCTTTGAATTACTTATCTTGGGGAAAATGTCAATGTCTGCAACCATTTTTCTTTAAAACTCAGAAAATATACACAGAGCATTTTGATGAAAAAGAATGCATTTACAAATCTGGATAGATTGCTAAGTGGTTAAGGACAAAGAGAAATGACCTCAAAGTTGGATAGGAAAGGATGGGAACATAGATGGTGGTTATTGAAGGAACTGAGGAGGTGGATGTGGGAGAAGGTGAATATTCTCAAAAAAATATTGTATGAAATTCTCAAAGAATTAATAAAATATCACAAAATAAGTGTTACCTGTCTTGCAGACTGAGTTCAGTTCCCTAGATCCATATTTGGGGATGTCCAAACCACTTGTAACTGCAATACCAGGTGATTTGAAGCTGTCATTTGGCCTCCAAAGCTATCTCCACTCACATGTACACCCCACATTCCCCACATAATGCCCCTTTACTCATAAAAAAATGCATTTTTAGGACATTGTCTAAATACACATTTATAAGGACATCATATATTATGAGTTTTGGATTAATTTTACTATTTATTGTGCTAGTAATAAAAGAACAAAGACATCCTTATCACCATGACATCCTAATGACCTAACTGACTTGCAGAGCCATCTTTTCACAATTGCTTCATCTCCATCGAATTCCTTCCAGCATCCAAATATAATATGAGGCTTAGCCAGGGATAACGATAATAAAAGACAGAAAGAGTATAATAAACACAAACTTGGAAAAGGATTATTCAAGTAAAAGTGTTATTCAAATAATTTGGTATGATCTATGGTCTGGTGATCAAAGTAAATAATTATCATTCTTCCAAATGCTAGTTACTTCTATCAAATTTTAACATCATACTCCTAAATAAAGTAGAATTCTTTCCTGTTTCATGTCCATGGCTCATTAAAGAAAAATATCAAGTATAGTCTAAACATCCACATCCCGCTGTGCTCCTGCCACTAGTTTCAGGATCCTTGCTGCTATCAACTACTGTCATATTCCTAACAGCCCTTTCCTCCTCAAGGTTTCACTTTAAGGACCAGGTTCATGTTCTTATAATTCTTATAAATACGTGAGGTGAATTTCATCATCATAGTCAATATAGCAGATTCTTTTATTGATAGTCCTTGATGAACCATAGATTATACTATTCATGCCTCTTTATGACATTCCAGATGATTCTAAGCTGGACCACTGAACCTCTAGCAGCCAGTCCTATAGTAATAAGCATGATGAAAGCAACAAGTAAAAGTCACATGTATGCAGCAGTATTTCAGGTGGAATTATTTCTCATATCCCTCATGTGCTGTCTAGAATTTTTGATAGTCAAAAGGGGAGAGATAGATAGATAGAGAGAGAGAGAGAGATATTATACAAATAAGACTCAAACTCACTCCATACTCTCTACTGTATGTGTGTGTGTGTGTGTGTGTGTGTATGCATGCCTGTGTGTGTATTCTTGTATATACTGTTTCTGTCTTTTAGCATCATCTATGACAATGCCTTATATAATAATAATAATAATAATAATAATAATAATAATAATAGCTAAAGGAGTATATAATAACACATAAGTACAGTTGTAGTTTTAAGGTGCTAATTTCCAAAGTGACTTGAAAAATTATACTGAAAATAAAACAAAAACAACAAAACAATACAACAAAGAAAAAAACTCAAACCCTGGGTAGAAGTACAGCTAGAAAGTTATACATTGTGGAACATAGGAAATGAGTAAGAGGTTAGCTTAGTTGCATGGTAGAACTACGTCATTAGAAGATGCATCAAACAGAAGAATCAGAGGGTTCTAAGACACACTGTTGACATATATGTGGAGAAAGAGAAAAGATGGAAGGGAATGAAGAAAGCTTAGAACTTTAAGATAGTAGAAACACAAACTAACTCCAGCTTATTATCATTCAAAGGGGGCTTGAGAATACCAAAAACTAGGCCATTTATTTAAAGAAATGGTAAGAGAAGGATATGAATATTCAGGCAAATGTCAGTTAAAGGTATGTGGTCAAATTTAGTGCAGATCTACCTCGAAGTCCCTTACAATCAAACTCTCAGTGTAAATGATATAGTGGAGACTCTCAAGGCTTTAAGAGAAAAGATGTAAAGCACAGAAGGGGTGCCTCAGGTTCTATAAAGCCAAACTGCCCACAGAAATCCTATAGGTAAGAAGGGGGTGATGTAAGAGTTTCACTGTGATAAAACAGACAAAATGTCAATGAGAATACTGTACCCAGTAATATTGTATTTATCTCTAGAAATAAGGATGCAATGAAGACATTGCCAAACTATCAAAACCTAGCCAAATACACCATCATACTGCTTTCTCAAAATATGCTAATAGAAGTTGTTCTAACTGGAAGAAAAATGTTTTTATGAGTAAAATAACATTGGGTAGCGTATAAAGATTATTGATAAGTAATTATTATATAAACCCAAAATGTTGTGATATATCCATAGCATAAAGGATATTAACACCTTTGGGTTTTGACTGGTAGGGTGGCAGTGAGCAGAATGTAAAATGAATAAGTAAAAAAAAATGAAACGTATCAGAAGACGCTTCCCAGAGAATTTATTTAACTACCAAGGAAGATGGAAATAATAAAAAGAACTACAACAAAAGATAGAAAGCAAGTTACATAACAACTAGTAGGACGTCCTCAATGGTAAAAATTGCCCAGAATGTTAGCAGGCTAAAGACTTAGAGAACTGGAATGTTTGGATGGGAAACAAAGCAAAGTAAAATTTTTTACAAAACAACTATTGCTGATTATAAGAAATTCACTTTACCTTTAAGCACTCAGTTGAGAGTGAAGAAGGGTAGAAGTTACTAAAACCAAAAGCAGAAGCAGCCATAGATAAAGATAAAATAGATGTAACACTAAGAACTTAGTAACAATAAATCACCATCCAATGATAAGTAGGCCTATTCAGAAATAGCAAACAAATTCAGGGTACCCAACTATGTAATATAAGCATTCATAGGCATAAAAAAAGAAATAGACACTAATATGAAAATAGTTGAGATTTTTAAAATGCTACTTTCAGTAATGCACATATCAGATAGAAAATTTACAATGAAATTATAGAGTTGCTTGTATCACAGATAACCCAAGGTTTAATAAACATTTCATCCAACAACTGTCAAACATACATTTTTATCATCAACAATGGAACATTCTCCAGAAATGATCAGGTAATTGCATGATAGGACACAAAACAAGGCTCAACATTTTTAAAAAGAATTTAAATAATGCTGACTATCCTTCCTATCCAAAATGCAATAAATTTAGAAATCAACTTGAAGAAAATCTTTGGAAGCTGTAAAAACTGCATGGAAATTTGAGAACCTAATTCTGAACATTGACCAACTAAAGGAAGATATCAAGAAGAACATTGCAAAGCTTCTTGAAACAAGGTGTGATGGAACACACCTACAATTTCAGTTTTGGGTGATGAAGGCAAAGGATCACAATTCAAGGCCTCGTTGGGATTTACTGAGAGTCTAAATCACCTGATTTCATAGAACCTGATTATATAAAATAACACCCAGAGAGCCCACACATAGTACAGTATACCTGTTTAATCTATCATGCCTATAGAGGTCATAGGCTCAAGTGGAGAACTTGCCACTTTTGTTTAAATTGGCCTAGTATCAGACTGTTTTATATCTGATTTTAAAGTTACATTCTATCTATCTATCTATCTATCTATCTATCTATCTATCTATCTATCTATCTATCTATCTATCTATCTATCTGCTTGTTTGTTTATGTGTGTGTCTGTATGTTTTATTGTGTTTGTGTGTGTGTATGTGTGTGTATGTACACATGAATATGCTTGTGAAAGATGGGTGGAGAGTATGTTAGAGACATGAGATAGGGTGAGATTGTGAAAAACACCATTATCTAGACTTGACACAAACATTACAATCATTATAAAAGCAGGTATGGACCCACACAATACTGGTTCTGTTAGCAATCTCTCATGGAAGACAAAGAGATGCAAAGAAAACTACCACCTACTACTGAACTAAGATGAAAGAAATCATTATCCTCTGTTGTATTACTACCAGTGATTCTACCAGGCCTCAATGAATAAATCCAAATCCAATGCCATTCATATAACCCTGGTTAAACTCAGTGAATCAAAATTAAAGTGAATGGGTTTGACCATAAGAAAAAGACATGCAGAGAAAAGCACAAGGGGAAAAGTGGAAGTAAGCATATGCATATATGTAAAATTGTCAAAGAACAATTAATGAAAAAAGGAGTAACAGGTCATATCAAACCTACTTGAGATGGTTGCCACTGTTCTGTTTTGTTCTCAAGTGCTTCTCTGTATAAGAATGAGCCTACTGGAGCTGTGGAAGTCTTTTAATGACAGCCTCTAGGGGAAGAAATGACTCTACACAAAAAGAGAATGGAGTTATTGAACTAAGGGAATCTATTATGCAGATATCATAGTTTATGTATCACTGTTCATTCTAGGTAACCAATTTTATACATTTCTGTATTTATTATGTATTATTTCTAAATTTACCAGGCTCAGCCCTAAAGAAAGTATCTTTAAAATGCATTTTTTTTCATTTTCTATTCCAATTTTTTTCTAATTAGGAAAACAAATTAACAAAATGAATGATTAAAATTTACCTAAAAGAAAATAGTGATCACACTGGGGAACATATGACCTATAATGGAGAAAGGACTCACATCTAACTATGGAGCTAGTACAATGGCTAGGTACATAAAGTGCTTGCTGCATACCATGAGGCATGGATCTCAGATTCCAATCTCTTGGCAAGACCCAGAAAGAACACCATTCATCTGTAACATCAGCACTTAGGACCAAACAAGTAAATGCTTGGGATTAGCTGCTAGTCAGTTTCTCTGAAAAGGTGAGCTACTGGTTTCACTGAGGAGCTCTGTCTCAAGAATTAGGTGGGAAGTCACCTGAGATTATCCTCTATTCTCTATACCCATAAGGTACAGGCAGGCAGTCTCTCTCTCTCTCTCTCTCTCTCTCTCTCTCTCTCTCTCTCTCTCTCTCTCTCTCTGTTTGTGTGTGTGTGTGTGAATAAATAAATAAATGCAAGATTAGATACATAGATATAGATAGGTAGATATGTAGATATGTAGATAGATAGATAGATAGATAGATAGATAGATAGATAGATAGATAGATAGATAGATGACAGATGGATCAAGAGATAGGTGGATGAATGTAATAAAATAATTATAAAAGGTGGCATCACCAGAGAAGCTTCTTTCTGTAGCAGATGGGAACAAATATAGAAAGCCAGATATCTTGCAGATAGTGAAAGACCTTGGAATGTTCAGCCCTAAATGGGATGTCATCATTAAATTTCTCCTCTCAGAGCTCAAGAACCTCTGCCCAGACTGGATGCAGGATACCACGAGAATAAGGCCCTTTTAACCAACATGAGTAAACCTCATATAAACTCCCAGAAAATAAAGCAGACTGCATAGATGCATACCATATATACCATGGCTTCCAGTTTAGTATTCTTATAGGATTTTTCTTGAGAATGCAAATGTATCCCTCTTTCCCTCTGTTGGTTTATTTGGTCCAGTTTGGATGTGTTGTGTGTGATATCTTTGTTTTATCCCATATTTTATTTTGTAATATTTAAAAATATAATTGAGCATATATGTATATTATATCATTATAAACTAGTCACTGAAATTTTTATAACTGGTGTCTATATGGTATCCATTGGAAATTCAAACTAGAGGAAAGGAAAACTATAATGAAGATATATTATATGAGTAAAGAACCTATTTTAAATAAAAGAAAAATGCTAAGAAAAGAAAAAAAAAATACAAGCTAGGCATACTACTCTCCAAAGACTTCACTTAGAATGAATAAACTCTAACACAAAAATTGAAAAAGGAAGGAAGGAAGGGAGGAAGGAAGGAAGGAAGGAAGGAAGGAAGGAAGGAAGGAAGGAACAGAGGTAGGGAGGGAGGAAGTGAAGGAGGAATGAAGGAAGGAAGGAAGAAAAGAAAGAAAGAAAGAAAGAAAGAAAGAAAGAAAGAAAGAAAGAAAGAAAGAAAGAAAGAAAGAAAGAAAGAAAGAAAAGAAAGAGGGCAAGCAGGACGGCTCTGCCTGCAGTGGTTCCCTTCCTAGTGTTCACTTTTGTTATAATGGACAAGGTTATCCCAAATCACTTATTTACCCAGTGATAAAGATGAGCTTGAAGGCTCTTTAAAGATGCATGTAATCATCATATAGCACTGAGTTCTAATAGTTTTCCAAGATTTATGTTCAATAAGGCACTCCCATAACCCAGGTACATGAATTTATGTTATACTTGGGACCAGTTCTGGCCAATAGACTGGCAACTTCCATCATATCCCAGAACAAGGACTACTGTTAATACCATTCACAGTACTACTGGACACGATCACCTTTACACCTAGATCTTGTCCTCTCTTTTGGGTAGCCAGACTGAAGCACTGTAGCAAAGGGAGAGAGACTGTGTGTGTCATCACAGTCGGTACTATGTCACAGGATGAAGACAGGGTGATTTGTGAGGTATAACTACAGAGCAAAGGTTACGGATGAGAGCACTCAGTGACTGTAATTTCTTCCTATGAGTTAGGAGGCACAGACTCAATACTCATAATCTAAGGGATGGGACAAAGGTGACTTTGTAGAATTCTGGAATTCTAAGTAGTTTGTGTGGCTGTTGATGAAGTGTTAAACATTTTCATGATTCAGTTTCTTTAAACATGGATGTTATGGATTACCTCATGAGTTTGAAGCAGTTAATAAGGAAGTCCTTACAAAGTGCTATCAATTGATCATGAAAGGCAATGAAAGGAATTGATACCATAAACGCATGTGTGTGCACACATGTTTGTGCAAACACATACACACACACACACACACACACAATATGGAACTAATTACTTTGCATGATTCTTATGAACTGAATGCATTAAAAATTTAAAGAATATTTTGTTGTTACATTGTATTCTATAAAACAAATTATTGTTGTAGTAATGTGAAATTCCAGTGCTGTGACTGTTTGTAAACCTAAGACAAGAACTAGAGTTTACCAAATGAATTATAATTATCAATGGAAAGAGGGTTGTGAAACAGCTTGTTTAAATATTCTTTTCATCCCAAGATGGCAGACAAGTTGTGGCAGACAAAATATAAACACACTACAAGGGCTAGTAAACTATAACAAAAATATTTATTCTACTAGGATGAAGTGATATCTTAAATGATAATACTTTAAATTCATCAATTATATAGCACAGAACTGATTTTTTTTCAAGTCTAGTCTACATGTTGTGTATGAACAAGTCACTTTAAATAGGTACATGTGCATTTAATGGAAGTGCCTGTCTATTAAAATTCTATCCTTGGGGGGCATATACTTTACCTTACCAAAAATGGAAAGAATGTTATATTATCTAGATCAGAGGTTCTCAACTTTCCTCATGCTGTGACTCTTTAATACAGTTCCTCATGCCATCTGTAGTGACCCCAACCAAAAATCATTTTGATGCTACTTTGTAACTATAATTTTGCTGCTGTTATGAATCGTAATATAAGTATATATGCACAATATATGATATGCAACCCCTGTCAGGGTCATGACCCACAGATCTAGACTTATCAGTGATGAGAAAGGCCTTTGAGAAATCCACTTAGCCATATTGGTGTGGTGACTGACTTTTTCCTAATATCTTTAATTCCTGATCCAGAAATCCCAACCAAGGACATAATTGTTTGTCTCTATCTTCAGTCTATGATAACTGAGAAGAAAACTGTATTTCACACAAATAGTATCAATGAACAGTCTTACACTTAGGTCCTGAGTCTATGTATTTGGTTGTAATGTAGAGCAATGGAGGGTATGCATACTTCACAATGGGCATTCAGTTAAGGGATGAGGTGAGGGGGGTGATCTGTGAGATGCATGTTACATCAAATCTGGTACAGGCTTAGCTACTCCCTGATTTTGGTGAAGGACCAACTTTGGAGAGACTTCTTGTCAAAGATGACAAGAACATTTCTGAGAGTTTTTCCATATCAACCCCTTCTTCCTCTGCTGTTATCCTTCTGTCCTTGTCCAAGACACTTTCACTTCATTCCTTTTCAGCTTTGTACTGGCTGGTTTTGTGTGTCAACTTGACACAGGCTGGAGTTATCACAGAGAAAGGAGTTTCAGTTGGGGAAATGCCTCCATGAGATCCAGCTGTGGGCATTTTCTCAATTAGTGATCAAGGAGGGAGTGCCCCTTGTGGGTGGTGCCATCCCTGGGCTGGTAGTCTTGGATTCAATACGAGAGCAGGCTGAGCAAGCCAGGGAAAGCAAGCCAGTAAGAAACATCCCTCCATGGCCTCTGCATCAGCTCCTGCTTCCTGACCTGTTTGAGTTCCAGTCCTGATTTCCAATGTGGAAGTGTAAGCTGAATAAACCCTTTTCTCCCCAACTTGCTTTTTGGTCATGATGTTTGTGCAGGATTAGAAACCCTGACTAAGACAAGATTTATAGCTGTGTAACTGTCTCTCAAGCCAATATAAGTTCTCTTTTCTGCCATATTTTCTTCCTCCTACTCCACCTCAATGATCCATGCCCACCTCTTCCTTTTTCCTGTATTCCTTCTGAGAAACTTGTTAAATTACTCCCCAACTTTTTTTTCCTCCTCTCTTGGTACTACTCATCCTAAGAGCTCTATGGAGCAGATATCTCTTTTCTGATTCCTACCAAGTACTATTTGAGGGGGAAAGCCATCCTGAGAAGCCAGCTTCTTTTTTTTTTTTTTAATTTAATTTAATTTTATTTTTTTTTAATTTACATTCCAAATCACTTCCCCTTTCCCGTTTCCTCCCTCCCCGAAAGTCCCATAAGCCCCCTTCCCTCCCTCTTTTCTCCGTTCAACCCCCTCTCATTACTCTGTCCTGGCGTTCCCCTACATCCAGTCTTTCCAGGACCAGGGGTCTCTCCTTCCATCTTTTTAGAAATCTATTGATATGCTGATTGTGTCTAGGGTATTCTGAGATTCTGGGTCAATATCCCCTTATCAGTGACTTCATACCATGTGTGATCTTTTGTGATTGGGTTACCTCACTAAGGATGATATTTTCAAGTTCTGACCATTTGCCTAGGAATTTCGTGAATTCATTGTTTTTAATTGCAGAGTAGTATTCCATTGTGTAAATATACCACATCTTCTGAATCCATTCCTCCGTTGAGGGACATCTGGGTTCTTTCCAGCTTCTGGCTATTATAAATAAGGCTGCTATGAATATAGTGGAGCATGTGTCCTTATTGCATGCAGGTAAAGTCTCTGGGTATATGCCCAGGAGTGGTATAGCCGGATCCTCCGGAAGTGTCATGCCCAGTTTTCTGAGGAGCCGCCAGACTGCTTTCCAGAGTGGTTGTACCAGCCTGCAATTCCACCAGCAGTGGAGGAGTGTTCCTCTTTCTCCACATCCTCGCCAACAACTGCTGTCTCCTGTGTTTTTGATCTTAGCCATCCTGACTGGTGTGAGATGGAATCTCAGGGTTGTTTTGATTTGCATTTCCCTAATGACTAAGGATGATGAACATCTCTTTAGGTGCTTCTCAGCCATTAGATATTCTTCAGGTGAGAACTCTTTGTGTAGCTCTGTACCCCATTTTTTAATAGGGTTACTTGCCTCTCTGGAGTTTAACTTCGTGAGTTCTTTGTATATCTTGGATATTAGCCCTCTGTCGGATGTAAGGTTGGTAAAGATCATTTCCCAGTTAGTTGGTTGCCGCTTTGTCTTTTTGACGGTGTCTTTTGCCTTGCAAAAACTTTGTAATTTAATGAGGTCCCATTTGTCTATTCTTGATCTTAGAGTATAAGCTATTGGAGTTCTGTTCAGGAAATTCTCCCCTGTGCCCATATGTTCAAGGTTCTTCCCTAGTTTCCCTTCTATTAGTTTCAGTGTGTCTGGTTTTATGTGGAGATCTTTGATCCACTTAGAATTGAGCTTAGTTGATCTTTGACAAAGGAGCTAAAACCATCCAGTGGAAAAAAGATAGCCTTTTCAACAAATGGTGCTGGCTCAGCTGGAGGTCAACATGCAGAAGAAGCCAGCTTCTTGCAAATATATTTCAGGATTGTCTGGGACTGGTTGCCTTTGTTGACCAGATCAGCATAAGAAACCCTGATGGTTGATTACTCAATCAGTGTAGCTAGCATCCCTTTACATTTTTGTTCATATTGATACATCTGCCCATTATGGAAAATGGTCAATTTTCAACAAATCCTGTCCCCTAAGGATATGAGCCTGCACAAGACACAGTTAAGTGTGATTCTTTGCAAACACTAAAGTGACTTGTCTCTTGTTTCCAAAACTCATTCAGTGTACAATTCAGGGACTAAGGGGAAATATAACTGGAGAGAGACACTGGGTTTCAAAAAGATTGGTGATGTATTTTATTTGCTTAATAAACATTGGTAAATACATTCAATGAAGTTCAGGAGGGCAGGAAAGGAATATAGATTGGCCTGGGTTTAAATATGTACTCAGTTTACCAGCTTATTTGGTTAAATAGTTGTGTGATTTATTCAATTACATTCTCATAAAGTGAAAAGATATCAAGAAATGTCTCCTTAGTTTATGAGTGGAGAATAAAGTTTGATTGAGGATACCTAAAACAATTCTTGCCACAGGGAAAGTTTTAGACTTTAGACTTCATGTGGAAAGAGTTGTTTGTGTGGCATAGGAGGACTACGATTAAAATTAGACAATACAGACATAAAAACAAAATTCCTAAAGTTAGTCTTGGTCAGAAATAGTTCAAGATAACCTACTTTAGATTTTTTTCTAATGCAGGATGACAATGATTGAAGGGACGGGGCTTGGGGATAGAAATTATTCAAGTAACCAATTAGAAAATTTAGAAAAAAATATAGTGACATGTAATTCCTTTTTCATAGAAAATAAAGACCTGGTACATGTAGGTGGAAGTTTTACAATTCTAATATGTCACTACTTCTCATATAAGTCTCAGGACATATGTCCAGAAGCAAAACTTTGGCTGCTCCAGCAACAAACACAACTCAGAGTCTTCCGGGTATTTCAGATGGAGGTTTGCATTAGGGCAACTTGAAAGCTGTCTTTTTATATGCTAAATTTATCATTATGAATTTGGAGATAAAGTTATCAATTGGCACTGGAGACAGAAATAAGGCACAATGAAAACACTGAATGATAGCATTATGGAGGCATAAGACACAGTTAAATTGGAGTTTAAGAATGATGTGGTTAGACATGAATGCATTTGATTTGCCCCCTTTGTGGATTACCCTGCCTAAGAGAAAACCTTGTCCTATTCAGACAGCATATGGCCAGTATAGCTTGTTGTATATGTCACTTTGTAAAACTTATTTAATAAATGACCTTTACACTAATTTCAGTGTATTTTCTGTAAGATATATTCATATATATTTAGGGGAATTCTCATTCAATTACTTGTTGTTTATTGTACTGCTATTTAAAATAGACACATGAATGAATAAAGAAAATGTGGTATATACACAATGGAGTTTGATTCAGGCAGAAAGAGCAGTATTTTGTCATTTACAAGAAGATGTATGGAATTAGTGATGGTGATTGCTAAATGTATATGCACATACATGCATATATATGACATAAAGTAGATAAGGAACATAATTCAGGATTACAAATGGGAGTAGAAATGGAGGAAAGCAAAAGGTAATTGGAACTGACTACATTCAAATCACATGGTACACATGGACAAAAATGTCATTATAAAAAACTATCAGCTAAAACAACAAATACACATTCACAAAGTTTACCAATAAAAATAAGACCCATGTTCAGTATTCACATACTGTAACACTGTAACAATACTCAAAGGTACTGAAAGAACTATGTATATGTTTTTATACCATTCATTCTCTCTTTAAGTATATATTCAATGGTGTTTTATTTTCACATTGGTAAGAGATCTTTTGTCTTTTTACAAGAGAGTGATAAAGAAATGGAGAAGGAAAAACATATAAAGGTGAGTAAAGAAGAGGTATGGAGAAAAAGGGAAGGAGGGAGAAGTTGGAATCCTCTGGTAACCATGCTATGGAGACATAGCAGCAAAGAGGATGAAGTTTACAAGTTACCTTTTAAAATAATGACATGTGGATACAGGCCTAACGTTGGTAAGGAAAGGAACCAGGAACATAATTGAGAGGAAATGTGTTAAGTAGATTCGAGAAAAATTTAAACATCTGTTTAGGCAGGAATTTGATATATTATACCAACAGGTAGTAGGACAAAATAATTGAAAAGTTTGCAGGATCAAGAATAGGTATGAGAGAAGCCAGAGAGACAGAGATTTTAACCCAGCAATAGGACTGACTCTTGCCTTCAATTGATTTTTCATCAGCCATTTTGGAGGTATATTGTTTTAAAAATCAATCTGAGGTAAAAGTAAAAGTAAGAATTTAGTTGTCCACAAGTTTACAGAACATTTATTAGATAGGGTCATGGTGGGCTTTGAACTGAGTGATCTGATACCGGTTTGTTTCTTTGAAGTGTCTCTTATCATGTGCCCAGAGGAACACATGATGAGAGAATCTGGGTGACAATGGGAAGTCAGGGTCTATGGAGACAATCTTGGAGATAACGAAGATGATCTGAGTGTTAGAAAAGAAAGGGTGAGAAGAGCTTAACTTAGGTTACATCAATAGATTTGGTACAAAACAGGATAAGGCACAGAGATAACTAAAGGTACAATATGTGGGACTGGGAGAGTTATTAATTGAGAGGAAACAAACTAAGCATGATTTGGGAGATAAGGATCTTTTAGGATATATGACCTTGATATGTAAGTTGTTAAAAGTCCTGAATGTTAATGTCACAGGGGCAGCCAGAACTAGAGATATACACTTAAGAGTTGGCTGTCTTGAAGCTGTCACTATATACATGATGCTCAAAATGTAAGACAATATGGACTCCATCAGCAATAGTTACTCAAGAGAAAAAGGAGTAGAGAAAGAGGTAGAAAGTACAGTAAGGAAAGAGAGAATAAGGAAAAGAGAGAGTGAGAAAACAAGAACTTTTAGAAAAAGACTTCCCAATAGAAAAGCATGGGAGTAGTTTGCAGTTTCAGACCAGTCACAAAATCGAGAAATGAATGAGGTTTTCCAGGAAATCAGAAGCTCAGGAACAATCTGTGTTCAAAGAGTGGGTTTTGTATAAAATTCCCTGAGCAGGTATAAGGCACAAATATGTTGAAAAAGAAAATTGCACTTTCAGAATAGACTGTGATTTTAAAGGAAATTCTTTGGCTGTCATCCCAAAATATACAGACTGTGATTTTTTTCTATTATTTTAGCAGATATTTATGATGTATCTCCTAAAGAATAAAAGAAAAAATGTGCTGAGAGAATTTCCAGGCTTACAGAGAGTATACAAACCAGCTTACACTCTAGTATGAGAAATGATATCTAACTTGATAATCAGAAAATTATCATAGTAAATGTGGGTTCTTTTCATTAAACATAACTTAAGATCAAGGTTTTCAAAGGTTTAGACTTAAAACAAAATAGGTACAGATATTCTAATTTGAGTTTCAAGCATTGGGGATACAATATGGTCTCATAGCCTAACTGTCTTTGTTTGGAAGTCACTTATAGACAGAATGCTCACTCACAGCAGCTTCCTAAGATTCACTTTCAATTAATTTCAGTAGGAACAAAGCAAAATCTCACCACCCTGAAAGTCTGATAAGGATGAAATTTATTCTTGCTGATCTCAAGTCATGCCTATATGAGAGCAATTGCCATGGCTGGGGCAGAGTAGTATCATGTGGATTTCATGAACTATATGTAGTTATGTTCCACACATATATGAACTAAAGGCAGTAGTAATATTGCTTCAAATGTATGACAAATTATAAAAGAGGAAAAATCCTGAACAGGCTTTACATATATTTGGGTATATATGGGTATGGGTATGGGTACGGGTATGGGTATGGGTACGGGTATGGGTATGGGTATGGGTATGATATGGGTGTGGGTGTGGGCATGGGCATGGGCATGGGGATGGGGATGGTATGGGGATGGGGATGGTATGGGGATGGGTATGGTAGGGGTATGGGTATGGGTATGGGTATGGCTATGGCTATGGTATGGGTATGGGTATGGGTATGAGTATGGTATGGGTATGGGTATGGGTATAGGTATATACACATACCATATACTGTTAACATAATCCAAGAAAGTGCCAGGAAAAGTATAACATTTGGGTTTATTCCTGAGATACCGTGAAAGTGAAATATTATAGAAAAAAGAGGATGTTCTAAGTTGATATATTATAAAACAAATGGACACTGCTAAAAAATTTATATTCAAGAAAGAGGGGCAGGGGGTGGAAACATGGATGTGGTACATATTGATAACAAAAGTCTAGAATATGATGTATAATGGGAATAGCTTGGAATTTAAAGGTAAGATAATGTACTATTTAGAACACACTCAGGGAACAGTTAGTATGGCCTAAATATTATATGCTGTACAATATTTGTTTAGTTAGGACCAGATCCAGAAGGAAGAATTTTTTATGGTTATTTTATTTATTTACATTTCAAATTTTGCCCCCCTTCCCTGTTTTACCTCTGCAAATCCTCTATCCATCCTCCCTCCTTCTGACTCTATGAGGGTACTTCCCCACCCACCCACACTAACTTCACTGCCTTAGCATCTCCCTATGCTGGAGAATCAATCCTCCCTACACAGGACCAAGGGGTTTTCCTCCTGTTTATGCCAGATAAGGCAATCATCTGCTTCATATACAGCTGGAGCCATGGGTCCCTCCATGTATATTCTTTGGTTGGTGGTTTAGTCCCTGGAAGCTCTGGGGAATCCATTTAGTTGATATTGTTGTTCTTCTATGGGGTTGCCATTCCCTTCAGCTCCTAGAAGGAGGAATTTTTAATCTTGAGCTCTTAATAGTCCTCCACTTAAACATGCTAGAAATGTTGATATTTATCTGTGACTTCATAATCTCAATCAAACAGATAAAACAAAAAATTGCTTCTGTTGTTTTCTAAGAAAGGATATATATATGTGTGTATATAATATATACATACATACACACATGCACACACACACACACACACACACACACACACACACACACACACATATATATATATTCTCTTTGTTATACATGTGAGGATTTGGTTCTAGGAGTTCCCATACCTCCCAATACTCTTAAATGAAGTATCACAGGTTTGAGTATGACTGATATACATCATTGCATATACTTTCAAATCATCTTTAGACTAGATATGATACCCAGTAAAATAAAAATGCTCTTAAGTAATTGCAAGCTTTAAAATGTTTTTGTTTGCATTTGTGGAGTTAGAACACATGGCTATGGAAGGTCAACTTAAGTTTCTTTGTGAGCTTGTGTGGGAATTATAGCAGCTATATCTTAGCTCTCAGCTATACTACATACCCTTGACCAAAGGTATGTCCACCTCGACCAGTAGTTTTCTTTTCTGGGATGGACATCCTTTTCCACCTAGTGCACAGTCTCAGACAGGAGGCACACACCATTTGGTGTGAGAAGACACCTGTGTAGCCAGGCAGATCAATCAAATTAAACCTGGTGGTTAATGGGGTAACTTGTTATGGAAGAGTTACCTTCACCAGTAGTTCTACCTAGCTGTGATGCCTATGAATCACAACACTAAACAACATGATAAGATACCTCCAAAGGGGTAGTAGTGGCATTTATGCTTTAGAGGTAACCAAGAGCTATCTAACTAGAGTTAAGACCCGCTAAATAGGAAGGAATTCATGCCCAATACTGTACTCCTAGCCAAATACCTATGTATGGTTACACCAGGGAACTGAGATTAGAATTTACTACTGCTACTTTCTTGAAACTAGAATCATCTCTAACTCAATTCTTACTATACATTCTTATACTCACAGATGAGGGTAATTAATGACTTATCAAAGAAGCATATTTTTGCTATAGACAGAGAACATAACAGTAAGCCACAACTGGTCAAAATGCTAAGACCATAGAGAACCTAGTCCCCACTGATACATCTACCACATAAAAACTAACCTAAGGCTCACAGAACATCAATGAAGCAGGGACAAGGAAGAAAGGAGAAAGGAGTAAGAGCCAGAGAACCAGAATCCTGTGGGACAATTGCGTCTTCTATACAGGACTTGGAAGTTGAACTAATTTAACTCAACCATCTGGTTGACTAAACAAGACTTGAACAAAGGCAACACCAGCTAACACGCCAACATGAAAATCTCACAATCCTGAACCTCTAGATGAAGAGGTGAGTAATGACTGTTGAGGGGAGGAGAATCAGTCTTCCTCAGCGATGTACCTTCTAATTGAAGTACCAGCTTTAAAAACATACATATGAGTAACACTACATGGACTCAGTAGGATTTATTTATATATTTCTATGCATGAACATATTTAACAATACTAGAAAAAGTACAAGTTTTCAAGGATTACTGATGCTGTTAAAGTGTGATCTAACCAACAGACTGAAATAAAATTGAAAATATATACATTTTTCTAGTATAATTTTATGCAATCTCCTTGGCTATAACCAGGCCTCATGTGGAAAGGAAGATAGATTTCCATTAATAAACTACACCAGTCAAGATCTGGAGTCAGTGTGGGCATATTGCAAACTGAAGTCAATAACAGTAAAGAGAAAAAGACAATGGATGATGGAAAGACACATAGTAGGATTGTTATAATAGGAGAATGATCTAGGATATCTGTCTTAGTTAGGGTTTTACTGATGTGAATAGACATTATGACCAAGGCAAATCTTAAATAAAGGACATTTAATTGGGGCTAGCTTACAGGTTTAGAGGTTCAGTCCAGAATCATCAAGGTGGGAGCAAGACACCATCCAGGTAGGCATGGTGCAGGAAGACCTGAGAATTCTACATCTTCATCTGAAGGCTACCAGGAGAAGACTGATTTCCAGGCCAGGCAGCTGGAAGCCCATGACCACAGTGACACACCTAGGTTGTGGATGGACCTGGGCTGTTCTTGTGAACTAATTCCTAATGAATAAAGGAGTCAATCACTGGGCAGGTAGGAGAGACTTCCAGGTTGGAAAGACAAAGAGAGGACAGCAGAAGAGAGGAAGCAGGGGAGAGTTAGGATTTTCTTTTTTGGACAGGGATAGCATGAGGATAAGACGTAGCTACAAGTGTCTCCTGGTTTCAATAGCGGATCTGTCAGGATTTTTCACTGGAGGATTTAGATTTAATAAGGCTTACAAGATTAGGATTTTAGTTGCTGTGCCCAGTGACTGAGTTACTTTCATTTCTAAACTTCATGTCATGTTTTTCTTCACGCAGAGACTCGTCTTGGTTCTAAGGAGAAAGCTTGGGTTTGCCAGATGTGCACCACAAAGGTCATGGGGGATTTGAAGCATGGGGCTGGAGTGGTAGCAGGCTGCCAGTGGGAACTTAGTGAGCTGGGTGGAGAGATTGTGGAGTTCTGAGTCAGAGTCTCCATGAGATAAAAACAGGTCAGCCTGCTGGTCACAGCAGGGCAAAGTGTGGGAACATGTCAGTTCTATTTTTAACATTTGCTGTAATACACCTACTCCAATGAGGCCACACTTCCAAATAGTGCCTGGGACAAGCATATTCAAACCAAGACAATAGTCATGCTTTTGGTTTACAGTAAGTGACAAAGCAAGAGGCAGATGAAAATAAGACAAACAAGTAGCAGATAGCAAGACATCAAATTGGACCCTTACAACATCCAGTAGACACAACCAGAGTAGCCCCATTGGGAGAGCAAACAAAAATAACACCTTCAAGTCAGGTATTTATAATACTCAACAGAAATGAGCATGGAATCCTGTGAAGCTATCTCATTACAATTCTCAACTGGAAGATTTCCAGACAGAACAGAGCTCTAGACAAAATGGATTACTTCCTGATCTTTGTTCTATTCCAGAAAATTTTATATAATAGAATTAACAATATTAACCTCAGATGTAAATGGATCATCTTCCTGCTGTTCTCAAGGGTATAATGTTTTAAAATCCCTGAGCAGTTTTCTGTTCACCCTTTCTGTATCAGAGAGGCAGGGAACAGCCTGACCCCAGAAAAGTTCTAGGGAGACACTTGAGATAAATATAATTCAGTCTGAGAGAAGAGAGCCTATCTTTTGCTGTTGACATCAGCTCTCAACAAGCACAAACAATAATGACAATAGAATAGAATCTTTAATATACATTACCAATATAATTCATATCACAGGGACATCTGATGGTCCAGAGATGCAAAACTAATCTGGATGTTTGTGCAGAGTGGAGGCAGAGGAGGAACTATGGGGAACGGTGATGTGGAGCACATGAAGGAAGATCATCAACCTGAGCATGAGGAGCCCTGTCTAAATATGAGATTGAAGGTCACTCTCCATTCAGTGTGAAGCTATACAAAATGAAAGGAAAAAAAGAAAAGAGAGCTCCTACTTGTTTTCACTCCATTTTACCAGATTGTTTAATTGCTTTAATTTCCCCATATCCCCGAGAGACAACTTAAAACTGTTTCATGTACTTCCCAATTTAATTTCTATTGAACATTCAAACTTCCTCATATTCTTCTCCAACCCTTTAGTATCTTTTGCAGAGGCTGGGAGAAAGTAGCTGTGTTTTGCCTTTTAGAATTTCTTTAAATTTATTTATTTTTAATTATTTTATTACTAACTTACACAAGCTGAGTCCAACACTCAGCACTTTGTGCCTCTAGTTAATGCCTGTTACTTGAGCTTTTAATTCTTCCTTTAAAATACTTAACACCAATACTGCAACTCAGGAACTTAAAACAAAAAAAAATGAGTTGAAAAGGGCACAGAATCTGTCATAGATAATATTTGTATCTCTTTATGGAAATGAGTTCTGAACAAAGTAAACAAACAGATACTTAGGTTCAATGTGCTGCTTCCAACTGCATTACAAAATGAGACAGGCTGTGTCTCTGGCTTGAGTCATGATGCCATTGATCACAACACTCAGAACATCACTCCAGTGACACACAGCATTTTCTAAGCAAGTGAGAAGCAGAACCAAGTCCCCAAAACATGATTCTAATCATGCTAATCTGAATCAGTTGTTGACACTGGCCCACGATACATCCATTTACGATATAAACAAGTTTATAGGTCTCAAGTACAATTTCCTTAGCCAATGATCAAACAGCATTCACGGAAGTAATTATTTTTCATGATTAAGTATAAGGAAAATATTATTAATGGGCATAAACCAAACCTAACATATGAAGATGTAGCAAGCAGTTTTATTGATCAAAAATTAATAGCTGTAGTCTAAAACATCCATAGTTACAGTCACATGACCATAAATTTATTGTTCACATTTCAGTCAAATGTCACATTTAAAGTATGCAAGTGTTCACCTTTTTCTTCAAACTAATACCTGCCATTGTTTTAAATTTCAAAACAGAGTGTGCCTTCATTCTTTCAGTGCTCAGTCCAATGGTGGGCTGTGAGCATCCACTTATGGATTTGTCAGGCTCTGGCAGAGCCTCTCAGGAGACAGCCATATCAGGCTCCTATCAGCAAGCACATCCCAGCATCCACAATAGCATCCAGTTTTGGTGACTGTATATGGGATGGATCCCTAGGTAGGGCAGTCTCTGGATGGCCTTTCCTTCAGTCTCTACTCCATACTTTGTCTCCATATTTCCTCCTTTATTTTGTTCCCCCTTCTATGAAGCACTGAAGCATCAACATTTTGGACTTCCTTCTTGGGCTTCATATGGCCTGTGAATTGAATCTTGGGTATTCTGAACTTTTGGGCTAATATCCACTTATCAGTGAGTGCAAACTGTATGTGTTCTTTTGTGACTGGGTTACTTCACTCACGATGATATTTTCAAGTACCACCCAGTTGCCTGCGAATTTCATGAAGTCATTGTTTTTAATAGCTGAGTAGTATTCCATCCATTGTGAAAATATACCACATTTTCTGTATCCATTCCTCTGTTGAAGGACATCTGGGTTCTTTCCAGCTCCTGGCTATTATAAGTATGGCTGCTATGAATACAGTAGAGCATGGGTACTTATTACATGTTAGAGCATCTTCTGGGTATATGCCAGGGTCCACAGGTATACTATGTCCAATTTTCTGAGGAACCACCAGACTGATTTCCAGAGTGGTTGTACTAGCTTGAATTCCACCAACAATGAAGGAGTGTTCTTCTTTCTCTCCATCCTCAATTGCATCTGCTGTCCCCTGAGTTTTTGATTTTAGCCATTCTGATTGATGTGCCTTGGAATCTCAGGGTTGTTTTGATTTGCCCTTCTTTGATGACTAAGGATGTTGAACATTTCTTTAGGTTCTTCTCAGCCATTGGAGTTTCCTCAGTTGAGAATTCTCAGTTTAGTTCTGTTTCCCACTTTTTAATAGGTTATTTGGTTCTCTGGAATCTAACTTCTTGAGTTCTTTGTATATATCAGATATTAGCCTTCTATAGAATGTAGGACTGATAAAGACCATTTCCAAATCTGTTGGTTGCTGTTTTGTCTTATTGACAGTGGCCTTCGCCTTACAGAAGCTTTGCAATTTTATGAGGTTACATTTGTCGATTCTTGATCTTAGAGCATAAGCTATTGGTGTTCTGTTCAGGAATTTTTCCCCTGTGTCCATGCGTTTGAGACTTTGCCCCACTTTCTTTTCTATTAGATTCAGTGTATCTGGTTTTATGTGGACGTTCTTGATTTATTTGGACTTGAGGTTTTTCACAGGGAGATAAGAATGGATCAATTTGCATTCTTCTACATGTTGACCACTAGTTGAACCAGCACCATTTGTTAAAAATGCTGTCTTTTATCCACTGGATGGTTTTAGGTCCTTTGTCAAAGATCAACTGACCATAGATGTATAGGTTCATTTCTGGGTCTTCAATTCTATTCCATTGATCTTCCAGCCTGTTTCTGTACCAATATCATGCAGGGTTTTTTTTTTTATATCAATATTGCTCTATAGTAGAGCTTGAGGTTAGGGATGGTGATTCCCCCGAAGTTCTTTTATTGATGAGAATAGTATTCGCTATCCTGGTATTTTTGTTATTCCAAATGAACTTGAGTATTGCTCTAACTCTATCAAGAACTGAATTGGAATTTTGATGAGGATTGCATTGTATCTGTAGAATGCTTTTGGCAAGGTGGATGTTTTTACTATAGTAATCCTGTTAATTCACGAGCATGGGAGATCTTTCCATTTTCTTTGAGACCTTCTTCAGAGACTTGATGTTAGGGTTCTGTCTAAGCTCCACCCCAGTTACCTGGCAACAGCTACATATGCCCCTCCCTACAGTTACCTGGCAACAGCCAGGTAGGTCTGACCTACTATAAAAGGAGCTGCTCACCCCCTCCTTGCTTTCTTACTCCTCTTATCTATCTTCTCACTCTTAGCTTTTCTCTTGTCCCTCTTGGGCTCTCCTCCTCTCCCCTCTCTCTCCACATGGTCATGGCTGGCCTCTGCTTCTCTACTTTCTCCCTCTCTCTGTCTTTCTCTGCCTCTACTACCCTCTTAACTCCCCTCCCCATGCCCTGAATAAACTCTATTCTATACTATGGCAGTGTGTGTCTAGTTCCTCTGGGGAAGGGATGGCTTGACATGGGCCCGCTGGGGCACCCCCTTCCCCCACACTGCCATATACCATATTCTCTAGCCTCTTTTTTTTTTTTATGATCACAACACTTGAAGTTCTAGTGGTACAGATCTTTCACTCGTGTGGTTAGAGTCACACCAAGATATTTTATATTGTTTGTGACTATTGTGAAAGGTGTCCTTTCCCTAATTTCTTTCTTAGACTGTTTATCCTTTGAGTATTGGAAGGCTACTGATTTGGTTGAGTCAACTTTCTATCTGGTCACTTTGTTGAAGTCGTTTATCAGCTTTAGGAGTTCTCTGGTGGAATTTTTGGGGTCACTTAATTATACTATCATGTCATTTGCAAATAGTGATATTTTTACTTCTTTTCCAATTTGTATCCTTTTGACCTCCTTTGGTCTCTAATTGCTCTAGCTAGAATTTCAAGTACTATATTGAATAGATAGTTAGAGATTGGACAGCCTGTCTAGTCCCTGATTTTTGTGGGATTGCTTTAAGTTTCTCTCCATTTAGTTAGATTTTGGCTATTGGTTTGTGGTATATTGCTTTTACTATGTTTAGGTAGGGGCCTTGAATTCCTGATCGCTCCACAATTTCCTTCTTTATTTCTTCCTTGATCAAGTTATCATTGAGTAGAGCATTGTTCAGCTTCCATGTGTATGTGGGCTCTCTGTTGTTTTTGTTGCTATTGAAGACCAGCCTTAGTCTGTAGTGATCTGATAGTAGGCATGGGATTATTTCAATCTTCTTGTATCTGTTGAGACCTGTTTTCTGACCAATTACATGGAGAAGGTACCATGAGGTACTGAGATGAAGGTATGTTCTTTTGTTTTAGAACGAAATATTCTATAGATATCTGTTAAATCCATTTGGTTCATAACTTCTGTTAGTTTCACTGTGTCTCTGTTTAGTTTGTGTTTCTGTCCATTGAGAGTGTGGTGTTGAAGTCTCCCACAAGTATTGTGTGAGGTGCAATGTGTGCTTTGAGTTTTAGTAAAGTTTCTTTTATGAATGTGGGTGCCTTTGCATTTGATGCATAGAAGTTCAGAATTGAGAATTCTTCTTGGTAGATTTTTCCTTTGGTGAGTATGAAGTATCCTTCCTTATCCTTTCTGATAACTTTTGGTTGAAAGTTGATTTTATTCAATATTAGAATGACTACTCCAGCTTGTTTCTTGGGACAATTTGCTTGGAAATTTGTTTTTCTGCCTTTTACTCTGAGGTAGTGTCAAGACATTCCATGACAAAGCCAAATTTACACAATATCTTTCCACAAATCCTGCCCTAGCAAGGATAATAGAAGGAAAGTAGATGGCCCCCCCTTTTTGAGTGGAATTTTTATTGCATGGATAAACAACACTGCTCCCAAAAGATAAAACTCATTAGATACAAATTGGAGTGGAAAGCCTAGAATCTGTCCCTAAAATTTAGTGGTCATGGAGGCTCCAGAGGTCTCCAAAACAACTCCAAAAAAGGGCACTTGCCATTGCTCCTGCACTTGGATTTCTCAGCATTTGAATCAACTGTTTATTTCTTTTCTTTTCCTTCTTTCTTTTTATTTTTGAGATAGGATCCCATATAGCCTAGGCAGGCCTGGAACTCAATACCTTAAACTTCATACCCCTCTTTAAGGCAAAATCACAGAAAAACATAACTGGACACAATCCAGATAGACACCAATAGATAGTGATAAGCCTGGTTCTGACAGATTGATCTACATAAGAGCTTCTGTAATGGTGGCTCATGACCATTAAAGAGGAGGTAGAAAGATGGTAGTTGACAGAATTTGTCTTTTGTAAAAAGCAAAGGGAATGTATAATAAAAAGCTTGTATGTTCTAAGGAATTAAAATTCTGATGAATCAGTACTTTTGACAAGTTACTCTTGTTCATTTCTGATTAATATACAAATGAACACTATGTAAATTAAATTATTTCAGGTATAAAGCAGTATCTCTAAATACAAGCACACAGATTAGGTTCCCAAAGGTTAAAGGAATATTTTTGTCAGTTTTCCCCATATGGCATACCAGTGTTTAATCTGCTAGCTCATGAAAATGCTGAAAGTTAATCATGAAAACTCTATACCCAATATATTGCTTCTTCTAGGACACTGTGCCTAAATGAGAAAACATGATTAAAGTTCAATGTACTGCATATACTATAACAAACACATGTGCTGGTCTATCTTTGAAATTAGAATTCACGAACAATTTCACTGCAATAATTATAAAGTAAAACATAAAGGCAATGGAAGGTGTTAGCTCATCTTTGAAAAGCTACATTCAAAGATGAAGAATCCTGACTTCAGTACTTTTCATGTCAAAAAGAAAGCAAAATCCTTTGTCAATATTGCAAGAAGTGAACAATAGAAAAAAAGAAACTGTCTTAAATGTTACCGTTAGCCTTGCTTTAAAATAACAAAAATCCTATATCTTAGGGTCTAGAGAGATGGTTTAAACCCTTAAATAAATGCACTGTCTGGTTCTCCAGAGAATCTGGGTTCAATTCCCAGCACAGTCATCATGACTTATACTCATTTATAATTTAGTGCTGGAAGATCCAGTGCCCTTTTCAGGTTCCGACAAAAACTATATGCTCACAATGCACAGATATATACTTGTATGCAAAAAACAAATGTGCTTAAAAATAAATAATAAATAGATTTTTTAAAAAACAAACAAACAAACAAACAAACTATGCTTTAAAGTGAATACAAATACTGGAAGCATAAACTACACTAGGCCAAAGTATCACTCACACGAAGCTGTTTCTGGACTCTTCAATACAGTCTACAAATTACAAATCTGTACATGTTTGCGTGTGTGTACATGTGAAATGTGCATGTGAATGTGCATGTGTGTGTGAATGTGTGCGTATCTCTCTATTTCACATTATGTGAGTTGGAGACTGTCAGTGTATATCTCTTTGTTCATATCCAATTTTACATTTAAATCAAAAGATATTTCTAACTGTCTTGGGGAGCTCAGATAACTTGCCAAGAAGAAATTAGTCCCAGTGTTAACACTTCTAACATATAGTAACTGTACAGTGAATGCCTAGAGATTGCAAAATTATCAATAGATCCAATAGCTGCTTCAAGGAGTATTAATCTTGTCCTCAATTATATTGAGTCTCACACTTTATAAGATTATAAGTTCTTGAGTCTGAGAATGATAAATATTTACTGGTAATTATAAATATCAATTAACAAAAGCATGTCTTCTTGATTGAAACTCTAAGAAATAAAGTAAGTCATTGCTGTTTTTGTGTTTCTCTAGAACCTCCCAATTACTAGTTTCTCATTACATTCTTGTAGCTGTTCTATGTTTGGTTTTTCACTAAATTCATTAAATGTTAGAATATCAATTGCTCAATTTGATTTTTTCAACTTTTATAGATTTATTTATTTTATGTTGTGTGTATGACTGTTTTGCCTGTATGTATGTATCTGTGCAACATATGTGTGCCTGGCTCCTGCAGTAGTCAAGAACGCACCAGATCTCCTGGATTAGAGTGACAGAAAATTGAAAGTTACTAAGAGGATGATGGGAATAAGACCTGGGTTTCCTCAAGAGCAACTTACACTCTTAACTACTGAGGAAACTTTGCAGTTCCATGATTGAATTTTCTACATTTTGCATTGAACAAGTTCTCAGAAATCAAAAGATTCTAGTCAAAATGCCATCTCAGTGCACCTTTGATAAAAAGTTTAATGATTACTTTTCAGAAGCACAGTTGTGTGTGTGTGTGTGTGTGTGTGTGTGTGTGTGTGTGTGTGTGTGTGTGTGTGATTTTGAATTAATGCAACCTGTCTGAGGATCTGCAGGCTTAAATTTAAAATTAATCGAAGGATTAACCCCAGATATAGAAATATAAGTGATTCTAATTTTTCAGTAGAAAATAAGCAAACATGAAATTCTTAACAATAACTGACTGAGTGAGGTTTTATTGGCAAGTAAAATTATCTTAAATGCTCAGATTTATTTTGAGTTGGCATCATTTAAAAATCATGAAATATGCAAGTCCCAAGTGAGTCCAGATGCTTAATTTCCCAAGATTATTTATAAATCACTTTTGTTCAATAAGTAAAATTACCTTCCCTGCTAAATTTGAATTACCAGACACTTCCAAAATATTTCTGAAACTAACAACTGTTTTCTCATTTGTAATTTGGCTTATATTCAAAAACTTCAACAGTTGTAGCAGTGTCTCAGAGTTTTCATCAAGCATGGTTTAGCGATTTGTTTTCCAACTATAGCAGAATAAATTTAGAGCAGACAGCATCTCTGGAAATAATTCACAAGTGTGGAGTGCCTAAATAATATGGCCATGAACAACTAGCCCCAAATCCAAGCATAGGAAACAGTTGAAATGACAAAGTAATACATAGCTGCAACCAACATTGATACATGAAACCTGGAAGGATTAACTCAAGAACCACTACTTCAATTAAAGGACCATGTGATATTGAAGCTGCTTTCCTTTTGGAAGGTCTAATACCCATGGATACACTTAGATAGCCATCAGAACTCCCATCACTGGAACAGTGTTGAGTTATCAAGCTTCCTGGATTCTCCGCCCAGCAATTTTGTTCAGGAGACTTTGGAACCAGAAATCTGTATTCTTTACAAAATCTCTAAGTTCAAAGTTTTTCCAATTACCTGCTTAGGCACAATTGGAATACATGAAAAAAATCAGATAATTAACAAATACCAATCATATTTGATATATTTATTTTAGTGATGACCCTAGTGTAATTATATGTCTAGAACTAAGTTAATATTTGATAATTTTTATAAGATAAACTATGATGGTATTTTTCTATAGAAACAGCTAAATTTGGGACACATAATTGGTCAGAATGCTCTGTGTCCCAAGAGTAATTAAATCAAGAAATAGATAGGTATATAGAATAGGATAGGAATATCTCTCCTTTAGGGGTTTATAATTTTTATTGGATATTTTATTTATTTGCATTTCAAATATTATCCCCTTTCCTGGTTTCCCCTCTGCAAACCCCCTATTCCTTTCCCCTTCCCCATGCTTCTATGAGTGTGCTCCCCCACCCACCCACCCACTAAGGCTTCAGCATCCTAGCATTCCCCTATGCTGGGTCATTGAGCCTTCGCAAGACCAAGGGCATCTCTTCCCATTGATGCCTGACAAGGCCATCCTCTGCTACATATGCAGTTGGAGCCATGGGTCCTTCCATGTGTACTTTTTGGTTGGTGGTTTAGTCTTTGGAAGTTCTGACGGTTGGTGGTTTAGTCTTTGGACGTTTTGAAGGGTCTGGCTGGTTGATATTGTTCTTCTTATGGGGTTGCAAACCCCTTCAGCTCCTTCAGTCCTTTTTCTAACTCCTCTATTGAGGACCCCGTGCTCAGTCCATCCAATGATTGTAAATATTAGTGGTCTCAAATTTCTTTCCTTCTCTGATATCTTTTCCCGAAGAAGCATGTAAACCCCCAGAGAAGCTGAACATTTCGTTCTGAAGAATGAAAGAAGCCAACTCTTCTACTTCTAAAACCACATAGATAAATGCTACAGAATCTTGGAACAGGAGAGCTGATATTGAATATGTGTGAATGGAAGATCTCAGAGAAGTGCACAGCAAAAGCTTTGAGCTTACAACCTGGAGCTTAAATAACTGAAGCCAACCATGACAGTGACACACCCTTGGCTTGGGGCTATTTAATCTCTTAATACTTTGTTTTCCTCCTCTCATTATGAGTATTGATTACCATGTTCTTTAGTCCATTTAATAGGAAATTTATATAAAAGATTGCATGGGTTCATAATTCATATAGCTGAACAGTCCATTATTTCCCTCTCAAGTGATCTCTACATTGTGGGAAGACAGAATAGTGATCATATGGTGGGCAACTTGGAGTTTCAAACTATGACTATGTAAACATGGGTATGAACAAGGAAAAAATAGATGAGACCTCAACCTTACATGAAGAAATACAGTCAACTAAGGAATGCTAAGAATGGGAGAAATAATGTTTCCCACAGAAGAACATACCAATTCATTATCCAGTACCAAATGGTCATCCCTAAAAATGTTCATACAAATAACATACAAAATGAGCAGATAATATTTAGGAATACATACATATACACATGTACAAATATATAGTAACAACAATTTATAAACGCCTAACTATGAAGAGAGCGAGGAGAGGTATATGGGAGTGTTTACAGGGAAGAGGAAAATATACAGTCTTAAAATAGATAAACAACAAAAACATAGGTCCTGAAACCTTAACATCTCCATATGTAGCATACAGTTCAGGTGACCAGTTATAGCAGTGTCATAAAGGTTGATTATTACATGTTCCCTTTGCTCTACCCACCTTCTATGACATTGTGTCATTCAAGTATATGACAGTTTGCTATCCCTCTCTCCATATCTGCTTGAATCTCTGGACACTTCTGTGAAGCTCTCTGCTTTCCTTGAATACTTTGATTTCACACACCTCTCCAAGCATAATTTTCACAGGCAGATTGTAATGATCCTTTAAGATCCCATAAGAAAGACCTTAGTTATTTACTGTCATAAGCTTGAAAATACATCCACACTCAACAAGTCAGAGTAGTGAACTATGACTACAAAAGTAAGAAACATTGTAGAGAGAATATGTTGTCCTGTGTGGAAGCAACACCTTTCCTTAAAAGACAACTTAGGCAGGAAATAGGGAGGTGGAATTTCCAGTTCAGAGAGAGTATTTTTGGGAACAGAATGAGACATGAAGATTTTACCTAGATGAAGAAAAAGATGGCTATATGAAAAACTTGGAACCAGGTAACCAGACATGTGGCATGACTAGAATAAAATAAATGGATAATTAAGATATGAGTTATTAGGGAACTGAGCCAAAGCTATTGGCCTAAGCATTTATTCACATATAAGAAGTCTCAGAGATTATTTCTGGCAACAACCTAGACTGATGGAAAACACGAGGTTACAGATGGATTCTAGTACAAACATTCCTCCAAAGACTTACATATGACCTTGGTATGTAAAACATATAAAGGAAAATGACATTTTGAACATTACAAATCAATGGGTAAAGACATGACATCATAGCACTGAAGTCACATATCCTTACACTAAGTGTGAATAGCAGTGGTTCTTGGAAAAAAAAATTTAAAAAAAGGCTATTGAAGTGCTGCTAAATCTAGGCTAACCTCTCTGAGATGTAGACTCTACTCTCTGGCGTGAACTGATTCCCTGCTCCTTATGATTTTGATATACACGGCATGCTATTTTTGAGTGACATGATGAGGAAGGGTTTACATTTCTTTCTGAGAATCATGAACTATGGCTCAGAGCAAACGAGCTGCCAGTGAAGGGTTTTAACTAGAGTACTGATGGTTATATCTTAACTTCTTAGAGCTAAATATGAGAGAAATGTGGAAAATGGCTGTTATAAATTATTAAGGAACTAGTCTGGAAATCTTTGTTTCATCCAGATGCCTTATGAAGCCTAATGCTTGTCACATCAATGGTCTGTGCTCGCCAGTGCCATTTCTACAATGGCATTGATAACAGAACATTTGTGAGACCAGTTTCGTACTTAGAACATGGCTTAACAAGTCATGTGTACATTGTAATGATAAAAACTTACTGTCACCACTAACATTGTTTTGTTACATCAGGTTAAGCATATCAAAACTCCAAGAACAATGAGTTTCTCCAAAGAATCAAGGGTATTGAACATAATATTTTATTTTATTTCATTTTATTTGAAAGGGTCTTCCTATGTAATATACAAGAACCTTGAATTAGTAAGATTCTTTATTGAAAACTAAGATTATAGGCAGGCACAAGCATGGGATATATTTTACTTTTAAAGGTTTTAATGTGTGTGCGTGTGCGTGTGCGTGTGCGTGTGTGTGTGTGTGTGTGTGTGTGTGTGTGTGTGTGTGTGTGTATGTGTGAACAGGAGTGCAGATACACACAGAAGTCAAATGTGTCATTTCCCCCTAGAGTTGCAGTTATAGGTAGTTATGAACTGCTCAATGTTGATACTGAAAATAGAGCTTCAATCTTCTGTAAGAACAATATACACTCTTAGACACTCAACTATCTTCTCATTCCAGGGACATATTTTAAATGCATGTTAATAGTCTATATCTCGTGTTCATATAGACATTTTATCCTGTAAAATTTCATAATTAAAACTTAGTCTCTTAATAAAGCAGATCTATTTATTTGTACAAGGTCATATTTTACATAATGAGACATTTAGTGAGATTATTATTCAATGACACAGCATCTAATCAGAAAATTGAACATTTGGTTGCCATAAAGTAACAATTTAGAAAATCTCTTGGTATCAAATGTACTTTTATTCCAAATAGTCAGTGAAACAATGTGTAGACACCTGACAAAGAGATGAGCAGAGAAAAGTTTGAGTCACTTAAGTATAATTACCACAGCATATGGAACTCAATCTCTATCCTTGTAAAAATAATCTAATACAAGAATAGGTTAGACAAATCCTGGCTCATTATAATAACAGATGCATAATCCAGGAATCCACAATCTGTCTGTACATTCATTCTTTTTTAGCATCCTGTATTTAACACACTATTGCTGAAACACATTGAGCCTTGGCAGATTTTAAATACTTCAGAAATAGGCATGCACATTCTTATGTTAGCAGGACTGAGTCATTTTGACCCTCAGCAATTGAGATACTATCACAAATGTGTTAAAGCAATCCATTTACCAATGACTGTATATCTCAATCCAAAACTCACAAATAGGATAGTTATGACATTCTCTTGACATTCCTGCATCTAAACAATTATATAAGAAATAAATCTCTAGCTTTTGCTGACTTTCAGCCTTAGACCAAATTGGAAGTTAACTTCTCACGTGAAGCATTTCCTTTAAATATACTGTTCAATGTTTGTTATTATCACAGAGAAAGAGAGGGGGTACAGAGAGGGAGAGGGAGAGGGAAATCAGGAGAAAAGAGAGAATTTTTGCTTCTAGGAAAAAGGAACATAGAGCCAAGGATGGTAGGTGCATGCCTATGATTTCAGCACATAGGATAACAAGGCAATATAATTACTGTGAGTTTCAGGCCAACCTAGGCTATGGAGTGAGTTTGAAAACAGCCTATGTTGCAGAGTGAGATCCTATCTTTAAATTAAAGATAATGAAATGCCTACAAAACACATGAGGAAGAAACAATAATTACTGGTGCCAAGTTCAGTGCTCACCACACACAGGCCCTTTGTGTGCCAGTTGAATAAAAAAAAAAAATACATTTAAAAGCACAGTAATCACCAAACCTCTTCACAGTGAAATATCAGAATGGAAAGAAAGTGTAGAAAAGTCAAATATTCCCCAAAAAATTGTGGCAAAATCTTAGCAACTCTTGGCTCTACCTACTCACCTGAAGATACACCTCAATCCCTCCCCTTCAGCTAGTCACTGTTTGTCATAACACTTACGGTGGTATGTTTTATGTTTCAGCCTCACATTGACGTTTTAGATTTGCAGATTTGCCATAATAACTGGATCTGACTCCAGCCCTCTGGCTTGGGTTCACATACAGCCCCAATTGTCCGATGACTGAAACAATGGGTCACTGCCCCATGTGTCTTACAGAGGCTATGCTTATGTTCTTAATCTATTGCCTCTTGTAGCATACTTACTTTCTATACTTTTCATTGTAAAGTTAGGATAGAAGACACAAATTACACTTCTGCCTTTCTTCAGGCTTTGTTAGAATGAGTCAAAGAATCACCTTATTAAAAAAAAATCTTAAAGCTTGAAAATAACTACACGTTATGTTAGGGCATTATCTAGAGAATTATAAGCAAGATTGTTTGACATACCAAAGCATAGATGCAGAGTCAGTGTTTCTTATGTGTGCTGATTGCCTTTTCTTGGCATTCTCTTTGGAATTTTCCTCATGTGTACTCAATTTAAATTTGAGTAATGTATGTACTTACAAATGATACAAATTTCCTCCTTCTATCCTCTTTATGATTCTGATTAATTATTCCCATGATATTTTGAGCTCTTGACATTATTTCTATTTCAGGAAGTACCAATACGGCCATCAATATGGCCATGTCAAAAAGGAGTTCCTAACACAGAAGGTAAAAGTGCAGTCTGTGAATATCAATAATCCAATGAGAGTCAAGCCTCTATTGGATTTGGGAATTTCAAGTCCTAAATTACTTTATGTGACATTTCAACATCGAAACTAGGATTTATCTATGATCATTTTTTTTAACCATTTAATAAAATTATTTTGGAAAGAAGGAATTAGCAGTCAGAGGCTAAGTGATTATGACATTTGTCATCATTTCACTTCCTGTTGCTGAGCTAAAACACCCTGACAAAAGCAATGTCTGGTAGAAAGATCTTATTTTAGCTATCAGTTCTGTTACAAGTTCATCATAGCAAGGAATTCCTGGCAGGAACAACTTCAAGTAGCTACTCACATAATAGTCAATAGCAGAGCTATGATGAATGTGGGCATGTCTGTACTCAGCTCTTTCTCCACTACTACACAGTCCAGTGTTGGTCCAGTTCGTGAAATGGTGTTACCCACATTCCAAGTGGCCTTTCCCATCCGAATTTACCCAGCTAAAAAAAAAAACACTCACAAACATGTCCACAGGCTGACTCAGTCCAGACAATTCTTCATTTAGAATAACTTCCCAGGTAATTGTACATTGTGTCAAGTTGACAAATCACCCATCATTCCAGGGTTGAAGTAAGTTAATCTTATGCCTTTGTATGCATGTGACTAGTGATGACTGACAGAGAACTTTAATGATGATCTTATTCTTTGATTAAAGATTAAACTAGTTGCTCATTTCCTGTGTGACTGCTGCCAAAAATTCAAAGCACAATGCAGCCTTATTGATAGTGTTAATTAGGTATCATCTACCATTCATTCCATAAACAGCAGTTGTAAGAACATTATTTTGTAACTTTTGGATGAAAGAAATGATTGTACAGTTTCACCTGATGAAAAATTAAAGAGAAGAACAACATATTCCCGGCCATGTTGGAATTTTTCAAAAGCTAATATGACTATGGTGTATTATGAATGATTTTCTCAGACACCCTCCTATTTCTGCATATTGCTATAGTGTGATAAATTGCACAACAGAAACCACTCATCATTTCACATATTGTTTATCTTTAAAACATAAATAATAATTCCATAATATCTATGAAGATGGTATTAATGTTCTTTTGCCTGTCTTTATACATTTTAAAATAAATCAAATTTAGCTATTTAGTTTAAAATTTTGGTTGTGACTGTTTTTTATTTCTACTGTCTAATATTTCACAAATACATCTTCGACTTCAGCCGACTTGTGGAAAAGAAACACTAGTGGGTTTACTGTACCATTCTCTTCCTGAACCCCTTCATATGAAAAAGTACTGCCAACCTTGTCTTTATCATAAAAAATAGCAAACGGGGGTTTAACTCTCCCGCTAATATCACACATATAGGGATGTGCACACATGCTCACATGTAATCTCACTGTGACATGAAAAACACTTGTCAATGGAGACACAACTCTTAGCCTAATATACCAAAATAAACTGGAGAAAATAAATTTCTGCAAAGCACAGGCACCTGTTCTTTGGGCATTCACTAGCCCAAAGAACAGTAATCTTATCTTCAGATAAGAATAGTCACTTACTTTTGTTTGTTTGTTCTCCAACCTGGAAATAACAAAATAAATCAAGATATGAATAAAATTATTATGTAAATATACATAATCAAGGTTTCAAAATATCCAGCACATTTTAGCCAAATATTTTGTTTGCTCTTTTTTGTAGCTCATTTGAGTTTTATAATTTTAATCAAATAAGAATGCTCAGAGTTTGAGCTGTCAGCATATCTACCAGTGTTTGTAAAAAGGAATTTTTTTATTAGACATATTCTTTATTTACATTTCAAATGATTTCCCCTTTCCTGGTTCCCCCCCCCCCCGAAAATCCCATAAGCCATCTCCCCTCCCCCTGTTCCCCAATCAACCCCCTCCCGCTTCTCTGTCCTGGTATTCCCCTACATTGTTGCATCAAGTCTTTGCAGAACCGAGGGCCTCTCCTCCCTTTGATGTCCAACAAGGTCATCCTCTGCTAGCTATGTGTCTGGAGCCATGGGTAACACATGTCTACTCTCTGGTAGATGGTTTTGTCCCTGGGAGCTCTGGGAGTACTGGGTGGCTCATATTGTTCCTCCTATGGTGCTGCAAACCCCTTCAGCTCCTTGAGTCCTTTCTCTAGCTCCCCCTTTGGGGACCCTGTGCTCAGTTAAGTGACTGGAGTTAAATTATTATGTATAGATGCACAGGATTAAAAGTAGTTTGACTCTTTCCACAATACAGAAAATAGCATTATCTATTTAAGGCACATTTTCATGCTTATTTTAATGGAAGCAAACTTTTCACAGTCAGTAAAGTTAGGCACACTTTTATGTGTAGTTTTGTAGGTAGAAGCTATAAATGTGATCCTTTCTCTCTTGATTTCTCTTACCTCTGTGTATATGTTGATCTCAGGCATGCTAGAAAATAAAAGCCAAGCTTAGCAAAGCTGAGGGATTTTTTTTTTTGTCTGGAGAAGATTCTACTTCAATTCTCTTTTTCTTTTTTATCCTTGCAGGGACACCTTACTCATCAGCTGTAGGTGATATTTTCCTTATCCCCCAAAACCTGATCATATATTGTGAGGTCATAGAGGAAAACATCTGCATAAGTTATACTGAGAATGCAATTTCCTGGCACAGTCACCATTAACGAAGGGAAAATCAAATCGTTCAGTCCATAAGGTGATGATTACTTTGCAAGGATGAAGATTACAGGAACTAAGATCAATCGCTGGAACACACGTCCAAAATGCTGGCTGTGGAGATGTGTGCTTGTAATGTCAGTGTCCCAGGAGCAGAACAAGGCAGATCCCTGGGATGTGATCAGTCAGCTTAGCCTACTTGGAAAATATAGGCCATGGAGAGCTCTTGACCCAAGAAAAAGGCAGATGGTAGCTGAGGAAAACACCCAAGATTGTCCTATGAGCTACAACCCCACCACACACACACACTTATACACTGATGTATGCACAAATACACAGAAGTTATTTAATATTTAGGAAGTATCTGCCACCTCTGTCACAGGCAGAAATGTCACCTCACTTTGGTACCAGTATCACAAAGCTTCACTACTGCCAAGCAACAAAAACTACCCAGCTAGAACATCCCATATCCCGCTTATTTCATTAACTCTGATTTAGTAATGAAATGCTTTTCAAGCAAGTTAAGTCTGTTTTGAATAGAATGCCTGCAAATGAGGCCACAAAAATGTATGAGTTCATGTCTGAATCAAATATTTAGTTTAGTTTCATTTGCTTATGTTTCACAGAGGACACGAGAATAGAAATCATATTTAAGTGGATGATTCATATCTGGGTTCATAATACTGTAACCTTTCCCTGGGATAGTTTACATTTCATTTTATAAAGACAGAACCATGAGTCTTCTGTTAAGGTAGAATTCAGGCTTCTTTTCAAGATGATTTTTGCTTTGGGGTGAATATTTCAGTGCATACATGCTTTAAATAGATTCCATATTTTAAAGGGTCATTAAATAAACTAGAACAGCATAATAAAGACTCCACACACATATTTTCACATACATGCACAAGGAGCACATATCCCACATATAAGTCTCCTGAGGCAGCTCTTCGGGCTAGCTTAGCTGAGACTTTTGTCACATTAAACCTTCAACAATCTGAATCATTGTCTTTGTCCAGAGGGTTGTCTGTGTAGTTCTAATCTAGTTTCCTTAAAAGCAGCTGTTCCTCATGCTTCAGAGGATGACATTTGATTTAAATGAATTTTCTTTTTACAACAAATGTAATTCAAGTAAATATTGAAATCATCATTTCCTCCATATGTATATTATGTATATAATATGTACCATGTATATTATATATGCCATATGTATAATATTAGTAAAATTAGACATCAGTATTGCTGTACTGTGCTGGTTGGTTTTATGTGTCAACTTGACACAAGCGGGAGTTATCACAAAGAAAGGAACTTCAGTTGAGGAAGGGCCTCCATGAGATCCAGCTGTAAGGCATTTTCTCAATTAGCGATCAAGGGTGGGAGGCTCCATTGTGGGTGGTGCCATCCCTGGGCTGGTAGTCTTAGGTTCTATAAGAGAGCAAGTTGCGCAAGCCAGGGGAAGCAAACCAGTAAATAACATCCCTCCATGGCCTCTGCATCAGCTCCTGCTTCCTGGCCTGCTTGAATTCCTGTCCTGACTTCTTTTGGTGATGAATAGCAATGTGGAAGTGTAAGCTGAATAAACCCTTTCCTCCCCAATTTGCTTCTTGGTCATGATGTTTGTGCAGGAATAGAAACCCTGACTTAAGACATGTACTATCTGAGATAAAATCTCCTTTCAGTAATTCATTAGAATCATGTCTCCCTAATGCAACTTTAAAAACCTTTTTATAGGAATTTTAGATAGCATATATCTATTATTGCCTCTTAGATACTAAAATCTCTTTTTAAAACATATATTTTAAAAGATGTTTTTCATTTGTTCATTTGCTCTTTCTTCACATAGAAAGTCATAGCTGGTACATTAACAGTAGTGTTTATCTGAATAAAATCTTTAAAAGATTGTGTCAGTTAAAAGCCCTGCCATGACTAGTAGAAGGCCTACAAAGTTCCTACCACTGACTGAAGAAGTATTGGCAACTGATGCTTACAATGGGGATATTGGTTACTTTTCCGTGTGTGTGTGTGTGTGTGTGTGTGTGTGTGTGTGTAAATGTGCACGTGTGTGTGTTGTGTATGTGTTTGTGTGGTTTGTGTGTGTTTACTGGTAGACTGCTCATGCCCCAGTGATCACCCATACTCATTAGTGTATGGTCAAAACTTATTAAACTCAGTGAGCTCTGTATAAAATGTAAGAATGGAAGGATGTATTGGAAAGATGTATTGGGTGTGACTAGTGGGAACAAAGCGGTATGCAGTGTGAATATGATCAACATATTACTTTATATGTGCATTAATAGTTTTTTCCATAACAATCTAAAAGTACATGCCTAGGATTTCAAGTATCATCTAAACATTAGAATAATCAGTGTGACAAAACAGAAGATCAAAAATCATGTTAGTTTTTAAGCTACAGTCAGAATGGTTAGGAGAGTGTGCACCAGTGTAATGCCTTACAATTTTTATGAGTTCTAGTTTAGCTCTCATCATTAATTCACCTGTGGCTTCAGGCAAGTCTCTAAGTCTCTCTGAAATGTACCTTCCTTGGTGAAAATTGGTGGGAATAATTAATAACTCACAAAGCTATGATAATTAAAAAAGTACACATTTATGTATTTTTTTTAAGATCTGTAAATTCCAAGTCATTATGAGATGTTTATTAAATGAGGTTGGAGAAATAGGAAGTTTTAAATGATCATGATTTGTCTATACTTTTTCTTAAAGATGGCAGAAATACGTTTATGGAAAGCATCATTCTTTGCTCTCTAACAATTATGGAGACAGCATTCAGAATATAGTATACCAGAAAGAAATTAGGTTTATGATCTCTAGATCCTGTTCTAAATTTGTATATAATTTCATAGTCCTGATACTGTAAAATACTTATGAGATACAATGTAAAACACTTGTGAGAACTGGGCAGATAAATGTGGTTTCTACATTTGTTTCTTTAAACCCTCAAACATAGTGATGTTGAAAGAATTATTTACAAATCTGCAAACCATTAATTTGTAGGTTTTAGTATATTTTTACCTTATATTGAAAAGTATTATTTTCTGCAACTTGTATTTTAAACAAAAAATCAAAGAGTCTCTAAAAGTGAACAATAAAATTGCTTTGCTTCATTTGAATTAAGAATGTTTTATATTAAGAGACATATTTTATACCTTTCTCTTTTTTAATTTTTTATTGATTATTTTATTTACATTTCAGATTTTGTCCCCCTTCCCATTTTCTCCTTTGAAAACTCCCTATTTACCTCCCTCTGCCCCCTGCTTCTATGAACGTGCTCTCCTACCCACTCACTCACTCCTGCCTCACCACCCAAGCATTTCCCTACACTGGGGCATCAAGCCTTCACAGGACCAAGGGCCTCCCCTTCCACTGATACCAGATAAGGCCATCATCTGCTACATATACAGCTGGAGCCATGGGTCCCTCTATGTGTATACTTTGCTTCCTGGTTTAGGCCCTGGGAGCTCTGGGGAGTCTGGTTGGGTGATATTATTAATTCTCCTATGGGGTTGCAAACCCCTTCATCTCCTTCAGTCCTTCCCCTAACTCTTCCATTGGAGTCCTCATGCTCAGTTCTATGGTTGGCTGTAAGCATCTACATCTCTATCAGTAAGGCTCTGGCAGAGACTCTCAAGAGACATCCATATCAGGCTCCTGTCAACAAGCATTTCTTGGCATCACAAATAGTGACTGGGCTTGGTGGTTGCATATGGGATGAATGGCCACATGGGTCAGTCTCTAGATAGACTTTCTTTCAGTCTCTGCTTGATTCTTTGTTCCTGTATTTCCTTTAGACAGGAGTGATTCTGGGTTAAAATTTTGAGAAGGATGGATGGCCCCATCCATCATCCAGGAGTCATGCCTAACATCTGGATATGGTCTCTGCAGGTTCTCTCTCCCCTTTGTTGGTTATTTTAGCTAATGTCATCCCTGGTTATGAACCAAATGAATTTAACAGATATCAATAGAACATTTCATCCTAAAACAAGATAATTAAGAATTTTTATAACTCACAGTTGTTAAAAAATGACAGAAGTATACAATCATTATTAGAATCAATCTGCATTGTCAATAAAGACCAGTCTAAAAACTAGAAAATGTTCTGAGTCCTGCCCCAATCCCACTTGGGAGGGAGAAGAAAGCAATCACAGGAGGGGGGAGGGAGAGAGAGATCTGGGTGGGAAAGTAGACAGGGAGGGAAAGAGGGGAATATGATCAAGTATTAGATGGGGGGAAAAGGACTGAAACTCTGAGGGTCAGCAGAAGGAATGGAAACAGGCAACCTCAGGAGGTAGGAGGTAGGGGAACTCTCCAGAAAGTACCAGACACATGGAAGATGAGAGATTCTCAGAACTCAAAGGGAGTGACCTTAGATGAAGTGCCCTGCAGTAGAGAGAGGGAACTTGTAGAGCCCACCTCCAGCAGGAAGACAGGGCATCAGGTGAGGGATCGGGTTGCCATCCCACAGCCAAAACTCTGACCCATAATTGTTCCTGTCTGAAAGAACTGCAGGGACAAAAATGGAGAAGAACCTGAAGAAAAGGAGGTCCAGAGATAGGCCCAAGTGGGATCCAGCTCAAGGGGAGGCCCCAAGGCCTGACACTATTACTGGGGCTAGAGAGCGCTCAAAAAAAGGGGTCTGTTATTACTGTCCTTTGAAAGAGTCATATATTTACATCCAACCAATGGACAGAAGCTGCTGACCCCTGTGGTAGAATTAGGGAAAAGCTAGAAGAAGCTGAGGAGTAGGGTAACCCTGTATGCGGATCAGCAGTCTCAATTAGCCTAGACCCTGAGACCTCTCAGACACTGGACCACCAACCAGCCAACTAAGGCCCCAAACACACATGCAGTAGAGGACTGCCAGGTCTGGGTTCAGTCAGAGAAGTTGTACCTAACCCTCAAGAGACTGGAGGCCCCAGGGAGTGGGGAGGTCTGGTGGGATGGCAGATGGTGGGATGGGGACCTCCTTGTTGATACATGGGGAGGAGATATGAGATGTGGAAAAATCAGAGGGTGGACCTAGAGGGGGATAAAATCTGGAGTGTAGAATAAAAAGATTAAATAAAATTAAAAAAGAAAAGAAAAGAAAATGTTCTGGGTCATGTCTATGATCTACTATAAAGAAATCTATGGCCAAAGCTTTCATTTCATCTTTTATGGCTACTACTTAGTCAAGTAAAACTTTTGAGCCATGCTTCATCCCTTAGTTCTCTTGAATAGAAGATATACATTTGTTTGCAATGTGAAATGGATGATTTTCAAGAGATCATTTGGCACCTCCTCCTCATCATCATCATAATTATTTCGTATTCTGAGATAGGCCTCATTCTTTTATTTTCCAATGTTCTCATGGAGTCTCACTTAGGGATGACCTTTCACACCTAATTCATGGTTTTATAGGTCCAAATAGCTGATACTCATTCTCCACTCCTTTGCATGGAGACTTAGGAATCTTGTCTCTGTAAATTTGACTGCATAGACAAAGAGGGAAATAACTATGGTATTGCTATGGCATTTGGAATTTCCTGGCACTTTTTCTTCTGTATTTCCCAAAGTTAGCTTCAATTGTTAGTACACTTACCCAGAGTCAAGGTATATGGTTTAAGAGGAAGTCTAGCTATCCTGGATCTAAACAGATCTCCTGTCAGAAAGTGAGAATCAGTGGTCTGTATCTTGCATGTATATTTGTTTCTTTTTAGACCCTCAGAGCTATTGGCATTTACAAGAACTATTTACAAACCTACACACTATTCATTCATAGATTTTTAGTGCCTTTTTACATCTATATTAAATATATAAATATATGATTGCATATTGATTAGTTTTTGTTACCTACTACAAATTAGAATCATTTGGGCACATAGAATCTTAATTGAGAAGATGTCTCCATCAGACTGCTTTGCAGACAAGTCTGTTATATGTTTTCTTGTTTGATAACTGAAGTGGGAGGGTCTAACCAATTGAAGACAGTAATACCCCAGGCTGGGACTCCTGGCATGTATAGAAATCAAGCTGAGTAAGCCATTGAGAACAATCTTGTAAGCAGTGTTTCTCCATGGCCTCAGATTTCTACCTCTGTTTCTGCTTGAATCCCTATCCTTACTTTTGCTCATAATAGACAGTAATATCAATATTAGCATGATATCTTTGGTACAAACAAGAAAGAGAAGTTTGTAGTTTAATATATATGTGTTATATATGTGTTTATGTGCCACATTGGTTAAGAGATTACTTGTTTTAAGCTGTAGGGTGAAATATTTTTCTCCCTAAGTTTCTTTTGATCATGGTATTTATTGCAGCAGTAGGAAGCAAACTAAAGCAGAGATTGGTTCTGGAGAACGGGCTATTTCTGTAGAAGACTAGAATTTGTTGTTTTCAGAAGATCATGGAATATCTTTTTAAACTTTGAACTGGGAAATCCAATAATGTTTTTTTTATTTTCTATATATTTATTATTTACATCCCGAATGATTTCCCCTTTCTGGTTCCTCCCTCCCCAAAAGTTCCATAAGCCCTCTTCCCTCCCCCTGTTCCCTATTCAACCCCCTCTCGCTTCTCTGTCCTGGCATTCCCCTACATCCAGTCTTTCTAGGACCAGGGGTCTCTCCTTCCATCTTCTTGGAAGTCAATTGATATGTGAATTGTGTCTTGGGTATTCCGAGATTCTGGGTTAATATCCTCTTATCAGTGACTGCATATCATGTGTGTTCTTTTGTGACTGGGTTACCACACTAAGGATGATATTTTCCAGTTCTGACCATTTGCTTAAGAATTTCACGAATTCATTGTTTTTAATTGCAGAGTAGTATTCCATTGTGTAAATATACCACATCTTCTGAATCCATTCCTCCATTGAGAGACATCTGGGTTCTTTTCAGCCTCTGGCTATTATAAATAAGGCTGCTATGAACATAGTGGAGCATGTGTCCTTATTGCATGCAGGGGAAGCCTCTGGGTATATGCCCGGGAGTGGAATAACAGGATCCTCTGGGAGTGTCATGCCCAGTTTTCTGAGGAACCGCCAGACTGCTTTCCAGAGTGGTTGTACCAGTTTGAAATCCCACCAGCAGTGGAGGAGTGTTCCTCTTTCTCCACATCCTCGCCAACAACTACTGTCTCCTGTGTTTTTGATTTTAGCCATTCTGACTGGTGTGAGGTGGAATCTCAGGGTTGTTTTGATTTGCATTTTCCTAATGATTAAGGATGCTGAACATTTCTTTAGGTGCTTCTCAACCATTCGATATTCTTCAGGTGAGAACTCTTTGTTTAGCTCTATATCCCATTTTTAATAGGGTTATTTGGCTCTCTGGAGTCTAACTTCTTGAGTTCTTTGTATATATTGGATATTAGCCCTCTGTTGGATGTAGGGTTGGTAACGATCTTTTCCCAGTTTGTTGGTTGCTGCATTGTCCTTTTGACAGTGTCCTTTGCCTTACAGAATCTTTGTAATTTTATGAGGTCCCATTTGTCAGTTCTTGACCTTAGAACATAAGCTATTGGTGTTCTGTTCAGGAAATTTTTCACTGTGCCCATATACTTTAAAGTGTAATGGTGTGGGTGTTCCTAGGAAGATCTGAATGCTGAAGATAAGAATGCTGAGAAATAGAAGTGATGGAGATCTGAATTGATAAGTGCCAGGGTCCCTCAAAGATTCTATTAGGCCATTCATGTGATATTTCATATTAAGAATCTATGTGCCTGGTCAGCTGGGTCTGTAGAATTAGCTATGATTAATAAGAAACCATCAGTACCAAGATGAAATCTTCCAGGAAGTATTTCTTGGACCCAGTGCATGTGTTTGTCTAGAGTTCGGGACAAGGTTGCATGTCAGACTGATAGCTGTACTTTGTAAAGTATTAGAGTCTACCATATGATACTGGTTTGAACAGGTCCTGTAGAGGAACTGAGCCTTGGCACTTGGTCACAATGTTGGAGTTCATGATTGGCCTGGATAAGCTACTGTTGAAAGATCAATCTCAGTTTCAGTGGAAACCTTAGGATTGAAGGGGCAGGGAGACTGGCTGAGGTTTGACATTATATGGTAGGTTGGAGTCTCCAAGTGATGCCAGGAGAGGCCAGTCGATATAGTGACCTCTGCATGCTGCTGAAGTCTGGATATGGGGATGACCACAAAGGACAGCCGCCTATGTGAAGCAGAGCCTGAACCGAGAAGTTGTATATGATAAGGAAGACAGAGCCGGTGAAGTGGATTTTCTCAAGGTCTTTGGGGCTCAGAAGATTGTGAGTGATTCCCAGGCATTGGACATAAAGCTATTTGCACTGCTTGAGTTTCCTTTTGCTTTTGCTTTGATTGTAGCTGTTCTTTTATTTTTCTGGCTTGACATAGGAAAATGTGTAACCTATTTTGGCCTTAAGAGAAGCCCACACTTAAGAGACATTGGATATTTAAGGAGAACTGATGCTTTTAAAGTGTTGGAATTTTTTAAGTCTGTAGGACTTTTAAAGTTAGAAAAAAAAGGGGGGGGGGTCTGCCACAGCCAGTTCAGCCAGAAGCTCAGATATAGCTAAGCCCAATACAGGCCTCCATATGCTAATGAACTAACCCCAAGGTGGTGGTGTTATGCTAGTAAAACAACCCCAAAATATGATCCTTGTTGGCAGAAAACCACTCCCAAGTGAAATGATACAAAAATTAGAACACTGAAAATGATCTCTAAATCACACTGGGAGACAAAGTTTTTGCTTCTCTATTGTTTTGGGTCGGTATCTTTCTGCTAGAGGACTTGAGATTCTGTTTGGCCCTGACTTCAGTGATAGTTGAACTTTGAGCACTGCTGCAAAGTTTGGACATGTCTGCCAGTCCAGTGTTCTCAAAGACCTCCTTACTGTCATCTTCTCAGCCTGCCACAGCTGAAGGACTTCGTGGTGGATTTGGATTGAGCCTGTAAGCTTTCAAATCTCCCTCACTGGATGGTTATGCACTGAAACACCTTCGCAGTATTTTCTGCCCAATCAACTGTTCCCCACAGTTGATTGTGAGATTTTTTTTTAACTTTCATATTAGCATAATAAATAGGGAATGTTTGTTTGAATAAACCAAGCATATTTGAAAAAAGTTATACTATGATTTATATAAGGATATTATCTTGAACTATTAGGGATAAACAAAAATATGAAAAGGTAATGGCTTAACAGAAATCTGATTTCTCTCAAGTTGACAAGGGTTCAATTGTGTTGGTTAGTCTTTGTCAACATGACAGAAACTACAGTCATTTAGGGAGAAGAAACTTTAATTGAGATGATGTCTTTAAGATTAACCTGCAGGCAAGTCTACAGGGAATTTTTCTGGATTAATTATTGGTACAGGAGAGTACAATCCTATTCTGGGTCCTGTCCTTTATGAGTTCTGGAACATATGAATAAACTAAGCCACAGAAAGAAGCATTCTCTGTGGTGCCTGCTTCAACCCCTGCCTTCAGGATCCTGTGTGAGCTCTTGCCTCAGCTTTTCTAAAGGAGGAACTGTGATCAGAGCATTAAAGTGAAATAAAGCCTTCTCAACCTCATGCTGCTTTTAGTCCTGGTTTATATCATAGCAATGGAAAGTAAACCAAGAAATATGAGAAGGGACTAAAGAAGAAAATTAGTGTATTTTTCCATAAGTACATTTAATTCTTCTTTCCAATAAATTATATGTTTATAAACCCATTTCTCATTTCTATCCCTATTAATAAAAAAGAAAACTGAAAAGCTTTTATTTAAACCTTTATGAAGTTCAAAATGTCTGGAACTATGACTCATGTTCCCCTAAATATTGCCTTTTTACTTCTGTGAACCATATGAACACATATATGTAGTATTTCCAGTTACCTGGAAATAAGAGACAAATTCTGTGAATAGTATGCAATTATTCTCAAAACAATGAAATTATTGATATAAATGGAAATATTTTTCTTAGCCCACTCAGTGGGCCAAAAGAAAAAATGTGTTTTGAGATTATCAATAACATTTATCTAAGACTTCAGTTTCCACAATTCTAAAATTATTTTTTTCCTAAATTATTCAGATGCTATGCAAATCACCAACTACCGAAGGTTCAGATGATTGAACGTGGGCCAGAAATCTTTTATGGAAGAGCCTGGTCAAGGACACTCTGCTCTCTACAATGGTGAAGTATGCAAAGATGGTCTTCACTAAGTCTCAGTGTGAAAACACAGGTGAACGGCAAGTGTCTATGGGGCTTTGAGAAAAAAAAAAAGACAAAAGAGTTTAACAGGTCTCAGCCAATTTCTTGTGGACTTATTTTCTGTAAAGTTCTGTGGAAATCAGCTACTCTTAGTACTTGAGGCAATCAATCCAAATGCGTGCTGAGGTGGCGGCTCAGACAGAGTCTGAGGAGACTCAGTCGCAAGTCTCAAACCCTATTCCCCTGATCATTGAAGTGGAAGAGCTCCAGTCAATAAATGCCGAGGCAGCAGAAAAAGAATGGCATATCGGGCATATCTTACTGCTGTTAGGACACTGGGCATGGCCCCAAGGCCTTCAATGTGCCTGGAGAAAAGCCAGCACTTCTTCAATTAAGTTGCTTAAAACCTAGATAGTCTAAGGGTCAGGATTCTGGTAGCCGTTTCTGATGGCAAGCTGTCCTGGACCTCAGACCCAAGTCTTGGTGGGTAAATGGGTACCTGTAAGTAACCCCAATAAATAACCTGTTGTTGCTATATAGCCACTGTCTTTTTGTGCCTAATACAGGTACAATTATTTCATTATTCATACAAATATGACAATGTCAAGTTAAGGTAATTTGGTTTTTGCCTTGAAAGTTATCATATATATTTTAATTCAGAATTTAACTTCTAGAAGTTTTTCTTATAGACATATTTATACTTGTTCATGAAAATAATTTACTATAGCACCTTTTTTTTTATTCCAATAAACTGTAAACCTAAGCCCCAGAAAAAGATCTGGTTAAATATATATGCACATGCATGAGTAAAAGTACTTGAAGCTGTTACAAAAATAAAATATGAAAGTTCTTTAGAGTAAAATAGCTAAGATATATTCCTCACTGTATCTTTGATAGGAGATAAACTGCATACATTTTAGGAATATTTCAAAAAATATTAATCTATTATAAAATAGTAAATCTTTGATTATTACAGGATTAAGAGTATATCTCTATAGTAAAAATACTTTTGAAGTAATTGGCCACAAATATTCAGTAATATTTGTGCTTCTGATACTTTTCTAAGTTGAGGTTAAAGTTATGTTTAAGGTTCTCATAGATGAAAACCTCAACTAAATATACTGTGCAAATATTCAGTTTATTTTTTATAGAACATGTTATAATAAATGCTGACTTATTTATTTATTTAAAAGACTGATATATGAAGCCTTTCAAGATTACATTATCGTGATTTACATGATCAGCACGCTGTCAGCAGCTTTAAATTTTGGATCCATAGCTATGGGATGCAATCTGGTACTCATAACTACACCTATTCTCATGGGGCTGGTGTCTCCATATTCCAGATTGCAAGATAAAACATCAGACAGCTAGTAATCAGGCTACCTGACGACTGTGACATTTTGGGACTCATAACTTTGTGGAAGAAAAAGAGTGAATCAGCACAATTTTCTTTGGTTCATGCTTTTAAATCCCATTATTATATAACCAGTATTTCCAGGACAGTATTCAACAAAAAATACTTTTCAAAATATAATATCAAACAAACAAGAATGTGGTAAAATATTCTAAGACCAAACAATAATAAAAACAAGTTAATAAAAGCGCACAGTAGAAGCTTAACTGAGATTGTAATGATAACCAAGCAGCTGCTTTGGTTTGGTTTGGTTTTGGTTTTGATTTGGTTTTAGATCACTGCTAATATCAAGTGTGGCTTTTCAGAGGAACAGAATAGAAGGATGTTCCATTTGCAAGAGAGTGTAGCTGTGATAGGGTGAGACAGTGAGGGACTGAATGTTATCTCCCTCATGTATGTGTCCATCAACTAATTTTGAAAAAGAGTCTTTGCAGATATGGTGTTATTAAGATCTTGAGATGAGATCATCTTGTTTAACCAGGTGAGGCTTGAAATATACTTGAAAAAATACTCTGTCCTAGTAAAAGGAAAAGATCACACAGAAACATTGTGAAGAAGATGAGGGTATGTACTTTGTACCTGTGTACCAGTTGTACCTATGAGCTTAATAATGCCAAATGTTTATGCCAGTGAACAGAAACTAAAAATCAATGTCTGTGGAAAATTCATCACAAGAAAGAGCCAAAATACTAGAAGCTCTAATTTCAGAATTCTTGACCTCAAGTATAATAAAAAAACTTTTTGTTTGTTTGTTATTCAGTTTGTTGCACATTGTTACTACACACCTAGGAAGCTCAAAGACAGAGGACACATCTTCCTATGAGCAACGACTCATAAGACAAAGCAGTGACACATGCAGATTATTAATTTTTATTCTCTATTAAATATATATTCTTAAGCATATAAATATGGCATGCTTAGTCTGTAATGTACAGCTACCACTTTGCGAAACTAGTATAATCCCTGGCTACATTCTAAACACTTGCCTTTATATTCATATTGAAATACAGTCCTCACTCCGCATCAAGGAATCTTCTCTTTGCAACAGATAGGGACCATTACAAAAAACCACAACCAGTAAAAATGTAGAGTTCTGAAGTCTAGCCCTAACAGATGTATCTATAACACAATTCTTCCACCTATATCTCAAGGATCATTATGGAAGAACGGGTAGAAAGATAGCAGGCAACAGAATAGCAGGGAGTTTGTTGTGAAATTGTATTTCTTAGAAATGTCAGAAGTACACCCATGAAGTCTCACCAACATGGCTGCCTAAACATGCTTGTACAGAGATATAACAGACATGCTAACATAGATGGGGGAAAGCTTATGAAGCTTCAACCCTACACAAAGAGGCAAAGGCAACTAAGAAATCTTGAGAGTGGGAGAAAGTCTTCCCCAAGGAAGAAAACATCTATTGGTTAGCTAATACCAAATTGTCAGCCTTGAGAACATGTACATACAAGTAGCATGCAGCTTTTAAGACAATACTCACTGATCAGTGTTAAAGTGCCCCTCTCAGTGCAGCCTCCGTCTTTTGATTATATCTGAGTATTCTTTGGTTCTAGTTTAAAACTTCTATTGTTTTATTCACAGGGCTTGTGATTTTTATTTATAAAAGCACAGTAGTCATTTGCTACTGACTCATGTTAGAAGAAAGAGAAATACCTGTGAGACACAAGGTGGTAGAGAGAAAAGGAGAGGAGAGAAGCGGAGAGGGGAGAGACAGAGAAGGTGAGAGAGAGAGGGGAGGGGAGAGACAGAGAGAAAGCAAGAGAGAGACAGAGAGGCAGAGACAGAGAGAGACAAAGAGGGGGGGAGGAAGGAGAAAAATGATGTAACCATATATTTACCTGCAAAGTGGGCCTAGAAATCTTCATAAATTGCTATATAATAACACCTTGCTTTGAGGATGATTGATTTTAGGACCCTATATAAATGCTAAACCTTACAGTAAATTATTTGTGTTGCTCAATGCAATGATGTAAATGCTTGTTATAATAGCTATACCATGTTGATTAAGAAATGATGAACAGAAAAGAACCTGCACATATTTAGTACAGATACAACCATAGAACTAACTATACTGTACATAATTAAGACCCAGGACAATGCTCAGTGAGGACTGAAAGAGATAGGGGTAAGATATGAAATGTTAGGAATCTACAGCCTAGTGTGCATATATCCATTCATTTGTGTGTTTTGATGTAGTCCTTGGAATATGACAAATTCAAGTTTCACTTTTGGAAATTTCAGAAACTTTAATGAATATTTGTAATCTGCAGTTGATTAGATTGATGTCTTTGAAAGGCAGTTCAACTACCCCATTTAAAGTGGTTTTTTTTCCATGTATGTTCTATTGATGTGAATCGTCATTTAAAGAACTACAGTTAGAACTTATTCTCAATGCCACAAGTTCAACAGACTTATTTGTGCTGCTCTTGGCTTAAGTAAATTACATGTTCACTCTTTGGATTATGGTGAGGAATTCATAGATTAATTGCCTTCACTGTGCTCCTAAACTAGCACATATAACATTATATTTTAATTCAGATTTTATTTACAAAATGACTCTTTGCCTTATAGAATGGTAAAGCAGATTAAAATAAAACATCAGTATGAAATGTTTAGAATTGTGTTCAGATCTGTGTAAAATCAATCATCTATAATTGGCATCGAACTATAAAGAAACAAGGGTCCTCTTAAAAAATTCTGTTCTGGCCGGGCGGTGGTGGCGCACGCCTTTAATCCCAGCACTTGGGAGGCAGAGGCAGGAGGATTTCTGAGTTCGAGGCCAGCCTGGTCTACAAAGTGAGTTCCAGGACAGCCAGGGCTACACAGAGAAACTCTGTCTCGAAAAACCAAAAAAAAAAAAAAAAAAAAAAATTCTGTTCTGAAACAAATAGGTCTCTAAACAAATTCTGCCCCTAAGCAAATAGGTCAAATATTTGTATAGTGGGTGATCTTTTTAAGGATGCCTCAAAGTGTTAAAAAAGAAAATAGGGAGTGTTCTTATATGCGAGAAGCCAGAGTCACTACTTTGCCTTGCTATGGTCAGGGTCTTCTCTGCAGCACTCAGAACTGGATATTTCTGACTAAGGATTCATCAAGGTGAGTTTTGGGACCCTACCCCAACTCCTGGAACTGGTCATGTGGAGCCTGCTGAGGACTGAGGCCTTGACCATCTCTGCTCTACAGGACCTGCCCAGGGAGCTCTCATCCCGCCATTGTTCAAGGAGGCCTTCAAAGTCAACAAACTAACATTCTGAGGGGATGATGCTAGCCTGACTCTTTCTTCCCTCTGGAGTCTCTTATGATAACTCCCAACACGGAGACCTTGAAGTCTCTGCTGGATGGTGTAGACATGCTGTGGACACAAAAGATTCACCCTGAGGAGGAAAATGCCTGAGAAAAAAAGAATAAGCATTCTGGGATTAAAGAGGTTGGAACAGGAGCCAGAAACCACTTACAGCAGGGTAAGAAGAAAGTAGTGAGGGTTATCTGTAGATTCGAACTGAAGATATATTTTAAGGTAGTCACTAACCTTTGCCTCAGGTCCTGTTGAACACCAATTATACTTGTTGCAGTGGGCCCAGGAAAGAATTTGTTCCATACAGCTATACTGTTCAAAGATACAGATTTGGACATTGCCCATAAACATAATCAAGAATTCTTGAAAGTTTTCAAGCCAGAGTACATTGAAGAGTTACAACTGAATACAGGATGGACTGTGGTCACCCTGACATGATTTGCTCCTTGCCTCAAATTGATGAGAAATGTTCACAAACTTCATCTAGCAAACGTCTGCAAGAAAACATCCAAGCCTATAAAAGACCACTACCACCACCACCACCAGCAGCAGCAGGAGCAGCAGCAGCAGCAACAGCAACAACAACAGAGAAGTACGCCATCAAGTTTATTGCTCAGGTCTTGAAACTGAACAATCTCCAGAAATGCTCTATCACTCCAGCATCTCTCAGTGACTGCATGCAAGAGTTGTTCATGTGCTTGAACAACTTGGTTTGCTGTCCATCACTCTCTACCAGTTCTCACAGTCAGACTTTAAGTCCTTCTCCCAATGTCCCAGCCTCTGTCACCTCAAATATTATCCTTGAAAGATGCCACTTAGAGTTTCATGCCTCTCAGATTTCTCGTAGAGCATAATGCAAAAACTCCACAGGCCTGTGCATTTTAACATTATAGTGAGAGAGTCTCACTTCAGTCTTATTCTTCCTCCCCTGAGCCAATGTTCCCATTTCACCATAGTCAATTTGTACAACAATGATGTCTCAGTGGTTGTCCTGAAGGACCTTCTGTAACACACTTCCAACCAGAGCCAGATGACTCTGGAAGTATACCCTACCTCTCCCAGAGTGCTATGATGGCATGGGTTATGTCCTCGTAGGGAGATTTTCCAACTTTCTCCTGAGCTCATGAGTACACTGATGACCATAAGACAGCTCAAGTTGTTCTCCTTTATTGCAGCTTTGTGCAAGCAATGTTTTCAATGCTGTTGCTACAACCTGAGACTCAGACTTTGTCTCTGTTGGCAGTAACTAGGAAAAACTTGTTTTTGGGTACAGAGAAATAGAAGCATAGGGACAGACATCTTATCACAGGGATCCAGAGTACATGGCTTCACAACAATGCTCAATGTGGAGCAAAAAAAAATTGGTGTGCAAGATCACATGGGTTAAGCTTATATGGAGAACAATGGATGCTGGGCAAAGGTATCCTGTGAATGCAAAAGAGAACTCTCCATTTCTAAATGTGGCTTCTGTCAGTTCAGGATCAGCAGTGTTTTTCTACTGTCTGATGGTTATAAAGAAATGGTCAGACCCAGGAAAACTGGGTGCTCTTGCTCCTGGATGTTCTTCTCTGGCCAGAATTCTCAGTTATTAATATCATTTTAAGGTTCATGATGTGTGTGTGTGTGTGTGTGTGTGTGTGTGTGTGTGTGTTTCTGTGTCTGTGTCTCTGTACATTGGGAGAAGGATTCTTCTGACAGTAGGAATGGAAAAACTCTGTGTTGTCTGAGTGAGGCTGAGGTCCAAGACCTCTTGGTATCATAGAAAAAGAAGGCACTGTGAAATGTTCATTCTCCTGCCTCCACCTCTTGAGTGCTGAGATTGCCAGAATGTACTACATACCCAGTTTATATGCCACATGTCCATGGAGCCATATTCTTCTGGGCTGAGCCTCTATACACAAGTCCCCAATAGACAAAACTCCCTCGCCTGCCCTAAAGCATTTGCTACACAAAGTCTGTGTTTTCATTATTCAGTTGTGATCTCTGTCTTTATTTGGATAAAAATTTTCAAGGCTAACCTCTGTTCTTCCATTGTAGGTGTAATCCAGTAGCAATAAAACATTTTGAATAATAAAAAGAATGTTCTTATACATGGAGCAATAGGATTTCTAAGAATTTATAGTGAAAAGAAGTGTTATACACAGTACAAGGCATCAATGAATGTTAAATTGATTGTTCTGATTACCTAAGTTCTATAGACTCACAGTTCTTGTTACCCACTCTTCACCCTCTTCATTCTCTTCATATCATCAGCATCATCCCTTATCTTTTCAAACTTCTGTGTTATAGCAGGTAAGCTGCTTTTGAACCTTTGAATAAAATGTCTTAAAAATTATGCTGACAATTCTACGAGTCTGCCTAACTATGAACTCAACTTCTCCATTTCTTTTTAGTAAGGCTGGTTTCTTCCTGAGTGGTCTATTGCAACATGTGCCTCCTCAGAGAGCATCTATTGTTGACTATGTCCTGCCCCTTCCAGCTCCAGAACCTATGCTGAGTCAGTCCAATCTGCCTATAAATACCCTAGGAACTTGTCCTATACAAAACCACAAAGCATCAATCCTTGAAACAGTGATTGTAATTCTGCTAAACTTTCTGATGTTCTCCACACTTTCTTCCTTCAGTTCCTTCCCCTATACTGCTTATTTCTTAGGCATTGACTCTTTACTCACTACCCAACAATTTAAAATTCCAATTTACTTTTCCTTCAAGCCTTCTCACTAGAGTTCCCACAACTACCAGGTTAGTGAGTTAACTCACTAGAGACCTCTACCCCATATGCTCAGTCTTCACCTCATCTACCTTCTCAAAAAACTGTGAAACACACTCATGTTTTCTATCCTTCGGAGGGAGATGAGTATATGTCAGCTTTTTCCAGTCAAAACAGAAAATAACAAAATTTTAGACTGTTTTTCTATTTTGTTTAAATATTTTATTCTTACGGGCATGTGTGGGTTGTTTCTAGTACCCACATGGTAGTAATAACTGTTGATAATTCCAGATATACGGGGGCAACTGAAGCATTCTTCTGACCCTCAAGGGCATCAAGACAAAATAGTCATAAAAATAAATGAGTCTTTAAATATATAAATTACTGCAATTTTCTTTTTTGGATGGTTGATTCAAACATGTGTAAACTTTATAGACTGTAACCTGATTGTGCATTGATTGCTCAACTCAGTGATGTGGACAAACTGATTCCCTTCTAAACATTATATGCTAACTAAAAGACTGAGGGCCAAATTGTATGAATAAATAAATCAATGAATCATATTTCCAAAGCTTATGACAATGGTAACAGAAACTTTAAGAGTGAGAAGCTGTTTAAAGCTACTAGATGCATGATTAAACATTTGTGGAAGAACAATGGAATGGAATAAAATTTACTCATCCCTATAATCATGGCTCATAGCTATGTATAAATCAACTGCATATGGAATGAGAAGTTAATTACTACAAGATACTCAGCTACTTTACAGAATGGCAAGGTAAGCTTCTAAACAGTCACATCTGTCAAAGTGCAATCTCTGTATCAACAAAGGAGATAACACCCCCCGCCTCTCTTTGTGTGTGTGTGTATGTGTGTGTATGTGTGTCTGTCTGTCTGTCTGAGCAAATGATTATTCTAGTGTGCTGAATTAGATTTTTGATACCTTGACATTGTATTTACTTTAAGAGATTACAAAAAGGCCTCAGAGACTATAACACCTGTTACAAGCACAAAAACAATAGAAACTCTCCCTGGCTTGTAATATAGCACACCACAGACAGCTGCCTGAAAAACAGTTGATTGTGGTCTGATAAAAAAAAAAAAAAACAAGAACCAAAAGAAAAGATCACACAGCTAGCACCACTTGCTATCTAAGATATGCTCATGTAGGACATACCTTATATCTCTCTTGTAGTACAGTTCTTCATATTTTAATATGGTGACAGCTTAATGTCTTTATATTTACATATATAAACATATCTTTACACATATACCTATATATGATAATATATGTGCATATATATGTATGTGTGTATGTGTGTATATGTGTGTGTGTGTGTGTGTGTGTGTGTGTGTGTGTATAAAAGAAGATCCAATCATCTGGTCTTTTAGCTTCAAATTATGCCAAACCAGAAGGAGCTGCTTGCTTCTCTAATGCTCTGTGGCTCAAACAGCTGTCAGATTTGTATTTGGTGTGTTTGTGAAATGAGACAATGCTTGTCCTTAAAGAGAACAACTTCAGATATGGCTTCTCCTAGATTTTTTACAACCGAGACACATCACAGGACTATTTGAATTAAAAAAAAAACCATTATTTCTCGACACATTTGATTTCATTTTTGCAACATTTTAATGAGTTACAGACAAAATAACAATATACAGCATGCAACTTGCCTACAACTTTAGCACAAGAAACCTTTAGACAATGGCCACATTCTTTTTTTAGACTATAAAATATGGCTGGACATGGGGACATATGCCCCAGAAGTTGAGAGGCAGAGATAGATGACCCTCTGAGTTTGAGACCTGCCATGTCTACAGAGTGAGTTGTATGACAGATAGGACTACGTAATGAAACCTTGTTTCAAAACAAACAACAAAAACCCAACAACAACAATAATTTACATTGTGTTATCAGATTAACAAACAATAACAACAACAATAATATATATTGTGTTAAGCACAATCCTAAGAAAGCTGAGATTTTAGTGCCACAGAGATTTTATTTTAATAATAAGGATGGCATTAGTAAACCACTATGGGTCCTTGAGTGTCTGGAAACCAGATGACTAGATCAGGAGGTCACCCTTTTGTCAATATTTCATACCCATAATTCATTCATGTCATTTCATACTCATGATCTCACAGTCATTGTCATGGGATTCTCTTTGAATTAAAAAAAAAATGACTGGGCTTCAAAGATCAATGAGTTTTTTTGGTGCATTAGAAAAACAGAAGCAAATCAAACAAAACAAAGACACTGTCCAGAGGGAAAAGAGAAAGGATAACCAATGGAGTTAGGTTCCGCTTGGAAACAAACAAGCGCAGACTAAGTTAAGATGTAGGCTCAGAGACATGCTGCATTCTAGGCTCTTCTGTGGCCGTACCGAGGCTTCGCTCTGTCATTTGCCACCTCTGCCTTACATTAGCACCGGGCAAATGCATATGGACATAAATGCTCTTAATCACCTGCATTTTATAGAAACAGAAAATTTAAGTTTTATGTCTCACAGAAGAACTTGTCAGAAAAAAAAATGACTTTAATTTTCTGTTGTTACTTTTGGATCTTAAGTAGGTTGTAGATGCAGTTTTTAATAGCATTTTTTTAACAGCAGATTTGATGGATTTTATAAAAAAATATATTTTATAAAATGCATTTCTCAAAATGTAAGGAGAGAATTCCTAATTGTTTACAATGTACTTGTGAGAAAAGGGAGTTGGCTATAAACACATAGCTGCTCATTTCATACCATGTGACAAACATCTCTTGTTCCTGTTATATTCTTAATCCCTAGTAAAGTGCATTTAAACGGAAAAAAAAAGCCTGTGATTATTGTCATAAATCCACGATAGCTCACATCCCTCCCCACACATATATACACACACACACATCTTTTCAAACAAGTACCTTTGAAAACAGAAATAAATATCTAATTAGAGATAATTATTTTCCTAACTCCTAGTAAACAGAAAGTTAAAGCACCCATTACATAGGAGCAATTTCTGCCGTTTCCTCCTTCCTTCCACTCCTGAGATGTCTGCTTTCATATCACTATTCTGGCCCATGCTTAATTATAATGGAGATACCATTCCTTACTTTGCTTTAGAGTTGGGAACTATTTTTGGATGCTGGCTTTCACATGCATGTCTTTCTTTTTTTTTCCTAAGTGATTTTTTTCATCTAAAATCAGATAGAAAGTTTTAAGCTAAAAATGTGGAGAATACATTGCTTTATATTACATCATATGAAACAGCAGGAACAAGGCACCAGCTGGATTGTGACCAAGAACCTAGTTTAAGACTCAGGAGAGAACATTTCAGATTTTTCAAATGAATCCTGTGTTAGGACATACTGACTTTATTTCTTTGTGTGTGTGTGTGTGTGTGTGTGTGTGTGTGTGTGTGTGTGTGTGTGTGTGTGTGTAGGGGGATGGAAGAATACAGATTGTGAAGTTCTAGATCAAAATACTGAAGTCCACCTTAGAAACTGAAAATCTCCCTAAACACACACCACTTTCACATGTCTGGATTCAGATATTTGTTCCTGCAATTTGGGTATTGACTTCACTCATTTCCACCTATTTTGTCTTTTTAAGTTTAAAAATTATGCACACATGCCTGTATGTACTCACATTCCTGGCTAGCAGCTTTAGAGTCCCTTGGAACAGGAATTAGAGGCAATGGTTATGCCAGGCATGAGTGTTGGTTAAAGAATCAAGGTCCTATGTAAGAGCAGTGTGTTATCTTACTCATTCAGCCTCTTTACAGGCTTAATTAAGGATTACTTAAAATTTGACTTGTTCCTTAGGTGACTGAGGAAGTCTCTTGTTGGTGTTACAGCTCAGCAATCAATGATAAGGAAGACTCAGAATAATAAGAGCAAGGGGAAGATGCTTAAAACCATCTGCCTTTGATGAAAGAGATTTTGACCTAACTAAAATGATCTGCAATCATTTTGAAATAGGTTGCCACCCACTTGATAGTCGCAATCTCAGCCATTGCTTTCTATCTTTTAGTTCACATAGTTTACATGAGTCATTCAAGAGCTTAAACAAAGAACTGTAACTGGAACAAAGAAATGATCTAAATGTAGCCGTTTGTTTAATTTACTGGATGAAATTTTAGATAGTGATTCAGTTTAACTACATCATTATCAATGAACATAATAAAACTTTTCCAAGTTCAATATTCAGTATTAGCTTCAATTCATACCACAAATTAAGGGTAGGCTATTCTTTTCTTGTTGATTTAGGTTGATTTAAGTAGGATATGAAACATTTCAGCAGAAAATCCTAGTTCATATTCTCAATACACAAACAGAACCAAATTCTTTTGTCAACCTACAGCAAGTGACACATTTATGGTCATCACACATTACTTGACTTGTGTTTCTTTGTTCCAATATTAAACAATTCCCAATTATTTAGTATAAATCAGATATTGTCCTTTTCTAACCTGCAATGTGACAAATTTATAGGAAAACAGATTATCCGTTCTTCTGACAGGTGTCTCCCTCCCAAGGGAAGTAGAATGTTTGTCAAAGTGCACAATTTAAATTTGTTTTTATTGCCTTTGAAAGCACTATCTCCTTAATTTAAGGCAATTATTTTAATGACCATTTGTCAGCTCTCTTTGCCTATGGATATAGCTCAGTGACATTTGCTGGGTCTAAAAATCACTGTCTTGTATTCTTCCAGCATATGTTTCTCTGACCTCATTCTGTCCTACCATCGGCCTTCAATGGCTTCCCAGAGATGGATGAGAATTGAGAAGACAAGTACATGGTTGATTGGAACATACATGTGCTCTAAATCAACCAAATTTGATTTTTCTCTTAAAAATGATGCTATCATTTTATCCCATTTATTTTCAGATTAATTTTATGAAGAAAGAGCCTAACTAATTATGTTATTTAATATTGTAACAGAAAGGCAACAGATACCCATTTTTTTTAAGAAAGGAAAGGAAGGTCTTTAAAAAAACAGAGGCATAATTGGTATAATACAGCAAACATATTCATTAAAATCACACCAGTCAGTATTCAAACTATTCTTTAGGTAAAAAATAATGTATATTAAGCAATAACATCTTCTTTATCCTAATGGGGTCATCTAAAAAATTACACACATATGCATGTGACACACACACACGTGCATGTACATACACACACAGCCTTTGCTAACAGCCCTTTGAGCATAATTTATTCATCATGAGATAATGTTATCATGACAGATTTTCTTCTGTTATTCTTGGTACATTCTGCACAGGTCTATAAATATAAAGTCTGTATTTTAAGCCAATGTATTTTTTTTTGAAATGTTTAGCCTACCTGACTAAGCAAGATGAGGAAAATGTAGGCTGTAGAACTAGCTACTTTCTCACACAGTCACTAACCTTGCTGCAATACTTCCTTTGGTGGTTTCTCCATTTTCAAGATGCCTTGGATCTAGTCCCAAGAATGAGAACTACTAAGCCATGCCCAGAACAGAGACAGTTACATTTTATCAATAATATCAGCCTGCATGTTACTCACTTGCTAATACACTAATAAACTTATATACCAACTACTGTTCTACTTTATAGCCACCACATGCCACTAGCCAATCTCCAGTCACAGAAATGGACAACATCCACCTGAACCATTCTTCTCGTTCAGTCATAATCATCCTCATGCATCCTCAGAAGCATCTACTCTTGACCTAATGATTCCTGTCTAGAGCCCAGCCCTAGCTCCATGGTCCTCACCTTACTAATCAGGAGACACGCTTAATTAGCTTGAATGTCTATCCTCTGTCCTCTCTTTGCCTATAGTAAGGATTATTCCCAGTTTTCACCTTTGTGCAGATCTAAAATTATGTTCCAATTATCAGGACTATCTGCCTATTCCTAAGCAGATCTACCTGTCACACTGCCATGGAGCTAAAGACCACTCTTGTAACTTTAATAAGACACCAAATAAAATGATCTATAGATCTTAGAGAGTCAGGAACTACAGAAGTTCAGTACCTGATGTGCTCTGGCTTAGATGTACTTTGGTCCTGTTTTAGACATTTGATTATGTGGGTGTCAGTGTTGAGAGGTACACCTCAGGGAAGATGTGTTAGGACCCTGGAAAGGATTGATTGTCTGTTGTAATCTGAGTTCTGATGGGGCTAGATTAGTATTCACGGGAGTGGGTTGGTGTGAATGATCTTGGCACCTCCTTGAATATCACTTCTGTGCATGCTGCTCTCAACTCTCAAACATGCTCTCACTTTGTGGTTCCATCTGCCATGCCTTCTGGTCATCTTGACAGCCAGAAAGAAGATGCTCACTGGAAACTAAACAGATGGAACTATTCAATCTTGGACTTTCAACTTGGATAACAATGTACCAAATAAACCTCTTGCCTTTTTAAGGAATACAATTCAAGGTATCTTGTTCTAGCAACACAAAATAGACTAAAACATCATGAGACATAAAATCTTCATTGATTTCTCCAATCTAGAATCTCCACCCAATTCTAGAGCTAAGAAATTTCCAATACTGACAGGAAGAAACTGTAAAGTGGAACAGGCCTGGATCTTAAGGTCATTTTGCCTGGGTTTGAGTGCTAGATGCTTTGCAAAATTGCAATGCAATTCTAGAAAATTTACAAATGCTAAATTTTGTGGCTTGTTTCAGTTTGTAAAAGGTAAATACTATAGTCTCTAACTTTAAAAAATGGCACTACAGTGGGCAATATATAAATTCTTAGGGTTTATTCAGGAAATGCTCGAATGAGGCTATTCATAATTGTCACTACATTCTAGCCCCATAGTGAAAGGGCCTTGCCACATACCTATTCTGCCATCTTACATTTGGGGCAACATAAGAGCTCCTGATACATGGTAATGGATGTAGCTTAATGAGAATAAAGGAAATGGGGGGAAGCAGTGTAAATATTGACAGTTATGAAAGAATACATGTTCTGATCTATTGCACTAACCTGAAAAAGTAGTAGTAAAGGGCTAGAGAGATGTCTCATAGGTGAATCATCTATGGCTACTTTTCCAGAGGAAACAGAATCAGTTCCCAGCACTTGTATGGAGGCATACAACCATCTAACCCTCCAGTCCCAGGGAATCTAATGATATTTTTCTGGCCTCTGCAGGCACCAGGCACACATGTGGTATGCAGACATACATATAGATAAAACATTCATACACATGAAAAATTAAATTAAAGTGAGACTGAAACTGAAGTAGGTTTTTCTGCTATTTCATCAAAGGATTTTACATGAAGAAAAAGACTTCCTATTGAGGAAAAGATGCACAAATTATCAAACACACTCATGTATGTGTATGTATGTTTATATATGATGTATATGTACATATATATGTTTATATATATACATAATGTATATGTGTCTCTGTGTGTATTGTCAAACAATTCATGTATCTAACCTACAAGTAAATGTTTGTTGCATCAATTAAAAAATAGAATGAGTGAGTTAAAGCTGGGAAAAGCACTTTATATTATCATGGGAAGCAACCCTGATATTTTTCTTGGTGATTAGTTGGGAATGATGATGACTTTTGGAGAATCCTGAGAACTGAAATCCAAATTCATGCCCTTGGATGAATGATTTCATTGTATAGTGCCAGAAATTGTACATTTAAGTGTAAAGAGTGATCGTGAGAGAATGTCTCTTGAGTCATGCTAATAAATGTCTATATTAGGCTAATTGCAACGGCAGACTTCTTGAAATGGTTTCTCAGAAATGGCTCTCAGTAATCCTTGGAACCTGGTACAGACTTACTCTAAACCAGAAATGATCTGCTTGGGCAAAACATAATCATATCAGACTTAGTAGCAGAGAATGTCCCTGGCGTCGTGGCAGGAGTAAAAGTCTGTGGTTCTGAGCAGAGACATGACTTAAGAGTACAGTTAATGATTTGAAATTGGCAGGTGAGCAGGAATGTAGGCCGCCAGGTAGAGTTCCCAGCTGACAGCATAAAGCCTGAGGCCTTGGTTCTGAAGCAACAAGGAATGGGGTTTGTCAGCAACTTTAGAGCTTGAGAATTCACTCTTTCCCTAAGCCTCCAAGTAGAAACTTGGCCAAATCAGCATCTTGATTTTGGCATTAGAATACCATGAGCAGAGCTTAGCCAATTCCTCTCAGATTTCTAACCTACAACTGTGAGATAAGAAATGACAGTGTTGTTTGAAGTCACTATGTTTGTTTTGATTATTTTTAGACATCAGTAAAGAACATGAATGAGTTTCTAAATCATGTAAAAAGGAAGATATACATTTCAATGTTTTATATTTTGGAGTGGCTATTAGAATATTCTTTCTCTCTTTATCATCTATCTATCTATCTATTTGTCTATCCATCCTTCTATCATCTATCTATCTATCTATCTATCTATCTATCTATCTATCTATCTATCTATCTATCTATCATCTATCGTGTGTGTATGTGTATTTCTAATTTCCTGGGAGGGTGGGGTAGCAAGGCTGTTTTCTCTATCCATAGTGGTAATCATGAAAAGGTCAAAACAATCCTCATAAAAGTAGTTGTTTTGCTTTCAATAAAGTAGGATGAAGTCTTTGATGTACTATGTGGTTTTAGTTTCTAGTCTCTGATGTTCAGCTAATGGAATCTGGAGCCCAAACTCCAAGTTCTAACATCGCCTATCTTTCTTTAGTTGCTAGACTGAAAATAGATTAAATTAGGCATGGCCTGTTGACAATATGTATGATATTTATTTTTCTTTTAGGAATAATGAAGTTTAAATGGCTTTCCAGGTAGAAATGGACTCCAACTTACTAAGGATGAATTGTTTCTGAAGTCTCCTTTAACAGGAACTCTAAACTATAGGAAAGGATTCATAGGGAAAAAAAAAACAAGTGATACAATGCTAGGAGATGATTCCAATTTCTCTGCACAGAATTATAAGAAATTAAGGTAAAGACTAAGAAACAATGTCGTCAGTGATGCAGCAGAGGTCAGATGACATAAGGCCTGAAACCCAAGGGAATGACAACTTCTGCTTTATTTAAAGGGAACATTCCTGCCCTAGTATGGCTAAAGGACTGTAGAAGGACCAGCACTGAAGAGAGAACAGTGAGTCTATTCACAGCAGTCCACTGGGATGATGGCGACTTAGCTCAGTGTGTAGAGTGGCAGAACAGTATGTAATTCAAGATATTGAAGATATGACAAAAAATGCTTTGTCAAAATCAGTTCCACATTTCCTTTCCTTCCAACATTCTGGGGGAGGACATACGGCAATGGACAGTCTGGAGGAAGAGAAAACAGGATAAAAAGACATGACTGCCTCTGGACAAGGCATAATAAAATCTAGAACTGATGTAATGTGATTCCACTCTTTTCCAGCCTTTCTAAATTGTTCCAGCTACCCTGGGTTTTCAGCTGCCATAAAGGGTCTCGCCTTTCCCCTTTCTGTGAGTGACCTAATGAAGATTTGCTCATACACCCCACTGGCTAGTTTTCCGTGCCAAGATAACAGGTTTTGTTCAGCTAACAACCAACCAATTCTCATTTCTTGGAAAGTCATATGAGAATGTTGTTATCCTGAGATACTGATGTTGTTTTCTAGTCGGCATTTTTTCAGATAAAATGTGTTTATTCTTCCCACCCCATATCCATGTCTGTGTTATGACAAAAGTTATTCTTCAGGTGGCCTCCAGGGTGTTCACTATTGTTAGTGCCTATCAGAGACAACTAGGCATTTCAATGCTCAGTCATTTCATATAGCTCAAAATCATAAACCTTAAGCATACTCCTTAGAGACACACTTAAACATAAAAAACAAACAAACAAACAATGTTCCAAACTACAGCTTTGAAGTTTCAAACCTATGCTTTGAAGTTCTGTTCTTTGTGTGGATTTTGTTTAGATGTGATAGCTATTAAATATGCCTTCAAGACTATATGAGATACAATATTTACATTTTGTTTTGCATGGAGATGTTTTTTTCATTGAAAATGTTTTTGAAGTTAATAGCAACGTAGGTCTGAGAGTGTGGTTTCTCCTTTATTCTGTTATTTATTTACTCATTCATTTCCTTAAAGTACTGAGTATCTACCATCTTCATGAAATCCAGTTAGGCCAGTGAGAAAGAACATGCCAATAAAGACTATGCACTTTCTTAATTCAAAACATTACAAAATCAGCAGTTTGTTTGGAATCACAATGACTTCATTGATATTGCTGCCTGCCATTATAAGCCTTAGAGTTTTCTGTTTTGAGATTCCTACGTGTATGGAAAGGAAGACATGAACTAAGAGTATGAACAAACATCACTCACAACTGTGATCTTATTTGATTTCTAGCAGTGGTTCTCTATCTTCCTAATGCTTTTGTTTAGATGTGATACTTATTAAATATGCTTTCAAGCCTATATGAAACTAAATATATTTTATGTTTACATGGGCATGCCTTTTCATAGAAAATATTTTTGAAATTAATAACAATTTATGCCTGAGAGTACAGCTTAATACAGTTCCCTGTGTTGTGGTGATCTCTAATCATAAAATTATTTTGTTGCTATTTCATATTTGCTACTATTATGAATCATAATGTAAATATCTGATATGCAGTATATATGATATGTGACACCCCCTCCCCATGAGATTCTAACTCACAGGTTGAGAAGCAGTGCTTTATAGTATTAACTTCTTGAGTCCTACTAGGCCACAAAGTTAACAAAGTGGATGATTGTGGCCACTTTTCTTAGAAATCTTAATTGTTTCTACTTATGAGACTTTTCCTCTCTCTGCATGACCCATCTTCACCTATGGGGTCAATTCTGGCTTAAAGAGTTACTACAATAAAACAGAATACACCTTCTACATCTTATGGTCATCCCGTCTCTCCATCCTTCTCTATTTCTCACTGCTTTTCTTCCTCCCTGCCTTCTGCATCTCTCACTAGCTATGAAGCTCCCTTACTGAGACGCTCAATTTTAGCAACAGTCCATCAAGTGCGACACTCATTTCAAGCTCTTCAATTCATACTGCTTCCTAGCCAACCAAACTCTCATGAAAAGAATTTAGGCAAAATCCAAATTTTAGATTTTTGGATTTTAGATAAAATCCAAATTTTTCTTCATATATCCCTTATTGATCAAGAAAAATAGGCACATACATCCATGGGTATGCACAGGAAGTATACATAGGTATGCAAATGAATCAATGTGTTTACCTATAATTAAAAACAAATTAAACTTTAATTGAACCAAATTAAGCAATAAAAATAAAACTTTCATTTTATTTTTTATGCTGTTGTATGTTTATATGAAATTTTTTTAACATTTTTTGCAGCTCAGTATTTGTCCAATAATGAGATTTTTACAAGATTATTTAATCATGGGATGTAAAAGCAGATGATACAAAAAACTTTTATCACTGTTCATCATTTTCTCAGCGCTCCTGAATCTTTGTTGTGTAATGTCTTACTGTCCTATAGCTGTGAAGAGACAGCATTACCAAGGAAACTCATAAAAGAGAACATTTAACTGGGGCTTCCTTAGTTTTAAGGCTTAGCCTGTTATCATCATGGTCGAAAGCATAGTGGTAGGTGACATGGTAGCGACAGGCACTGTGCTAGAAAAGTAGCTGAGAGCTACATCTTGATCCACAACCAGTGGGAAGGATGGATAGAAGGAGGGAGTAAGGGGAAAGAGAGAGCAAGGGGAGAGAGATGCTGAGCCTGGTTTGAGATTTTGAAAACCCCAAGGCTACCCCTAGAGACACCCTTCCTTCAACTGGCCACACCTCCTAAACTGTCTAATCCTTCTCAAATAGTGCTACTCCCTAGTGTCTAAGCATTCAAATATATGAGCCTACAGAGTCCATTCTTATTCAAGCTACCACATACAGTATGACATCATCTATCTCTTTCAGGTTGCTGGGCATCACGTGACAGGACACATGCACCAGTTCTCTGAAACAGACTCTGGTTATTGGAGGCATCAGATACTTGTAGAATTACTTTGAATTATAGTTCCTTTGCCTCAGTAAGAACTTTGTGTTATCACATCCCTTTCCTGAAATTCCAATGCTATAATTCCCTTTTGTAGATAACAGAATAATAAAAAATAGGGATCTGTTTGAAAAAAATTAATTCCTAACATTCAAATACAATTCAATGCAGAGTCTCAGAGTGAGGTGTTCCCAAAGGCACAGAGATGGTTAAGTGAAGAGTGTAGATATACTGTGCTCTGATTCATTAGCAGAAAATTAACTAGAATAGACACCCCATCAATATTAAACAATAACAGGATTCAGTGAATAACCAGCTATTGTGCTGTTTAAGACATATTAAAATATAAAGACTGTGTGTGTGTGTGTGTGTGTCTTTCATTCAGGAACATAAACCTTTGAAGCAGGAAGTAACCTGCACTAGGATTAACAATATTTTATTCTACAGACATTTGGTTGTTAAAGGAAGTACTGCAAATTAAGATAACAATGCGACATTGATTCCCTCATAAGACTGACACAGGTGAGTAATGACACTATACAAAATTGGCAAGTGGAGGCAGGTGGCAATTTTATGAATTATTGGTAGGCCTGTAATTAATATACATAGTGTTAGAAAGAAGCAATGATAAAAATTCAAAGTTATTTCTACCTTTTAAACTAAGAATTTCAGTTCAATGAACTAATCATATAGACTTAATATATATACTAAACTTTGTGAGGATTGTTTTTGCAGTAGTTTTGAAACAGAAAAACTGTGTAAACCATATATGATTGCTAAGAGGCATGATGTTAGATAAAGTTAGAAAACAACTTTGAAGGTAAATATAAATAATTAAACAACTTTTAGTCAGTATGCTTATCACCAAAGCTTTTTATACTGAATCTAAAAGACTCCTTCTAAATCATCTTGATTAGGCAGGAGTGCTCATGTACAAATGCTTATGGAATGAGAAAGGAAATCTTCTATGCCTGTATGGGTCAAAGTGCTCAAAAATCTCCCACATATTATTTAGATCTGTGTTGTCTTTATTTCAAAGGTATTTAGTTTTCTTTCATTTGGTGCAGCTTAGATTCAAAGATTGTATAAAGATATAACCAGGACCTTGACTAACAATTTGATGGAAATCTTGCCTCTGATTCTATGAGAAAAGAATGAGTTTCCACTGAGCTCAGACTCAAGTATCAAGATTTCTCTGTTAAAATACCTACCATGATCTTAGATAAAACTGTATAAAATATAAGGTTATGGGTCAGTAGGTAAGAGTACTTGTCGTGTGAGTCTTGAACACCCAAACTGTACCATCAGAATCCATGTCAAAGGTAGAATGTGATGGTGTGCATTTGTAATCCCAGTATACATATTGTGAGAGGGCAGATAGAGGTGGAGAATGACTGTAAACCTGGAAAGTACCAGGTCAGCTCACAGGCAGAAACAAGAGAGACCTTGCTCAGAAGTAAGGTGGAAGAGAACACTATCTCATGGAAGCTGTTCTGACTTCTATGTATGCTACATACCTACATTTAAACTTAATTCATATGTGTCTATCATATATACATCATATATACATATATATATCATGCACACACATGTACATGCATGTGCGTGTGCATGTGTGTGTGTGTGTGTGTATACTACAAAATGAGACCAGGCCTAGTATTGTACCCCTAAAACTATGTACATTCTCTATTAAAGATCAAATTCAAAGTACAGAGTATAACAGGTAGCAAGTGCAATTTTGTGCTTAGACATATACATAAGAAAAATTTTCTTTGCACAGAGTCAGCTTGCTGAGAGTATATAACCCTAAAAGAGGAATCTGTTTTATGTTTCTGACTTTATCATATTGTAATCTCTCCCACTACAGAAAAAGATGCCATAGCTTTTGGAATTCATGAAAATAGACATTTTCATTTTATTTATATTTTTCAAATAAATATTCATTCATTTTTAAGTCTGAGTGAAACCTGATCTCCACCTAGTGCAACACTTCTTGCTCATGCCCAGTGTGGGTGATAGCTTGGAGATCTGCATGGGAATTGGTGCCCAGTGTCCTCCTCCTCATTATCTGATCTCTATCTTTACCTCTTTTCACTCCATTGCTTCCGAATCTCACCTTCTGTCAGTGCTGGAGGATGTATGACTGCAGGATGTTGACAACTCTCCAACAGCATGCAGCCACATGCTGCACGTAATCTGGAATGAATGGTAACTCCTTCATGACAAATGCATAATGCATGTAACATTCTCTTGTGCCCTATATTTGATCTCTAGTGAACTTCAATCACTTCTCCAATTGATGCCTTGCAAATTCTCTCATCACTAGAGCCCTCTCATTTCCAAGGGACTTAGAAGTTAATCAAGACAGTTCACTATGAATTATGGTCTGTTATATTCATTTGCTTTGTGAAAAACTCATACATCTTTCACAGAAAATAGTTATGAAACAGGTTTTCTCCATTGCTGTCCTCCTGCCTCCCTCTGCCTTTACCATGTTCTAGGCAAGACATAGGCTTCTGGTTGTGGGTGTTTCTTATATCCAGAGGATAAATGACAATACGCTCCATGAATTCCTTAGACTATGTAATAGGCTCATAGCAGAACAAGTGTTACCAGGAAACATTCATTCAGTTTGAGGAATGCTGCCCTCCTTTTGCAGACTTCTCCAACAAATGCTAGTGGTCTTCTAGAAACCACACAACAATCGGAGGGCCTCCTTTCTTTCCCAAATGTAGGGAAGAGAAAAAGGGAACACTAACTTTCCACAGATCTAAATCTGTCAACTACTTTGAAGTTTTTCTTTAGTAGCTTGTTGGAGCTGTGACTCCTTTTATATACCCAGAAGGTAATGGAATGCAATAGATTCTTGAGTAATTGTCTGAGAAGAGGCATTTAAGGTATTTCTTTTCAGAAAGAACATATTTTAATTTCTCTGACTTCATCAAAAATGAAAATTTATTGGAAAACAATTTAATTTACATTTTATTCTCACTTTCAGACTTTATTAAAAATTAAAATCTATAGGAAAATAGGCCAATATTTAAGTGTGTCTGCATCTATGCAGTTAGCAAATGTTTGGGGGAGTGGAGTCAGACACTTGCAGAGAGAATATCTTATGTATTTTGTTGCTGCATCACCTGTGAATTTAAAAATAAATGTATAGGAAAGGACCTATAGGAAAGGGTAGAATAAAAGGTTGGATATCCAGGAGGCAGAAAGAGTTCTGGGATAAAGCCAGGCATGGCAGCTTCACCTGGGATGGTATGAGGAGATAGGTAACCAGGCTTGTGGCAGAATGTATATTGAAATGAACAGGTTATCTTAATTATGATCTAATAAAAGAAAAGCCTGGCTATATGCAAAGGTATTTGTAAATATATTTTGTGTCTTAATCTTATTTCTGGTAGCATGGAACTGGGAAAAAAAAAACATACTGAGCTTCTACAGACACTTACCTACTGATTGACACTTGTCATTGGAAATAATTCTAGCCAGTCTAAGGCTTTAATTATGCATAGATGCTGATTTTTTATTTGAAAACACATGATTTTAAAATAAAAATAGAATTAACCAAGCTATATATTTACACACACACACACACAGACACACATGTGTGCATGTGTGTGCATGTATATGTGTGTGTGTGTGTGTGTGTGTGTAATGTATTGACTATGGGCAGCTAAATAAATCAAGCATGTGAAAAAACATTGCACGAAATTGTATTAGTGACTGTGAACTGCTAGAGCTATCTCACTAACCTGTGGAAACCTGCAGAAGAGACCATGGGAATCCTGGCCCTTGGAAATTTGACAACTGTGCTCTTCATATCTGCCAGAAACAGTACACACAGTTTGAGAATTGCTTATTGTTTTCATTCACTTGTATGAGTGATGCCAGACCACAGAATAATATAATAAGTGGCTCTAACAACCGTCAGAAATGTAACTACAATTCCCTCATCTGGTGCCAACATAGATCTCAAACTGCAATTTATGCTGTCAACAATTTTGAATAAACCATTGAACTGAGTTTGCCCAAAAATACCCTGTATTTTTCTTTGAAGTTTGGGACACAGTATAATTTTTGTGATGTAACATGGCTTTTATCAATTATCCTAGGAGACACAACTACTTTTAATTTCTTTTATATCACTGTAACTTTGAGATATTTTTCCTAAAACAAAGTTAGATAGGCACGTAATAGCATTTGATAGGAATGTATATGTAGATGATAGACAGATGAGGTGTAGATATGCTGAGAATGTTCATGTGCATTATTCTAGTGAAAGAATTCCATAGTAGAATATTCATTTCTCAATATTGGAGAGTACACTCTCCAACTTCAAGTAGTCTGGCTGAAGATTCACTACTCTATAACGGCACAAAACTAATATGATTTAGTATAAACAATATTATTAATTTTGATCTTTGCCTAGGTTAATGAGATGTGCTATGACTCTTCTGATGTAGAGGTATAGCAAGCAAGTCACAGCCTCCAGGTATCAACTCATTCGTGAGGGTAAAGTCCAGTCTTACATGGTATACTATGTTAGATAAATTCCATGGGATAGTTAACATATCTTTTCAAAATAGTCATTGTAAGATGATTTCTCACACACATCCACACAAAGTCATACTAACACCTCAGTGTATGATGATGACCATGGTTTTAGATGCATGTGGGAAACTTCTTATGAGCAATGTCAAAAGGGTGGAAAAGAGAAACTGAAGCAGAAAATTATTTTTAACAATAGCAACACGTTCAGGGAAATAAGTATGACTGATAGAGAAGTGGTTGCCTTAATATATACATATTCACTGGTAAATCAAAATTAAGAAGTCTGTGGTCACAGACACAATTCATTCCTAACACTAGGCACAGCAAGCTGTTAGCTCAAAAATGGGATCCAAGAGCATTCCAAGAGCCAAGAAGCTGTTGGGTTACTTTCAAATATGTAATGCTAACTGTGAACCTGAATTTGTTAGATTTGGAAAAATCAACTCACTGACTCTATAAGCCTGATGTTTTTTTCTTCACTGTGTTTCATTAGCATGTTGCTAGCAAGATGGATGTAAAAAAGTTAGGGTCAGATATCTAGCAAATGATATTCAAAACTATTTAAGAATACTTACAAAGAATACCTTTGTATTTTTCTGTCACAAGCTATCATTCTATAGTTTTCTAATGTCATGAGATTAAATATCTGTGTCCTCCCTCCTCCTTCCCACTCCTTATTTTTCCCCTCAATTTTAACACAGTACATATTCAATCTAGGACTGGACCTATACTAGGCAATGACACTGACAAGGAGCCACACTACTGCTTGGGAAGTGGGAAAGGGGAAATGATTTGGAATGTAAATAAAAAAACTTAGAAAATAAAAAAAATAAAAAAATAAAGGGAAGAGTTTTCACTATGATGTGAATAGGACCCTTCTCTCAGTTCACAGGTCATAAACTGGCTCATATCCACTCTTAAACTTAGCCACATATCCTGGACAATAATCTTAAAAATCTTCAGCCCAAGATTTTATACCAGAAGAATGTGAAATCAATAGTTCCCATAGGAACCTCACTCTCCATCCTGTCTGTGGAAAATTTCTATTTATTTATTACTTATTTTTATTTCTCCAATGATCAAATCTTGTCTCAATGATTCTCAGACATCTGCTAGTTTAAAAGGTCCCTGGCACATTCCAGCTTACACCTGAGACTCAGATTCTTTGGAGAATTCTAATTAGGACTCACCCTGGAGGTAAGATTTGTTGATAGAGTGGAAGATTCCTTTATACAAACACACTGATCTGACGAAAGTACTGTGCTTTCTTAGTCACAGGACCCAGTCCTTTTGAGGTCTGCTATTCTGTGTGTCTGAGTTTGTCTCTGCTTCCTTCTGTCACTTCTCTAGCTATTTTAAGCCCCTGAAGTCATGATGGATGTAGAACATAAATGCAGCACAACACATAGAAAACAAAACACTATCAGGTAAACCCTAACTTCAAGTTTAGAGAAACCTTCTCACTGCAAGACAGAGAAATGGGTTGTTGCTGTATATAACTACCTAGTCTAGGACTCTTTATCAGTCAGATCTGACCAAGACAATTAAGATCATGAGTAAAAGACTGTCAGGTGCAATAAACTGTGGGTACAGAGAGGGGGCTTCAATTTATCATCTGATTTCCAGTCATCTCTGAGTCAAATGGAGAGGTTAAGAAGCATAATACAACAAAACATATGACATTGATTTTTAAAATTTGATAACTTTTATAGTTTGCAGTAAGGGAGCACAGACCAAAGCAAAATCAACATACAAATGCCCTCTATATAAATTCAAGATAAAGAGTTAATACATGTAAATTTTAATAAAATGAATATAAACTACTATGATATTTTTAAACATCTTATTTCTACTCAAACATTTGTAAAAGTATGTTTATTTTTTAAAAGAAAAATCAATTATAAAAAATTTTAAATAAGAAAAAAGATGTACATTTTACAGCTTACTCAATCTAAAATTACCTTCTAAACCTTTAAGTAGAAGAGGGCGGGCCAGTTTTATTTTACCACTTATAAATTACCATAGAATATCTGTGGTTTTTAATTTTCAATAATGGAAGTCAGCAAAGATAAGTTCCTGGCCACACTGTCCTGAAAAGGATCGTTAATATTTCCCAAGTTGTCCACCATTTCTCTTGCCTATTCTTACTATCTCAAATTTACTGTGATTTTTAGATACTGTGATTATTAGCGTATCATCATTAAGGCATGTGTTATTACACACTATATTCCCCTGTAATGCCATGTTTGCTTTACTGGCTGGTAAATATTTGAAATTGACACCTCCTCCTTTTTGTACCCTCTTGAGTCTTTGCACAGTGGAAGCACATGAAGACTGCTGCATTCTTTGTGACCAGGCACTAACAAAGTCCTGGGTAGGTGCTTCCTATGCTTGGTTCAGGGCTCTGCTCATACTGTCTGGGAGTGCTTCCTCCTGTTTAAAACACTTGAAATTTTCATTGTTTTAAGTGGCTTCACAGATTACACATTTAGTACTGGAATTAATGCAAATATTTGAATACACACACATATACATATATATATATATATATATATATTCATGAGACAATGATAGACCCTCAGGAATTCCACTGTTTATTCTCTAAGCTAATATGGCTAATATGGACAGCTACTGGAAAGTCTTGTAAAAAGAAAATATTGTCCTAATTTCTTTTTTTTTAAAAGATTATTTATCTATTATGTGAGTACACAGTCACTGTCATCAGGCACAGCAGAAGAGGGCATCGGATCCCATTACAGATGGTTGTGAGCCACCATATGGTTGCTGGGAATTGAACTCAGGTCCTCTGGAAGAGCAGTCAGTGCTCTTAACCACTGAGCCAACTCTCCAGCCCTAAGGTAGCAGTTTTCCTAGTGATGCTCTTTTTTTTTTTTTTTTTTGGTTTTTCGAGACAGGGTTTCTCTGTGTAGCCCTGGCTGTCCTGGAACTCACTTTGTAGACCAGGCTGACCTCGAACTCAGAAATCCTCCTGCCTCTGCCTCCCAAGTGCTGGGATTAAAGGCGTGCGCCACCACCGCCTGGCTATTGTCCTAATTTCAATTATTTCTATGAACTTACCCATACCATATGTGTGTGTGTGTGTGTGTGTTCTAACAGATTACACAACTCATTGTAAGAGTTTCTGATTTCCTAATATGCCACAAAAATCTTTGTGTCATTTTCTAATGTCTTTTAACTACATATATTAAACTTTACCAATTTACAAGAAAGTCAATTTAATCATTTAACACTGTCTTGTCTTAGTTCACGTGTTGTATATTGAATGAAATCATCTATATTAAGTGTTTGGTTCAGGTAATTATTTTATTTTTATAAAGTTCGTAAATGAAAGATTAGAGCCAAGAATTGAGTTGTCACAGGCTAATGCAAAGGCAGAGACCTAACACTGAATCTTACATTTCTCAGTGTAAACTTTACCTCTGTTTAGGTTCTAAGACATTATAAGCAGAGGAAGGACTCCTGACAAATTTTCATAGTAATAAGGATTTGAAAGCATCAAAATTTTCTAATCATAAAGAAAACTATGATTTATTTCAATAATTCTGAAATTTAGATTAAGTTGACAAGAAGTGTGATCTGTTGCCTGAACAGTGTAGCTCAGCAAATTCTGACATAATTGGTCTGGAATGCAGCCTGGAAATATGTATATTTAAAAACCTCCTGTACATGCTGCAGCTGAGAAAGAAGAGTGAAATGCTACTGAACTTTATACAGAAACACAGCTTATTCCACACTTGCTCAAACTGCAAGTCTCATCACCTGAGAAACATCTATAAAATCAACATCTAGTCACTAAGGTACATGTATTTCTGGATTATGCCAACCTTAGAACAATACCACCCTATCAAATGCATTGTCGTAGCTGCGATTCATTATCAAGGAATTTGTAAGTAAATTTTGTACATTGATTGTACTTTTTTTTTTAGAACATGGCTACTTTCCAAAATTATGACAGCATTATTTTAAATGAATAAGGAAAACAATAAATATACCCTTATTATTTTGATGTTGTTATTTTGAATCAATTTTAGGAAAGATAAAATCCAGTCATTGCTGTATTAAACTTCTAGTTATTGCTATATTAAACTGACTTGCTTCAGATAGTATTAAGAAAGAAAAGCTCAGATTCTGCTCATTCCAAATGTTCTTCTTGGGTTACTTAAAATACTCCCATTAATCATGGGCACAGTATTAAAGAATCCGCTCATTTATCTATTACTCTGAAGTTTATTTTGGAAGTGTAAATAGCTAGTTATTAAAACTTATAAAATAAACAATATTAATAGAAAATTTTAATAGTAACACTTCACTAAGATGCAATACAGGGCAATGGCATTTTAAATTCTACCAAGACTCAGAATTATTTCTTATAAGTGACTATCTCACTACCCTAATTTGTTTTTATTCCTATCTTCAAATTTGCTAAGATAGTGAGGCATACAGTTGTAACTCTATCATTGGGTATACTGAGGCCAGATAATCTCCATTGGTTCCAGGACAGCCTGAGCAATGGGAGAAATTCCTGCCACAATACACCTAGAGAAAACTTAAAACACATAAAGACATTTTCTACTAGTTTCTATTGTATTGATTCCTCTGACAAACCAAGGCATATTTACCACTTCCTTCAGCAGGCCCTCCAAAACAATGCCAACACTTAACTAGATGGAACAAAAAGAAAGTGAGACAAGAGGGAGGAACAGCAGAAACATTTCAACAAAATAGAATTCATTTCTCCCAAATGGTTCTCTTCTTAAAAACAAAGGAGGAGGAAAACTGGTATCTGTCAGAAAGCAAGACTAAGAATGGAAGTCTCTGTTTCCAGTCAGCATTTGGGAGTCCTGATTATGAGTTACCACAAGTTTGGACTGAGAATATAGACCCAAGGCTTCCTAAAGCAATGACGAAAATCCTTAAAAATGTTTTCCTGAACATTTTGTGAGATCCCAGTTTCTGCATAATCATAGGCCAGTTTCTATAACATCACCTGCAGTCAAAATATAGTTGCTAAACTACACAAGAGAAAAATCACAAAGAAAGTATTTACATTTTTCTAAATTTGATCCATTCCACACGGAGCAGACTTTAACTTCACTGTATCACTACTGGTCATTTTTTCGGTTATAATTGTTTCCTTTTGATTCTTGTGGGCAGAATCTTAACCATTCAACTGTGTTAGTCTTCTGGGTAGAGAGTTTGAAGAATTTTGATAATGTAACCGAAAACCTAGCCTGTACTCGCCATCCATTATAAGGTATTCTAAATATATAAAAAAAGATTATAAATTGCAAAGTCTCAAGTTTTAATAATTTTCTTATCACACAGGACAAAGAACATTCATTGTTGATTAAAAGGATGATAATGGGTGCATTCTACTCATTTTCATAGAAGTAACAAAATACCACAACTGTTGTGTGCCACTGACGTGGACCCTCAGGCTTTTCTCTTAGAATTTTGAGAGTAGCAGCAGTAATCCATCAGTACAACCCTGACCGTGTCTGTCTTCTGTTGTGTGGAGATAGGCAAAGAAAGAGAATAGTGAGTTTTTTATACAGGAAGCAAATTCTACAATCTTCCAGTTGTCACTATGAAAAATAGGTGTGCGTCATAAGAACTGACCCTTTCCGGCTTCATGAAAAAGCACTTGTTCTTCTGTCAAGTCCCATAGCTATTAACAAAAGATCCTAATAAATCAGAAAACATCACAGCCAGAAAGAGCTTTAGCCTAGGTGATTCCAAGTCCTATGAGTGAGTGGTAAGAGATGAGGTGTTTCGGCAAAATGACAACTTGTTTTGTTGACTTACAAAGAATGTCTAAATCTCCTCAGCCTCAAAATGACAATCTCTCATCACATGTTTCTTCTCAATAAAATAGCACAGCAAAAAAATGGTCTGGCAGGGAAGAGCAGAAACAGCCAGTATGAGGCCAGCCAACATTACCCTCGGTCAGATTAAGATATCATTCTACAAATTATGCATTTTAAGATGTTCTGAACCTGGTGCTCTGGAGATGGCTCATGGGGTAAAGGTGCTTATTCTAAATGCATGAAGATTTTGGATAAAGTTCTTGGTATCAAAGCTTGGCATGGCTATTCATGCCTATAACTCCGAGGAACAGAGTCAGGAAGATTGCATGCTCTCTAGCTAGCCATCCCATCAGAAATCATCACTTCTGGTGCTATGAGACCCTTTCTCAGGGCAATAATAAAGTGAGTGGTAGAGGAACTTCACGTCCTGCTGTGGTCTTTGCATCATAGATACAAACACAGACACACACTGTACACACCACAATACCACACACAGACATGCCTGTGACAGATGTGTTCTTTTAAGGACTCACTACAGTGGTCTTCTCAATGATGAACTCATTGTCTTAGGGTTTCTAGTGCTGTGAAGAGACACCATGACATGGCAACTCTTTTAAAAGAAAAGCATTTTATTGGGGCTGGCTTATAGTTCAGAGGGTTAGTCATTTTTGTGATGGTATGCTACTGTAGAGGTAGATGAGAGTTCTATATCTGAATCCACAGGCAGCCGGATGAGACAGTGACACTGGATAAAGCATCTGGGAACTGAAGCATGTTCCCAGTGTCACAATTCCTCCAACAAGGCCATACCTACTCTAACTAGGCCATACTTCTTAATAGTGCCACACCCTGGTGAAAAAGCATCCAAACACACAAGTCTATGGGGGCCATTCCTACTCAAACCACCACATTCACTGACTATTGAATACAACAGAGTTACTATTAACTGGAATTCTATGCTCCAATAAACCAAGATTTTAATATGACTAAGAGCAAGAAATTAGTCTTCAGTATGAAATTTATAATATATTCATATTAAATTAAATCATATAGTCTGTATTTATGAAAACATGAGTTGTACTATTGCAGCACCTATATTAAACTAGCATGTCCTCCTTTTCCAGTAAGATATAGCAGTGCTGTGTTGGGTTATACCTGTGACCTTTACACATGTAGAATGATACATTTTTTCTGTATTTGTGTTTTTGATATTCTATAAAGATGTATTATATATGATAATAATTAATAATATATCTATTTATATACTATTTTCTCTGTATTAATTTTTTGAGTTACTAAATTTTTTCTCAAGCCATTTCTCTTTTCAAGTAGGTATGTGTATATATATATATATATATATATATATATATATATATATATATATATAAAATATAGAATTGAGATTGCTCCTAAGTTTTTCAATCTTACTTTTCTTTTTTTTTTTTTTTGGTTTTTCAAGACAGGGTTTCTCTGTGTATCCCTGGCTGTCCTGGAACTCACTTTGTAGACCAGGCTGGCCTCGAACTCAGAAATCTTCCTGCCTCTGCCTCCCAAGTGCTGGGATTAAAGGCGTGCGCCACCACCGCCCGGCTCAATCTTACTTTTCTATTGACCAAGTATAACAATGCCTGGTAAGCATACATTTGTCTTCTGGGAATTCCTGTTTTTTATGCATGTCAAACCAATAAAAGAAAGGATCATAAAATCTATAAAAATTAGTTGATATAAATAGTTATACATTACTTTAATTTCTTTAAATACTTATTTCCATTCTAAATTTTCATTTGTACAAATGACTAAGTATATATTTGATATTAAAATGTCAATATTATTGTTATAAGAGCAAAGCATAGATATAGATTTACTGTGTATGCACCTAGGCACTATTAAAAATATACAGAAATGTTTTAGTTTTAAATTACTTCCATAATGCCCTTTTTTCATTTTACAATTTGTTTTAAAAATTATCAATGCTTTTATAAATGGATCTATTTTATCTGGTAACCTAATTCATTTTCTTCCAGAACATGGATCAACCACATTTTAGTAATCTCTTTTCATTACTGGGGTGTCTTTGGATGATAAATTTATACTGATGTAAAGAAGAATACAAGCAATATTCTCAATGATAGTTCATGCATGTTTATAGATGTTTCAGTTTGGATTTTATATAAAGGTGGACTATCAGACCCTGACTTATTTGAAAACTTACAGTGTCATAGAAGACAAATAAGGGCATATTGTTGCACACATTTTCATTCTCCAAACACAGTATGTTCATTTATTTCTAACATCACAACTACAAAATAAGCAACTCAAGATTGAAATCTGGTTCACAGTAGTCAGTGACTAATATGAATATTGTTAATGGACCGTGAATTCTTTTTTACAGGCTATATTTTCAACTCACCACAATATCCTAGTTTACACTAATGTTTGAGATCTTTCTGATATCTGTATGTATTCACATATTGCTCCAAAGCCTATAATAACAACATGAATCATTATCTAAAGTGGAGCATATCTAAGAACTGTGGACTATATTCCAGAGACAGCAAAAATATACATGGGATACCATAAATGTGTGTTCATACTATATGGTTAAATATTCAGTGCTATTATTTAATTTAATAACACTTGAAGGTCAGTGATACTGATAACCTACATGTAGGTATGCTATTTATATTTTATCTTATGTATCTATTTCAATTTTCCCATTGGTTCATTTTTTTTAAATTTTATTTTATTTTCTAAGTTTTTTTTTATTTACATTCAAAATCATTTCCCCTTTCCCATTTCCTCCCTCCCCGAAAGTCCCATTAGCCCCCTTCCCTCCCTCTTTTCCCCATTCAACACCCTCTCGCTTCTCTGTCCTGGCATTCCCCTACATCCAGTCTTTCCAGGACCAGGGATCTCTCCTTCCATCTTCTTGGAAATCTATTGATATGTGAATTGTGTCTAGGGTATTCCGAGATTCTGGGTTAATATCCCCTTATCAGTGACTGCATACCATGTGTGTTCTTTTGTGATTGGGTTACCTCACTAAGGATGATATTTTCAAGTTCTGACCATTTGCCTAGGAATTTCGTGAATTCATTGTTTTTAATTGCAGAGTAGTATTCCATTGTGTAAATATACCACATCTACTGAATCCATTCTTCCGTTGTGGGACATCTGGGTTCTTTCCAGCTTCTGGCTATTATAAATAAGGCTGCTATGAACATAGTGAAGCATGTGTCCTTATTGCATGCAGGTAAAGTCTCTGGGTATATGCCCAGGAGTGGTATAGCTGGATCTTCCAGGAGTGTCATGCCCAGTTTTCTGAGGAACTGCCAGACTGCTTTCCAGAGTGGTTGTACCAGCTTGCAATCCCACCAGCAGTGGAGGAGTGTTCCTCTTTCTCCACATCCTCGCCAACAACTGCTGTCTCCTGTGTTTTTGATCTTAACCATTCTGACTGGTGTGAGATGGAATCTCAGGGTTGTTTTGATTTTCATTTCCCTAATGACTAAGGATGATGAACATCTCTTTAGTTGCTTCTCAGCCATTAGATATTCTTCAGGTTTGTTTGCCTTTTGCCATCTGGTTACCTCTGGTGTTAGTTGGTCCTGCTGTCACTGGCTGTTGGTTGGACCCCCCTGGATTACTGGGATTCCCCTGGCACCGATTTCTGGGGCCTGCCCTGCTCCTGAGTGACTTTGGAGCCCTGATGTGCCTTGCACCAAGTGATGTTATATTGGGGAATCCCTGCACATCCAAAAGCTCAGCGTAGTGGATTCCCGGAGCCGAGGTCGCCAAAGGGAGGCTGGCAGGCTCCCGCCCTGTGCAGGGGTGGGGTGTGTTATCTCTCCCAGAGCGGGGGGGGGGTGGTGGTGGAAGGGGGGGTCCCTCTGTAGGGCAGAAGTCCCACAGCAGAGCTGGTGCATCGGTTACTGCAGACCTGCCCAGTTCTTGGGAGGAGGGTGCACACAAGCTACCTGAGACCCAAGTGATATTATGCCTGACTGTCCCTGCGTCTAGAAGTCCCAATTGCCCTGATGCAGGAGCAAAGATGGTGGAATGCACTCTGCACTCTCTCGGCTCAGATCACTCTGCAGGGGAGATGGCCCACAGCAGAGCTGGCGCCCAGAAGGCCACAGCGCTGTCCTGCTCTTGGGCGCAGATGGAAGCCCAACAGGCTGTGTCCCAAGGGATGTTATATTGGGGGCACCCTGTCTCCTCAGTGCAGTCGATCCTGGAACAGAGGTCGCCAAAGGCGGTGTGAGAGATTCTGGTTCATTTTTTTCTAATTAAAAATTTGGGTTTATTTTAACAAGATTGCTGTCTATAAGCTTTACATAGTATTTAGTTTGCTTTTCTATCATGTTTAGGCTTATCTAAATTTATGATATGTCAATATCACTCACATATTTGGGAAGAATGGAAATCTCAACAAATATAGTAAAATTGAAATATTCTGTTTTTTATCTGACCACAGTGGAATAGGCTATGGTAGCAACATCAATAGAATCTGCACTGAGTACATAAACTCATGGAAATTAACACTATTGAATGAAACCTGGGCTAAAGAAGGAAGCAAAGGAAAATTAAAGATTCCTAGACATGAATGAAAATGACAACACAAATACCACAACCTATGGGACATAATGAAAATGTACTTAAGCCCTAAGTTCCCACATTAAAAAAATTAGAGAGATTTTAAATTAATAAGTTAATGATACAATTAAAGGTCTTGGATAAACAAGAGCAAACAATAGCCCAAAGTTGTAGAGATGAAGGAAGAAATGCAGATAATTAATGAAATGAAGAATTGGTTCTTTGTAAAGACTAACAAGAACATTAGGCCAAATCAACCAAGAGAGAAGTTCTGAATTAAAACCTTAGAGATTAAAAGGGAGACATTATAATGGACACTAAAAAAGTGAAAGCATCAAAGAATATTAAACTCAGGATTCCAGAAGAGATAGATGAGTGCCCAGATGAATTTGACCTACAAAAGTTAAATCAAGACCCAAATCAACCAATAAAATGGAAGGAATAATTAAAATAATCCCTGAAATATAAAACTGTGAGGTTCAGATGGATTTAGTACAGAGTTCTAACAAACCTTCAAAGAAGAATTAGCACATATTCATTAGATTATTCAATAAAATAGAAAAGAAACACACTGAAAATTCCTTTTACCATGTTAGTATTACCCTAATACCAAAACAAGTAAAAGGCCCAATAAATAAATAAAATTGTAAACTAATCTCACTATCTGAAAATAGAAACAAAATATTTCAATAAAATATTTACAAAAACAATTCAAGAAAAGCAACATCCATTAAGATCAGGTAGCCTTCATGTCAATGACAAAGAAAAGTTTGATATAATAAATGTACTCTACAGCATATAGACATAAGGACAGACACAAAATATCATCTCAATAGAAGCAGGAAAAGCCTGTGGAAAAAAATCCAACATGCCTTCATGATGTAAAATGGTATATATATATATATATATATATATATATATATATATATATATATATATATCCACATAAGAATATTAATATGCTATAAGCCCAGTCCACATCATGGTAAGTGGAATCAGATTAAATGCATTTCTATATAAAAAAAATAGATGCTAACTCTACACTACTGCTCATTATAGTACTTTAACTCTTAGGTAGGAGAAGAAGACAAGAGAAGCAGATGAAGATATAGAAGAAAAGGAAAAAGTCAAAATATCCTTACTTGAAGATGGCATGATGCTACACATAAAAGTCTTTAAGCACTCCACCAAGACAATTCTGCAACAAACACATTCAGCAAAGTAGCAATAAAAAAATATCACTAGTGTTCATGTATAAAGTTACAACAATATGGAGAAAGAATTCAAAAAACCAATCCCATTCAAAATAGTCTTATTAAAATATCTTGGAATAAATCTAACAAAGAAATTCAAATATTTGTATAATGAAAACTTTAATACACCAAAGAAAGAAAACAAGACAACAGAAGGCAGAAACTTCCAATGCTTATATTTCAATAGGATTAATATGATTTTTTAAAGCAATCTATAGATTTCAATAAAATTCTCAAAAATTCCATTTTATTTCTTCATAGAAATTGAAAAATTATCTTAAAAGCATAGGAGCATCAAAAGCATCTTGAACAACTGAACACTGTTGGAGAAATTGCCATCCCTGATAAAGAGCTGTCAGGCTACTCAGAAAAAATAAAGTTATTGTTCCATGCCAGATTTATTCTACAGATATTTTTCAGTTCTGAGAATACAGCAATCTAGCTATATAGAAGCTTTCCCAGAAATAGACTAGTCTTAAACAGATCAAGCTACAAGCAGCTATAGGTAGAGATCTCAAGAGCACACGAATGGGCTAACCTCAAGGTAAGAATGTCACAGAATAGGAATCCCACAAACTAAGCAATAGGCCTTTAAAAGAAGTCAGACTTTTTCTGCAATGTTCCAAAACACATCGTAAATTTAAGAACACTCCATAGGAATGGTCTTCCCAAATTCACCTGGGTCTTATTGAAAATCAAAAGTAGGTAAATCATGAGTAGGTAAGACTCCAAGACTGCCAAAGATTGTTGCAGCACAATCCCTACTAAGTTTCAAGCAGTTGCTGCCATAATATTTTCACAACCAGGCAGTAATGCACTGCAGGAACTGATATAGGTGAAGTTTCCATAATTACATACATGCTTGAAGGAGATCTAAATGTAATCTCCAGATAATGGGGTGGGGGGGTGGGGTGGGGTGCGGTGGGCTCAGGGAGACAGAAGAACAACTGGCAATCTCTCAGTATCAAGATGAAGTTTCAGTTCTAGCAATGGGTTATATCTAATTGAGGTGTCAGTCAAGAGGTCCCATGGAAGCTCTCAAAGAAGCCAGGTTGTCACAAAGGCCATAGGTTTCTCTCTATAAACTGATGCAAAGGCCCCACTGATGAAAAGGATAGCTACACAACACACTGAACACAGAGAAGTTGAGCAAGTGCCTACCTAGAACCTTGTTCTTGGTACCAGAAGGTACTCTATATGGCACCACAAAAGAAACATAAATAACCCCTCTGGCCTATCTGTCTTTCTGTCTTTCTGTCTGTCTGTCTGTCTACTTATCTACTTACCTACCTACCTACCTACCTACTTATCTAACCTACCTTTTACCCTACAGGTCTTTTGCACTGATATTGTGGCTTCTGCCTTTGTGTTTTGATGAGGTTTGTGGGTGTGCTAACAAATAGGTCTCTGGGTCTACATCTATTTCTTACGCCTTTTCTTGGGCTTTTTTCCTTATGTTTGTTTTACGTTATTCTAATGTGTTTGGTTTTGTTTAATGTTATTATATTTTATATTATTATTATCCCTTAGATGCCTGTTTATTTTCTAAAGGGAGACAGAAAGGGGTGTGGTTTAGAGTGGAAGGGATGGTAGGGAGGAACTGCAAGTAGAGAGAGGGGAAACAGTAATCAGAATGGATTAAAAAAAATCTACTTTTAACAAAAGAAAAAAGAATGGCCCAATTAAAGGAGTGAGATTTCTTGGCTATGTTAAAGTAAATCAATAAAATATCAATTTAAATGGGCATTCTTCAAACATAAAAATACATGAAAAATAAGGGCAAACAAAGAAAATATATATATTTAATATCAGTCAATACTGTGTTCTATAACCAGAAGAGTTACTTAACATTTAAATATTAATGAACTTTAGTTTGTTAAAAGAAAACTAATGAGAAAAATGATATGTCTTTAGATGCATTTGATAAAATTAAGGAAATAGTTCATGATAAGAATTTCAAGTTGGGAATTGAAGAAATTTTCATGTACGTTATAGAGACCTTGAACAGTACAAGGGACCAACTTAGAAGAATATGTTGAAAAGTAAGGAATATAGCTATTAATTGGAGGTGGAATGTATCTGATTGACAGAGAAAACACAAAATTCCTGGATGAGTGTTTCACAGCTCTAATCCCAATACCTAGAGGCAGAGGTAGAAGAATCACTGTAATTGCAAGGCCAGCCAGGTCTACAGAGCTGGTTCATGGGAAGACACAACTATATAGCAAGATTCTGAGTCAAAACAAGAAAGCAAAAAGATAAAAGTGAAACAACCAAACAAAAATGCTTGAGTTGTGATTTTAATAATCCCTGAGAAGATAAATATACAAATAACATTTTTCTTTTCTTTTGTTTTATTCTTCACTCATATAGTACATCCTGACCATTGCCATTCCTCCCTCCCAGTTCCCCACACCAAATAACATTTTCAAACCCCAATAAAAATTATATACAAATAAAAACCTTAGCATTATTCTATTTGCAAAGGATGAAGGACATGACACACAAAATACAATATCAAAAAGTATATAAAAGTGCGACTCTGGCAGCAATCCTGCAGAAAACTTTATCAGTAACATTAGACTGAGGAGTGCATAGATTCAGAGTTGGATTCTATCGAAATCCTAAAAAGTTTATTTATGAAATTCACAATCTATATGGAAATGCAAATCAACAAGAATCTGTGCAGTGAACTCTACATAAACTAAAAGACTTCCATTAGAAGATGTCAAAACCCATCTTTAACCCGCATTAATTTATTAAGCATAGTATTGGCCTAACCAACTGACCTGTAGGACAGAATAAATATTAGAAATGACCTCAGAGAGATATGTTCTCCTGGCTTACTTTAAAGGTGTCTTTTGGTATAAATGATAGAACTCAATTGAATATTCATATGGTTAAAAACTGGATTTCTGACAGCACAGCATTTCAAGCCCTCATTGATCCCAGAGGGGTTAGATTAAAAATCAAAAGATCAAAAGGTTAAAATGTATAGCTTAAAAAAAAAGTAGCAACAATTAAAGAGAAAGAAGTCACAAATCTGAAAGCAAGTCTGTCAGGCAGAGGTATATGGAAGGGTTTGGAAGAAGGAAAGGGAAAAGAGTGATTTAATTATATTGTAATCTCGAAAAATAAAAAAGTTATTTATTTTTGAAAGAACAAAAATAGGGCCATCCATTGGAGCATGGGAATATTGCCAGTTGCCATATACTCTCCCCCCCCCCCAAAAAAAAAGAAAAGAAAGAAAGAGAAATTTTCCTTTTCCCAATCAACTAGTATTAGAAGACTGAGTGAAATATAGAAAGAGATATAGTTATGAATTCAGAAAGAAAAAATGTTGAGGGAGAAACAGGGGCAGTTGGAGGGGGAAATATGATCACAATTGATTATATTACATTCTCAGAAATAAAAGAAAAACTTAGAAATAAGAGACTGCTTTAATGAACTAAGGGTACAAAAAACTTTCTTAATCTTATGTAGAATATGAAAATGACAAAGAGTAACATTTAATATCAAAGTAATATCCTGAGAGAAAGCTCAACAAAGAAGAAAACAGAGTACATGTTTCCTATATGTACAATTGCCTATCTGAATGATTAGTCAGATTCAAGATCTATAAAAAACAATACCCTACAAATTAATAATTTATTATCCCATTATCTTCTCACTAATATTATCAATAAATGACTTTAAGTTATAACAGTTTTGAATGCCACTCAGAAAAGAAAATGTCATGGAGGGAAACACACAGTGAAAGACAATCCAGGGAGCTTAAAAAGACACAAAAAATAAAATTGCATTTGGTTCTCTTCATGTTCCCAGGAGTGTCTAAAGCACAAGTTGGCCAAACCCAAGTGTAGCCTAGGACTTAGGGCAGTGAGAATATTTGTGCTTTGCTTGTTGCAACATAAATTGGCACAAACTATTTGAAAAAAATACCTGGCAGTCTGTACAAAGCTACATGTATGCATGCATTTTCTGTCACCCAAATGATCTATATAGACCTGAGTAAAATATGAAAAGCAAGTAGAAACAAATGCTTTCACATGCATATAAATATGCCATCAAGATAAACCTCATGTACATAATACCAAGCAGAAAGAGAAACATCTAAGTTGACGTATGATTCCATTTTATAGATGGTTTTAAATGTACAGAGCTGATCTACAGTGGAGTTTGGGTGATATCTTTATCACCTTGCTGTGGAGTTCAGCATACTCAGTTATACAAATCATCTTCTCATATAAACAAGGTATGCCCTTCCCATATAACCAATTTGTTATTCAACAAAATTCACAGATAGAACTAACACATATGTAGCTTTGAATAGACTAAGGTTCTTGCAAACTACTTACAAATTTGGTGAAATTTCTTGTGTAATTATTTGAAACACAGACTTCTTTGACAGATTAAGCATGGTAGCAGCTCTCAAACCTGTAACTATACCAAAATTTTGACCATCTAGTGCTTCTTGTTCTAAACACAGGGTCTACTGGAGCCTTCTAAAACACACATGATTAATAACCAGTGCATATTTAAACAAAATGATTCTGTCCTAGTATGTTGACTCCTAGAGTCAAGTGTCAGAGAGATGTACCATTGTGGTATATTTAAAACTTATTATTTTCCCTTTGTATAAAGTAATGAAATTGCCATTCCTCTGACAAATGTAACATAAGCTTCTTACAGAGAGACTCATCTACTTTCACATTTTCCCTTCTTGATAGATTTACCATTATAGTTAACATTAGGGCAAGACCTTGCCTTGGGAATGTCCTCCTAGTCTTTTCAGTGACAATATCTTCTGCATGTCTCTTGATAAATAATGCAAAAGCCTGTGAATTTTATGGAAATTAAGTTTGGATAGCATCAAGACAACAAGAGAACATAATAAAGATAATAAATAAGATAATAAATAATAAGCATAATAAAGATTATGTAAAATTATTTACTGTCCCTTAAACAGAGGGAATTTTCTCTGCAACTCTACTATATTAGCATATAACAGACCTTATGAAAAATAAAACAAAAAAATTATTGAAATTATGTTATTCATTTAAACTATCCTTCCAAATGTAGAATTCCTTATTAATTCCTGTATTTTCATCTTTACAAAAAGAAGTATTCCTGGGAGCAAACTTCATTCAGGAGTCAATGCAGGTAACCTTAGCAGAACTGCCCAACAGTTGGGATATGGAACCTGAAGAGTTTACCTTCAGTAGACAGACAGGACCTCCAGTGGAAGGATGGGGACACTAACCAACCTATAAAACTTTTGACCCAATATTTGTACTGTCTAAAAGAAGTACAAGGACAAAGATGGAACAGAAACTGAAGAAATGGCTGACCAGTGACTGTCCCATTTTGAGACCCATCCCACTGGCAGGTACCAAACTCTCACACTATCATGATGCTATGTTGTTCTTGCAGATAGGAGGCTAGCATAGCAGCCCTCTGAGAGGCTCTACTTAGCAGTTTCCTGAGACAGATGTAGATACCAATAGACAAACACTGGATGGAGGTTGGAGGTCCTGTGGAAGGGTTAGGGAAGGGATTGAAGGCCCTCAAGGAGATGTCAACCCCACAGGAAGACCAACATTGTCAACTAACCTAGATCCCTGGGAGCTCCCAGATACTGAGGCACCAACCAAGGAGCATACATGGACTGGTTTGAGGCCTCCTGACACATATGTACAATCTCAGTGGGAGAGGATTGCCTAATACTGCAGAGACTTGATATACCAAGGGTGGTGGGTGGGGGAGGGAGAGCACTGCCTTCTCAGAGGTGAAGGGGAAGGGAGTTGGGAGGAAGAACAATGCAAGGGTGACAGGAGGGGGCAACATTTGGGATGTAAATAAATAAACACATTTTAAAAAAGAATTATTTACCTTACATTTTAAGGAATAGCTCTTGGGACATACCTTCCCTCTAAACATCCTCCAAGGCATATATATTGAAGGAGGAAACAAACAAACCCAACCCAAACCAATCCAAACCAAACAAACAAGAAAGCAAGCACCAAGAGAGGTGAATCAGTGGGTAAAGACACTAATCCCAAACCTAATAACATGAATTTGATTCCTGACACCTAAGTGGTAGAAGGAGAGAACTGACTTTAACAATTTTTCTCTGAGATCTGAACCTGGTCTATGGACCTGGAAGTTCTTGTATTTATTCTCTCTCTTTCTCTCTCTCTCTCTCTCTCTCATAGTTGCACAAAATCAATCAATCTATACTGTAATAAAATGTTTTAAGAAGTTCTTTTTTTCCTTAATATCTTTTTTTAATGTTTTTTTTATTTTCTAAGTTTTTTTTATTTACATTCCAAATGATTTCCCCTTTCCTGTTTCCTCCCTCCCCGAAAGTTCCATAAGCCCCCTTCCCTCCCTCTTTTTCCCATTCAACCCCCTCTTGCTTCTCTGTCCTGGCATTCCCCTACATCCAGTCTTTCCAGGACAGGGGTCTCTCCTTCCATCTTCTTGGAAATCTATTGATATGCAAATTGTGTCTAGGTGGGCTAGTGCTGGTCTGTGCTGTGAGACTAGTCAAATGAACTACTATTTGCACAACTTGATTACTTTTCTTGAAATATTTCCTCTAGCTTAGTTATAAAATTATAATAAAAATTTAAGTTTTGACAGATTTCTATGGATTGCCAGTAAGAATTTAGGAGACTATGTATCCACAGAATTTGTGGACATCTGATATTCATTTTCACCCTTGTATGTCTACATCATCTCCACATTAACACCTTGAACTATGCAATGATTCTATATCATATTCAGTACTTTATCCAAAACAAATAACTATACTAAAACCAATTCTCTATTTTGAAAGTGTATGTCATAAGTTCATCACCTGACAACATATTCTTCCATTAACTAAAACTTATAAGTGACTATTATATTCCAAGTCCAGTTGATATAAGTTTATTTAGACCTTAGCATACAGAAATCTCAGCTTTATTAGCCCACAGTTGCTCTTTATGCATGAGCATGTTGCTTTAAAAATTATTTCAAAACTTTCATCTTGGACAGCGAGAAATGCATAATTTTTTGTTTCTTTTTTTTTTAAATTTTATTTTCTAAGTTTTTTTTATTTACATTCAAAATCATTTCTCCTTTCCCATTTCCTCCCTCCCCGAAAGTCCCATTAGCCGCCTTCCCTCCCTCTTTTCCCCATTCAACACCCTCTCAATTCTCTGTCCTGGCATTCCCCTACATCCAGTCTTTCCAGGACCAGGGGTCTCTCCTTCCATCTTCTTAGAAATCTATTGATATGCGAATTGTGTCTAGGGTATTCCGAGATTCCGGGTTAATATCCCCTTATCAGTGACTGCATACCATGTGTGCTCTTTTGTGATTGGGTTACCTCACTAAGGATGATATTTTCAAGTTCTGACCATTTGCTTAGGAATTTCGCCTCAGCTTCCTGCCTTCTCTGGTGACAGTTCCTGACATCCCAGGCAAGGAACTGCTGTGGGACCTCCAGTCTCCTCAGCCACCTCACCAGCACCTTGCCCTTGGGGACCTGGACTTTCTGTCCTTCCCAGTCTCCTAGTGCTTGTGGTCTGTGGGAGTCGAAGCTACTGACCACCCAGGTCCCTTGGCTTGGCTTTCCTGGGGAATGCCATTTTCTTCGATTGCCTTTGTAGAAAAGGTAGGGGCTAGTTGGGGTACAGCTGTCATTCGTGAACCTGTCAATAAAGCAGCCAATGTGTAAAAAAAAAAATTGTTTCTTAATCTATTAAAAATGTTAGGAAGCAGGTTTCCATCTGTGCTGGGAGCTGATCCTGTACCACAGCACTACATACCTGAATACTCCCAGGAGAGAGCTGGTCTCTCAGGAGTACAGACATACCAGTGAGCAGAGGTAAGACCACCAGTTCTACTCAGAGGGACCTGCCCAGAATCCTCACAATATGAGGAGCAGCCTGGGACAGGATCTTTCCCATTTCCATCTGTGCCCAGAACTGATACTGTGCAACAACTCCTCATGCCCAAATTCCTCCCAGAGAGAACTAGTCTCTCAGAAGTACTGACACAGATGCTTACAGGAGGGACAAGCCACAGTCAAAGACAGCAAGACCAGCTAACACCAGAGATAACCAGATGACAAAAGGCAAGCACAAGATCATAAGCAACAGAAACCCACTTGGCACCATCAGAACCCAGTTCTCCCACCACAGAGAGCCCTGGATACCCCAACACACCAGAAAAGCAAGACTCTGATTTAAAAATCACATCTCATGATAATGATAGATGACTTTAAGACAGACATAAATAACCCCCTTAAGGAAATACAAAGAACACAGGTAAACAGGTAGAAGGTCTTAAAGAGGAAACACAAAAAGCCCTTAAAGAATTACAGGAAAATACAACCTAACAGGTAAAGGAATTGAACAAAACCATCCAGGACCTAAAAATGGAAATAGAAACAAAAAAGAAATCACGAAGGGAGACAACACTGGAGATAGAAATTCTAAAAAAGGGATCAAGATTCATAGATGCAAACATCACCAACAGATTACAAGAGAAAATCTCAGGTGCAGAAGATATCATGCAAAACATTATCACAACAGTCAAAGAAAATGCAAAATACAAATGCTTCTAACCCAAAATATCCAGGAAATTCAGGACACAATGAGAAGAGCAAACTTAAGGATAATAGTTATAGAGGAGAGTGAAGATTCCTAACTTAAAGGGCCAGTAAATATCTTCAAAAAATTATAGAAGGAAACTTCCCTAAACTAAAGAAAGAGATGCTCATGGACAAAAAGGAAAATACAAAGAATCAACAAAACTAGGAACTGGTTCTTCAAGAAATCAACAACATAGATAAACCCTTATCCAGACTAACCAGAGGACACAGAGACAGTATTCAAATTAAAAAATCAGAAATGAAAAGGGAGACATACCAACAGAAACCAAGGAAATCCAAAAAAAATCATCAGATCCTACTACAAAAGCCTATACTTGACAAAACTAGAAAATATGGATAAAATGGACAATTTTCTAGACAGATAAAATGTATCAAAGTTAAATCAGGATCAGATAAACAATATAAACAGTCCCATAACCCTTAAAAAGTAGAAGCAGTCACTAATAGTCTCCCAACCCCCCCACCCAAATAAAAAGCCCAGGACCAAATGAGTTTAGAGCAGAGTTCTATCAGACCTTCAAAGAAGACCTAATAATAACAATCTTCAAACTATTCCACAAAATAGAAACAGAAGGAACACTACCCAACTCATTCTATAAGGTCACAATTATGCTGATACCTAAACTACACAAAGAACCAACAAAGAGAACTTCAGACAAATTTCATGTATGAATATCAATGCAAAAATAATCAATAAATTCTCGCAAACCAAATCCAAAAACATAACAAAACTGTCATTTACCATGATCAAGAAGGACTCATCCCAGGAATGCAGGGATAGTTCAATATATGGAAATCCATCAACATAATCCACTATATATATACAATCTCAAAGAAATAAAACACTTGATCATCTCATTAGAAGCTGAAAAAGCATTTGACAAAATTCAACAGCCCTTCCTGTTAAAAGTCTTGGAGAGATCAGGAGTTCAAGGCCCATACCTAAGCATAGTAAAAGCAATATACAGCAAACCAGTAGCAAACATCAAACTAAATGGAGAGAAACTGGAAGCAATCCTACTAAACTCTGGGACTAGACAAGCTGCCCACTCTCTCCCTATCTATTCAATATAGTACTCAAAGTTCTAGCTAGAGCAATTAGACAACAAAAGGAGGTCAAAGGTATACAAATTGGAAAGAAGCCAAAATATCACTCTTTGCAGAGGATATGATAGTATATTTAAGTGATCCCAAAAATTCCACCAGAGAATTCCTACAGCTGATAAACAACTTCAACAAAGGGGCTGGATATAAAATTAATTCAAACAAATCAGTAGCCTTCCTATACTCAAAGGATAAACAGGCTGAGAAAGAAATTAGGGAAACAGCACTCTTCACAAGAGTCCAAACAATATAAAATATCTTTTTGTGACTTTATCAAACAAGTGAAAGATCTGTATAACAGGAACTTCAAGTCTCTGAAGAAATCGAAGAAGACCTCAGAAGATGGAAAGGTCGCCCATGCTCATGGATTGGCAGGATTAATATAGTAAAATGTCCATCTTGCTGAAAGCAATCTACAGATTCATGGCAATCCTCATCAAAATTCCAACACAATTCTTCATAGAGTTAGAAAGAGCAATTTGCAAATTCATGGAATAACAAAAAACCCAGGATAGTTAAAACTATTCTCAACAATAAAAGAACTTCTTGGGGAATCAGCATCCCAAACCTCAAGCTCTACTACAGAGCAATAGTAATAATAACTGCATGGTATTTGTACAAAGACAGATAGGTAGATCAATGGAATAGAATTGAAGACCCAGAAATGAATCCACACACCTACGATCACTTGATCTTTGACAAAAGAACTAAAACCATTGAGTGGAAAAAAAGATAGCATTTTCAACAAATGGTGCTGGTTCAACTGGTGGTCAATATGTAGAAAAATGCAAATTGATCCATTCTTAATCTCCCTGTACAAAGCTCAAGTTCAATTGGATCAAGGACCTCCACATAAAACCAGATACTCTGAATTTAACTGAAGAGAAATTGGGGGAAAGCATTTAGCACATGGGCACAGGGTAAAGTTCCTGAACAGATCACCTATGGCTTATGCTTTAAGATCAAGAATAGAGAAATGGTACCTCATAACATTGTGAAGCTTCTGTAAGGCAAAGGACACTGTCAATAGGACAAAATGCAACCAACAAATTGGGAAAAGACTTTGCCAGTTCTATATCCAATAGAGGGCTAATATATATATAAAGAACTAAAGAAGTTAGACACCCGAGAACCAAATGACCCTATTAAAAAATGGGGAACAGAGCTAAACAGAGATTTCTTCACTGAGGAAATTCAAATGGCCGAGGAGCACTTAAAGAAATGTTCAACATCCTTATTCATCAGGGAAAATGCAAATCAAAACAACCCTGAGATTTCACCTCACACCAGTCGGAATGTCTAAGATTAAAAACTCAGGTGAAAAGAGATGCTGGCAAGGATGTAGAGAAAAAGGAATGCTCATTAATTTCTGGTGGGATTGCAAGCTGGTACAACCACTCTGGAAATCACTTTGGTGGTACCTAAGAAAATTGGACATAGTACTACCTGAGAACCAAGCTATACCACTTCTGAGCATATACCCAGAAGATGCTCCAACATGTAATAAGGACCCATGTTCCTCTATGTTCATAGCAGCCATATTTATAATAGCCAGAAGCTGGAAACAACCCAGATGTCCTTCAACAGAGGAATGGATACAGAAAATGTGGTAGATTTACATAATGGAACATTATGCAGCTATTAAAACAATTAATTCATGAATTTTGCAGGCAAATGGATGAAACTTGAAAATAATCTTTCTGAGTGAGGTAACTCAGTCACAAAAGAACACACATGGTATGCACTCACTGATAAGTAGATATTAATCTAAAAGGTTGGCATACCCAGGATGTAATTCACAGACCATATGAAGCCCAAGAAGAAGGACGACCAAAGTGTGGATGCTTCAGTGCTTCTTAGAAGGGAGAACATTATACTCACAGGAGGAAATATGGAGAGAAAGTGTAGAGCAGAGACTAAAGGAAAGACCATCCAGAGACTGCCCCACCTGGAATCCATCCCATATACAGTCACCAAACCCAGATGCTATTGTGGATCCCTGGAAGTGCTTGCTGACAGGAGCCTGATTTAGCTGTCTCTTGAGAGGCTCTGCCAGAGCCTGACAAATTCAGAGGCAGATGCTTGCAGCCAACCATTAGACTGAGAGCAGGTTTCAATGGAGGAGTTAGAGAAGGGACTGAAGGAGCTGAGGGGTTTGCAGCCCCATGGAGGGAGCAACAGTGTCAACAGGCCAGATGTCCCCCACCCCAGCTCCCAGGGACTGGACCACCAACCAAGGAGTACGCATGGAGGGACCCATGGCTCTGGCTGCATATGTGGCAGAGGATGGCCTTGTTGGACATCAATAGGAGGAGAGGTCTTTGGGCCTGAGGGTGTTTGAGGCCCTAGGATAGGTGAATGCCAGTGGGGGAAGACAGGAGTGGGTGGATGGGTGGGGGAAGCACCCTCATAGAGGCAGGGGGAGGGGGATGGGATACAGGGCTTCCGAAGGGGAGACCTGGAAATGGGAAAACATTTGAAATGTTAATAAAGATAATATCCATTTTTTTTTTAAAAAAATGTTAGGGAGCAGCTGCTTCTTTCTGGACTTTTAGAATTTAAAGGTGCAATAAATCTAAACAGAATCTGGAGGTGAGGAAGGAAGAATGTTTGGTGTCAGAGCCTGTGATACCTAATATAACAATCATTCAACTCATTGTCTCAGCAAGGTAATATTTTTAGGTATTATGTATGGAATTAGTGGAGCAGTGATACACATAACTGCTCAGGGACACTGGGGTGGATCTTAATATGTCTGCCTTTGCTTTCAAACTGCAGGAGGAGAAAGAAAGCCCAGAGAAAGCACAAATAGTGTTAACGAACTACAGCACACTTAAAGTAAACAATCAGTGAAATTCCTACTTGCTTGAAAAGATCCTGTCAGTTAGTTCTATCTTTATGCCAGGGTGTCTGGTAAAATTTATATGCTGTGAATGGAAAAACAGGAGAGAGAAATGAACATTGCTATTCTAATCAAGTGAATTTCCTTAAGAAGTAAGTTTTCATTTAAGATGGCAGGGGAAATTGATGTTCATAACCTATATTGGAAGATACCCTTTGTATTAATCAGGGTTCTCTATATAGTAAGGGAATTTGTTGATGATTTATAGTCTGTAGTCCAACTCCCAATGATGGTTAGCAGCAGATGTGGATGGAAGTCCAAGGATCTAGCAGTTGCTCAGTCCCAAGAGGCCAGCAGGTAAAGAAGAGAGACTGAGTTTTCCTTCTTCCAATGTCCTTATGTAGGTTTCTAGCAGAGGGTGTGGCCCAGATTAAAGGTGTGTGCCACCACATCTTTAATCCCCGATGACCTTGAACTCAGAGATCTCCCTATCTTAATCTTCTGGAATTCATGATCACTATGCTTCAAGATCTCCATGCCAAGTTCCAGGTCAGAAATTTATATCTCTCAGCCTCCAAATCAAGATCACAGGTGAGCCTTCCAATTCTGGATTGTAGCTCATTCCAGATATAGTCAAGCTGACAACCAGGAACAGTCACTACACCCCTCATGCTGAGATCCTGGAAAGTAGGCAAAAAAAATTTATGTAGTCACTTAATGGCTACTTTGTACAACACCTTTCATTTTGTTTTGAATGTTCCTTTCCTGGATATAATTATTTAACTCCTTCAGGATTGTGCCTCATTTTCATCTGACCAGCCTGGTTTCTGATTGGCAGAATGCTGGTATATTCTTTTCTTTGAGTCTGTTTATCTTTTTTCTGTGCTTGCTTTCCAGATATTGTCTGTATTTTAGATCTTTCAACAGTTTGAACATGACATGCCTAGGGGTGGATGAGCATGTTTTTATAGAAAAGGATAAATTCCAAGCTTCGGCACTTTTGAAATAAATAGAAATTCATGAGCAGATTTAAATTGCATGCAGAAATAGAAAGCATCTATGTCAACGCTTCCCCTTTATGAGGCGACCATGAGTCTTACTGAATAGCACTGCATCCCATCACAATACTGTTTTGACTTGGGTGTGCAGTTTCATGTCATTACCCTCTGCTTCTTGCTATCACTGCTATTTCTGGGACTTTTATGTCCTCTGATCTACCTCAAGAAGTCTGCTTTGGAGAAATCCCTTATTTGGTAGATTCATTCCCCTTCTCCCTAAGCAAATTAAGTGAAGATCCTACACAGGATGACAGTTTTAACATTTTGATACAGATTCTACAATTCTGAAAGAGTGGGATGGCCTAGTGAGTGATAATGCTGCAATGTATGTTTCTCTACATATTTATGCTTGCCATTGTCATGAACTAACTTAGATTATGCTATAAAATAGCTTAATATGACTCTGTATATCAGAAATTTAAAAACTGAGTTTAGACTAAATACCCCTAAGGATATACTCAATAGAAATATTTCTTAATAAAAGACTATTTAAGAGAATCATAAGCAAGCTCCAAGTCATGATTCTTCACACTCCCACAGAGAGTGCAGGGGACATTACTATGCATTCTATGCTATAGAAACACCATTCAATGACTCCATCTTCTCTCTGTGGAACCAAGGACTCCTCAGATGACTTAACATCCCTGCCTTCACTTCACTTATTACACAAGTACTTATCAACTTGTTTACTGATAAATATGATGTAGAGACTGGGCCAACTAATCCATAATAAGCAGTGAACTTCCAAGCAAGCAGAGGCCTATGCTCTCACAGATTTTACATCTAATAGTGGTTTTTAAAATATGCATTTTATAAAGCCCATATGCAGACACATAGATTAAATGAATCTATTTTCTTATTCCTCCAGATCAAAAAAATAACTTATGCCTTATGTTTATTCTCATTTTTCCCTTTTTAAAGAATGCAGTCTTTGCTCAATACATCTCACTGGTGATTTTATATATGGCAGTCCATATACTATAGCACCTAAGTAAGCAAAACAGTAGGGCAGTGCTGATAAAATTTCTTTTGACATCTATTTTGTGTACAATCTGGAACTGTTTGTTTATTAACTAGAATCAAAGAGGTTCAGGTGTCAGTTAAAGAAGAATTCATGAGTGTGCCTTAAAACCTAATGCTAATGTGGAAGCTGAAAGGGAACCATCTAGATTTACCACATGACATACAATTTCAAGTATTTCTATAAACTTGAATGTATAAACAAGTTAAAAAATATCTGTTCTCTAAGGACCCCCAAATTTAAAGAATCAAACTAGAAAGAAATCTTTACAACTTACCTTTGCTGTTAGTGTCTAAGAGTTGTATTTTGTAGTCATACCTGTGTCATGACTTACCAGTATTTGAAGGCTTTTTTCTCTGAATAATTTTTCTCAGAAAGTCTACATATACAGAAGATAAAATACCGCAGTAGAAACATATCTTAATTACATATTTGCAATCAATACTTTTAGATTTCCTTTGTCTAATATGCTTTAAAAATTTATTTTACACATATTATTGGTATATGAAATAAAAGCAATGGTCCTGTTAGCCTCGTATAACTTGTATTATAACTAATAAATGACCTCTAATAATCCAGATATGCTCCCAGGTTTATATGTCTAGTACTTAGATTAAATAATGTTTGTCCTCATGTTGATATTATAATTAGGATTCTGAATTTATTATGTCATATGTAGATTATTTATGCTGAAAACATGAATATCAAAATGTTATCCTCAGTAATAATTTATATTTTAATTCCTATAGAGTATAGCTCAGTATTAAAAAGAAATACAACTCAGACTATAAAGATTAGGGTGGTTAATGAAAATCTGAAATTAAGTGGAATTGTGGCTTAAGGAAAAACCTGAGAAAGGGGTTTACCATAGGATAGACAGTGTATATCTTTGATGCTAAGGTCCTAATCACTAGAATCAGATTTCTAGTTTACTCAGCAGTAGACTTTACAGACACAGTTAATCTAAGGATCTGGATATGGAGAGATAAACCTGGACTATTGGTATAGACAATAAATGCAATCCCAGGTATCCTTAAAGAGATGTTTGGCTTATAGTGAAGACAATTTAACAAAGGCAGAGGGAGATCAGAAGATACTATGCTGTTGACATTAAAGACAAAGAGAGAGGCCACAATCTAAGAAAGAAATCCATCCCAGAATTTGTAAAAGGTTAAACAGTAGGACAGATTTAGGTGCAAACATAGAGAATTCATTACTAATTGCCAATCAACCTCCAGGAACAAACATTGAAATGCTAAAAAGAAATTGCCTCACATATAGAAGACTAAATAAAGATTATTGGTATAATATAATATGAACATAACTAAGGGGAGTAATAATGTCTTAACAAATATTTTTTGTCCTAAGACAATTATGTAAAATGGTAAATAGAAAAGCATAGTAAATGAACTTTCCCAAAGCCACCTACAGTTTTGTATATATAAAATGTAGGCTAATCTTAGAATTATTTTCCTAAGTTCACAGTCATTCACAGTGTGAAAAGTAGCTAACTATACAAAAATACAGATTGCTTCCCATTCTTTACTGTAGAAGTGTTCCAGAAAAAATCTAAGAAGTTCATGACAAATTTAATATATTCAAACCCCAAGAAAGCCAAGGATAGGTTAAGCAGGAAATGAAAGAAGTTAAAAAGATTATCTAATTTGAAAGTATTTTAAATGTGGCATCAAAATAATACTACTTTCTTATTCCTGGCTATTTATAGATTTCATGTTGCAGGAATGGAACAGGCAGATGAAAGAACAAATTGACCACTGATGGCTCTGCTATCTTCAGAACTCACCCAGAAAATAATCTGATACCTAATATTGACTCCATCCTGAGACCCTTACCATGGTGCCATAGTATCTGTGGTCTGCTTTCAAACGGGTGACAAGTGGGGCTCCTGAAGCCAGTAAGTCATAATCTTAACACCACACACTGACCCAAATTTATACTAGGCAGTTTACTCAAACTGCAGGCTATGGCCCTCCAAGAATATAAACAGCCTCTGGGCATAATTCTGTGAGTGAGAATAGAGAAAATAACAGCAAACTAGAGTTGATCCACATAATTTGCAAACATAATGAATGAGTTCTAATGGCCAGGTGGCAAACTCCAGAGAAAAATGCCAAACCTTTTCTGCTCTGGTTGGGATTTCAAGCGTTAAACCTGCTGCATCACTAGTCACTCCCCTTGCAGATGGAAACCATTCTGAGTGTGGGACCTGGACATCCGCATGGCAGTAGAGGGTGTAGGTCTAGAGAAAGTTGAGACTGGATTGGAAGTGCCTTCTTCTGTACTTGCCTTTACAGAAGCATGCACAACTCAACTGGAATGTTTGAGCAAGAGAGTCAGAGGGATTAAGGACATGGTAAAATATCACTAAGCACACAGACTCAAATGGCTTTATAAAGAAAGAATGTCATGGCACCTAGACCTGTATCTCTAGTATCTCTAGTCAAGGTCAACTGCAAACAACATGGGAATGATAGTGTGGAATGGGTAATCATCAAACCTCTAACATTAGCCATTAATAATTATTTGCTACTGATGAAGCTCTGAAGTCATCACAGATCCTTTTTGGGAATTGATTGGGATTTGTATATAGATAAATTATCCTAAGAAAGAGCCCAAGGAATGAATGGTATGACCTCTGGGACCAAGGCTAATCCTACATAAGATCCTGTCTATTTGCAGTTTTGCAGAACACAGGCAGCTTGCCTGGTTTCTCAGGTGCAGCTACTCTAAGAAGCATAAGAATGATCCCACCAACCTACAACAACCTCTCAAAACAGCTAGCTAGCCTGCTGCATCCATTCACTCACAGCCTAAGCAAAAGCTACCTACTTACCTACAGATCCACATATACTTCATGTGTTCATGGTGAAAGTAGGGGTTGCTAGTAGCCATCTGTTCCCTGTCATGAAACATCCTTTATGTACAATTGACCCCAAGGAGATGAGGTAGAACATTGAGTGTACTTTATTCTTTTCTTTATAAGACCATCCTGAATCTTTCTTTCCCATCTATTGGCTCACCATGAGTGCCAAACATCCTTAGGAATGTTATGTCCCACAAACCCTTGTATCCTAAAGGAGCAGATTACAACTGAGAAAAACACAGATTAAATACAGTTACTTGCTTTCAAGGAAGGAAAAGCCAATATAGCTTACCAATTGGCAGGCTATAATTCATCTATAGGAAAAAGTTCCATATAATGTAAGCCACTGCATAATAATAAAAGGCAACTAATGAACCTAAGATATGACGATATGAACACACAGTCATATATATAAAAAGGATTACTAAGCTAACCTTTCCTAATGCACACAACCATTCTATAGCAGGAAAACCTGAAGCAAAGTTATAAAATGTCATGAAAGGATTTCAAAATGATGATCTTAAGAAATTTCAATAAGATATAACAATTCATAAAGAGATCTAAACAATGTCATGTTAACAATAAAAAAATGTGACAAGTAGTTATAAAAAGGAACCAAGTAGAAATCTTGGAACTTGAAGACTTTAATTAATGAAATACAAAGTGAAATTGAGAGCCTAAACAATAGTTGAAGGAATTTCTAAATTTGAAGAGAGACCTTTTAAAGAACACAGTCAAGAAAAAGCGAGAGGAAAAAAAATGAATAGAGGGCAATGACAAATACAGGCATGGTAGGTTAATTGAACATTATAGGACTTTTCAAGAGATTAAAAATATGAAGAGGTATACAAAATATGTATATATTTTTAGTAATTGAAAATTTATTGTATCCTTGGTATACTTGAACATTCCAGATCTGTTTCTGAAATTTGTTGTGCCTTAAATATCCTAAATAATTTTTATGCTTAAGGTAAAATAATCCTACTATGGTCAGAGGTAGCATCATTGAGTGGTTGAAAGATTTCTCATATAAGCATCACTCAGAATGGTAATTTTTTGAAATAGTGTCAGTAGTTAAAGAGAGAGGTCTAAAAACAGCAAGACGAAAATATAAAGTAGCAAATTCCACATAAACTAAGAAAATTTCTCAAAAACTCATGACAAAGAGAAAATGGGATGAGATTTTCAAGACGCTGCAAATAAAATCAAATAGTCAAGAATATTATACCCAGAAATGCTAGTTTTCAGAAACAAAAGGAAAATAAATCTTTCCCAGAAGAACAAAAACTAAAGGAATATAAATTTAATGGATCATCATCCTATGTAGCAGAAGATGGCTATTTCAGACATCAATGAGAGGAGAGGCCATTGGTCCAGTGAAGGCTCCATGCCCCAGAGTAGGGGAATGCCAGTCAGGAAAACAGGGGGGGGGGGTTGGTGAACAGGGGAAGGGGATTTGGGATAGGTGGTTTTCAGAGGGGTAACGAGGAGAGGGAATAGCATTTGCAATGTAAATAAAGCAAATATCTAATTTTAAAAAACAGAAAAAGAAATTAACTCTTCTGCCTTAGTTATGGTTTCCATAATTGCAAGGAATGACCATGACCAAAAAGCAGGTTGGGGAGGAAAGTGTTTGTTGGGCTTACACTTCCACATTCTAATCCATTACTGAAGTAAGTCAAGTCAGAAATTCAAACAAGACACGAACCTGGAGGCAGGAGCTGATGCAGAGACCATGGTGGAGTGTTCTTCACTGGCTTGCTTCCCATGGCTTGGTCAGCCTGGTTTCTTATAGAATCCTAGATTACCAGCTTAGGGATAGCAGAACCCACAATGGGCTGAGGCCTCCCCTATTAATCACTAACAAAATGCTCTATAGTAGCTGAATCTTATGGAAGCATTTTCTCAATTGAAATTTCCTCCTTTCAGGTAGCTCTAGCTTTTGTCAAGTTGATATAAGATTAGCCAGCACACCTTCTAATTATAGTCTGACAAATAGAAAAACAAAACAAAACAAAAATACCAACAAAACCCCAAATCCCTAAATTATAAATAATAACAGGGAAGAAAAGGAACACAGTACTTCTTTTCCTAATACAAATATAACAAAATGATAGGAAGATGTTCTTGTAAATCAACAATATTCTTGATTATTAAAGTCCAATGTTTGGGATCTACTCACGATCTTTTGGGCACCTCCAAGGAGCCTAGGTCTCCAGCTCTGCACCCTGCAGCAAACACAACTTCTCTTCTAGGCTTAGGCTGATCCCACTCTATTACTGCTGCCCATCTTGATGTTTGTTCCACGGTGATAGCATCTCAAAAAGTACTTGGGCATTCTGCTGCAACCGGGCTGCACTTTCACCAGTAGCTTTTCCTGAGTTCTGTTCAGTGACTCCAAACACACTATACAATCGAAACCTCAGCTGCTTGCCATGAACCCTTCATGCCTTCAAAACCAGTAACATCCGGGTACTTACGCTACAAATTTCAGCTGTGGGTATGAGGTACAACGTGGCTGCATTTGGAACGCAGCTTCTGTGTGCTGACTGAGGAAACACAACCCAGAAGATTCCATATCCACGATGCTGGTCTCCTCTTGATCATTGCTCATTTTTCAGATCCATCTGACCGCAATCAAATGTCCAAGCCAAGCAAAGGTGTCACTATGCTGTTCTCCTATCTTGTTAATCACAGCTGATTCTTTGGCTCTAGCTAACCAGAATGACAGATTCTTAATTCAAAATAGCAAATGGTCCTGATAGAGTCATTAAGGGACTCTAGGCCTTCTATCTGCAACTACATAAGCCAGGCCTGTATAGTCTTCCGTTCTCTCAGTATTCTTATCTTCCAAGCTCCCACAATAGAACAGCTCACTAAACCATGAAAATTCAATGATTTTTCCATTGTTCCAAAGCCCTTCCACAATCCTTTCCAAAACACATACTTAGATATGTCACAGCAATTCTCTGCAATCCTGACACTAATTTCTGTCTTAGTTTCTATTGCTGTGATGAAACACCAAAACCAAAAGCAACTTGGGAAGGAAAGGGCTTATTTTGCTCACAGGTCCATCTAACAGTTCATCATCAGCATCAGTGAAGGGCAGGAACTCAAGCAGTGTGGGAACCTAAAGCAAGAGCTGTTGCAGAGGCCATGGAGGAATTCGACTTACTGGCTTGCTTCTCATGGCTTTCTCAGCCTGCTTTCTTATAGAACTAGGCTCAGCATCACATATGGTTTGCAGACACCCCCGCCATCAATCACCATTAAAAAAAAAAAAGCAAACCCTTACAGGTTTGCCTATAGCCCAATCTTTTGAAGGCATTTTCTCAATTGATGCTGTCTCCTTTCACTCCTTTCAGATGATCCTAGTTTGGGTCAAGTTGACATAAAACAATGCAGCATAGTATCATAAGCAAAAATAGAGTCATTATATAATGACTCTATCAGTATCAATTTAATAGTAATATATGACAAATTATAAATATATAAAGGATTAAAAATATTAGAAAAAGATTAAAAATTATGAACAGGAGCTGGAGAGACTGCTCTGTAATTAAGAATACTGGCTACCTTCCAGCAGAACCAGGTTCAATTCTCACCTGAATTGAATATATATATATATATATATATATATATATATATATATATATATATATATCAGAGTGATGATTTGGAAGAAAAAATAAATGTAACTTCTACACTTCTACCTCTACTTCAAAATCACATCACCATAGTAGATAGATGGTCCAGAAATAAAATCCATAATGAAAATCAGAAAAGTAGCACACTTCTACCCCAAAGTATGCATAGAAAAGTAAATACTACTATTTAAAAAATAATAATTGTCTGTATATATGTGTGTTGCCTGCATATATGTCTTTGTACCACCTGTGTGACCCATGTCCATAGAGGCCAGCTGAGGGTATTAGATTCTCTGAAATTGCAGTTACAGAGCATTATGAATTGTCTTCTGGGTGTGGGAATTGAACCTGCTTCTGCTGGAAGGTAGCCAGTGTTCTTAATTTCTGAGCAATCTCTCCAGCTCCTATTCATAATTTTTAATCCTTTTCTTCCAGGTTCATACACTGATAGCTTGGTATCCCATGTGGTGAAGCTTGGAGGTGGTGAACTGATATACTGTGGGGCCACTGGTTAAGTCTCTGAAGGCAATATCTGAGAATGAATGCCTACAGCTCTACTAAGCATTTAGGTCCTGGGAATGGTCTCACTCTTTGATGAGAAGAAATGAGAAATGCATCCAGAGCATCTATTACACTTCATAAATCAGTTTTGGAAGTGTATACCATAGTGGTTATAGTTAAAAAATGCATTATTACACTACTTAACTGAAATATGTTGACTGTCAATTCCCGGTGTTCTTACTACAAAAATAACCATGTAGGGACGGACCCAACTGGTCAATTAACTTGATTATGCCAAATATGTCCAGAATATTACATTATATACCTTAAATATACACAATTTTCATCAAGTACATAATACTAATGTAGAGGGAACAACTCCTTCATCTCCCTTCCACAACAGTCGCTGTGAAGATGGTAAACAGCCTTCTACTATTCTTGCCTCTGTTCCTGCCCTGCTGACACATTTCAGAACAAAAACCTTCTGAAATGTAAATCAGATCACATCTTACCCCGGCTTTAAAAATTCACAATCAATGCCTGGTAGCCTAGGGGACCAAGTTCACTGTTATTCATAACATCTGAGGTTTGGAAACAAGGACTTTGTTTGGGTCTGTGATGGTAAACACAGGATGGACAAATAATAGAGCAGAAAATTTGGACAGGAAAGGGAAATAAGTCTAGAAATAGTGCCCTTAAAATTAATTACCAATATGGGCAAGTGAGGCTTCATCTCCCTGCAGACTGTCTGTGCCTAGACTATGTTTAATTACTGTGTAAGACACTCATTTTCTCCAAAACCTACATGTTGAAGGATCTTTTATGAACCTTAACACTGCTTCCAAATTGTCCTTCTGGAAAGAACACCATGTGCCTTGGTGATAGCAAAATGTATCAGACAGAAGAGAGGGAAACATATACCTTAGAACTGGAAACTCATGTTCCATAAAATGTCTTAGTTTTTAGCTTAAGGTTAACTAAGATAGGAAAATGATGACAGCAGGTACTTGGGAACCTATTGTACTTGGCATAGAATACTCATGGTCTGAAGTCTGGCTTTGTGTTTGTTGTGTGTGTGTGTGTGTGTGTGTGTGTCTGTGTCTATGTGTACATGTGTAAATGACAGTGAATGTATGTGTGCATATCAAGAGGTTAATGCTGTGTATCTTCCTCTATATCTCTCTATTTTATTTATTTTTTATTTGAGAGAGTCTTTCACTGAACCCAAAACACACCAATTTTACTAGATTGGGTGGATCCAGAAACTTGAATTCTCCTGATCTGCTTCCCCAAATTCTGGGCTTATAGACTCACACAGTCATGCCCAGATATGACAAGGATGCTACAACTCTGAACTCAGGTCTTTGTGTTCATAGAGCAAGCACTTTACCCACTGAGCCACTATGGCCCTCCTATCATTCCAAAATTATAAATTTACTATATATAATGGGCTCGGACTCACTTCCCTCTGCTTTTATAGAAATTGCTTCACATTTCACTAGTTCATTAACATAGCATTAAGAACCAGTGGTAGCCTGTAGAAACCTGGACACCAGACCAGTCACAAAACCCTCGACCCACAATCTCTTTTCTGTCTGTAAGATGTGCCATGAAGAAGAAGGGGAAGGGGCGATGGGATAGAAGGTTTCCAGACGGGAAACCTGGAAAGGGCATAGCATTTGAAATGTAAGTAGATAAAATATCCAATAAAAAAAAATGATGTTCTGGGGCAATGATGGCACAGAACTCGTGAGAGTAGCCAACCAATTCCTGGATTAACTTGAGGTCCATGCCACATATGAGAGAGAATCCATGTCCTATACTGCCTCAATAGCCAGGCATCAGAGAACTAGGGTAGAACCACACACAACTGACAAAAACAAAACAAAACAAAAAACCAGTGAAATTATTTTTTAATAATATTCTGCTATTCTCATAGATTTGTGCCTTAGAGTCATTACTAGTCATTAGAGAGGCTTCCTCACGTCGAGACTGGAAATGATGCAGAGACCCAAAATCAGCCATTATGTGGAAAGAGAGTCTAAATTGGAGGTTTTCACCATGTCCCTCCCCTTGGAACATGGGGAACCCCAGAGAAGAGGGGGGAAGAAAAACTGTATTAGTCAGAGGGGACGGAGAACACCAAGAGAACATGAACTACTGAATCATCCAAGGCAGGACTCATATAGGCTTACAGACACTGAGCAGCAGGCACAGGGCCTGCACAGGTCTATACCAGGTCCTCTACATCTACGCTATGGCCCTTAGTTGGTTTATGGGACTCCTGATGGTGGGAACAGGTGTATCTCCGACTCTTTCGCCTGCTTTTTCTCCTATTAGGTTGCATTGACCAGACTCAATATAAGGGCTTTGAGCTTGCTATATTGTACTTTGTTTTGTTCAGTTTGGTTGTGATCTCTTGGAGACCCACTCTTCTGATAGGAAACTGAGAGGGACTTGATCTGGGAGAAGGGGGATTTGGGAAGATTCTACGAGGAGGGAGATGGAGTAGAAAATGTCGTCTGAATATAATTATGAGAGAAGAGTCTATTTTCAATAAAACAAGAACCAATGGTAATCTACATACCAAATAAAACTCAGAGATTTCATAGAATACGTAAGTATTTGAAGAATGAGTACCAAAAAGAACAGAACCATTCCTTGGTTGGTAGTGAGATTGTTGAGAAAATAACTGATTATTGTTTGATGGGCTGATTTGGATTATTGTTGACAAGGGAAGTAGAAGAGTCTTGTCAGTTGCTAGAACACAGCAAACACCCACCAGAAATACTGAACAAAAGTTCAACCATACAGATAGTTAAGAAAATTGTTTGCCCTTTTAGCTTGAGTTTGTAATCTGCACTGAGTCTATGGATTCTAGAAGAAGAGCAGAAAGAATGTCTTTCACGTAAATATGAGTTTTGGTATCTAACTGTATCATTCGGTTCTAAGAGATATTTGAAGAGATGCTCTATCAGCTTGTAGATGTGTATAGAGTTCCTGAGATCTGTGCTTGGTATTGTTATTTTCCAAATATTATTTTTTAACTGCAATCATCTCTTTTTTCCCACAAACATACAATTAGTTAGAAAAAAATCAATTAAAATACAAAAAGAAATATTAAGGTTCATTAAAGTTATCCAGAGCCAGGATGCTGTGTGAGAACCATAACTAGCTCACAGTGCTACTCTCCTGTTTTTTAGATGTTAAAAACAAATACATGTGGCTTTGTTTGCACCTGTCAGCATCTTGCTATCTACCTTTAACCATTAGACTTAACAGGAATTTCCTCTGCATACCAGACTTCATGGGAGTTTTCTATTTTCCTTCTGCCTATTCAAGGAATATTGTAAAGTTGTGGGATAGTGATTCATAAATATTGCAGCTTATGGTGGTAAATGAAAAAGATATTGAGATCAGTGGATCTATAATACACCTTTGTCAGAAGTGAAAGCAATCTCTCTAAGTCAACCTCCATAGCCAATGAACAGAAATTACTTTTATGATATACTTTTTGGTAAAATGTTATTTTGCTACATCTGCACAGCATTCGCACAAATCTATTAGATATCAAAGTCTTGTGTTATGTACTTAAGAGAAGTAAATATTCAAGGCTGCTATGAGCTAACAAAAATACAGCATGAAAGTTCTTTGCAATAACGCATCTCAAACAAAAGCTGCACAAGATGCTATGTGATACAGTGCTAAAAATGTAAATTCCCTCAGAGAGGCACAAACAAACCACAGCAGATAAGTGTGACATGAGAATATATTGGCTGACACTGTAGAGGGAGGCCAAGGCCTTCATCACAATCACATATGTTATTTAGACACTCTGTGGAGGCAAAGGTAAGAGGAACACAAGATCTGATGTTTGTGCTAAACAAATTAACACAGAATGAAATCAACTCAAGTGACTGTGTTCCCAACTCTGGTACGTTTGGGAGTTATAGAACAAAAGGCCAACACAGAAAACTGTTTTACCAATATGCCTCTTAGTGTTCAAATGAATGTTAATCATCTGCATTTATAGAGTCTCATAAATGCATATGGCCAAAAGAGAACAGAATGTGTTAGTGACTAAACTCTGAATCATCTCTTTCACTTTGCACATGGAGTCTGTTGCCAGAACTTAACCACTTCTCTCTTCAAAATGTCTCCTATAATTATACCTCCTTTCTCCACTACCTATTGTCGTACAGAACACATATGCCAGTTCAGTAGTTCTAAACAGCAACAAAACACTTTGCAGGCTAATAAATCTGGCAGCTACTGGTATTAGGATGTCCATCAAGTTGAAAACATTGCCTTCAATTTCTTATTTAGAAGATGCTTAGCAAACACTAACCAGTCCTCTAAAGCTGTGGGTTACCAACCACTCATGCTCCTGTTCATCTTTTAAGACTTGACCATCTTTCTCCTCTAGGCAGATCTGTTTTCAGCTCTGCTTTGTTTCCTTATTGAAATCTCTCAGGCGTCTTCCTTCAGCTCCTTCCAGTGTGACTCTCTAAATGACAACAATGCATTTCTTTGCTCTTGTGATCACAGCCAAGGGGTTCAGGCTCTCCTGAGTCTTGCATTAAGACTGAACTGTGTGACTCTGGCCACATCTTCCTGGTGTATTATTGGCTCTTTTATATAATCCCAATCCCAGTTTCTTCCTACCCCAAGGTGTCTCAAAGTTGTCTTGTGTGGAAACACATTCATTTTATCTAACCCTACTTAGCGGCCTCTGGCATTGCCTTATCATTTCTCTGTTTAAACAATTAAGTTCATCCCCAAAAGCTTCTTTCAAAGTCCTGATTTTATGTAGCCTCATCCTGTGTGCCAATACAAATGGAATGTGAATGATATTTGTTGCCAACAGCTAGCCCCTGCAGGGCAACGACAGAGTGTAATTATCAATGCCGTGTAGAACACAGAAAACAACACCAGATCTGGGTTAAATAAAGTAAAACAAACTAAACCCAGGGTGTCTCATCTTGCAAAGCACTCATTTTAACAACTAAGCTACACTCAGCCCTGTTACTCAATGTCTTGATACATCTTGGTTCAGCTTCATTTTGTGCAACACAAGCAGAAAATAATCTTAGATTTGTTAGAAAAAGTTGCCCTAAAAACTATACTATTCTTGGGAATAAGATTTTATTCATGTTTTTGTGTGTGCATGTTCATTTGTATGTGAGTATACTTGTGTGCCAGAGGACAACTTCCAACTTTACTCTCAGGACTGTAATCCACCTGAGAGAGGGTCTCCCACTGGCCTAGAACAAATTAAGGATGTTAGGCTGGCTGGCCAGCGAGTCCCACAGATCATCACCATGCTGCCTTCCCAGTACTAGGATTACAAAGACATGTCATGCTGTGAAGCACTCATTACACAGGTCCTGGGGATAGAATTCAGGTTCTCATGATTGCAAGGCCCTCTAATGACTGAGCTATCCTTCCAGAGCTATGGAATTCTTGTACATGTTTTAAAGTTCCTGTGTGTTTTGTTCTACTATCTTGTCTTTTGAAGGAAATCTGTAGATAAATAAGGATGTGTTTGCAATAGACCTCTACTATTAAGGGTTTATGAAGAACAGCTAAAGAACATTTTTATATTTATTATCTTCAGATGCTTTACTGTCTTCCCTTGGGTGTGTCTCAATGTCACAAATAACAAGCACCAAAAAAATCTTGTAGAATTAATGCCAGTGCTCAGGAGGTAATGGTAGTCACATTTCTGTGAATTCTATGCCAGACTGGCTTTCATAGAGGGTTTTAGATCATTCAGAGCTACATAGTAATACTGTGTCTCAAAAAGAATAAATAGGTAAATAATACAAAACAAAAAGTATAGAAAACAGTGGCCTGTGTTGGTTTGTGCACTGAGTTGACACTGAAGAAAACTTCAGCAAATATTTAAGTTGAAAATTAATAGCAAATTTTTATTTATTTGTGCACAAACTATAAAGAATCAATGAGGTTTTTCACTATACAATTGCAGTTACATCCTAGAAAGCATATTGGAAGTGACTGCTGACAAGAAGCTATGTGTGAAGGTTCTGGCTTTCCTGAACTTCACAGATGGTGACACTTGCTCTAAGAATCTTATTCTTTGATGGCATTTTATCTGCATATTTCCTCATTTCAATCCAATCCCCAAACTATAGAATTTCTCTCCTATAAAGTAACTAAAAATTCTATATGTATGTGTGTTTCTGTATGCTGGGTGCTTTAAGAGGCCAAAACCTAGTTTAGAAGAGGGACAGAGTTATTTCTTGGTACCCAACAACCATGCATAACATTACTGACTGCAAATTCAATTCTAGGAAACCCAAGGTCTACGTCATCAATATAGCCCAAAATCTTTCTTTTAGCTATACCTCACAGCTATAGGCAGGACCCTCAAGCTCTTATCTGTCAGTCAGTGCAACAGATTCTTTATAAACTTTGATTCTAGAAGTTTAACATTCTGTAGTATCATTCCAGGTACTATCCAACACATTGCTCTTACCCAAGTGGATTCTGCTCTACACTGCCCAAATTACTCTTCTGTGATGTACTCATTAACACAAATCTGTATCTTACTTTTAGAACTTTCTGAAATTCAGGCACCTTGATCAGGTCTAGGTTAGGTAGCTTTGACATCAATTGACATGCTAACATGAACGTAGAAAATCTCATAGGGTTTCAGCAACAGACAAAATTTAGCTCAGTCACTATCTTTAACTTCTACCTTTCTGTTGCCATCCCTGTCCTTTCCGTTTAACCTGTGATCAGTCTTTTTGTATTACCTAAATGTAATTCTCAACTGCAAATCACAATGCCAGGCCAGCCCTCACAGATTATAGGAAGCATATGCTGTTTCCTGGATTTTGCCCATAAGACAATACAGTAATTAAGGGCACAGATTGCTTCAGTTCGAGGCTTAGCCTCACCAGTTATTAAATGAATAAACAGCCCAAATGATGAACCTCTCAGGGCCTTCCTACTTTCATTTCTGAGCTAGGGAACAATACCAGCCTCTACTTCATTGAACTGTTCCAAAGATTAGATGAGTTGGCAGAGATACCCAGAATTGGGTTGCACAGAGTGCAGAATTGATAGCTGAATAGCAGTGGCAACAACAAAGGGTGGATCTTGATTTATTGCAAGCAGGAGAAACAAAATAATCCTTTAAAGTATATCATATTTTGATTGTATTTTACTTAAAATTTCCAGAGACATCTCTTTCATTGTACTGAGACCAAGATTCAAAATCTCTTAGACGCTTTTTTTGTTGTTGGTATTATTTGTTTTGTTTTGTTTTGAGACAGTCTGGCCTCAAACTCATAGAGATCTCCCTGTGTCTGCCTCTGGAGTGCCGGGGTTAAAGGTGCATGCCACCAACACTTGGCTAAAATCTCAAGTCCTTAATCATCAGTTTCTGATTTGCCTTCTGCCAATGTGTCCATTGCAATTTGAGATATCTGTTCCCATTCTTGCTTTGCTCCATGAACTCAACATCCAAGTCTTCTAGGAATCCATTGTTACCTGTTCCTCCCACACTCCTAGTTGTCTCGTTACTCACTGTCTTTCAGTCTGTTCCTGATATGACTTCATTAACTGCCCTGCTAGCCAAAATGAAGTTCCAAATAACTACAATACAACTCACAGACTGTAGGAAACCCAAGAAGAAAGAAGATCACAACAAAGTGTGGATGCTACAGTCCTACTGAGGAGGGGGAAGAGAATAATCTCTGGGAAGTAAAGGGAAAGAGGGATCTGAGAGGGAGAGAGGAGGGGGAGGGAAAATGGGGGGCAGTTAAGTTATGGGAGGAGATGGGGGAGAAGTATAGAGGATCAGGAATTTGAAAGTAGGTGTGTAGCAGTCGGGGAGGGGGAACTGGAGATAGCCACTGGGAAGTTCTAGATGCCAGGGACCCAAGAGGTTCCCAGGATACAACTGGGAGGACATTAGTCAAAATACCCAACAAAGAAGAGATAGAACCTGTAAAGACCATATCCAGTGGATAGGCACAGCCCCCAGATGAGGGATGAGCCACTGACTCACCTCAAAAATATCAATCCAGAATTCCTCCTCTCAACAGGAAATGCAGAGCAAAGAGTAGGACAGAAACTTAAGGAAAGGCCATCCAGAGACTGCCCCATCTAGGGATCCATTCCATCTGCTGTATAGATGTCCTCTGAGAGGCTCTGCCAGAGCCAGACCAGTACAGATACAGATATACACAGCTAAACAGACTGAGCATGGGACTCCAATAGAGAAGATAGAGCAAGGACTGTAAGAACTGAAGGGGTTTGCAACCTCATTGGAAGAACAACAATATCAATCAACCAAACCCTTCAAAGCTTCCAGGGACTAGAGCACCAACCAAAGAGTACACATGGAAGGACCCATGAGTCCAGCTGAATATGTAGCAGAGGATGGCCTTAACTGGCATCACTGGGTGCGGGGGGGGGTTAGTCATGTGGAGGCTTGATGACCCAGGAGAGGGGAACCTAGGGCACTGAGGCATGAGATGGTGGGGGGGTGGGGGAGCACCCTCATAGAGGAAGGGGGAGGGAGGAGGGGACAGGGGCTTGTGGAGGGGAAACTGAGAAGGGGGATAACATATGAAATGCAAATAAATAAAATAACCAATAACAAAAAGAAAATTCCATCTCCAACACTCATGGCTGTAGAATGTGCTTATTTGTGTTGTGATTAATTATCAGCTACCACATGCTTGCCTCAATCATTTTTTTATTTAGTATTTTATTTATTGCATTCCATTAGTTAAAGTCACAAGAGCAAAAGTTCATGTGTATCACGTCCACCCCTCAACCACTAGCATTGACAACTCAAAACATGAACTAGACAGAGAATATCAATGATTCTTTGTTATTTATTGATAATCTGCCAATAGATTTACTTTCTTTTAAGTGAAATAGTTACCTACATTCCCAAATACTGAACTGGTACTGTGTTCAGGACACTTTCCTCAGCTAAAATTGTCACCCTACTTTCATTTAGCTTACTTCTCTTGACACAAATACTCAGTTCCCACAACATTCTTATGACTAGCTTTCTATTTCTACAAATTTCTTGTTTTCATTGAGCCATTACATCATAGAATTTATATGGGGCTTGATGTTTCTTCCTCTAAAATTGTAATCCTTATAAATACAATATTCTTGTTCCTTAAGATGCAGTGCTATCATGTTAATTAAAATCTAGATATTCATTTAAATATATTCTATATTTATCAATATATACTCCTGGAGTGTCAGATGAGAATATTAATAAATATTTCTAATTAGATGGTTTTATGTTGGAAGAACTTAAGACATACATATTTATGCAAGCCAAACTTTAATCTTTGAGCCATAATATCTATTTAAAATTTCATTCCCTTATCCAAGAGAATTCTTTTGTAAGTTTTGTAAGACTTTGTGAGGCTTTGGTTTTGCTTGGGTGATAATGACACTTAACTTTCTAAAGTATTCCAGACTCTAAAAATTGCAAGAACAAAACCTACTGGAGACCATATGGAGACAAGTTCCGCAAGACATTTGTGTGGTTGGCATCTGCTCCTATCAGAACTGGCACAGAAACAGACATCTTTGGGTCTCTGATTCTTTCAGGCCAGGTCTTATAGGATGGTTTAATCATGGGACTTTATTGAAAATGACTTGCCAAGATCTGAACTGATGATTTATTTTTTAAAAGAATATTAAGTGACAACTCACACTTGGATTTCATTTCATTCCAACTGGATCATTTCTTTTTCAGGGGCAAGAGTTTCAGTACAAGCACCTGCAATGTTGAATATCACTCCTGATTCATTTCATTTTGTCTAACATGAAGCTCAAAAACAGAGTATAAATATAGCCTTTAGAAACACCTTAAACCTTCAAGAGCCAGAGGGAAAGTTATATTTCTGACCAGGCCTATTCCTTTACATCAACACAGGTGTTCGATAGCTCTACCTTCTCTTCTATGCTATGCCTGAGAAAAGTTTGAGTGAACTGCATGTATTCATAAGCAGTAAAAAAAAATGGGCCACCAGCTCTTTGTCAGGCATAATTCTAAATTCTAGGGATTTGATAGAAAAACAAGCTTCATTACATTGCTCTGATAATCTTGGCTTATTCATCTCTGATGGAAATATAAAGGTTCATTTCTTTCCAGTGTACCTAACTTTTAAAAAATTTAGTATTCTTTTCATTTAATATCAAGAATATATTTTTTCTTATAAACCTAAGGTGTCATCAACTGAAAGAACAGAACAGTCTTATTGAATGCATCTTTTAAGTACAAAACTTCTTGGTGAAACGTGTTGTAATTATTTTCATTATTTGTAGTTTTGTTTATATTATTAAAGAACTGACTTTCATTTCCATTTTATACACTGCTGTTATGTAAATATATACTATGAACAAAATAAAGTTTTGAACATTATAAAATTTCTTTGCATCTAGATTTCAAAGTGCTGATGAATGAGAGTTATTCTCCAATGTAAAACTATCTTCCATGCTATCAAAAGCTTGCTTTAATAACTGACATTTACTATTGGATTTTGGCATTATAAAATTATAAAAGGCTCACATATATGTTTATGTGTAAGTGCAGTTATGTATATATAAAGTTCCTACATTCAAGCATTATCAGAAAACTATACCATATTTGATTATATTTCAGAAACTATATAATACATCCTAATATCAAATATGTTGAAACAATTAAAAACACATAAAAGTATATATGATTCTTATAAATACAGAAATATGATATGCATATTTTGTATAAAATATAAGCCTAGGAAGTTTAGGGATGTATCTCAGAAAAATGCTTGCCTAGCCTGGATAAAGTCCAGAGTCCAATTTCCAGAACATAAAACAGGTCATGGCAGACTGAGCTATAGTCGCAGTTGTCAGGAGATAAAGGCATGAAGATTAACATCCAAAGTTGCCTTCTGCCACACAGCAAGTTTGTGTCTAGGATAGTTAGTATACACAATATACTATAGATGGTCTTCACTACTTCGTGAGTTCTTCTTTCTTCCACTTTTCTCTATCCATTTTTCTTCTATCTTTTCAACCCCTTAACAGTAGATAGGAAAGAATAAAGAATAGTAATGACAGAAACGAGATCTCTGAATAAAGTCAGTGTTCAGAAAGGGGCCATCAATATCATTAGACTACTTCCTAATGATTGGGAAACATCGAGTTCCTTGGGACAAGTTTGATCTTCACTATCAGGATATCAAATGATTATTATTATTATTTCTTCTTCTTCTTCTTCTTCTTCTTCTTCTTCTTCTTCTTCTTCTTCTTCTTCTTCTTCTTCTTCATCATCATCATCTTCTGCTTCTGCTTCTTCTCTTCCTCCTCCTTTCCTTTCTTCCCCTTCCCCTTCTTTTTACTTCTTCCTCCTCCTCCTGCTATTCCTTCCACTCTTCTTCTCATTTCTTCTTTATGCATGACTACTTAACAAATCCAACCAACAACAATCAATAACAACCAACAACCAACAACCCACCAACAACTAGCCAACAACTAACCAACAAACCACCTTGCCTCTTTGGGCCCTAGCATTTATATACATTCTGAAAAGTTCCCAGAATTCCAAATGTCACACAATTGCAGAAACTATTAGCAGCTGGCAAAATCAAGCCCATGTACGAGGCAAATCAGTCAGCTGTTCTAGACAGCAAAGGAGCCCGATATCTCATATTTGGGATTAAAATGAAAAAATAGTCTTATAATATTTCTGTGATTAATTTTTGAAGAAACCAAAACTTAAAAATTGTCACATGTAGTCTAAAAAATGAACACAAGGTAATTTCTGTGGAACATGAGTTAGAATTTCACATAATTCCTGTGGGTTTATTCACAAGAATTCTCGAAGGAGACATTAGTCACAGATGGGAAAAGGATATATGATGAACTCTTAAAAGATGGACTTAAAAGAAGGTAGCAAAAATGTCATCACTTCTGTCAGTAACAAAGATAGAAACAATAAATGGTATCACCATCAAAACTTTCAATGTCTGCTGTTGGTTGAAAAAAGTGGCTCAGAAGGGAAACAGTTTGAGACTGCCTACAGATCCAGCTTTCCTGGGAGCATAAATATAGCAGCATAAAATCTTTGATCTTATAAAGAATTTTTGGAACATTTACTCTTAGTTGATAAGCCAAAGCCTATGTTGATAGACTCCAGAACTTAAGCCTCTAGAATCCTGTGCAATTGGTCTTTGGGCCACATCCCACAAACATTGGAGTAGTGAACTCTGCACTCACAGAACAGAAGCACCTTCCTCTTTAAATGAAGTCCCACTGAAGTGTCACTTAGATACATAAGGCTCTTATAGATTAGGACTGAATAGAGATAGTCAGAAAAATTCTTTTTGGAAGGCACTTTGTAGGCTACCAGAAGAAAACACCAACACACTCACAAAATCTTTGTTCTACAAACATTCCTGCCTGTAAAATATGTTAGGGCAATTGTGGTAGTAGCCAACCAATGTCTGATTTTACTTAAGGCCCACTCCATGAAAAGGAACCCATACTGTAATCGCAGCCGTTGACTGCTGAGGTCATGGTCCCTAAAAGAGAACTTACTATTGTCAATTTTATAAACCAGTATAATCTCTAATTATATACTATATACTTATCTTTATACCTACAGGCAAGGGTAGCTCTCATCCCCATTGGATAAGCCTCCTTGTACAGTAAACACAAACAATTACAGAAACCCACATTGGTCAAAATACAGAACATAAAACATCCACACATGCACCGCCTCATTTCACATGCTTTTAGATAAAAGGCAGTATGTTTTATTGTTTTATTCTGTTATCTAACACTATGACACTGTAAGAAATGCTTGTTTCATTTTATTAGATAGCAATAGTGCTCCTTTTTTATTCATGTTTTATTTTTAAACTTTAGTATCTGGGTCTGGTGGTGGTGGTGGTAGTGGTGGTCGTGGTATGTGTGTGTGTGTGTGTATGTTTTGGGTAAGAGAAGAAACTTGTGACATATATTCAAGTCAGTGGGGGAAGCAGTCCTTGCTTGCACTTTGCCTTGTGCTATAAGGTCTTTTGTTGTTCACTAATGTATCCCACACTCACTGGTTCACAAGCTCCAGGGGATATTCATCATCATGTTCTATCACATCAGAAAAGCACTAGGATTACATATACATGCTATTCTGTCCAGCTTTTATGTGGGTTATGAATTTAAACTCCAGTCCCCAAGCTTGTTTCACAAGTACTCCCTCCTAGGCTCTTTTTTATATTTCCTTAATCCTTTGTTGGGTACATTTGGGCTTGTACTTCAAAATTTCATCATCTTCATCATTATAAAATTCTTACCTAATAAACATTGACACTTTGTTAGCACATCTTGCAAAGAGTAACTTTCCACTAACCCAAGTAGGGCTGCATAAGTTCTATTATTAAGTAGTAGTATAAATTAAAATACTATTTTTATTTTTATCTACCAAACTAATGAATATGCATAATCTTTTAAAATATATGATCTGATAGCTATGAGGAGCTGGAACCTGTGTTTCTCACTTATTATAAAAATATCTCCTATTCTAAGTAAATCAGGGCTTTCCTTGATGGTGAAACTCAGTAGGACTCTTTAAAACATCATTTTGAATAAATCAAGAATTTAGCACACAAAGAACAATTGCATTTATTTATAAACTGATTTAAACAGGGATTTCAGATTTTCAGAACTGAAGTTTTTCTGTACAAAATTTTGGAGCCCTTAAGAGTAGGATTTGGGATATTATATACCCTCAAGATTAATATGCTATTCTGTTAGATGAAAAATATTGTCTTAAATAGATGATGACTCTTCTACCTAAAATCTTCTATGACCTTAGCATGCTACCTGCTAATATATAGGCAATTCCTCCAGGAATAAAAACATCCTGAAATTCAATTCACTAAATGAGTCCCTCAACTGTGCTCTTAAAAAAATATTCTGAAATCTAATTGATTCCATAAATGTTCCAGCAGAAAACTTTCTGCATGCTAATAGGATGTTGGCCAGCCAGGATCCCCAACAATTTTGCCAGGGTAAGTAAACCTAAGAGAGATGTTGGCAGCCATCCCCAGTGAGGTTTTCCTAACTACAAGATTGCCTTTAAATCCTGCAACTGGTGAAAATAGCTCTTCAGACATTCACACTTTCCAATACCTCATTTTCCTCCAAACTTGATTTATAACATGCCAGTTCATTTGCTTTCAACTCCAAACAAACTTAGTGAGGATTCTGAAGAAAATATAAGAACAATCTAGAGATGCTGAGAGGAGAAATAGACTAAAAAAAAAAAGTAACTTTGCGACATTGGGAAAATTCACAGTAGAGTTATTTACTTGAATAAGGAAATGCTGGGTCCAATTAATAAAGAGGAGGCTGGAGAAGGGGGAAGGGGGACCTGGATGGAGTGAGATAGGGCAGGCAGGACATAGACCAACACAAGCAAATACAATGGCCATCTGGAAGCAGAACTGCTCAGTCTATGCACCTTGGAATAATTTAACAATATCCTTGGAGGAGTTGTTAAATGTTTTGTTCCAGGAAACGTTTATGCTCAAGCTAGGTAAATCGACAAAGGCAAGTGATTTAGTTGACGTTTCGAGGTGTTCTTCCAACTCTGACTTTTTTGACTTGGTAACTTAGGAATGACAAAGGTGATGCCAAGAAATAAAAATGAAAAAGCAGCTTATGTGGAGCACACACAAGATTTATGCTGTGCCTCAGAACTTAGCTCTGTAGCAGCAAGGATTGACTTGACAAAGTATCACCCTCTGTGGGAATCCATTCCTGTCAGTGCTGAGGAGTGACTTAGTACAATTCCCTGACAATATTCCATCTATAAAATAAACAAAATCTCCACTCTCACTTCCTCTGTATTCCAGCATCAGTTTCCTATGGTCCAAAGCAAACCTGTTTCCAGTCTGCTCTATGATGACCTTTAATACTAATTTTTATAATCATCCCTAGGTTATTTCCAGATTCTTTTTTTTTTCTTTTTTTATTTTCTAAGTTTTTTTTTATTTACATTCCAAATCATTTCCCCTTTCCCGTTTCCTCCCTCTCCGAAAGTCCCACAAGCCCCCTTCCCTCCCTCTTTTCTCCATTCAACCCCCTCTCGTTACTCTGTCCTGGCGTTCCCCTACATCCAGTCTTTCCAGGACCAGGGGTCTCTCCTTCCATCTTCTTAGAAATCTATTGATATGTGGATTGTGTCTAGGGTATTCCGAGATTCTGGGTTAATATCCCCTTATCAGTGACTGCATACCATGTGTGTTCTTTTGTGATTGGGTTACCTCACTAAGGATGATATTTTCAAGTTCTGACCATTTGCCTAGGAATTTCGTGAATTCATTGTTTTTAATTGCAGAGTAGTATTCCATTGTGTAGATATACCACATCTTCTGAATCCATTCCTCCGTTGAGGGACATCTGGGTTCTTTCCAGCTTCTGGCTATTATAAATAAGGCTGCTATGAACATAGTGGAGCATGTGTCCTTATTGCATGCAGGTAAAGCCTCTGGGTATATGCCCAGGAGTGGTATAGCCGGATCCTCCGGGAGTGTCATGCCCAGTTTTCTGAGGAACCGCCAGACTGCTTTCCAGAGTGGTTGTACCAGCTTGCAATTCCACCAGCAGTGGAGGAGTGTTCCTCTTTCTCCACATCCTTGCCAACAACTGCTGTCTCCTGTGTTTTTGATCTTAGCCATCCTGACTGGTGTGAGATGGATGAACAACACAAATTAAGTAAAATGTGATTTCCCCCCAAATTCTCCAAAGTACTGATTCCATTATAAAGAAATTTTATTCCATATAGTGAGGTATACTTTCCTGAAAAGAATCATTCTTATTCTTTCATCTTGGTATACTGCTAATGGCTTAAATTTGTGGGAATGAGAAGATAGTCTAGTCTCTATATATACTAATTTTAACTGTACATGACTCCACTTTCCTTAGAGCTCATTAGACATTAAAGTCACATGTTTTATTTTATTATCACAAAATTGATAGTGAATTTCTAACAATTAGTCAAGCTTTGTGGTAATAGAATTCTTCCCAGTCTTATCCTCTGTTAATCTCTAGCTTATAGGGCACTTTGTTAATAGCAAAATTGTATTTTAAAGTCACATATTCAATTAGATATGCATTAAAAACTCTGCAGTATTCCTACCTGGCAGAAAGTTCTATCATGATTCTATCAGGCTGCTTTTTTTCTTTTTATTATTTTAAGTAAGCCTTAAAATCAAACAAACAAACCAACAAAAAATCTTCAGATACCATGTTACCCATTCATTAATTTGTCTTCAATCTTTGCTATTTTTTATTAATTATTTTATTTATATACATCCCAAATGTTGCCTCCCTCCCAGTCTAGGCACAGAGTTCTTCACCCTATCTCCCCTCACCCTTCCTGGGGCATCAAGTCTCTACAGGACTAAACACATCTTCTCCCACTGAGGCCAGACAAAGCAGTCTTTTGTCACATAAGTGCTGGAGACCTCTGATCAGCCCATGTATGCTTTGGTTGGTGGCTTAGTTTCTGGGAGTCTGGGTTAGTTGACAGTGTTGGTCCTCCTATGTGGTTTCCACATCCTTCTGTTCCTTCAATCCTTCCCCTAACTCTTCCATAGTAGTCTCCAACCTCTGTCCAATGCTTGGCTGTGAGTATTTTCATCTGTCTCAGTCAGCTCCTAAGTAGAGTCTCTCAGAGTACAGTAGTGTTAGGCTACTGTCTGTAAGCATAGCATAGCATCAGTAATAGTGTCAGGGTTTGGTACCTGCCCATGGGATGGATCCAAAGTCGGGCCAGTCATCTGTTCCATTTAGTTCCTGCCTTTCTTTTAGACAGGAAGAATTTTGATTGAAAGATTTGGTGCTAATTATCTTCCCATAAAACATTCTGGAAGGATTAATGATTCCATAGGAAAACTGATGATTTAAAAGTTTTAAAGTTAGTAACCCATTTACGTATTACTTATGAAAAATAATACACATCAGAGGGAAAGTATATTTTTCTTTATATCTTTGGTGTAAACAAAAGGACCTGTTTTCTCTGTGTTGTGTAGCAGTTTTATGCAAGACTAAAACCTGTCATGGAGAGAACCTTATCAAGACAGGATTTTTATTGGGAGGTGAAACATCAAGAACTTTTAAGGGAAGGTGAAATACTATTGAGAAGCTCATTAACATAGGAAGTAAGCAATTCAAATTAGTTATGTCCATACAGTTATAGCTTAACTGTACATAACAGGATCATTAAAATGAGACAAATTTAGAAGATATCCAAGAATAATTTTAAGAACCATTATTAGTTTCTGGCCTGTTATTTGCAATGTTGAATCTGCAAACATGATGATTTCACTTATCTAAGTAAACACAGGGAAGGTGAGAAATTAAAGGGTAACAAAACAATAAACTAAGCTCTTTTCCTTAGGCAAACAGTGCCAGCAAGGAGCCAAAGGTGAGAGTCACGCAGACACAATCTCATTGTCTTGTCAGGTTCTATAGGGAAGTTCTGCAGAGCAGGGGGCTTTGGCCTATTTCCTCTGTGAGAATTTCTATGTTCTTCCTAATTTGGCCAATTTAAGTTGGCCACTGGGCTCTGATTCCCTTTGACAGAATGCTACTCAGTGTTGCTGAGGGGCAATAGCTTTAACTTAGCATTAAAGCATGGGAAGGCTGACTGACACTGAAGAAAAAGCTTAAGATTCCCTTTCATAACCAGAGCTGCCGCTCACACAGGTCAAAAGTCACAACTTCAAATTTATTTGCACATCTAATTGCCTTTTATTTAGGCATCACAATTTGTTGCAGCCTATCACTAAAGTTTTGTCAGATGTAATTTGAATAGCAAACAATAAAGAGAAGTGAAACAATAACAAAACAAACAAAAACAAAAATAAAAGCAACTAATTGGTTAATATCAGTTCACTTCAAATTGCTTGTTAGCAAGGGTTAAAGCAGAGGGTACTTATACTTGTCTTATTGTATTGATTTAGCTAGACTAGAATCCTCTGCTTCTCAGACAAGAAGGACTGGTTAGGTATCTTTCAGCTTCCTTAAAGCTTCAGTTTGATCATATGGTATTTAGCAAGAGAGATGACATTTTTTCCTTCTTGCTAAATGTAGGAACACATGCAAAAACAATGACCTTCTATAGCACTTGTTTATAATGTTTTAACTAATTGTAATATATATACTTTAGTGGATTTGACTTATTTTATCTATGTGCCACCTATCTATTTCTATTTATCTCTATGTTTCTTTCTCTGTCTGTCTGTCTGTCTGTCTGTCTGTCTGTCTGTCTGCCTGCCTGCCTGCCTACCAACCTACCAACCTACCTACCCACCTATCTATCTATGTTTATCTATCATCTACCCCAGCATATTTTAGCAGGTGTTTTGCTTATTCCATAATTTTCTGAATTAACATGCTCCTGGAGAACAGGAAGGCCCTGAGATGCCTCCTCTTTGCCATCTTCTATGTCCATTCCTTTCTGTGCTGATATGCAGCAGTAATCAATGTGTTAGGGCATCCTCATTATAATCCTTCCTTATTTTTAACATATCTGCCTTCATTTCACACTACCTGTAATTCTACTCTGTTTCAGATTAGCAGCAGTGTCTTATAAACTGACAAAGGCAGTCTGCCTGCTGTGTTCTGTATACAAAGGTGGGAGCAGACCTCTGCTCAGTCTAGCCTTAAGTACCTACACTTCCCTGAACATCATAGCGCATCCCTATCCATTCATTTGTGGTGGTACTACCAATGTCTGGAACACTTTTTTTTTTTATTACTTCATCGATCTATTCCATTCCTGTCTATAAACAAAGTTAATTTTGATTTGTCAATACATAAAATAGAGAAGTGAAACATTCTGAGTTATATGAATACAAAAATAATGATTTAATGGCTTACTGAAAAAATCTATAGCTAAAAATCACGGAAATTATTCCTTTCCCTATATCTAAATGTTACAAAAATGAATGGCTAAGATCAAAAATTCAGGAGACAGCAGGTTCTGGCCAGGATGTGGAGAAAGAGGGACACTCCTCCACTGCTGGTGGGATTGCAAGCTGGTACAACCACTCTGGAAATCAGTCTGGCATGATACTACCAGAGGACCCAGCTATACCACTCTTGGGCATATACCCAGAGGATTCCCCAGCTTATAATAAGGACACATGCTCTACTATGTTCATAGCAGCCCTATTTATAATAGCCAGAAGCTGGAAAGAAACCAGATGTCCCTCAACGGAGGAATGGATACAGAAAATGTTATATATTTACACAATGGAATATTACTGTTATTAAAAACAATGAATTCATGAAATTCTTAGGCAAATGGGTGGAACTGGAAAATATCATCCTCAGTGAGGTAACCCAATCACAAAAGAACACACATGGTATGTAGTCACTGATAAGTGGATATTAGCCCAGAAGCTCAGAATACCCAAGACACAATTCACATCAAATGATGCTAAGAAGGAAGGAGAGGCCCCTGGTCCTGGAAAGGCTTGGTGCAGCAATGTAGGGGAATACCAGGACAGGGAAGCGAGAGGGGGTTGATTGGGGAACAGGGGGGAGAAGAGGGCTTATGGTACTTTCAGGGAGTGGGGAACCAGGAAAAGGGAAATCATTTGAAATGTAAATAAAGAATAGATCTAAGAAACAATTAAAAAAAGACATAAAAGAAGATACCAAAGCAAAGAGTAAAGAACCAAGTGGGATTTGTGATATGGAAAAGTTATAGATGCAAATCATAACCAATGAGAAACTGTAGGAGTAAAAATATGTCAGCCTGAAGGCATAACAACAGAATATAGCTAAAATGAAACACAAGGAGAAGGAAATCAAACCCAAATAATAATCCTTGGGGACATGTTGGATAGTATAAAACTATGCAGCATTAAGGCAATGATAGTCATAAAAAATGACCCAAATAAATACGTGAAGAAATGATAGCTGAAAAAAATGGTAGAAGGCAGATTTACTGATTTGGTCAGAATGTAATAAAACATTTTAAGTGATGTACAGAATTTAATCAATCTGACAGGAGAAATGACATTGTAAAGGCAGTCATTTGCTTCCTCTCTCATAGCTTATTAGATCACTGGGACAATGGACCCCCAAGGAATTGGAATTTCCTCAGATATCTCACACATAGGGAACAGAAAGGCTGAAGTCATGATGCCTTTCTCCACAAGAAATTTTACAGGGTCCTGAAAACATGTCAGACCACATAGGAAGACAGATTGGAGACAATGCTGGGTCAACTTTGTGCAGACCAACATTTGGACAAGGAATACCTAATGATGGATAAGTCTTGTCCTCTCTTATTTCTAAATCTTATGACAAAGCACTGATATTCACTGGACTCTATTTATTTTTCTGCCTAACATGGCTATACTGAATGTATAACCTTTCTCTGTTTTTCACTATTATCGATTTAACTGGCACACTGTAGAAGAATGGCTGCCACTAGTCTGGTAGAATTACCAGGGCCTGGTCTTGATCCTAAAATATTCAGTAATATAAAAGCAACATGTTTGAATGCAATAAAATATATTTGGTACATCATAAGATTGCTTAGAGTTATAAGCTGCAAATGTATTTATTTGTTCCATTTCTCTGTATATTAAAGCTAGAATGCCAATGCTGTTTGAAGGACAAAAATTTTACTTTGTAATTTGTTTGAGTCAAATCCATTTAAATAAAGTGGGTGACATTTTATTAAGATATTGAGTCTTAAATGAAAAAGGGATAAATTATATATTCTCTAAATGTTAGTGAGAAAAACTGTTGAAAAAATTAATCTTGGAGTCACTACTATATTGTAGCTAGAACTTATATTTCAGAAGAGGAAAATAGATAAAGTATACCACAGCAAACTTTTTATTGATGTAATTATATCTATTAATAGTTCTTAAACTATCTTTTAGCTATTGAGAGGTCCCTTAATAAATAAAAACCTTGGGAATGGTTTCTCAGGGAAGCAGATTTGGCTCCTTAGAAGGAGCTACCTACATTTGGCTATTAATCATTGATGGCTCTGACAGAGGAAGGATAAACTCAGAGCTGAGACAGTTCCTGGAATTTCTTCAAGACCTCACAAAATATGGTGAAACTAAAATACTAGCCAATCAGAAACCAACTCATGTAACTTCTCTGACACCCACCAATAAAGTTTTAGATTACTCAACCTTTCCCCTAGTTTCCTATAAAAGGCTTGCCCTCCTTTGTCTGGGGTTGTGATTTTTGTAAGTGACTAACCCATACAGGCAGACATCTTGCTTTCGTGAAATAAAAACATTTGGCCTATTGTCTATGTGAGTGGTGATCTCCGTGCAGTACTTTTGAACCTAACACTATCATTACATATTAATAAAAATAAGACATAGAATGGTGAAATATATACTTACATTATAATTTATAAAGACTTTTGTCTTACCTGAAATCTCAATATTATGCTCCCATAAATTTATGAAAATAACATTAATCAGAAATGTTAAATTGCTTGAAAATTTGACACTAGATAATGCATTTGATTTCACAGTCTCATCAATATATATATATATGAATATATGAATATATAATACATTATATATTTACATTTTACAGTATGTTAAAGGGACATCAGCACACATATGTTCACTGAAGTAATCTTCCCACTATCCAGGGAGAAGCAACTTAACTGCCTGACACTTTATGTTAGCAGCAATGTAGTAAATGCCTGCAATTTAGCAAAGTAAGATTTCGCTGCTTATGAAAACTGTAGAACTAGAGATCAAGTGAAACAATTCATGCATGAAAAGACAAATACCACATGGGCTACAATCTGAAATTTTAGTCTTATAGAAGTTAAGTGGAAAACAATGATTAACAAAAATAATAATAATGGAAGACAGGGTAGGGGAAACAGGGGAGGGTCAATGAATGAATGCTAAGTTATAGTCAGAGGCATGTAGAGGTCAGAGTGCAACTGTACAGAATTGGTTCTAAGTCTCTACCTTTAGTTGGGTTCTAAATCTAGTACTCAGTCTGCATCTGTTCCTGGTAAATGTCTGAATCCCTGTGAACTATCACACTGCCTTCATATTTTATTCTGAGACAAGGTCTCAGTAAAGTTGTCTAAGTTGGCCTAGACCTTACTGTACAGTTCAAATAAGTCCTAAAATTTTAATCTTCCTACCATAACCTCATATGTTGCTGAGGTAAGTCCTACACCACAAAGCCTGGCTTAGAACTTCTAACCTATTATTTCCTAAACCAAAATTTATAACATTTTAAGAATATTGCCATAAACATTAATAAATATTAATAATATTAAATGCATTACTTCAAATGACTTCCATGCCTTACTCCTTAATGCTGTATTAGTATTTGATTTAAAGATTCATATATAACTTAATCTTACACTTGATCTTAGCCAAAAGGCCGAGAAGCGATATATAACTTAATCTTATAGCAAGTTCCTATGTATTTACAATTGTTTCTTTTTCCCACTGAACTTAACTTTTAAAATTATACAGTGACCTTCTTATCTGTTGTTAGTCCTTTTGATTTAAAGTCTACTTAATTTAATTTAAATATTCTTATTCTTGTTTTGCATTTCATTTGCACAAATATCAGATTATATATATTTATAGTCTATTTGTGTTCTTGGACATAATGTGAGCTTCTAATAAGCAAGATAAAATTGGGTCTTCTATTTAATATCCATTCAGTTACTGTGGGCTTTTTGAAGAGAGAATATAATCAGTTTATACCCAAGGTAATTATTTTATAAAAGAACTTTCTATAGCATCTTAAAAACTTGTTTTTTTAGTTTTATTGAAGTGATTTTGTATTCTCCACTATCTTCTGTGATGCTCCCTGCCCTCAGGGATAATCGGCCTATATTGGTCCAGAAGGGCAAGTGGACAAGAGATGGCAGATGGGGACTCAGAGGCCCTAAGAGTATGTTGGGAACTGGTGACACTAGGACCGCTGCAGAGAGGCAGATTACTTTACTTGGGGAGATTCAAGGATTATATAGTTTCAGGGACAGGGATCAGAATAGTCAGGATGGTCAAAGGTCATCGGCTGAAGGCTTAGGTACCAAGATACCATATTATCATATAGAAGCATTTCAGGAATCCCAGGTGCTAGCTGAGTAGGTTTCTATTAGGAGAAAGGAAGTAGAACCTGTAATCTTTCTTTCTTTTTTTTTTTTTTTCACTTTACATCCTGCTCACTGACCCCACTCCCAGTTACCCTCTCCCACAATCATTCCCCTTTCTTCTCTTCTGAGTGGGTAGGGGCCTCAGGGGTCATCCCCGCCACCCTGGCAAATCAAGTCTCTGCCTGTTAGGCACAGGCAGTCCAGCTAGAACATCACATTGTATGGACAGGCAACAGCCTTTGGGATATCCTCTGCTCCAGTTGTTCAGGACCTACATGAAAACCAAGCTGCACACCTACTTCATATGTGTGGGGAGGACTAGGTCCAGCCTGTGTATGCTCTTTGGTGGGTATAATTTTAACAAAGGCTATGTGACACACAGGTAGAGGTGGAGAGGGGTGTTAAAAACAGAGAAGGGGAAGCCCTGTTAGTGAAGTGAGTCCTTCATTTTGTGAAGAGCCCTGAAGGCTATTAGACAATGATAGATTTCATCTGAATGAGCACTGCAACACTCTTCCACTATCTTCTTTGGTAAATAATTACTTTAACAGTAGTGTTTTCATTTTTATTTGGTCACTTATTATATATTTTTTGATTTGTGAATACTATTGGGCTTATAAAACTGCCTTTTTTTAATTATGTAACAAGCTCCTTTAAAATGATAATGTGAAATGGTTTTAAAGATGTGCACAGACTCAAAGAAATATGAAAAAATATTTTTAAGAAAATTTCATTTGCATTTCCTTTCTCCTAGCATTTTTAATTTTCAACATCAGTTCGATGTCTTAAAATTTTATGTAGTTATTACTTTTAATTGCTTTGCTTTTATATTCCAAAATAAAGCTCTAAATGCCTCATATACCATGCTTTATACTATAAAAGCATTATGAATTTATTTGTATAATTACTAATATCAGTGCTCTTTGTACCTTCCCATGTTTTCTTCCTGTTAATTCCTTTTATTTGGTTTGAAAAATATTCTTTTGCTTATTAGAGGGGAGATGGAATATATATTCTTTTAGCTTTTTTTTTCAAAACTATATTAGTCCTTTATGTCTGAAGAATAGATCTCCTGGGTACAATGCCTACTGGACATTCTTTATGTCTCTTCATCATTGTCTAAGTCTGAGGCCATTGTCTCTGGGTCTACAAGATTTATACTAAGAAATCTTTATCTAGAAAGATGGAACTTCCTTATCTGTCATCTTTAAAAACTTTTCTCTTGCAGTCAGCTTTAAGAATTTTGTCTCCATCTTTCACCTTGAAAGACTTAGCTCAGTTAAATTTGTCTGAATACCTTTAATTTTCTTAATATAACTCCCTCTATGTCTCGAAACTTTGCTAATGTTTCCTCAGAATGAAATGTCTGTTTGTTTGTTATTCTCTTGTCCTCTATGAATAGGAGGAGTCTGAATGTTTGCTCTTAATTTTGTCCTAGAGTTTTGGGAATTTGTTTTCATTCCTCATTTATTTTTCTTTTCCAACTGTGCATTTTTAAACAACCTGTTTGAGCTCACTTATCCTTGCTTCCATTTGGTCCAATACTGTAACTTATGCCTTCTGTTGTTTTTAAAATTATATTCAATGTTTATTTCAGCTCCAAAACTTCACTTTTTAAAGTTGTTTTCATTTCTTTGCATTTGACTGTTGAAAAGACTGTGTTTTCTCCATGCTTATTGTGATTTACTGATTCATGCCTGCTTAGAGATTGGCACTTGATATTTTTACACCTAGTGAAGACTTGGATACTTGGGAGATTTTGCTTATTGATATGGGGTATCATTTGGGCATTGAAGAATTAATTATTTGTTCCAGTCTTTTAGGGCTGGCTTTGTGTCTATTTGTGTTTTCATATATTCTAATAAGTGTAGTGATTTTCTGTGAGCCTCTGAGGTCAGCACCTATGTCCAGATTTGGTAGGAATCATCTATTAGGGTGTTATCAGTATTTTAGTGTAGGAGGGTAATTCAATCCTAGATTTGGTGCATCATTCAGAACAAAACAGGAGAACACATTGAAATAATGGCATTACCTCACCAGTTTCTCTATGGGACAGTGATTAATCAAGATACTACTTCCATAGTTACATATCTACAGAATTCTGCCCAGCATAAATAGAAGCATGGTGGATAGAACAATATCATCTATTATGTCACATTTGTGATTGATACTGTTGTCAACCTGTAACAAACCCTGAGGCTACAGCCCACCAAGGTCAGAACATTAGTAGGGAAAGACTAAGACTCATATCATTATGGCCTATCTATTGCTTAGGTGAATTCAGGAGACAGAGCATTGCAATTATCCATGGGCAATGCCAGCTGAGTTCCTATATCTGACTCTGGCACTGGAGATGTTCAAGAGGCTCCATCCATAGAAGAAATTGGGATGGTGACATTAGAATGTTCTGTGTTAGGCTACAGCACCAAGATTCAGGGATCAGTTTTGTGTGTACTGCCTAAGTTCTATACTAACAAAAAGAATTGAAGTGGACCAGGTCTATTCTTTAGAGTTAAAAGATCACAGAGTATTATGAAGCATGAGCCTTGCATAAGACACCAAACATCTTTTGCTTTATCCTTCTCAAGATCATGCATTAAAATCTGTTTTAAAATTCGTATGTCTACATATGTGTATGTATATAAAGAGAGAGCTCCCACAAATATACAGTTAATCCAAAGAAATTATCATCGATAATAAATATATCATAATTCATAACCTATAAAAAAGATCATTTGTTATTCTTTTCTATTATAAAAAGAATTTTTTTTATTTTTGACTGAAAAGTCAGAGAGAAAAATATTATTTTATGCTTACTTAAAAATACATACATGAATGTCTGTACACATAAATAAATATTTTAAACTGATGTTACGCTACTTGGGATGATAATATTCCCTCCAAGAACCACAGAGTCTCTCTCATTTGTAGAAAAGCAAATGCTATTTACATAGTTCACAGAACAAATATGTTGGTACGTGACTGTTTGAGTGCATGGGATATAAAAAGAAATGAACCTAACAGTTTTTGTTTATGACACGCTCTAGTAGAAGGAGCTATTGTGATTAGTAACATTAAAGAAAATAAGCAAGTTAATAACACAAGAGGCACTGGCATGGAGGGGGGGTTGGAATATAGCTATCAATAAACTGCTTACCACCCAATCATGAAGACTAGATTGGATCCCTACAACTCCATAAGAATCAGATAAACTGGCATATTCCTGTAATCCCAGTGTTGGAGGCCCAGAGACAGGAAGTTCCTAGGGTTTACTAGTCAGCTAAGCTAGGTGATTCTTTGAGCTTGAGGTTCAGTAAGAAGCTCTGTTTTAAAAACAAGGTGGGGAGTTTCTGAGGAAGGAACCTGACATGGGCCCAGGCCTTCATGGTTATGTGATCACACAGATATCCTGCAAATAACACCACACCCAAAAAGGAGGTGGGAAGGATTCTGAAGGAAGTACAATTTCCCTTCCCCACAGAAGTACACAGGGATCATGTGATATTTGAGCAGAGGCTTTAAGACAATGGAAGGAAGAACAACAGGGGTGAGACACTTTTCCTTTTAGCTATTGTGAGTTGTGTGTTTTTTCTATATAATTCAAACAGTGAGATGCAAAACTCTACAATTAAACATAAACAACACCAATGAAACACATATTATTAAACCGTTAGCTCAACTGGAGAAGGTAAGAATTGAATTCAACTAACTGAATGTAACCTTTGTGCAGAGGACTTCAAGGGCAGAGGTCAATGAATACTGCAGTTAAATTAGCAGATGGATTACAGATGCTTGTACTAGTAGTGTCTTAATGCTGACACCATCTTTGACATAAATTAAAGCAAATGATGTTTGAGGAGCCAGTCTTGCTCTGTGGAAAAAGCTAGACTTCAAGTATGAAATGGTAGAACATGATGGGGAATTCTGTTGTTTCATAGGGCTTCCAGAGATAGATACCTCCCTGAAGTATGAATTCTATATCATTTCTGAGCTGTCTAAGGAAAATGAAAAGGACAAGGTCAGACATAGAAACTTAGAAGGACATACTACCTCCATAGTAGCTCTTTCTCTGACCTGGTGGTTGAATTTGTCTTGAAATCCTCTTTTGGGAACTGGCATGCAGGAGTGGGTGAAGGAGGTGGAGTCACAAACCAGGGAAACAGACTCAAGACCAACAGCAAGGTGCAGATCTACTGTACCTTGAAGCAACAAGCAGATTTTATACAGCCTTTGGACTAATGGGGAATGACATAAACTCTGGAGTAGCCAAATATACCACTGTCATTATGAGGATGTGTCAGGCTGCCAGCACCTGAGGGGATCTTTGCAAAGAAAGGGAAAGCAGCCATCTCCCCAGGTCCAGGCTCATTCTGAGATTCCACTAGCTTGCCAAGATCCTCTATTTTGTGTCACATAGTATGCCAGCAAATATAGGCACTTATACTATCAGAGTGGTGTCAAAGTCCCCCTTCACTGTCTGCTGGGCCCCACTCAGGCAATCCTAGTTGTAGTGTCTTCCATATACAATGAAGATGCTCAGGAAGAATCACACCCTAACAGTGATACATAGGTCCCAGCATTTACTTCCTATACATATTTCCCATAGGAATGGAATGTATATTCTAAAGAAATAACTAATTCCATGTTGGTCATTGATCTAGGAAAGTAGGAAGCAACCCTGAAACACACTGTATCAGACTTTAGGACATGCTCAGATGAAAGTGATGGCATTAAACTGCACAAGAGTTGGAAAAGCCAGGGTTCTAATGGTTGGGTTTGTATCTTCTGGGTCACCCAAAGTAACCACGTCAATAGTGGATACCACATAACAGGTTCTTTAAAAAGTCCAAAATTTGTAATGGCCCAAGTAATAGAAACAAGAAGCAAGTAATTGCAGTGTGGTGGGGAGAAGGAAGCAGTAACCAAATGCAGTTAATGAGACAGAGCGAAAGATGCTGCTTGAGACCTTAGCTTAGATCTAGGCCTGCATGACTCTCCTCAAGGCACAGCTATAAAAGTATTTTGGAATAATTCAGTTAATTTAAATATGAATGGTGTCTTAGATGATAACATGTGTTCATGATCTCATTGGAAAGTTAAAAAAGAAAACACTGTTAGGAGACAGATCTAAATTATGTAATTATATAATGTGCACATTTTAAAGGATCTGACGAAAAGCATGTATATATGCATGCACATACTCATATTGCACGTAACCATTTGAAGCATCAAGATTAATCTGGATAATAATGAACAACACACAGAAACAATCCTACACAAACCACTACAGGTAACAAAGGAACGCTGAGAGTGGGAGAAATAATATTCCCTCAGGAAGAGCACATCAATTGACTATCAATTACCAAATAGTAAGCACAGAAAACATACATACAAATAACATTATACAGACTGAAAAGGGTGTATTTATGTATTTAGGAATACATATGTATATTTATTCATGTTTATAACAATGATAAGAATCCTTGAATTCTGAAAAGTAGCAAGGAGGCTCATATGGGAGGGTTTAGAAGAATGAAAGGGAAGGGGACAATAATGTAATTAATTATAATACAAAAAACACTCAAAAAGAAATAATTTTTTTAAAAAAAGAGTCCAGAGTAACACCTAGAGAAAACACACACACACACACACACACACACACACACACACACACACACACACACACAGGGCTGGGGAAGAAAGAGAGAGAAAGAAGGAGGGAGGGAAACAGAAAGAGAGACAACAGAGAGACTTAGAGAGAGAGACAGACAGGGAGAGCAAGAAAGGAACACAGGAAAATGTTCAGGAGAAAGTGTTCTGAAATTCTTTGAGATTATAAAATCTAAAACAAAGACAAAAGATAACAGAAATGAGTCTGATAGCAAAGAATAGGTACATGGTAACAGATATCTCTTTCTATGTTCTTGTCTCTTGCTCTTTCTTTGTTGCCACACACACACAAAATAAGTCTATTGCCTTCTCTGACAAAGTCAAACATAGCATTATATACACTGGAGTATAAACAGAAAGTTCTAAAGTACTACTTTAAAATATAATATGATTTATATCCATATTTATCTATTCATCTATCTCTCTATCTTTCTAGTATCAGATGTGAACTCTTCTCAGGAAATTTTATATATATATATATATATATATATATATATATTCCTGTTTCATGTTTTATATATGTCATATATCATCAATATATAATTTCCTGAGAAGAGTCCACATCTGATACTAATTCAAAGATAAACATGAATACACAAAAGTGGAGTGTTTTAAATGTCTGTGTGATAGGAAAATTGAAATATGATCCTAAATCAAAGCAGTCTCTATGGGAACACATACTCATAACAAAGTTGTCATAGTTTTAACAAGTTGTTAACACTTTCTCCAAAATCTAGACTAGTGTCCATTAAATGAAGTGGGGCTGGCCTCAGGCTCAACTGGACCAGAAACAAGATGATTCTTCACTAGGTTTCTCCTTTCTCTGTAGGTACTCCCTCACTTTGTGGGTTGCAAAATAAAGCAGATGTCTTTATTTTTTTTTCATTCAATTGTTGTCTTAATTACTTTTTTATTGATGTGCTAAAGCACCAAGACCAAAGCAACTAAGAGTAGGAAGGGTTTGTTTGAGGCTAATGGTGCTAGAGGAACAAGAGTTCCTCCTTGCCATGGTTGAGAGTATAGCAGGAAGCAAGCAGGCATGGTGCTGGAACAGCAGTGAGAACTCACATTCTGGGCTGCAAACAGGAGGCAGAGAGAGCTGATGCAAAAATGGTGAGTCTTTTGAAACTCTGAAGCCTGGACCCAGTGACATACTTATCCAAGCAAGGTCTCATCTAATCATCCCCAGCTACCAACTGGGGACCAATAATTCAAATGCCTCAGAATTTCTTCTGCACCAAAAGCTTATATCTTCCATGTTTGGACTTACTCAACACCTACTCCCTGACTCCTGCTGCTACAAAAACAGTCATATCCTGTATCCTTTTCCTTCATGGTCCACAGACTTCCCTAGCTAGCATCATAAATTATTCCTGTTCAGCACAATAATTTGGGGAATTGAATGACCACTCCATGTGCATATTAAATGCCCCCTTCTGAAGATAATGCCATGGCTTGTTATTTAAGACCTCAATTACATCAATTTTCCTCAATGTCCTTTGGGAACCAATAGCCCTATGCGTGATTATGCAATACACATTAAGTAATACTATAACCATTTCTCTGTTATTTTCAGTGAGATTTACTTCCTTCAATGATAATACCACATTTTAAACATGTTTTTGTCCCTCCACCTTATTTAAATATCTAGTGCAGTGGTTCTAAACCTGTGGGTTGTGATCCTTTGTGGCATCAGCAGACCCTTTCATAGGAACTGCTTAAGACCACTGGAAAACACAGATAGTTACATTGCATTTTATAACAGTAGCAAAATTAAAACTATGAAGTAGAAAATAAAATAATTTTATGGTTGGGGGTCACCATAACACAAAAAACTGTATTAAAGGGTCATAGCATTAGGAAGGTTGAGAACCACTCTGCTAGCACAATACAAAAAGCTCAATAAAGGATTCACACTTGCATGTAAGTGCTAAATTCAAAACAGTTTATTTCTGGAAGCACTTCACCCTAGTAGCAGAAATTGTGTTTCAGAGGAGATTGCTCCAGCATACACCATGTTGATGAGAGAAATAGCATCTGGAGAAACTGAAGGCCTGAAGTCTTCCTCTGCTGCTTAAAACCATCACTCTAGAGAAAGTGGTTAGATTAAACATGGTCTTTTTCTTTAAACAAGCTTAGTCTTTCCAGACAAGGAAACGCCAAAAGGAATTTGCTTAGTATGTACCCTTGAGATAGTTCTAAAATAAAACAGTTTTTTAAAGTTAGGATTTGAGCCATTTACAATTTATTATTTACTATAACTTATTTGACTTTCACAGGTAAGTGTAAATATCTGAAGGAAACTATCCCAGAATATTTTTACCAAATGATTACAGCAATGCACACACACACACACACACACACACACACACACACACACACACAGAGAGAGAGAGAGAGAGAGAGAGAGAGAGAGAGAGAGAGAGAGAGAGAACATGTTTTGTGTCCCTATGAATTTGGTTCTAGGATTCCATATCTGCTATACCATATCTGATATATTCGCACAGAACAGACCCACAATCTCTCATTTACATAAAATAACCTCCAGATTACTCTTAATTCTAAACATAATGTAAATGCTTTCAGTCAGCATTTTAATTAGTTGTTATGCAATACTATTTAGGCAATGAGTATAAGGAAAATATCTGTAAGCATTTAACAGAAATGCAATTTTTCTTCTGATCATTTCATACAGATAATGAAATCTCAAGATCTAATGGAGAATTAGTTGTATCCACTAAATTTATAGCCAGAATATACAATCTTGATATTTTAATATTTTGATTTAAAATTTAAAAAAAAAAACCATAGAAATTGTCTGTGAAGACACACCAGAAAGCTGGGGCTAATATCTACAGCATGTTGCAGTGAGGAGTAGAGTCTAAAGTATTTAATTGTGAGAAAGAATTTTATGAGAAATTCTCTGCTTCATACCAGATTTGAAGAGGAAATACACACTGGGCTACCATCAGAGCCTCTCATCTTACAGCCAGTTCCAGCTATTGCTTTCATGTAGTATATCAGCAGCACAGTCATAAGAGTGCACACTTTTTATCTGGAAACCAGTTGTGTAGAAGTTCATGTGATTTTAAGTTTTCTTGAAGGCATATGATTTCCTGAATTCCATGTTTCATTTGTTCTTTATTAGAAATACTGATATGTTTCAAAACAAAAGCATTAACTCTGCTTACACAAAGAAATTAGTAGGGTTCCTTTGCACTGATCAGATACTGTCTTTAATATTAAATCCCTTCTTGAGGTTGATGTGTTGATTGTGTTTCCCCCACAGCTGAGTGTCTCTAACGGAATTATCCTTATGTTTTAAAGAGCTGACATATAATGCTGTTCCCACAGTGTTGTCTCTGACTGCTGATCAATGCAAAGATACAAAGGCTCAATTTGGAAGAGTAATGGAAGACCAGCCCGGATGCTGAGAATCAACAGTGGATTTCAATTCTTTTCAACCCTTACTGAGCATTTTACAACATCCTCCTGCCAGCATCTCTCAGCCTCAGATCATTTTCTAGGGAATACAACTTCACATATACTTCACATATAGAAGAAAAATAAGGAGGGGAATATTGGGTGGATGATAACAAGGATTATTTCATGTGCAGCAGCTGGAGTACTGAACAATGCTGGCACACAGTGATGCTAAAATTAATTTAAAAATTACTTGTAAAACGAGGTATCTGTGTATTAGAAGAAACCACCAAATGCAGTATCTTTGGTATTTGGGTCTGTGTGTGATAACTAAAAGAACTGTAAAATCATACAACTATTACTATTACATGTATTCTACAGAATTTAATTAACATTGGAGGCGTCCATTTTAAATTTAAGGCCAAGTATAAATATCAGAGGGCCTCTGTGTTAGTCATATTTTCTGTCATTGTGACATACATCCAAGAAATCAAATTAATAGGAGGAAATGTTGGTATTACTCACTATTTTAGAGTTTGGAATCATCATTGAAGAACAAAGGCTCGCATCCAGGAAGCAGGGAAAACACGCACTCTCTGGTCTCTTCCTTTATCTGTTTTTCTCCACCTGGGCCCCTTATGCTGTGGTCTCACTAATCTAAGGTGAATCTTTTCTCTTAAGCAACTCAGAGGTCACTTTCAGGAAACACCATTCACAGTCACACCAGGAGGGCGCTTCTCTAATCTTCTAGGTGCTAAACAATCCCTGTGTTTACAATCAAGGCTATTTATAGCTGCCTTAAATGCATACAAATAGAATCACATCAGCTGAAGCCAGGATACCTAAATCCATCCTGATTAGGCCCAGCATAAACTAATGAAAAAAGCAAGGTTCAAAGAAGTTGAATTCTCAACTCCAGCCAGCATGCAGCAAAAGGGAGACTTGATAACTGTAAACTTTATACACAATGGTCTATTCTAGCTCTACTCAAGGGCTAACTATCCTCTATCCTCCCTAAAGCTTAGCACTTTTTGGGTGCATGAAGACTGCAGAATCTTATTAGTGGAAGTATACTTAATCTCTACTACTGGCTACAAGGTAAACCAGGGCCAAATCCCAGCATAGCTCAGACACATTTGTATTAAAGAGGTGTGCATCCAAATGGAATAGATTCAGTGCGAACTGCTGGAGTGTATATGGACCATTTCTCAAGGCTCTTGATAAAGGACTCTGGTTCATACAGTTGGAAAATAAAGTTTTTAATGTGATGATGACATCCTCCTGTGACAAAAGATTTAACAAACTGGCAAAGACTCTTGGAAGTGATGTTCACATTGGTAGGGAGGCTCTTGGAAGTCTTGAGAAAGCAATGGCCCATATTAAAACAAGCAGAATATTAGTATGCTCAAGGCAGTAGAAGGAAGGCACCCAATGGGTTGATATGTGAAAATGTTCGAGAGCACTTTCTAATACAAAGGAAAATAAATTACTTAGCAGTGGAGGTAGCTCAGTATTATTGTTCTTGCCATTTATGTTTGTGGCCCTGTGATCCACAAAGAGCACTGCAGTAAATGACAAAGCAATTTGGACTCACAAGCCAACTCTGTTCCAGAGACAGGCATATTATGTAACTTCTGGTTACTGAGGTGGTGATGTATTAAGATAGTTCAAGAAGCACCAAGAATGAGGACAGCACAGATAGTTCTGTTTTCCCAAAGAGAAATATATGCAGAAGATGCTGTATAATCTGTGCCTTGTAGTAGAGATTTTAGCATCTTAAAGTAATAAATGATGTAGCACATCAAGAACAAGGAAGATGGTGTTATCCTGGGGAGAGGTAAGGCACAGGCTTGGACTTACTGGGAGCTGAGTATTTTCATACCTTAGAAATCATAGTAACCTTTGTTCTGGGAAAGATTTGAAATATTGTAAAACAGGTTGATCTTTGAGAGACTTTATCCTAGATCTTTGTGAGAATGTATTCTAAGATTTCTTAGGAGAGATCATAGCAAACTCAGTTAGGCTAAGTAGGGGTGCAATCAATGCTAGTGTTCTAGTACTCCAGTGTTGAAGTTCTCTGTTCTAGTCTCCATGTTGCCAGTAAAACCAATGCTCATGTGTGTGGTCAGAAGATTGTTTGAGCTTCTCTTTTTGGTGATTATTTCCCCAACCTTGAACAGGGAACTCTAAGATGCTTTGAGAACTCTCCTTCTCCCTCTCTCCTTTCCTTCTTTCCTCCCTTCCTTTCTCCCTCCTTCCCTCCCTCCTTTCCTTCTTTCCTCCCTTCCTTTCTTCCTCCTTCCCTCCCTTCTTTCCTTCTTTCCTCCCTTCCTTTCTCCCTCCTTCCCTCCCTCCCTCCTTCCCCATTACTGTTTCAAGAGAACCCTAATATGAAAGTCCTAAACTCCAAACCTCAATACCTACCAAGGCTCCTTGAATCCAAACATGTGCCAATGTGTGAAGAATGCATCTTAAAATGTAACAAGATGGTCATGTTGGCTTAGGCTATGTGTCAATCTGAGGCTCTGTGTGAGTATCCTCAAATAATACTCACTGGTGTGTTCTTTTCCAAGATTCCAGACACGGGAAGTACAAGACAGGTCTACTTCCCAAGGAAACTATTTAGACCTTTAACTATTAGGGGACAGTACAACACAACAAACATATAAGCAAATTATCAGGCATATCTGCCTGCTTAGACACTTTTAACTTTCAGTCTACAGAGTGGGATACATATTACACTCCAGATAAATGGTTACTAGCTGTCTGACATTTTCACTATACTTCTGCACTCATGGGTTCCTTTTTTGTGGCCTTCACTGTTCTGTTTTCAGAGAACCTGTTGCTCACCCACTGTGAATCCCTAGATTCACATTGGAATCACATAAACTTGTGTCTGCCAGGTGCAGGCATAAACACCCTGTTAGTCCAGAAGTTTCCTTGTCAAACAGTAATTTGTAATGGACCTAAAGACATTAATCTCTATGGTATCAGAACTGAAAGACTCATGTGATACCTGCTCATGCCACAAGGGAAAAAAGCTCATCTGCAGGAAGGACAGAGAGAGTGATTAAAACAGAGATGCAAAGACAAACAGAATTCATGAAAGTAATTTAGGTGAGGCATGGTGTTTTAGTCATGCTGATTTCCCTGAGGGATCTGCATCTAAAATTCCAGACACTTGGTCCCAATAAGAAACAGTTTCTGCAAGCTTTCCTTTTCAAGCTGAACTACTTGAAAATTGGCCCAGTATGTTTGTACAATGTAATCAAACTGCAACTTTTTGTGTTCTTTTCTTATTCTCCCTCTACAATTTGTTCCATGAAGGAAAAACATTTCTCTTACCCTTGGATAAAATTCTGTTGAGTAAGCCCATATGTTTTCTATCCTCAATCAAAGTATAAAATATCCTCCAGGCAGCTTAAAACCCACAAACTGTCTAGGTTCCCTAATTAAAATTATCCAGCCCTAGATAATAGTCCCAACTCAACTTTCCTCTCAGGCTGCTACTTAAGGTTAACCTCTGACAAATAGAGAACTGAAAAAAAACTGAACAGGCACAACATTCTTTTCTTGTTTCATAGCTTGTCTATTCTACCAACTGTGGTCTCTGGCTTCTCCATGGTTATATTGAAGAGGGCAATGGCGATGGGGTCCAGGGAGGCATAAATAGCAGGTGTTTGTGTCATCCAGCAATTGGCCCTTCTAAGTAACAGATGTCCATTTCATCTCATTAGAATCCTTGTGACCTTTCAGGATCTATGAGATTTCTTACTGAATGGCTCTAAACACAAATGCTGTCACATGACAATTATGTATATTCTGGTAGTCCTCTACCCCAGCAGGTTTACCCTATCATTTCTGAGTTGTCCTATTGAGAAAAGCATCATCCACATGAAGATACAGGAATCTAGGTGAGAATTTAAATCATTTCTTTCTTCTTTCCATCATATTCTTTAAGTATAAAAATGAGCTAAGTAATAGTGCTTGTGTGGGCACCACTACCTTAAATACTAGCATCTTTGTATACTTAAACTACCTTCATATCAACACTTCATGTCAATTCATATCAATAAAGTGCTCTCTCTTTATGTGTTGCATCTCAGGCGTCTTGTTGTAATAGTCAAAAGAAGTTTTCAGAAGAAATGGCTCAGTGGTTAAGAGTACTTGCTTCTCATGCAGAGCAATGGAGCTCACATGCCACATAGGGTGGCTTACAACTCCCTGTAACTCCATGTCCAGAGGATAGTATGCATAATATCCTCTTCTAGTGTCCATGGTCCCCTGCAAGCAACACACACACACGCACAAACACACACACAAAGAGAGAGACAGAGAGACAGAGAGTCAGAGAGACAGAGATAGACAGAGACAGAGACAGAGAGGAGAGAGAGTGTGTGTAATTTTTTTCTGGGCATGTAGTTCAGAGATAGACTCTTTGCAACATGAGTATGAAAAAGTACTAGTACTGAACTCTATTCCCAGAAAAACAATATTAATTTTATCATGTAATTTTTATTAGCATCCAGTCATTTCATTATTATTCCTACCAAGGAAGCATTAATGAAGCAATGTGCCAATTTTTACAGTAAACACTTTCAGCATTGCTTCATGAACCTGAAAGAAAGCTTCAACGTTTAAATGAGTGTGAAGATTCATGGAACGAAGCAATTTGCTGAATCAAGAACTTGAATCGCATTAGCTAACAAATGAGAAAGCAAAGCGTTCAATAATCTTATGGATGTGTGAGCTTGACTTCCTCACCCACAGTAAGTGTTGTAAAATGGTTTAAGGAAATATTTAAAAAGTAAAAATTTTACATAAATTATCAAATATTGATATGTATGCTATGTAGGATTTACTGCGACTTAGATCTTTAACTTTAGGTGCAACAGATATTCCATTTATTGGATCCACACTGGGTACCTCTATCATGTGTAAAATACTCTGACAGGCACTGATGGCAAAAGTTAAGCACCATGGACATGCATTCTGCTATTCTGACTTTGGCCATCTAAATAGTTGGAGATAAAAACAAGAAAGAGAATTCAGGAAAGTAAGTCTTCTTGTGGTCTACATACACTTCAAAGGAAGGAAATCATTTTAATGAAAAGAAAGAAGAATATGATGAAAGTTAAAATATGTTTTATTTATGGTGTGAAAATATTCACAGCTAATGCAGGCCGTGGTAAAAAGTTGAATCTTTAGAAAGCCAGGTATCAATAAAACAAGTTTGTTTGATAAAAATAAAGGTAAAGATATTGGACTTGAAAGTAATTAATATTGGAGGAAGAAAAAATTATTTTAAAGGCTGGAGAGATGTCTCATTACTTGTTGATCTGCCAGAAGACCCCAGTTCTGTTTCCAGAACCTAACTCAATTAGATGTCTCACAAGTACCTATAACTTCAGCTCAATGCAGAGGATCTGATGCTCTCTTCTGGCTATTAAAGGCATCTGCTCATATGTGACACACACACACACACACACACACACAGACATACATAAAATAAAAGTCTCAACTAGAACTATTTTGAATTTCATAGAATAAAGATAGAGATATTTATGCAAAATGACTTTCTTCTAACTGAAGAACAAAATCTATAAATAACAGTCGTAGCCCAGAGCTCAGGGTTAACCTGAGGAAAATGCCTTCTCCCACATTTTAAACAACAACAGCCCTACTCATTCATCCATCAGCTCTGCTTTCCTCATATGTGTCCAAGGGTATTTAAGGTTAATATCACATTAACAATAATGACATACAAGATGATGCAGGGTTTATTTCGACAGCAGAATGTTATTTTCAGTTACTTGGGCATTTTCGTTACATAGTTCTATGACATGTGTGGCATGATTGTGCATTCAAATTTCTATCACATGAAAAATTATCTCTGCAATTATTATCATGTCCAGGTTACTGTTGTTCACATATTTGGCCCTGGAAGTTTGGATGGGACCTCTTTTGTTATTTAGGAGGAGTCCAAGGAAAATCTACGTGATGAATATAGAGATATCTGTTTTCAGTAGTTTTAGAGAATGATTGCTTGTGGCCTGAATGGATATTTCTGGTGAATTATATGGACTTTTCAAATGTATACTATCATGAATACTAACTAGTAATTTCTGTCCAGACTCTGATATGGAAAACTATATCTTCAGGAAGAATATATATTCCAAAACATGAAGCATAAATGTGCAAATGGTCACTTATCATCATTTTGGTTGAGTTTTCAGTCAAACTATCAGTAGGTAAAATTCAGCATTATTTGTGTCTCTTGACTCGTATACCAGAAATGCAATTTCTAAGCAAAAAGGAAAGATGATACAATGTGAACACCCACATCAAAAGTAGAATATTCAAGGCAGCTGATATTGATGCTGTGGTAGCAACTGAAGAAAAAATTAAGATGGTTTGGGACCTCACAGTTCACCTCCACACACCTAAGAGAGTGACTCTCATGCCTCATTTTTGAGTTGTTAGGCTGTGATGGGTATGTCAGTGAATTATGAAATACATGGTGCATGATTGGATTCATCTGCCTATGAAGGAGCAAAAGCATTCTGGAAGAGCAAGTTCTACCAGCTCATTTATTTAGAAAATATCAGTTTCTAGGTGCTTTCAGGGGGATTTACCCTACTGTAATTTATCAACTATTTATTTTAAATAAAATTTCTACTATACTACAGAAAAATTTATGCATTAATATTCTGACATTATAGTTATTCATATACTCAAGATTATTTGTCTGTTTGACATACCTCTGAGTTTTCAAGTAATCGTATTTCCAGAATCCTAAAAGTACAGGTTTTCCACTACCAATATATTAGAGATTCTTGTCTTGTGCTAAGATTATTCATGCTTATTTCTGACATAGAGATGCATTAAAATTTGCATAAATGGACTGGCTACTGATCTACCATTAAGCATATATATACCTACTAAGGGCCCGGCATTGTGTTTGGTAGTAAGTACACAAAGAGCTTCTGCCCTTATAAATTGTTCCATTTAGTAAAACTAACAACCCACAGATAATTCAAGATAGAAAGCTATAGACTACAAACAAATTGGGGTAGGTTCTGATGGAATGATCAAAGGAGAACCTTAGAGACGCTTCAATTTATGTCAAGATCTAATGGGAAAGTAAAACTCTCCTTTTCCATTCTTCTTTATAATTTTTATACTGGTTTTTATTTTTGTATTTCTTTAAAACTTTTATCTTAAGTGGCATGTCCTTATGTATATTTTCCTTCTCATCCATATGTATTAGGTTGCAATTTAATTCTGTTCTATTTGCCTCCTGTCTTAATCAATGTGTGTAGGCTACTCAGAATCTCTAAGAAATCTACCAACTTTCTCAATAAGTTAAATTTCAAGACTCCTCATCCAACAACTTTATGTACATAACTGTGTTGTTTGGTGCTAAAATGTTGTTAAAGATGTAAAACAAGAGACGGAGCACTTCTGAAGAAGCATGTTTCAAATTTCATATATAAACAGAAAAGTTTATGAATGAGACAAATATGTTGAATTGGTCAGGACAGTTCATCCCACTTGGTTTTCTGTCCTATTCCTCTGTAACTTAGAATTGTTATGGAGGTCTTCCAAACATTGTCAAGTATTTTGAAATCTGAGCTCAGTATAAGAAGGTATTCTATGAACATAGTGGAGCATGTGTCCTTATTGCATGCAGGGGAAGCCTCTGGGTATTTTCATAGCAGCCTTATGTATAATAGCCAGAAACTGGAAAGAAGTCAGATGTCCCTCAATGGAGGAATGGATTTAGAAGATGTGGTATATTTATACAATGGAATACTACGCTGCAATTAAAAACAATGAATTCATGAAATTCTAGGCAAATGGTCAGAACTGGAAAATATCATCCTTAGTGAGGAAACCCAATCACAAAAGAACACACATGGTATACACTGATAAGGGGATATTAACCCAGAATCTCAGAATACCCAAGACACAATTCACATATCAATAGATGTCCAAGAAGATGGAAGGAGAGACCCCTGGTCCTGGAAAGACTGGATGTAGGGGAATACCAGGACAGAGAAGTGAGAGGGGGTTGAATGGGGAAAAGAGGGAGGGAAGGGGGCTTATGGGACTTTCGGGGAGGGAGGAAATGGGAAAGGGGAAATCATTTCGAATGTAAATAAAAAAAATAAAATAAAATGTACAAACTAAAAAAAAAGAAGGTATTTCTATGATTTTTTAAGGTGGTCAGTTTAACAATTATGTATGCTACAAAGAACACAAGACATAGATTTTGTTCTTTGAGTTTTCAGTTCAGTCGGGCAGATAAGACATGAGCTTTTGTTTTTATGAGCACACATTACTTGGTAAGACCTCCAAGTCTTGTTAGCAGTTATAACTCTAGCCAACAGATCTTACCTTATTTCTAAAACATGTCATCTACCCTATCCTAAGTCCTCAGTGATATTTCTGTGGTCGCATATGTTTCTAATGCTTTTCATAATGGTGTATGCTTCTAATTCTGTTTTTCTCACATAGTTCTAGTATTCAGTAGTTTCTCCCAGGCATTGCCACAGTTTTTTTTTTTAATTTAATTTTATTTTATTTTTTTATTTTTTTAATTTACATTCCAAATCACTTCCCCTTTCCCATTGCCACAGTTTTAATTTCTTTATGACCCTATGTTATTGTATCAGTACAATTTGTCACACCACTTCTTTCCTCAGCATTAGTCCTCCAAAGGCCACCCCCCAAGTCTTGATCACATTAATGTGGACCACTATACACATAAATCAGACTTGATTTCTCTGAGAGGAATTGCCACAATATGTTCTTATCATTCATCCCTAGCCTTTGTATAGTTATCACTAGGACTTAAGAGTGATACAGTACAGAGTACAATTCGCCTCCCTCAGAGCTAACCATCCACTCAAAGAATAATATAGTCTTCACATATGGTAAAAGACTGATCCCCCAACCACATGACTAGCTCTAAGGCTATGCTTCCTCTAAGTGTTTTTACCTTTGTTTGGAGATCAAAAGGAAGTAGAGATGTGAATGAGAGCATGTCCTTTGGTGGTAGTAAATGGCATCTTGACTTACATGATTGGGTTCAAGAGAGAACACCAGAATTTAACAATTTGTTATTTCCTGTACACTTAAATGGGTCTGTGCTGATCCTGCAGAACTAATCTCATTAGCATTTGTACTTGTGCCTCAGGAAACCAGATTCCCTTCATGTACAGTCTCACCAAAGCTAGCTGGTTCAGTTCACATCTTCTAATTCTTTCCCCCATGGCCATTTCAACTTTAGAGACTTTCTTCTACATCTTGTGAATATATTGCATGATCATCTAAATTTTTCCTATAGAAATGCTTTATTATTATTTTTTTCAGATGCTCTTTACTTCCACGGCCTCTCAAGTGTTGGCTTTTCCTCACTTGATAGAGCCAATAGCTTCTTGCTCTTCTTCAATATATCTGCTCTGTTGGTATCCTAGACACCATTCTGTCTTCTATCACTGTTTGTCATTCTTACTTTTACCTTTTATACTTGATGTATCCACAGCTTTTCTTTTCTCAGTTGAAGAAATTTCTATATTTCTTGCTTAGATCAAAATTCTTGATTGTTCTTTTATTATTTTTCTTTCCAACATCTTACACATGCAAAATGCTAGCAAATTGTAGGATTCCACCCTGTAGATATACGGTATGTGTCTGTACATGGCTTCATCCCCTATGACCACTAATTTCATGTTGTATTATTCCCAGTGTGGATTTCTATGTTCCCTTTGTTACCCTGGAACCTGTTGTCAACCAACCATATAGAATATTTCGTGTAAAATAGAATTCTCCTCCTGTTCAAGACCCTCAAGTAGCTCTCCATCTAATTCTCATAAAAGCAAAGCAAACAAACAAACAACCCCAAAATGAGCTACGTGGAAGGCCATGTGACAATATATGATAGGGTTCCAGCTCTGTAGGTAATGCTACTGCATACTTCCTACCTCTATTTGATAAATCTTAAACATTCCCAAATATGGTTTTGTAATGTCTAAAACGTCACTGCTCTGATGTCTATGTGGTTAATCTTCTGACCTTTGTATTTTTCTCAAATTATCTCCAAGTGAAAGTAACTCTGCCCTTTCTATTCAATCATCCCCAAAACAATGTAGAACTTTTTACTTAACTCTCTCTTCTCTTGTCTAGGCCAATTGCAATCTTTATTAAGTTATTTATAATCTGTATACTTGCTGCTTATCTCACAGAATAGAAGACTGAAGATTTTGTTTACTGACATATTCTAGTTCTCTAGTTCTTGATGCAATACCTGATATATATATATATATATATATATATATATATATATATATATATATATATATAAAATCTCTATCTCTGTGCCTCTTTGTCTCTCCTCTCTTGATGTGTATGTATGTGTATGTATATGTGTATATGATAGATAGATAGATAGATAGATAGATAGATAGATAGATAGATTGATTGATGATATGGTGATGTGTGCATTCATGTGTATTAAATTTGAGAATTATCTTACCCCCCTTAAAAGGTACAATAAAATATGGTATGGGTATGTGTTTTTATAAAAAGTAGATAAAATATTGTAGGTAGGTAGGTAGGTAAAGGAGAGCTTTTAACACTCCTGTCTAGAAGCATTGAGTAGACTGTATGAGGAAGTGGAATGTGAGTGGAGTTTTACAAGTGTATGGTGATGATGAAGTGTTACAGAAGACAAAATATTTATCCAGTATTTTATTTGAAAAATCATAATGAGCTAGAAATTTTTTGATAACTTAAAGTCTTTGATGTAGACTTTAAAAAATAAAATCAAAATGTAGAGATAGAAAAATACATTAAGATTTATAGTCAGTAGTATTTAGTAGTTTATAACACTTATAAAAATGTTGTATACTGTCTTATATGCCAAATGTATATAATAGATATTATGTATATAGAGAAGAAAATATGGATACTCTGGAAGAGGATACAGGGTGAAAGAAGATTACAATCATAGAAAGACACTGCACTAAACCAGGTGAAAAACTGTCAGGGACTTTCCTAGAGAAAAATGATAGAATATTAAAACGAAAAAAGAAAATAGCAGAATAGATGTATTTGGAGAGAGTATAATTGACAAGCCTTATAGTATATGATCTCTCTCTGTTTCTATGTCTCTGTTTCTCTTTGTGTCTCTGTCTCTCTGTCTCTCATTCTTTCTCAATATATACATATATAAATAGCTTTAATTATCGTGATATAAAATATATTAAAGGTCTAGGAAATTTTGTGGGCTCTGTAGCATTGCAAATACAAGAGTAGAAACAAATTAGATTCTTCTGTAAACATCATCAGGAACAATTGTCATCTTCGCCCTTCAATATACATATATATTCAATGAAACCATGAGCAGGGATAAGATAATTTGGATGGTAACACAGCTGATCAGTGTGAATTTACGTCAGAAAATGAATGACAAGTACAAGGCTGAGAAGATGCACAAATGAACTTTGATTTGGAAATATATGTGGAGATTCCAGGTATTATACGTTGGTAAATTGATGGTTCTGGAGAGGACTATAAGCTGAAACTCTGTTTCTGGTTTTGATGGTTAATGAAGAGCCACAAACTGTCTCAGTCAGAACAGAATGTACAGAAAAAAACTCATCTCAGCTCCAAAATTCAGGTCAGGCAGCTCACTCACATATGCCTGTAACTCCAGATCCAGGAGATCTGACATCCTTTTCTGGCTTCCACAGGCACCAGCACCCACGTGGCACACACAGAGACATAAATAAAAAGGAACAATAAGAAAAGTATTCACAGAGATGAAAGTAATGATATCCTGATATACTTACAAAATGAGAAGAAATAAAATGGAAGTAAAAGAAAATGAATTAGGGAGGGGAGATGAAAGAGAGAGGGTGGGAGAAAAAAGGAACAGCTTAATTTTCTAAATATTAAAAATGTCTAAAAATAGAACACCTGTTAATAAATAATTGGACCAAGCAATAGCAAAGTCTCATTCTACCCACAATATCATCTGAAATATATATAGAAAGTTTGGGGCTACCTCAAAATACTAAAAATAGAACTGCCAATGATCCATCCTGGGTATTGATCTCATGTTCTTTATAACACTAGTCACCAGAAGTGGAACCAGGTCTAGATGCACATCAGTAGATAAATGGATAAGTAGATAAATGTATTAGGATTAGGGCTAGGGTTAGGGTTAGGGTTAGACTTTCCACAGCTATCCCACAGCTATAAATAAAGTATAAAAATACTTTGTTTGAAGGAATGAATTTAAGATCTTACATATATGTATTTCATGCAGATGTGGTATATCATGAGTATGTATGTATGTGTATATTACTAGACAACAAAATTTCATATTAGATTAAAATATTAGGTTTGGTATTTTAATGATTTATTACATATAAGTAATTATTATGACATTTTAATTTTTTAATTTAGTGAAACAACTGTGAAAACTATTCTTACCACTAAATGTAATGTTATAAAATCATTTTATAACAACAAACAGTTCTCTTTGGAACTGTTGTCTTGTCCCATTACTATGGTCTCATTACTCAAAATTAATTTAAAGCATATTTTCCCTCAAGTAAATCTATACAATGTGAAGCATGTATTGCTTTTCACTTATTTAATTTCTAAGGCTCAAAATTTACTGTGAAGTCTTTCTCATAAATGTTTGAGTTATAGAAAGAAAGAAAGAAAGAAAGAAAGAAAGAAAGAAAGAAAGAAAGAAAGAAAGGAAGGAAGGAAGGAAGGAAGGAAGGAAGGAAGGAAGGAAGAGAGAAAAAAGGAACAAACGAAGGAAGGAAGAAAGTAAAAAAAGAAAGAATGAAAAACAGATGTATGTTAGGTAGAGGATGCTGAGATTCTACATATTTGGACAGTCAGATACAGGTATCAATAAGCTCTGTTTACAGAATAAAGAAATCAAGCTAATTAGAGTAAGGCACTGGAGCAGTTCTCAGTCATTCAAAGCACTGACTGCTTTTTCAGGAAACCCAGGATCTATTTTTCGTACCAGGCTTGTTAACAACTGCCTGTGACTCCAGCTCCCTCTGTGGACCCCTGTGGTACACAGAGATATACATGCTAGCACACACCCATACACAGAAAATAACAATTGAAACCAAAATTATCATGAGAGGTGAGATGGTGAGATCAGAGCGAGCCATTAATAGGATTGCTGATGTCAGAAGAGAAAATGTCCAAAATACATGAAAAGAGAGAGAATCCTACAAACTTGTGAGTAGTTGACATTACGGATGCAGACAGCACCAAGGAAACTCAGGCACAATGAAGAACATCTCCATGTAATTGTTTACTCTTATAAAGTACAATCATTAAATAGCTTTAATCATCAGTTTAATGATATAAAATATATTAAATGCCTAGAAAATTTTCTGGGCTCTGTAGCATTGCAAATATAAGAGTAGAAACAAATTAGATTCTTCTGTAAACATCATCAGGAACAATTGTCATCTTCTCCCTTCAAAGATCTCACATTAAAAAAAGAAAAATCTTGTTTTCTCATGAGGTCATGCATCATTTCCTTTGTTTGAAATGTTTAGAAAGAAGGATATAAATAACTGATGGGAGTATTATTTGACATGAAAATGAAACGATTAACTTCATAGTGATTAATAACTTTTATTTAATTACATTCAGTTGAACTATTGGCACCAGAGATATTGGCACCAAAGTCTGTCCAACATGACCAGCATTTTCATAGTGTTTAGATGTCAGGTATGGACTACAGGGTTTTTCTTCTACTCCACTGTGATATATATCCATATATCTGGATTTATTTTATATTATCAGGTTCATAATATAGCCATCATAGGTACAGTTATATCTTTTAAGTTTAAAATAAGTAATTTTAGTAATAATAAAGACATTGGTTGAGGTATTTTAAATAATAAATCTATTTGTATTTAATATTGTGAGTTAGTCATATAAGTCACTGCACTGTGGATTAAAATGGGTAAGGTTGGTTAAGAATTATACTTGAAGATTCTATCTCAACACTAAATATTAAGACATCACATTAAAAACATGAGATACACAGACAGAAGCAAAGATAACAATGTTACAAGAAAGCACTAGGTAGATAATAAATGAGCTAAGGAAAATTCTAGGTTGTCAAGAAATTTTCTTTTAAATGCAAGAAAAAGAAAAGCACTTGGAACTTTCACACATACTTCTGTCTTCTTTTAATTGTTCATCCAATCTGCTCTCTCTTCTAGCATGCCAGGCATAGCCTAGACCTCAGAGAAATGTATTGGGAATTTCTTAAAGCTTTTGCTCAAGAGTATTTAGCCTTCAGGATAAGGGAAATAAATCTTACAAATTGTCAAGTTTGCACAGGTAGCAAATGTTGGTATCTGGTGGCATTGTCTTGATAAGATGAGGGTGTGAGTTAACAAGTTGTTTTTGGTAGTAAACACATTCCTTTTAGAAAACAAATGTAAGCTTATGCTTGTTGGCAATTGCTAACAGTATGTGTTTATGTATAATGTGACTATATTTTCTCTTGCTAAGAATTCATCTTAGCAAACTAATAAAAAATAAATTTCTAGCTTCTAGGGATTGACATATTAAGAAATTTAGGACTTGGAAAAGGAAAGGAACTTCACCAAATACCTATTCAGCTGTGCAGGAGCCCACTGAAGATAAATGCTAGGACACATTAGGAGGGTGACCAGCTATGAAGTGCAGTACCATAAAACTATGGGTCATCATTCATTTTAATGGCATCTAGATGCAGACCCTATAGTTCTGTCTGAAAATAAAGCCATCCCTTCAGAATAAGCAGAAAACCCTAGGATCTCACTTTGAATTCTCTACAGCAAATACATTTTCTGCTTTGTCCTGCCTAGCTTGCTCCTTGAGACCTGAAGTGGGTGGCAAGGGAATGAAGAAAGAACAGAAGGACACACACAAACAGGAAAAATCAGGGATCTGGTGGGCTGGTTTGCTCTGATAGAGTCTCCACTGCTAGCACAACCTGGAATTCAGCATGTTAATTTTCTATAGCACAGGGTGATTGATGAGAGACTCTCAATAGGAGGTCTTTGTAGACAAGCATCTTCTTTTGTGTTGTAAATATCCTGGAGGAAGAGGTTGGGTTTACTAGTTTGGGGCACATTTGGCCAGCCTCTTATAAACAGTCATAAAAGAGAGTCCACGTTGCCAACATTCACATTGGACCACGGAAAACCTTAGCAGTCCTCTGACTTCACCTTGGAAGAAGGCCTTGCTGAGGCCCACGGATCTGAGGCACTGAGGTCCTCAATATAACTGTGCTCATGTCAACAGCCCACGTTCCCGCACACACTGTCTCCCACATATACATTCACTCAAGGCTTCCTCAGCCCACCACAATATTTTAGTCAAAAAGTATCTCATTCAGATATGAGAAATGAAAACTGAGAGTTTCAGTCATCTAAGCACTTTGGTTTAAGGAAGTCAAAGAAAAAGGTCTTCAATATTGGAGTATTTGGAGTGTTTCCCAACTTTTTTTTAATTTCTGGTAGTTTACTAATACTGATTTTCAGGTTGAATGGATTTAAAATGATCACAGGAACAAGCCTCCAGTAATTGCCTGTGAGGGTTTTGTTTGTTTTGTTTTGTTATGTTTTGTTTTGTTTTTAATGAGATGAATTGAGGTGAGATTATCAATCCTAATTGTGGGTGCCACCATTCCACAGAAAGATTGGCTGAATTAAAAAGAGAAGAGAGAGAGAGAGGGGGAGAGAGAGAGAAAGAGAGAGAAAGAGAGAGAGAGAGAGAGAGAGAGAGAGAGAGAGAGAGAGAGAGAGAGAGAGAGAGAGAGAGAGAACATGCGCTAGCTAAGCATCAACATGCATTTTTCTCTTCTTCTTGACCATGATACAATGTAGCCCATCTCCTGCTCCTGATAGCACAACTGCCTTGTGAGATGGCCTGTACCTTCAAAGTATGAGTTAAATAAACCATTCTTTCCTCTCGTTAATTGTACAGGTATTTTATCACAACAAAGACCAAAGTAATGCAGAAGTAAGCTTACATAGACATATGACAAATGATTGCTGAAAACTCCTTGCTTTCCAGGGGTTTCCATAAGTCCGTGAGGCTCTGTAATCAATGAGAACTAAATTCCAAAGCTACAATGCAATTGTTCTATGTGAGAATAGAGAGGGATACTCTGTGCATTTTTCTGGGATGCTTCTGACTCCTACTTGAGGGTTGATTTCATGTTCTGAGGTTGAATCCCTCTATTTTCAGAATTTATACATGGACCTTCAACTAGGGAAGTGCTTGGCCCAGCCATAACATTCTCTCAGTAGCAAAGGTTTTAGCAAATCCTCCCTGTTACTTATACTAAAGTTATAGGTATATTCTAATTAGAATATAGCATTTTTTCTAATTACAAAAAGTAAATGTAGTATTTATACATCTAAATATTAAATATCACTTTCAAGAGTAGAGGACATGATGTTTTGTGGTATAATGTATTTCGTTACACATTGGCATTAATAATCTTGCTTGATTTCTCTCACCAAATGTGAGTTATTGGGCATCCTGTCTGCTACTCTCATTATAATGTGTTCTTCAATGGTAAGCCAAAGACAGATGTCAAGCTTGAAGTAGAGGCTCATTTACCTTCATGTACTTTGCAGGGAAAGCCTCTGATGATTATGTAAGATGCCATCAGAATTAATTATCACATGGATGAATGATTTTTAAAATGAGGTTAAAATTCATTGACCAGAATCTTGTTCACCATTCTTCAATTAGGGTGGGCCTTTTCTATCTTGGATTAACATTCTTCCTTCTCCTTAATTGATCTCTTGTCATCCTTGAACAAAAAGTCATTTGTTAGCACAGGTAGTAGTCAAACTTAAGCCAGGAGTCAACTAATGTTGAAGGACTCTTGCATACAAACACAGTGTATAAGGTGACTGTGATGGAGGGAAATGGAATATATGACACACAAAACACATACATACATTACATCACATTGGGTATTATATTAGTCAGGATTGAAATTCAAAGTATTTAATACATTAAGGGCTTTTACCATCAAATAAATTCACTATTTAGAATAAATATACCTCGCACATGTTGATATACCCATATTCACAAAATATTAGCTGTGAGAAATATTTATAGCTATTTTTTTTTACTAAAACATGATCACAACATTACTAGTAAGTCTTAAAGAGAAATGTCTACATAATTCTGTAATTTTCATTGGTATTTACAATATAAATTCAATACTCCTGAACATAGCAAGAGAGTGCATTCCTTGACCAAAGATACTCAAGTTCAAATGTTAAACAAAACAAACCCCAAGTCAACTAAACAAACAAACAAACAAACAAACCAAAGCTTAGACCAGTGGTAGACATACTGAGAATCTACCTCAGGCTCAAAGGTAGAAGTTTGTGGAAACCCAACAAGCATGTTCAAATTCAGGAATGTTATCCTTTGTTTTCAGCTGTCTCTGAAAGAGGTTGAATTCTTCAGGATCCATAGGCCGTTGTGATAAGGAGTAGAACTCCTTTATCAAAAAAAAAATAAGTGAAAAATAAAACTTTTACTAATATTGGTCTGATAATACAAATGATCACAGACAATATCTCATTTCTTGTATACCTAACAGTTTCCTCATTGTATAAATTATCCACTTTGAAGAGAAAAGATCTTCTTTATTTGTTTAGTCTTTTTTTTTTTTTGGTTTTTTTAAATTAAGATTATTGCGTGTGTTTTTGTGTACCGCAGGAGAGCCTGGTATGCACAAAGGTGAAAAGAGGGTGTCTGATTTTCCAGAAGTGGAGTTACAGGTGGTTGTTGAGTCACTATGTGGGTACAGGTAATTGAAATTGTGTCCTCTGCAAAAGCAACAAATTCTCTTAAGCTCTGAGACAATTCTCTCTTTTTTACTTTTTTAAGTATATTTAAATTAAAACATGACCATATCACTTTCCCCCTTTTCTTTCCTCCATCTAACCCGTCCCATGTTCTCTCCCTCCAGTTCCTCCCACACATCATCCCCCCACCCTCTGTGTGTGTGCATGTGTTGCAAACACATGTGAAGGTGCTGGGAGATGTATATTTATGTCAGTACATCATTCTGATTTCCTTTTTTGTTTTTTTTTATATTATGTTTTCAAGGTTGACCATTTTGCTTTAGATAATGAATTATGGGGCTCATTCCTGCTCTCTCTCTCTCTCTCTCTCTCTCTCTCTCTCTCTCTCTCAGCAGTCATTAGTTGTCTGTCAATATTTGTCTTGGGATTAAAGCCCTCGTGATTTTCCCTTCCACAAAAGAATGTTTATTGATATTATTATCCAATGAATCATTTCTCAGAGAAAAAGTCTCATAGCAGACTTCCTGGTCCTGTGGCTCTGACATCTTTCCACTGCTTCTTCCACCATGTTCCCTGAGTCTTAGGTGCAGGAGTTATGTTATATATGTATTTCTTGGGGATATGCTTCCTGCAGTCTTTTAATCTCTGCAGTTTGTCTGGTTGTAGTTTACTCTAGTAGTCTCCATTTGCAGTAAGAGAAGTTTCATTAATAAAGTTACATATCACCTGTGAGTACAAGGTAAGTTTTAGATTGCAGTAGGGATCATGCTGGTCTATTAAAATTGAGGCAATAAGTTCTCTTCTAAGATGCATGGCCTTACTAGCTTAGGAGAGTTGGATAGGTTTCAGTCCTTAGTGTGGTCTCCCTCCTGTTGGGCAGGCATTAAGTCCCTCTCTCTATGTGATATACATAGGCTAACAATGTTCACCACAAATGCCATAGCCTATTTAATGAAAACTCCAGTATCAGACTTGAGAAACCTTCATTTGAGTTGTTGGTTCATGAGCCTCCCAAACCAATAAAGGTTGTTGATGAGTGTGTGTGTGTGTGTGTGTGTGTGTGCGTGTGTGCATGTGCACACATATATAAATATACTTCTAGATGGAAATATAGGCAATAAGCTATAAGATATAGGTGAAGTAACAAAGGAATTACTGAGTTGAACTTTATTAGTTTCAACAACCTAGAAGTGAGAGCTCATAAAACTAAGAGTATTTTTTATAGTTATAAAACAATCAAGTAAAGAAGAAAACCACAGAATGGGTAAGAATCTTGCCAGGTAAATATCTGAAAGAAGATCAATATCTAGAATATACAAGTAACTCAAAAGTCAAACAGTTAAGGAAGCAAATGCCTCAATATTGAAATGGATTAGGGATCAGAGGAGAGCGCTCTCAAAAGAAGTAATTAAAATGGCTAATGAATACCTCAAAACAGTGTTCAGCATCTTTAGCAATTAAGAAAATCCAATTAAAACAATTTTGAAATTTCACCTTTCCCCAGTTAAAATGGCTGAGATTAACAAAACGAAATAATACAATATACCACCACCACCACAACATCAACATCATCAACAACAAAAACAAAACAAAACAAAAAACTAAAAACAAATGCGAGTGAGTTTGTGGGGCTAGGGAACCCACATTAATTGTTGGAGGGTGTGAAACTGGATCAAGTGCAAAAATCCCCCAAAAGCTTAAAATAACCCATCTGTACCAAAGAGAGTTGCTGAGCCATGATCATTGCCACCATATTCACAATAGGTAGGAAATGGAAACAGCCTAAATGTCTTTCAACAAATTAGTGGATAGTAAAAATATGCTATACGTACACTGTGGGATGCTATTCAGCTGTAAAGAAAATTAAATCTGGGCTAAAGAGACAGACCAATGGTTTTGAGAACTTAATGCTCTTCAGAGGACCCAGGTTTGATTCTCAATGCCCAAATGGTAACTCGCAACTCTCTCTAACTTCAGTTTCGAGGAATTTGATTCCTTTTTCTGACATTTTCAAGCAACAGGCACATAAGTGGTATAACAACATATGGGCAGGCATAACAACTATACACATAAAAGAAGTTTAAAAATGTAAGGTAAATGGATAGGCCTAGAAAAGATTATATTCAGTAATGTGATACAGACACAGAAAGACAAATACCATATGTTCTCTTATCTGTTGTTTCTAACTCCAAATTTCCAAATGGGAGTACATAACATAAAATAACCAAACAGACCAGCAAAGTATAAAGGGATTTAAATAAGAATGTCCCACATAGGATCATATATTTGAAAATTTGGTCCCCAGTTGGTAGAATTGTTTGGGAAGGATTAGGAGGTGTGGCCTTGTGGGAGAAGGTGTGTCACAGTGGGGAGTGGGATTTGAGCATTCCAATACCCACACCATTCAAAATTTTCTTTTTCTCCCTATACCTCTCTCTCTCTTTTTCTGCCTCTCCTTCTCCCTCTCCTTCTCCCTTTCCTCCCCCCTTTCCTTCCTCCACTTCTCTCTCTCTCTTCATCCCCTTCTGCCTCCTACTTGGAGATATGGTCATAAGCTTCTACGTACTGCTCTAGTACCGTATCTGCCTCCATGCTGTCATGTTTCCACCATGATGATCATGGAATCTAACCCTCTGAAATTAATCTCTGTAAACTCCTTTCTTCTATAAGTTTCCTTGGTTATAGTGTCTTATCAGGACAATAGAAAGTTAATTAATGTAGGGGAGGAGACCATAAGATGAAAAATAGCAGGATACGGATCATATGTAGGTGAAATGTTAAAGTTGGGAAGTGACAACTCTAGTTGAATGGAGGTAGAAGATAATAAAGAAAAACAAGGTGTCAGAAGGGGCAAATAATTCCTAAGTTATTTTAAAGGCCTCAAGGAATTGTATTATTTTCTATTTTTTTTTAACATTTTAGCAGATGATTTTCCTTTTCAGAGTGAATCATGATAATATTTTTAAGACCTGATATTTCACAAGTATCATATACATTTTGGAAGGTAATAGAAATGTATACTATTTTTACTAAGCAAGGATTTTAAATAATTTGATACTTATAAAGATCAAGTAGAATATAGTTGTTATAAACATTAGCTGTGACCACAAAATGGCCAGAAAACAGCCAATGCTCTACACAGAAAACCAATTGGTAAGATGTTCAGAATTAATGTACTCTATTGTTCAGAACTGACAAAATTCAGTCCTCTAATGCATTTCCCTATGAACAATAGCAAATTGGTTAGCATAACTATTATTAAGGAACCTCAAGTAAATCATTTCACTTATGAAAGAAGACAAAGAAACTCAGTCCAGGTAAGACTGTCAGAACAGAATTTGGTACCAGTTCTCCTAAGGCTTGAACATTCTTCAATATCTATCACAAAACTCAAGCATCTGAATATTTATTTATCTATTTATTTATTTATTTATTTATTTATTTATTTAATCCCACAATTCTTTTTTGTATATTTCCAAACTCAAATGTATGCTTCAATACTTAAAAATTAATTCACATATTTCAGGAAATTAGAGTAAAATGAGTAAGTAGAAAGAAAAGGGAAATGAAAAAACTCTATACTGACATTCAAGTTTGATCACTTATTCATGCAATGACTAATTAATTCCCAAGGTCATTGGACAAATGACAGAGGTAAATTGCAGACATGGGCAATTTCTCTGAGGCATCGGCAATTAAGGATGCTGACCTCACACAAAGAAAATTCACAAAACAATACATTTGCAAGCCCCGACTATATAGAATTTGAAACCAAACTCAAAACTGCTTATAATCACACTGCAAAATATATTTTGAAATAATACTGGCATACTAACTGATGACAGTTCATTTTGTGCTGCTGTGGCAGCCTGTAGATGTGGTAGGTGATTAAAGACCACTATCTCTCTGGTTTGACATTTGATGAAGTCTGAAAATATTTCTTACAAAGAATATATAATGGAAACATTAATCAGCTTTTCAAATCAGTGAACTTTCAAGATGGCTCTACAGTTTTTCACACGTTCCTTGATTATTCATTTCCTAAGGGGCAGAATGCCATATATAAGGAAAGTTCATGTTTAATTTTCGGTTTTTAAGTAGCTACTAATTTAAAGTGTCTGTATATGAGAAATTTAGTGCATCAATACAATCCGAATCAAAGATAATGCTTTAGTCAGAGATGCTCATGATGATTTGAATAAATATATTTATTCTAAAGCTCAGAAAACAGACCTAAGGTAATATCAGATCTTGAATAAGTATATATGCCTATTTCACAGAAATAATTATCAAATTAATTTTATTTATGCTAATTCTATTTATGAATAAAATACTTATATGTATTCTTAATACTGAAATATGAATATTTTGATTCAGTGTCTGGCATTCAAAATAATTAATAACATGATAATTCTAGAAGATCAATGATTGTTCAGACAACTGAAGTTTAGTACATTGAATTGTTGCATTGATGAAAACAATTATTTCTTCAACCTGGAGAAATGTAGAAATTGCAAGCAATTTTAAAGTACAGGCCACAAACAAGAGAAAATAAAAATGTGCTTTAGTCTCTAGATTTATATTTAACAAACCTTCTTACCAAATTTTCACATGGCAAAAGTAATAGTGAGAAAAACTACATACACTGAAAATGTGTGGAATAAACTGGGAGATGTTTAATGTCCTATTATCACTTTCAGAGCTCAGTCACGACTAATGTGCAAACTCTTTGACATCCAATTCAACTTGGATTCAAGTTGGATTCAGGTTGGATTGTGAAACCTTATATCATAATCATGATCACCAGCACGATCATCACTAATATCATCACCATCATCATCATTATCAAGCTGTAAGAGAAAGTTATATAGCATATCTTTGGAAAAGAGAACTTAGATGGAGAAATGTTGGCTATGTGATAACAGTAAAGCCTCAAAGATATCTCTGAATACTGAAAAGAAGCATGTAATAATCCACAAATCTCTAGCTAAGCAGAAATAAAGCCAATTCTGCCAGGTAATACCACTCAAGGGAAAAGAAAAACAGGTAAGAGGCTCTAAGTTGTAGATATTCTGGAGGCTAGCAGAGATCTCAGAAATCAGCACCCAAATGTAGACAGATCTGGCTCTATCCTGTGGAGGGCACAATGGGAATAAAAATATTAGCACCAAAATGCAGGACATGTGTGTCATGAAAATTACTAAAACATGCAGTTTATTCTTTTCTTCTAAAGTCTTATTCTCAACTTACCTTGACATTTTATTTCCTGTAATTTTTTTCTGATAAAACAAAATTTAAGTTATTCATACTGGTTTTTCTATCCATCTTTATATTGTTCTATGGCCATTTTAAAATGCATTCAGATCATACCAAATTTGTGGTATTCATTTTTGTAGCTTATACACAGAAATGTATCATTTTCTTACAACAATAGGAAAAGCTCACAGAGCTAATACAATTTCATTTTCCTTTTTAATGTGTATACTCTACCAGTATTCTTTGCCATCACCTTGCTGACAAATGTAGAAAGAGTAAGGAGAATGAGTGCATTTTGCAGGCTTTCCCTTTCCCCTGCCACCAGCTTTCAGCAGAAGACACTAATTCACAGACAAGTCCTTCTACCACGTTTGTTTCTTGGTCCCACCTCCAAAGCCAGTTATGGTTTAAATAGCAACTATGGCCTCCCGAGATCATGGCTGCCCCACGTTCCTCATTTGCAGATCAAATACGCTTATTGGCATGCTATGTCTGTTACTAAGCTTCCACATACTATGCATTGTAATGAAAATGCTTGGACGACCTCCAGTTATCTGTCACCTGGTATGCAGACCCTTCAGAGTCTTTCCAGGATACCAGAATGTGGTGAGATAGCACAACCATGACTATTCTGTAGCAAATAGGAAGTGACCTTTCTGGTATATTTAAGTCTTGAACCAGATGACACAACTAAAGCACTAATTACAAAAGGCAGGAACAACATGCATAGGTGTAGTCTTTATAAGGTCAGACACGAGAAAGAAGAACAAAGATGCTCCTTCCCTGTTCTAACTTCCCTACTCCGTTCTTCCTTCCTTTCTTGAAAGATTTGAACAAGCAAGCTGCTGTCATGTCTGTTTAACAAGGAAATGACTTCTGCCAACAACTTTTGGAGACTTAGAAAAATATAAAATCTACTAATAGAAATGGAATCAAGCCAAGTTGAGAAGATATAGCCTATTGAGCCATTAAGTAGAGGATTCAGTTAAGGGAAGCCCAAAACTCTGACCAATACAAATTGCTAGATGATGAGTATGTGCTGCTTGAAACTCTTGTGCTTGAGGTGAATTATGCAGAGTGCACACAATCAATACCTGTGTCTTCTGGAATTCTATGCTCTGGGGCATTACAGGAGCTGCACATGAATAGAGTGGTAGACAGCAAAGAAAACATTTTGTCCCAATGTATGTTGTCCCAATAGAATTTGCTCATGACAAACAAGTTCAAAGATAAAATTAAGAGCTTTAAATCAACATGAGCTCACTTAGCCAAGGATGGAGACTTCTGATCATGAACCTTGGATGAACTATGCATTTATGAAACTGACCCTTTCTTCCAGGACATATTACCTTCTATATTATACAAATATTTTATGATACATATTGCTGTTCTTATTCTCCTATAAATGTCACACTGTTTCACTAAATTGACATGGCACCAAACTGACATTCTGGTATTTGTGTTTATACACATAGACCAGTGTCACTCTTAGACTTAGTCAGGGAAGGTACCCATTACAGTGAACAGTACTGAGTCATGGCTCCTCAAGATGCTAAGAGTAAGAGATATGTGTTGGGGGCCGACAGGCCAACTGCCGGCTACATAGACAGGCCGCCTCTCCCCTCGAGTGAAACTCCTGACCTTCCTGACGGAACATCAAGACCAAGATAAAAATCTGTGACCTTCGCGGGAAAAACCGCAGAATGTCTCAGGCACCTGGCCCAGGACTTGGCCCATAGCTCACTTCTCCCTAGCTCTCCCTCCCAACTTCCTCATTCAGGGCTTGGCCCATAGGTCACTTCCCCATAGTTCCCCTTCCTAACTTCCTCATCCCCACTGCTTAAAACGTGCTGCCTGTGTGACAATAAACGGGGCCTTGACAATGGAATCTTGCTTGGCCTCGTTCTTCTCTCCCCCCCATGACCCTCAGGTAGCACCTCTTCGGGACCCTGAATAACTAGACCTGCTGGACGGGTCAGATATGAGTCCTAAATAGACATTTAAACCACCTTATAAGGTTTAGGGAACATTGTGGAAGAGGGGATAGAAAGTATGTAAGTGACAGAAGATAGGAATAAAGGCTAGAGATGCCTTTTCAAGACATGACACCACCAATGGGATCAAATTCACAGCAGCTATGGCCTGCACATGACTAGGTCTATCAATATCTAAAGATGGATCTGGGAGGAGCTCATGGGGCCCTACCCTTCTCTGCTGGAGAAAGATAGTATTTTCACTTGTCTACCTATTGGTGAGCTCCCCAGGATCCAAAGTATAGTTCCAAACCCTTGGCATGCACAGATGGTTCTGGATAAACACAAGGAGAGCATAAGACAAAAAGATATGTTGGTCAAAGAACAAACTTAATAATAAAACATTGTCTTCTGGAGAATTGGGAGAAATGGAGGCGACAGTCTATTAGGTGATACACAGAGAGCATTTAAGTGGCCACAAGAAATGTGCTCCACCTTAAACTGTATATTACTTTCTCTTCTCAACCCCAAGAGAAAATCTTCTAAAGGAATACCAGATTTGTTCTACATAAAAATGCACTTTCTGTGAAATATAATTCTAGAAAGAACATATTCTGACTGCACTTTGCTCATGTCACAGAATTTAAACTAGTTTTTAAATAAATCCTTTCAAATTATACAACAGTTTAAAGGACAAAGCACCTCCAGCTCACTCTCTGGAGTCACTTTCAATCACGCTAACATGTTTTCATCTCTGCAGACTTCAGGGACAATGCCATGCTAGAAATCCTTGAAGGATATTTGTTTTCCTTCTAGAAGTATTTTGAATCTGAATAATTTTTAGCAACATTAACAATTGTTATGGGCTTCAATAACCACATGCCAACATCAAGCTGCTCTGAGAGTGAACATTTTATAGATTTATTTATTTTTCTAAACTTCTTGGCATTTGGAAAAACCTTAAGTGACAAACTGTTGGTGATGGTCCTAAGGCAGAGACAATGGCTGCAGGAAAAGAATTCTAAAGGAATTCCCCAAATCTCTCCCCATGGGCTGCAAACTTTATACATCAGTTCACCAGTGGACTGAGATGCTCCAAGATCCATTCTTAATTTTTACCAAGAATGTTCCTTTTGAATATTAGATTATACACCTTCAGAATCACCCCCAAAAGAGATCTTAAACTTTCGCCATATCTACGCTTCTGCCTCAAATCTTAAAGTTCAATTTCACTTTCTCTACTTGGAATATTTTTGACTTAACTTCTACTTTGTCAACACATTCCCTTTGCTCTTGCCTTGGCAAACTCCATGCTCTAATAATCTGACAGGAGAATCACTTCAGTACCGGAGTTAGCGCGTTAATGTTTTTCCATCCTTCATCTCGTGTAGTTAACAGAGCACTGTCTAATGAATTTCTCTAAAATGTCATTCTAAATACATCAAAGCTTAATTATTCACCCTGGCATCAAAGTCTCTTCTCAACTTGGCATATACCATTGATTTTATCTCTGGTACTTTATTGTGCTTTGAAAACAAAGAAATATGCTAGAAGATCTTGCATATCTCCTGATGCTAACATTTCTGATAGAGGAATTCAACTCAATTTCATGTTTAAGAATTCAATTCAGTAAACATTATTTTCTGCTGTATGACATGCAACATGCTTAACAAGAGGACTTATCAATAAGACATGTCTGACATTTGAAGAACTCACTAATTTAGGGTAGAGACTTTTTTGGTTATTTTATTTATTTACATTTCAAATATTATCCCCCTTCCTGATTTCTCCTCTGCAACCCTCCATCCCATCCCCCCAACCCCTGCTTCAATGAGGAAGCTCCCCCACCCACTCAATTACCCACCCACTCCTGCCTCACCACTCTCACATTCCCCTACATTGGGGTATCAAGTCTCCACAGGACCAAGGCCCTCCCCTCCCAAATAAGGCAATCCTTTGCTACATAAGCAGCTGGAGCCATGGGTCCCTCTATGTGTACTCTTTGGTTGACGGTTTAGTCCCTGGGAGCTCTAGGGGGTCTGGTTGGTTGATATTGTTGTTCTTCCTATAGGATTGCAAACCCCTTCAGCTCCTTCAGTCCTTCCCTAACTCCTATATTTGGTTCCCCCCTACCCTTCCCCTTCAGTCTGATGGGTCTTTATTTATCAGACTCTGGCAGAGTCTCTCAGGGGACAGCTATACCAGGCTCCTGTCAGCAAGTGCTTCTTGGCATCAGCAATAGTGTCTGGGTTTGTCGTCTGCAGATGGGATGGATCCCTAGATAGGGCAGTCTCTGGATGACCTTTCCTTTAGTCTCTGCTCTACTCCTTGCCTGCATTTTCTTTAGACAGAGGTAATTCTCGCTTAAAATTTTGGAGATGGGTGTGTGGCCCCATCCCTCAACCAGGGGCCATGCCCAACCTCTGGATATGGTTTCTATAGTTTTTCTCTCCCCTTTCCTGGATATTTCAGCTAAATGCTTCCTGTTCTCTCTACCACCTTAACTACCAAAAAAGCATGTGCAAATTGTTGGAATTGTGCATGAAGTGTTATGAAAAAAATAAAGGAACCAAATATCGAGAATTAAAATCAGAGTTAACGGACTTAGGGCTATGTAGTAGATTTGCTCGTTTATTTATTGAAGTAATTAAGCAATTAATGCTGACAGTCAGACATGATATTCAAAACTTGAAGTTATTCTTATGGGATATAGTAGGTCGTGGTTTTAATGAAGAGGTGTTAGAAACTGAAGTAGAAACCGAGGGAGAAAAGGGAAAGTAAATGCACCGATTACAGAAAACTTGTATGGGCTCTGTGGCTAGGAGAGAATGAGAAAAAAGGATTAGCAAGGTTCCAAGCTTTTGCATTTGACCATTTAAGAGAAAATAAAGTATCAGTGACCAAGAAGAACAGCAGAAGGATTGGAAAAAGGGAGGGGTATATAGTGCTGTCTACCTGCTGATGAATGAGGAAATTATCCATGTGGCAGGAACTTAAAATCAAGAACTAGAATGTAGATTGGAGCATGATAATAAAATCAAGGAAGATTTGCAGAAAGAGCAGCCAATAGAAAACAAAACACTAGGGTTTACCCATATTAAAGGTCAGCAAGCAAAGTATGATGAAACCAAGCTGCAGCAGTTACAAAGCTCAGAGTAACACCACTGTCTAGAGCTAATCACTCTGCTTACAAGTGTCTATAAAGGAAAGATGATCTTTTTTTTTACCTCTGTTCTAGCAGATTCCTCCTAAGAATATTTTGGTAACTGATCTCTTAGCAGCCATGGAAATGGGGTCTAGCTTTGGAATATTATTTAAAAACGTGAATCAGGGAATCCTTATATTACATATAGGATGATGCTAATTTTTGATTTTTTTAATTAATCATTTCATTCATTTACATTTAAAATGATATCTCCCTTCCCTCCACAACCCCTCCATGCCATCCTCCCCCTAAACCCCTCATCTTCGCCTCTATGAGGGTGTTCCTCCACCCACTCCTGCCTTACCCCTCTAGCATCTTCCAACACTGGGGTATCAAACCTCCATTTGTTGATGGTTTAGTCTCTGGGAGCTCTAGGTGGTCCACTTAGTTGATATTGGTCTTCCTAAGGGGTTGCCATCCCTTTCAACTCCTTCAATCCTTCCCCTAGCTCTTCCATTGGGGTCCCTAGGATCAGTCCAATGGTTGACTATGAATATCTGCATCTGTATTCGTTAGGTGCTGGCAGAACCTCTCAGGGAAAAGCCATCCTAGGCTCCTATAGGACAATGCCTTTAATTATGAAATGAAAATATTACAACATGAAAGGAAATCTAATGAGATATACTGTATCACTTAAACCATAGTAAGAAAAATGTCAACTCATGGCTTCTGTCCAGCTGACTTGACTACTCCTGACAGTCACAGTGTAGTAAACAGCCTGGTGAAAGCCTTAAATTGCAAGCATTCAAAATAAAAGAACATATGAAGCCCTACATATTAAATACAAATGACATTTACAGCTAATGTGTTTTACAGTTTCAGGCCTGTGTTTAAGTTTCTTCTTCATATTGAGAGGAACAGCCAACACTTTATAAATTCAGACCTATAAAACTGCTTATTTCCCACTGATCTCCTATTGCAGTTTTCAAGGAGTGTTCTCTGAGGTAGCACCCTCAACTCCAGAGGCCAAAGAAGGACGATGAGCAGGATTCATTGTACCTGAGGGACAAACAATTCAAACAAATCAAGACAAGTCTTAGCACCAAACAATGAGAATATAATTCAATCTTCTACAAATCAGAATTTTATGGTGATGTTTTTGTCTTTACTGGTAAGCAATAGGATTTGTTGTCAGAGACTCAGTCTACTGTTCAGATTCTAGTTGTCTTTTAATAGCTTTATGACCTTGAAATGTTAGAAAATCTTATTACTACTGAGGAATGAATGGTTCTAGATAACTTGCAGGATCATTATGAATATATAATATATATATGTATATATATAATGATTGCATGTATAATCTTAATATATTTACATTAGATAAAGGCCTGCTATATACACCAATTGACTAAGACTCTTTTTAAAGAATAACGATAATTTTGTTTGATCACCTTTCTCTATCATGATTTTATTGACTAGTATTAGCAAGGAAGGAGCATTTTGTAATTTGACATTTTCAAGATTCTACATGATTAACACAATTTCCAGCAAACTGTATTGTTAATTTCCTTAGCCTTTATGATTATCAATGATTAATGCTCTCTTAGCTAGTAATAAATGTGCTAACGTTCTGAGTTCTGCAACTTGAAGCATTATAAGTAGGACACAATGAGATGATTTATGCAATCAAAGATAGGTTGGACAGCACAACTTGACCTTATTTCAAGAAATATAAAATAATTTATGATAGTAGCAAAGGTCTATTTAGGAGAGAAAATGCATGCTGCAAAGGAAAAGAAGCTGTATACATAAAAGGTTGTCTAAAACTTGTGTTGATTATGCAATACTAAATGCCTGTTAAGAATCTGGCTTTTTATGTTAGATGTGATTTACCTGAGTCATTAAAGTTTTGGTCTCAGTTTCCTTGTATGTGAAATATTAATTGTAATATATATTTTTATTTAGGGTTCTAAAACTTAAATATGTATGCTAAGTAACTATGAATAATAGAGTCTTTGTAATAATTTGGTTATTAGCATAGTTTTTTTTCTTCTTGAATTTACTGGCAACCTGGGAATAAACAGAACATAGAGCTGCGGTTATGATGAACATTTAATATCGGTATAATTTTCAGAGATATAGGCACTTTGGACTATTTCAGGGGTTTAAGGACAAGTAAAAGATGTTGAAGGACAGAAGGTCTGTTAACAGTCTACAACCATTGTTACAAGTATGAATTACTTATCTCATTACATTGACACTACACTTGAAAAATATCAACTTAAAAGCAGTTTATTTTGGTCAACCATTCCAGTGAATAGCCTGCCATGGTAGAGAAGTTGCTGTGCCTGGGGGCTTGAGACGAGTTACATCTTATCTGTCTCCAGGAAGCAGAGAGTAATATTCGCTGTGGCTCACCTCACTGTCTCTTTTATATTTAGTTCTTGATTCAGCCTATGCTTTGTTGCCACTCACACTGAAGGAATCTGTCATTCTTATCCCAATTAACCCAATCCGGGAATTTTCTCATAGATCTTCCAAGAAGTTGGTTTCTGTAGTGATTCTAAATCCCACTAATTGACAATTAAGATTAATCATTAAAATTCCAACCCTTGTTTCGGTGACATCCAAAAGCATCACTTTAAGCTAGTGCCTTCTGCTTCTTGCTGTCAGAGGCTTCCGGCCTTCTAAGATGCAAAACAAAAATCTCCCTCAAAAATCTCCATAATCTTTAAAAGTTCCAACATTTTGAAAGTTTAAGTGGATAGTCTCTTTTGTGACTAGGACAATCACTTAACAGTAAGCCTCTACTTTATATATATATAAAATATATATATAATATATATATTTTACATATATATACATTACATACATATATAAAAAATGTGTATATATATCTATATATAAATATGTATATATGTATGTATATATGTATATCCCAACCAAAACAAACAAACAAACAAACAAAATACCACTTACATACTTCAGCCCATAATAGCACATTTCAAATGGGAGAAATTGGTATAGCAACAAGGAAGGATGAGACTTTACCAGAACTGAAACTCAGTAGAGGAGACACCAAATCCTGTAATTCCACATATGGTGTCCCAGCTTGTCTCAGTCCTGGCTTCTATCACTGTGACAAAACATGATGAATGTAGTATTTTTAATGAATTGCCTCCCAAAAGGCCCATAGGGAGTGGTACTATTAAGAGAAGTGGCTTTGTTGGAATAGGTGTGGCCTTGTCAGAGGTAGTGTATTGTTGGAGGCAGGCTTTGAGGTTTCAGATGCTTAAGCTATGTGCATTGTCACTCTTTCTTCCTGCTGCCTGTCCATGTAGATATAGAACTATGAGCTACCTCTCCAGCACCAAATCTGCCTACATGCCACCATGCTTTCCACCATGTCAATAATGGACTAATTCTCCAAACTATAAGCCAGACCCAATTAGATGATCTGCTTAATGAGAGTTGTTATGCTCATGGTATATTTTCACAGCAATAGAAACCCAAAGACAAGGACAAAAATCAGTATGAAAAGAAAAAAAAATAATCATTTCATCTTACAGCTTTTACTCTATCATCTAGGGAAGTCAGAGTAGAAACTCAAAAAGCAGGAATTTTGAGGTAGACAATGATACAGAGGCCATAGAAGAATGCTCTTCCTCTTTTGCTCTTCGTGCCTTGTTCAGTCTTTCATATACACATCAGGACCTCCTACCCAGAGGCAGCAGTACCTACAATGGACCATGTATTCTCATATCAATTATTAATCAAAAATATTCCAATGATTTGCCTATTGGTCAATCTTATAGAAGCCTGTTCTCAATTGAACATTCCTCTTTCCAGAAGACATTAATTTGTATCAAGTTGACAACTAGATAACACGGAGCTCATGGTGGAATTTGCTGGACTTCAAAAGGCTTGAGCAACCCTATCTCTTCATCTTTGCTCCCTGTACCACAAACAGCGTGTCTTGTGGACCAGTTCCATTTTCCAGCCTACAATTTTCCTCAGTGGGTACCATGACGTATTTGCAATGGGAACAGGTTCCTATAGCAACCAGGTTTCAGATTTTGCCGTCTCAGCGCCATCTTACTGCCTGTTTCCAGGTTCTCTATTCCTGCCACATATTGTTTGACTCCTGAAGTTTTCTAGAACTACAGGACTCCTCAACTTTACATCTTTTGTGCTTGTAAAACCAGCACCATATAGCCTCCAGATAGGGAAGGAGCCAGTTCTCATCGGATCAAAGTTGCATTGGCCTTTGTGCATTGACCCTAGAGACATAATTTCCTAGGCCATTGATTTTGAGAAGGGAACCTCTTCAGAGGCATTCCAAGCATAGGATATCTCCTTTCAAATAAATTTTCATTTCACAAAATGGAGCCATTACTGAATATAGTCTTGCACTCCATTAGGCTTGGGGCAAAGAGCCAAGGAGCTTCTCTTTAATAGTAAGACTGCTTCACATTTATAGCTGCTTCCAAACTTGACTTGTCTGTAACATCCAACTCATATCCTTTCCTTTGCCTAACTATACTTTTTGCATATCTCTCTGTTCTTGTTACTCTCTACCACATTTAACTTGGGTGAGATCTAGAAGCAGTAGACACGAAAGGGCCTGAATAGTAATCCTTCTTTGAGATTTCATCTACCAAACAAATTAGCCCTTTAAGTTTAACCTCACTTGCGTCTGATAACATAGGTGTAATGCAGCTACATTCTTTAATAGTATAACTCAAATGACCCGAAATACAGTTCACAGTAGTTACTAGTCTCTGGTAACTCATGCTGTACCTACTTTTCTCTGGTACCTCATGCTGTACCTACCATGTCTGCATTCTCTGTGCATTCTATTGCAATAGTCACCCACTGGAATGACCCATTAAAATCGACCTATAGAATTCTAGGCCTTTTCAATCCCCAATTCAAGCTCTACCACATTCTTCCTGAAAGCCAGTTCCTAAGGTCTAAGAACCATGTGGTCAGGTTTACCATAGCAACAGCCTACTTCTCAGTTCTATATTCTATATTAGTCACTTCTTTCATTGCTGCAACAACATACCTACTTAAGGAGGAAGGGTTTATTTTTACTCATGGTTCCAGGGTACAATTCTGTCATGGTGTAGAAGTCATAATGGTAGGTGTTTGAGATAACTCGTCACCTTGTGTTCATAGTCACGAAGCAGGCAGTAATTAGTATTCCTGCCCTATTTTTATACAGTGTAGTACCTCAGCCTATGGGATGGTCCTACCCATATTGTAGGTGAGCCTTTTCATCTCAGTTAATGAGGTCTAGAAATTCCTAACAGACTGGTTGAGAATTCTGTTTCTATGGTGATTCTAATTCCCATCAAGATGACAATCAAGTTTAACTACTAGAGAGGGGGTTGAATGGGGAAAAGAGGGAGGGAAGGGGGCTTATGGGACTTTTGGGGAGGGAGGAAATGGGAAAGGGGAAATGATTTGGAATGTAAATAAAAAAAAACTTAGAAAATAAAATTAAAAAAAAAAGAAAGGGGATCTATAGCACTAATAAAGTAAAGCAGCATAAACATGTCTGGTACTCCTGGGAAAAACAGATCTTAGCATAGGAAAGGCAAGAAAAGTTGTGTTAATTTCCAAGTGACCAGACCCAACAGAAAGTACAGATGTCTAGAAAGTGAGCAGCTATCAATGCATCAGAGTACATGTGAACTAGACACCAAATAACTACTCCAGGCTCCAGCTCACACAAAGGTCAAACAATGGCTGTACAGGGACAGAGATTGAAACATAGAATATCCAGTCCTAATTATAATTGAATAAATGAATCAAATCTCTTCTTTCTCATAGTCCAGGCTCCCTAGCCTGAAGCCTTTCTTTTGCTCACTGCATTTCTCCTAAGTTCCTCATTCTTGTCAAGTCTGTTTTGCTTTTAGGAGACAGACCTTGGGTGACAGCTCTGCTATAGCTGAGATCTTTTGAGGTGCTGATCAGTGAAGTGTAACTCTTTATTTAGACACATTTCTACTTCTCTGTTATTAATTCAATTCATAGTCAAAGGTAAGAAAGTTCTTAGTGGGGTTGGCATAATAGCAGGAAAATGCACTTACCACAAATCCTGACAACCTGAGTATGATCCAGGAAACCCACGTGGTGTTAGACAAGAGGACCAATTCCTCATGGTCTAGCCTCTAACCTACATTATGGTGCCTCATCTCCACATATACAAAGTAAATAATTTCTTAAAATAGAAAGCTCCTGATTACAAATTGCTGTAAGTCTGATAAATTCAAGTTTTATCTTTTTTATTAGATATTTGCTTTATTTACATTTCAAATAGTATCCCCTTTCCTCTTTACCCCTCCAAAACCCCCTATCTCATCCCCCCTCCCCCTGCTTACCAACCCCTCCCCACTCTTTCCTGACCTGGAATTCCCCTACACTGGGGCATCCAACCTTCGCAGGACCAATGGCCTCTCCTCTCATTGATGTCTGAAAAGGCCATCCTCTGCTACATATGTAGCTGGAGCCATGAGTCCCTCCATTTGTACTCTTTGGTTGGTGGTTTAGTCCCTGGGCGCTCTGGGGGTACTGGTTGGTACATATTATTGTTCCTTCTATGGGGTTGCAAACCTCTTCAGCTGAATACAGTGACAGTATACTGAGTTTTGTCTTTATTCATTCAAAGGGCAGTGTCAGCAGTTTGTGACTAGCAAGCAACAGTGGCTCCATATCTTTGATCCCATGCTAATGTCTAATTAGCATGAGTCATGATGCTAAGGCTGCTTTTAACCAGAGCTTTTACATCCATTCAGTAAACAGATTGAATCTTCATATGGCTGATCCTACTGAACTGATATAAATTCATGTCTCATGTGTTAATAGTTATGATAATTACACAAGGAGACACTTTCAAAGATTTTACGTATATGCGTCTGATTTATTTACATATTCATAAAAGGAAAATGAGAAGTAATATGCAAATTTGCTATAAGTTTTACAATTATCTGCCAAAATAAATGTTTAGGAAAAAAACTGTGTAAGATTTTGCAATAGTAAAAAATTTCAGTAACTTTTTTTTACTCTATGACTTTTCTAGTTATCTAATTCTATCAGATTTATATCTTACATTAGTTTTGAACTCTTTATTTCTTTGTAAATTGGATAAATGGAAATGATGCTTGATTAAACAGGGACATTGGGTTACTACAGTATGATAATTGCTCCACCCATTTAACTGTAAAATTTTTCTACATTTCCTATTGTCTATAGCAACATTATATTTTGAATTCTCCTTTGAATTTATTATAACATCTTTAAAGTTTCCTCCATAATGATTAAGTAAAACTTGGACATCCATTTCCTTTGTATTTTTAAAAGACTAACAATTTTATCTTTTTAAAAACTGTTCCTTTAGAACTATGAAAATTATTCCCTAATATTATAGATAGAAAAATGGGCTTAGAAAAATTTAATAACCTATCCATTATGACACTACTAAAAGTCTAAACATATAATTATTGAAACAAATGTGTATTCATTTCCAGTGAATTACAATGTTGTTCATGTAAACAAACTACATGGAATTTATATGCTAGAACACTCAGAAGAACATTGGCTCACATATGCATGAAAACTCAATGAACTAATAATTACTACTGATTATGTAATTAGAGACTAGAATTGCTAATTACATTTCAACATAGATCCCTTATAGTAATTACACAAAAATAATGCCCTAGTGAAGCATAAACAAAGCAACACTATTCTAACCCAGCCATCAATGGATCAGTGATTTATTTCAATTAGAATTTTAAAAAGTTTCTAAGGTACTTTTCTTTTAGATTCTGTTTAATCAGATTAACACAGACTACTAGAATTTTGATATTTTCATACTGGAAAAGAATAAAAGGAGAACAAGAAAGTGAGCAGCCTTCAAATGAGACAAACTCAAGAGGCAGATGTATAGACCCAGGAATTCTTTTGTAGATTGTGAATCTGCTTAAGCCAGATCTTTAAAGTCAAGCTCTTCTTGCATGATGTAGGGATATGCCACCTATCAATAAGCTACGATGAGATGAGGGCAAGTCTGTTTGTCATCTGGAGCAATGGGCTTGCAGTGAAGTCAAGACCCCTTTGGTCAGCCTACTTTAGCTCCTGATGAGTCAGTAATCCCCATGACACAAAGAAGCAGGATATAGCAGAGATTTAGGATACACATAGGGACCAAATAACAAACCCAACTAACTATGTTTTCAAGTCTGTAGGAGATGAGTTATCAATGATACATTTAGACAACTTTAAGACTGGCATTATCAATGTAATGAAAAATGTACTTGTCCTGAAATAATGTAAGATTGACAAATGCCATGTGTTTCTGAAGTTCCAATCTCCATCAAACAGCATCCATGAGACAGATGCATGATGATTACCATGTGACATCTTGAAGGGACATCTTTTTTTTTTGTTATGGCTATCTTTCCACACAGTTGAAGTGACAAGCTAATAAATATATAGTCTTAAAGCTACTCAAGATGATACAACATCATGGATTATCCCCAGTCAGCTCCAATATTTGAGGGTATGGGAAGGTTAAATTTTTGTTCTTTGTTTTTTAAAGCAGATTCCAACTTATTTCATACAAGATAACAGCAACACATTAAGAAGATATTATTTTTATTTACTTAACTTCTTGTATTTCCACAAATGTTATCTCTGACTTCTTCCATTTCTTCTATACTTTTCACTTCTTTGAATTAAACCTCATATTAGCAAATATAATTACTCAGTACTGTCTGCAATAAGACAAATAAAAGTATTATATATTAACTGTAAATTATAAATACAGAATATTAAGAAAAACCATGTTTTTGAATGTTCAATTCATAAATTATTAGAAACTGCTATAAGCTTCATCCAAACACAAGGACAAGATATTTCCTAAAACATACCCAAAGAAAAGCTTGGAGAAAAAAACCATTCCCTATATTTCTGGCAATTAAAAATAGGCTCAAAATGCCTCCTACACACAGAGATGTGAAACACGTGGCAATTTATTTTGAACACATATTTCCTACAATTTGACTGAGTTTTAACACAAGTCTATGAGAGAGGTAGCCTCTATGTTTGAGCAGACACAAGACTTGCATCAGTACTCTTACACATCTTCATTCCTATGGAGACTGAAGATCGGTCATATGGTTTTCACAAAGTTAGGGATCAGTCAGCATATCACTAGTCACATGTTCTCCATCACTAAACACAACAAAAAGCTCATGAAAAGACTCACCTTGATGGCAGTTCTACAGATGATGGTTACCTGAGTCACTGAGCTCATCTCAGACTGTCAGAGCTACATCTAGGGAGAGTGAAGATGGCAGTCAGCACTTGCCTTCCTAGTAATTGAGACTGGAATTTATTAAGATAATCTTTGTTTCCAAACTTTGGGAAAAAAGATATATGTAAACCATGCTTTTATTCATGATAAAAGGTGTGTCAATAGATAATCAAATGATACTTCTTTCATCACATTGGGACCCTTTGTTTTAACTTGAATTGCACTAAGACTTTCTTAAAATTTCAAGTAATTCTGTTGTTTTGTGGTATCCATACCATCAGTGCTTTTAAAAAATATAAGTTTTTCAAAATAATGTACAGTGACAGCACCTGAATACTTGTCAACTATGAACCAATAAAGAAGTAAATAAGTCAATGGAAAAAAAATTCAATGGATGAAACATATTTGTCCACCTAAGTACTGTTATTAGTGGCTGATTAACAGGTAAATAAATAGTTAAGAAGCATATTTCCAATTGCAAATATTCTCCATGAAGGAAAGAAAACACTTTAATATCAATGTGAAAATATGTAATCAAAAACTGTCATGGTTCAGGTAAATTGTGAGGCTTGAGCGAAAACTCACAGCTCTGTTAGAATGAAAACTGCTTAACAGCACATCCACAGCAATTATGGTGTAAAGGTGTCTCGAACAAGCTCACTGTTCCCACACCACAGCACTTGTTTTAACATATGTTTCCCACTTGAATCTCTACCTCATGATCTGCTCTGATTTTCAGTGTCCCAGAACTGTAAAATATGTTGTCACTTCCCGAGTTTACACATCTGTCAACTTAGGGTAGTACCTGTAGCTTATGAGCATATAAGAGAAAACCTCCACAACTAACTCCTATAAAATAATCATATAATCATAGCACTGCTATGTAACTCTTCAACTGCCATAACGCTTGTTACTTTAAACGGATATTTTGAATTGGATACATAAATACATTTTTAAATAAAATAATTGTGTACACTTTACGTGTACATGTAGAAAGAGGGAAAATATAAAGCACAAAAGACTGGAGGTGTGAAGCTTTTGCTGGCTTTCTCCAGTAGTCCCACAGATTTGTACTGCCCCTTTTTAGATTTCTTTCTCACCTGAGACAGGTTGAACAGACCCAGTACTCTCTCATTAGGCAGAGGGACTAATTACATTTGAGCAACATAAGGTAGAAATGCAAATAGTCTTATTAACAGTAATTTTATGTTAATTCTTTGATGCTCCTTGATTCCTTTCCTTTCTAATAACATCACCTGTTAGGGACAAGTCATTCACCTGCTTGAGCTAGAGTCATCAAGTCTCCTCGCACAACTGTTTGCTTCTGGGTGATGAGCCAACAGCTAAGCAGATGTGTGGCAAAAAAGGCAGCCTGGCTGTTCTGTTCTCCATGGCTACTCTGAGGAACACAACTCCAGTTTTTGGGTTATATATAACTGAACTGAAACAACCACTGTGTAGAAAATGTTGCTTCCACTACAGCCATTATAGATCATCTATATTTGCCCTGGAAGCTACCTCTCCGAATGAAGCTATCTTGAAATCTGCTCACTCTCACTCTCTCGCTATTCTCACTTAGGTCATAGGGAAAACACTTTTTCAAATGTCTCGCTGCAAAGCTTGCAATTTGTATAAGACCATTGCAGGTCTTCAGACCACTAAGAATGATCTGAAGACCTGCAATGGTAGAGGAGGAAGCTGTGCTGTGATTGGCACAGATTACAATACTGAAGATGATTGGCATAACCATATCATCCCTTTCCTCACTGCATGACCAGTCTGTTTGGCCTACAGATTGTGTCTTCCAGAAGATACATCCTGCTCCCTCAGGTTGCAACATGAGGCCCAATGAATGGTTCTTACAGAATGGTCTTTTCTTTCTTGTCTGTTACTATTATTAAGCCTAGAGTCCTGTACATTGATTACAAAATGAGGAGATGGTGGTAAGAAGTAGTATTTGCAGAAGCAATAGTAGCAATTGCAAGGACAATGTAGCTGAAAAGGTTTGGAGAGTGACTTTGACGTTCTAGATTTGTTTCTTTTAAGACAAATAGTCTCCTCTAGAAGAGTGTTGGTCCCTGGTGCTGGAAGTGTTCCAGTGAGTGCCCAAGACCAAAGAGACAAGGCTTTCAATACTCAATGCCTGGAAGATGTAACAAGCCATGGGTCCTAACATAAAAATTTAAGAGCCAAAAACATTGACCTTTATGTATTTCTACCAGTTGTAGCTAGTGCTTTGAGTTAGTCACTATGCAAGGACGTTGACAGTCAACACCCAGAACATTCATCATGTGATCTAAGAACCTAGAGATATATGTCACAGGTCTTTATAACTTGAAGCCATAGGCTTATAGATCTCAGGACCCAGAATTATAGCCCCTGTGTTTGTTGGTTCAGACACAAGGCCCTTGACTGGGACTGACAACACTAAAATTACTCTTTAACTTTCATTAATTTCCATTCTGATAGAGCAAAATAATGCCAAGTAGGTAAATGGTTATTTAACCTCTGAGGGTTCACCCTGTGAGGTTAGAGAAGAATAAGGATGTATGCTATGTGGTTTAAGAAATAACCTCTCCCCATGTCCACCACAACAGCATATTATCTTGTCCTACTTTCGTGGCAGCAATGTTAGGAAGCAAGATTCCCATAGCAATTACATGACTTGCCACTAATGGGTACTGTACCAGCTCTGGTTCAGGTTTTACTCTTCAACGTGGAACCATTTAACTGGACATAGTGATCTGTTCCTATAAGCTCAGTATTCTTGAGGCTGAGCTTGGAGGATGACCAAAAGTTGGAGGATAGCATGGGCTAACAGTGTGGCTCACAACCATCTGTAATAGGATCCAACGCCCTCTTCTGGTATGTCTGAAGAGATCAACAGTATACTCAAAATATTAAATAAATAAATAAATAAATAAATAAATAAATAAATAAATCTTTAAAAAAAACCCAGTGAGTTCTACCTCAGTCTTCAGTTCACAATATGCCTTTTCTTAAAAACAAAACTGACAAAAATAAATAAATAAATAAATCAGATTGGCACTAATATGAAATGCTATACTATGCCACATTAAGAAAAAAAAAAGTCTACATAGAACCAAAGTATTTCATCCAAAGTATGAAGTAAATATGCTACAGATTTTAGCTTCTAAGTCTAGACACTGGCTGGAAACAAATATTGGAAACAAGGGTGGAGAAAATTAAAACTAAGATCCAGTATCTCTGTAAGGAGATGAAGCTATTACTTCGCACTACTATAGCAAACTCATCAAGATGCAACCAACATACAGGGCTTTTGTAGCGTCATTGCTTTTTAATCTCTGCTACATAGAAGACATATTAAGTAGCTGTTTTCACAGAGGTGTCCTCTAACATAAAATGGAAAAAGTAAGCCATTCCAATATAGCAGCCCAGACTTCCTGAAGTGACTTTAGTGGGAACTAAAAGGCAAAGCCGGAGAATGCAACAGACCATCAAGATACCCGACACCAAAAACTACAACCACACAGAAAGAAGCGTTACTGAGTGCTACTCCATAGCCTTGAGGATCAGCTTTCACAATGTGGTTATGTTTTTTGAGGTAAACTCTAGGGCAGAGAAAGGTGTCAATATTGTGGCCATAGAAGGCAACTGTCTTTTAAGGAAGGTTGGCATTAGAGAAAATAAGAGAAGAGATGGAGGTCTCTGAAGTGACCTAGAACACTACAGGCTGTAACAATTGTCACCCCTGCCTAGTGGAGAGACCAAACAACTGTGCTTGTCATTGACTGGAAAAGGATGTGTGTTTCAAATCCACTTTGTATTACTCCAAAATAGCGTCATGCATAGAAAAAATTTATACCTAATGAAAATGTAAGAAAAAAAAATCTCTTACTTCTCCAAGGCAACTATTATGATTTTGGCACTTGTATTCTCTATTTCCATGCATCTTCTCTGCAGTTGACATATTATCCTTTGTGAAATATTATACTATGCTTGTTAGTTATAATAAATGTTTTCCAGCTGACTGTACTTTAATAATGTCTAGATTACTCACCACAATTTGTTTTCTTTTTGATCATCTAAAATGAAATATATTCTACCAAGTAGAATAGAGTGATGAAATAAATTAGGAATCCTTACTTGGCCCAAACTACAAGGCTGCTGAAGAGAAGTGGAGAGGAGATTCTGTACCCAGCTGTAAGAAATATGAAGTCCTACCCAATCCTTGTAACATGGTGGTCAGGTGTGGTGGTGACAACACCTAGAAATTAATCATTCAACAAATTCTCAAGGAACTCCCATTCTTCATTCTGTTTTTTGGTATTTTGAATTTTTTATTTTCAAATAACAAAAAAGAAAACTCATGAGAACGATTTTTCTAATTGTCTTACTCCTCTATGCAATATCCTACAGTTTGTGAAGATATAGTTCAAACTTTACATTTCTATAAATTCTCTGGTTCATTTGTTACTACAAAGACTGATTCCCCATTTATGCACCATGGAGCTTTTAATGAAATTCTGTTTAAATACTTTCACAATTACACTTTTATAAATCCTTTTAATGTAGAAATAATACCCTTTTCCTTAGACACTAACAAATGAATGTACAGTAGAGTAAAAGCTTCACAAGTATTTTTCAAAAGTCTGTATTGCATAAATTTAAAGGAAACTAATTTTCAAAACCAGAAGCAAATGATTCTGCACAATTTCTATTAATAGAAATAAGTATATATGAACTATAGTATTTGTTTTTTCTTCCTTTTTTCCGTTCTTCCTTCTCGCCTTTTAACCCTCCCTAAATATGTCTTTGTCTGTATCTCTGTCTGTGTGTGTGTCTCTGTCTCTGTCTGTGCCTGTGTCTGTGTCTGTGTCGGTGTCTGTGTCTGTGCCTGTGCCTGTGCCTGTGTCTGTGTCTGTGTCTGTGCCTGTGCCTGTGCCTGTGCCTGTGCCTGTGCCTGTGCCTGTGTCTGTGTCTGTGTCTGTGTCTGTGTCTGTGTCTGTGCCTGTGCTTATACATATGCATAGGTACAACATGTATTATTTATTGAAACAAAGTCTCTATATATAGCTTAGGCTGGCTCTGGACTTCTGAACATCTGGGGTTACAGGTCTGCACCATATTTCTGGGTATAAATTTGTCTGTAAAACATGCACATGGATGTACTCTGTAAAATATATACATGTATGTGCTTTTGCAGAATCCTTAGCTAGTGTTTAAAATGTCATTGTTTTCATTTCACTTAGTGTGTAAGCACTACCTCATTTTGTATGACTTGGTCCTGGGAACCTGACTGAAATGACCTGGGAATGAACAAAGGGCAGACATTGAAGAAACAACAATATACATACATTAAACCTGGGGTCCTGTGGACTGTACTTGTTCTGATGGAGGGCACCTACTATACTACCAGGAGACTCAGAGCATTTATGTACATCATGAGGAGGAGAGCTTATACAATATGTGTGGGAGGCCTCTCTCTCTAGGGAGCAAACTCATGTTGTAAACTCCAGAGGACAAAACTATAGTCCATAGTTTTTATACACTAGTTTTGGCCAAAGGTCAACTGTTCAACACTTTTACTTGGACCAGCAGCAGACTTTGCTGAACCTCTGAGCCTCACCAGAGGAAGACATTATTATGTCCATGGGTCTGATGCACTTGGATCCTTGATGTACACATACTCATTCATAATACACGTTCATTCAGAACTTCATTTTCTCCTTTCACATTTACTAAGGGCTTCCTTGGCTCCCCACATTCTATCTTGCTCTTTAGATGCAGGGTCTCTAATTGTTTGGGAGCTCAGTATATAGACTAGCTGTCCAGTGAGTTTTAGGGATCCACTGACTCTGCCTCCTCAGATCTGGAATTATAAGAATATACCAATTATGCAGTTTTCTCATGTAGGTTCTATGTATCAAACTCGCATCCTCAAAAATGTGTCACAGAATTTTGAAGACTGAGTTATCTCCCCAGAGCCTATTTCTTGAAATATAAAAATCATAATGATGATGATGATGATGATGATGATGATAATTGTGTTTCCAGAGAAGTGACTAACAATTTTGTGAAGCTATAGATGACTTGGCATTGGGATGGTTAAAACCATAGAAGAACATATGATAGCAGTTACAGAATGGGTTATTCTGCAACTCCCCTGGAAGATTAAGATTAAGAAGATTGATGTTTAAACCAAGAGTGCCAAAAAATAAGCTTACTTCCATCTGAGTTAGAATTTCTATTGCTGGGATGAAATATCATAAGCATAAAGTAAATTAGGAAGGAAAGTTTATTTGGCTTACACTTCCAGATCATAGTCCATCATTAAAAGAATCCAGGGCAGGAACTCAAACAATGGCTTTGCTCTGCCTGGTTTCTTACAGAACCCAGAACCGCCAACCCAGGGATAAGCCACAATGGGCTGGGCCCTTCTCCATCAAGTACATTAAGAAAATGTCCTACAGCCAGAGCATATGGAGGGATTTTTCAGTTGAGGTTCCTTCTGCTCAGATTACTCTAGCTTGTGTTAAGTTAGCATAAACTACCTAGAACACATTTCTTCAAATATCAAACATCCCCATCAATAAATTCTATTTCTATGTTCACCAAAGAGCTCAAAAAGTTTGTATTTCATTGATTACACAGAATTTCCCCCACGCATAAGAATTACAGATGACTTGAAAGCCAGTTGAAAATTATTTTAATTTTTTGAGAAGGAATAACTTGCTCTAAGACAATATTTCCTTTATCTTTTCTGACTTTATTTTACATTTTCCTACTTATTTTAAATTTCTTGTAACAAAGACAAACAGTTTATATAGACTGCTATATAATACAAATCCATGTTTTAGAAATAACATTAAAATCCTGGGAAATTAAAATGAAAAACATACTCAATATGTTTCACATACTGTACAAGAATAAATTTCTTCACAGACATCAATTCAATTTAAATTTCACCAAATAAATTCAATTTTACCTTTACTTCATATCGATCCTGATTGAAGGTAGTTCAGCTTCTTCATTGGGAATGTAGTTATCTCTCAGCAATCAGCACTCAGAGAGCCAGGGAAGCAATTGAATCAGAGCAACTATTTGTAAATGGCAAAATAAATTGATAATCTTAGACTTAGAAATACCACTTTAACACAAAGAAAGTAAAGCCCTATTTTTTCCTTCTAATGACAGTGTTTTATCTTTAGCCAGACAATATGAGGCTGATCGTGTTATTATGGCAAAGCTATTCAAAGGCTTGGAAAATGTCTGTTGGAAATGCCCTTTCATTGGCTCTGATACAACATAAATACTTCTGAATAGCCTAGTATAAACACAATTCTTTTAGGATATTCGCTATCCTTAGGTAGCTTTCTTAGGAGGAATTATGCAGACTCCTAGCCTCGCCACACTAATATTTTTCAGTACTCATGAAGGCACAGCTTTCTTAAGAAGGACTGAGTGCCCTGGAGCAAACACTGAATTTAGGAGGTATTCGGAAGGGCTATAGGAAAGTAGTGTGTTGATTTCAGATCAGAGAGTCCTAAACAGTCATCCTTGCTTGGTAAAGCACAGGAGGTTAGAGAACTAGGCGACAATTTAAACAGCTAGAAATGTCAGCTAACAAACAGCCTACTGCCTGTTTTGATATAGCTATAGCCATTTTTATTTGGTGTAAGCCAAAGCTACAAAACACATCAATGTGATAGAAGGTATTCAGGAGAACATATCATTTCACTATATTTTTAATTAGAAATATGTCTTGACTGTATTATAGAATATTATGAGGTATTAGATATTTTAAACTTCAATAATAACTAAATTTCCAGTAGTATATAGGCATTCAGTAATCCTCCCAACATTATCAGCACTAGAAATACATACATATATTATTATTATTACTATTATTATTATTATTATTATTATTACTACTCCTAGCTTTACTAAGAGGACAAAAGAAGGGAGGATAGATTTTAGGAATCTCCAGACGAATGGAGGACACCAGGAGAATATGGTCCATAGAATCAACCAAGCAGGGAACATAGGGGCTCACAGAGACTGAAGGGGCAATCACAGAGCTAGTATGGTTCTGTGCTAGGTCCTCTATGCACATATGCATGTATGTTTAGTTTTTTTTGTGTGTGGCACTTTTAAAGATGAGAGCAAGTGGGGGTATCTCTCTGATTTTTTTGTCTCCTCATGGAACACTTTTCCTCCTACTGGGTTGTCTTGTGCAGCCTTGATATGAGGGTTTGTGGCTAGTCTTATTATAACTTTGTTATGCTGTGTTTGGTTGATATCCCTAAGAGGCCTTATTGTTTCTGAAGTGAAATGAAAGAGTAATAAATTTGGGGGGGGGAGGACATGGAAGCGGGTAGGAGGAAAAGAGGGATGGGAGGCTTTAGTTGGGATATATTGTATCAGAGAAGAATAAAGAAAAAGAAAAACAGAGAGTACAAAACCATGTTGAACACACACAAGTATTTATGCTTTTACTGGATATTTTATTTATTTACATTTCAAACGTTATCCCCTTTCCCTCCCTATTCAATATTGCATTCAAAGTCCTAGACAGAGCAATTAGACAACAAAAGAAGGTCAAAGGGATACAAATTGGAAAAGAAGAAGTCAAAATATCACTATTTTTAGATGATATGATAATATACTTAAATGACCTTAAAAATTCCACTAGAGAACTCCTAAAGCTGATAAACAACTTCAGCAAAGTGATCTGATATAAAATCAACTCAAGCAAATCAGTAGCCTTTCTTTACTCAAAGGATAAACAAACAGAGAAAGAAATTAGGGAAGCCAAAAACTTTCTAGCTGTGTCATAATTTCCTTTTCATTAATATTTTCATTTGATAAATTCCTTAATTTTATCTACTTTTCTGTGTTTAGTGAGTTTGAGACAAGGACATACCCGGGGCCACATTGAACCCAAGTCCTCTACCCTCTGCCTCTGGAGAACTAGGGTCTGTGGTTTGCACTGTCACATGCAGACCATGTTCTTAATTGGAAAAAAATATGAAAGAACTTAATAATAAAATTATGTTGTGTTTTGTTTTAAAATTCTAGAAATGTTCCTCTAAACTTTAAGATTATAAGCATGTCCTCTCTTATGTTTCCTTATTATTTTTGGATTATTCTCTCCCATTAGTAGTGCTTACTATGCCTGTCTTTCTTAAATTAAGTTCGTGGCCAACTTTATATTTCTATATGGATAAGGAATCCCACTATGTTTATTAAACCATCCATCCTTTGTTCACTATTCAGTAATGGAAGCCCTACCATGAATCAAGCTTCCATTTCCACAAAAGCCAATTCTGTTCTCTGGTCTGATTTACTGCTCATTTAGTCAAGTGTGGGTGAATATAATGCTGTCTAATCCACTGTGGGCTTTAATGAATTTTGAGTTAGAGCAAGTGTAGGTGCTGTGTTATACCACATATCTATCACTGTTTTAATAACCCTCAGGCTTTGGTATTCTAAGCAGTAACTGTTTTAGACTAAAATTTTCAAGTTCTGTGTAACTTTTTAATTTTAATTTAATGTATAATTCAACGAATGAATAATCTAATTTCTTCACACATATATGTCCTCTCAATTATTTGGGTATTTATTATTGCATTTAAATAGCTATTTATATCATATATGTTTTATTATATCTGTTCTTAGGTATGTTTTTTTTATTGGTTCCTATCTTAAGTGGTTGTTTTAAAATTAAATTTATGTAGTTGAAGGCAATTAATTTCCAAATTGAGTTTTGTACATGGATTTTTGCTAAAAAATCATTCTTCTAACTTTAAAATTCATTTAAAAGTTATAATTTTAAAGTTATAACTTATATGGATGGTCATAATGACATAGATTTTTGTTCTTCTGTTTTAGCATGTGGAGCCTTCAATTTTCTATCATAGATTTATTTAGGATTTGTAGTTCAATATGGAGAGGAGATACCAGAATGAGTCACTCCCCCCTTAGGATATGAATCCCTTGAGAATTCCTATTCCAAGTCTCCTACTGGCTGTTACTATGGTAGGATGTTATTTTGAATTCGATAGTATTTTTTTCTTTAGTTTTTGATAATCTGTTTTCTTCTTAAATCTACTCAATTTACAAAGATTTTCTAAATTAAATCAGTATTCTATTTCTAGACTTAACCTGACTTGAACATCAACAATTATCATTGTGTATATTGCAAAATAAAATTGCTAACAAGTTAACTAGGATTATTGCATGTTTATGTATACATATTATAACCTAGAATTTTGTGTTTTGCTATTTTCCTTCACTGGAATGTATTAAGGTCATATTAGTTTCATAAAATGAGTTAGACAGTGGCAGCTTTTTTTTTTCTCTTAAAAATATGGAATGCTTCACAAATTTGCATGTCATCCTTGCATAGGGTCCATGCTAATCTTTTCTGTATTGTTCCAATTTTAGTTTATGCGCTGCTGAAGCAAACACAACAGTGGCAGCTCTCACAGTATTTTCTGGAAGAGTTTGTATAAGGTTTCAATGAAACTTTACCCAAGGGTTTAATAGAGATTCAATGGAAAGTCATTTGAACCTACGATTTCCTTTGTTGAAAATGTTACAATTATGGATTGTATCTCATTGATTCTAATTGAACCCAAAGGTTTATGCTAGTACTGACAAGTTGATTTGGTTATATTTTTTCAAAAAGATATGTACTCTTATAATTATTTCATTTCATTTTTGAAAATTCATTCATAAAGCCATATTTTCTTATTTTCCTATTTTTATAATCAAGGGTATCCAACTTTTCATTCATGATGCTGTTCTTTGGATTTCTTTCTCTTGCCTAAGACTGTTAACATTTCTATAGAAGACCATAAACATGTTTAGGACATTTATAGACTTTTCTTAGGTTTCAGAAATTTATAGTGTCTGCTGTAATATATTTTCAGACTTCCTATGCTGTGGATTTGCTATGTGTTGATCCTCCTACTCATTAAATCCATATATAACAAATTTTATAAAACCTTAGATGGAATGCTTAATTTCCAATGCCTCTTACTTTATAATCTAAGCATTGAGGAAATACATTAACTTAGTAGTAGTTATTCAGAATTTATTTTTATTGATGTATTTTTGAAGGATAAATGTACTTGTCCATCTTCATCTTGATGAAGCATTGCAGTGTAGATGTAGAGGTAATAACATGCACATCAGCATATCTAGAATATGTCCATCATGCCAGAGCTGTCCACCAGGCTCTGTGTGGATCAATGTTCTTTCCACAGATGCCTTTCAGTCTAGATTAATTTTCCCCATTTTCAGATTTCACAAAGTATAAAAATATTTGAATAATGACATATTGCTGCATATATTACTAACGTTCCTTTTATTACAATTCCATCGTGTTTATCACAAAAAAATGCTTATCTATTTATCTTGGTTTTCACCTTCTAAGCTCTTTTTATATTTCATTTAATTTTTACACATTTACTTTTTATATTAATTAAATTGGTTCTTTGCCAGTTTCATACAGGTTTTATTATGCAAATTATTTTATTATTCAAACTATTTTCTATTTAATAATTTTATTATTCAAATTTTTTCTCTTTCACCCCTTCTAAACTCTCATTTTTCAACAAATTTCTTTTCTATATGAACGCCATTGTTTGTTTTGGGACTCACTGAGTTTAATCAGGTGATCTGAGTCACTGTGAGTTTGACTATACACTGGACTTTGGTGGACTTAGTAGAGCATACAGAGTTGGAGACCGTGAATCTTCCTTCCTAGAATCTGTTAGTAGTTGATAGGATAGCAGTGTGAGGAGAGGCCCCATGAGCAACCCCCTCCCCTTCTTGACTGATCATTGACAGGGTCAGTCTTGTACAGGCTGAGAAGAGGTAACCACAGTTGTTGTGAGATCATGTTATTATGTTTCCCTTGGCTGTTTCAGGCACAGAACATGCCATTTCACAGACCTTCTTCCATTCTTATGTTCTTTCTATGAACTCTTCTACAATGTGCCCTGACCCTTAAAGGAGGTGTTAAAAATTCCTTGTTCAGGGCTGACCCCTCACCTCTCAGTCTCAGCACATTGAGCTGCCATGAGCTCACCACCGTACACTTCAGAAAAGGTTTCTCTGATTAAGGCTGAGAGTAGCATTTGTCTATAGGTCTAAAACATATATTTGAAAGGCAACTTGACATTGCACACTTTTAGCTGAAAAATTGTAATAAATTTCTCCAGAGCCTTATGGCTTTCTCAGTCATGTGTCTCTTGTATGGTTTATAGTACCAAATGGAGGCTCTCTCAGTATAGTGGGCCTCAGATGCAATGAGAGAGAACAGGGGGTGGTACATCTTGGTGCTGGGATTCAGTTTCCTCAGCTGGGTAAGACCTTTGATGCATTTCCTTCCCTCCATGTCAACCTAGCAACTTCTGGTAGTATGAAAGGTAGCAAACAAAGAGGCTGCTTCCAGTCCATCAGCAGCTATATTTCTCTACATCTGGCAGCCAAGATACATAACGTTGTCAGCAATCGGGTCTTGGCAACAGATTCTGGTGGACAACTCACAGGAATGGCAAGAACCTCTATTCTTTTAGGGGGCACCTGGTCCTCCATAATCAATAATTTATGTGTGGTATCTCTTACCTGTTGCTTGAGTATTTGTGTAGTAATCCCTGGCTTCTAACAGCAGCCTTATCCACCCATGCAAAATACCTTCTTTTTAACTCTTTTATTAGTGTTTATATGTACTTGAATTGTAAAATACTAGATTTCCATATAACTTTCCTGTACACTTTCTCTGTATCTGTATCTCGCCCACCCTCAATTAACTTGAATTCTTACATATTTTCAAACTAATATCTACCTTCTCTGCTTTCATTTTATCAAGACTGCACTATTACCACTGCCTTGAGTCATCCTATCTCTAATGGTGCCTTTTGGGAAGTTTCCTGGCTTCCACAAGTACTCTAAGCTAAACAACACAACGAAAGATTTGAAGCCATAATCCAAATTTAGGGGAGACCATGTAACATTTATATTGCTGGGCTTGGTGACCTCACTCAGAACATTTTTTTTCCAGTTCTATTTATTTATCTAGATATTTCAAATTTGTTCTTTTCAGCTCAATAAAATCCCACTGTGTATATGTGTCATTTATTAAATTGTCCATTCATCATCTGATGAGCACCTAGGTTGGGTCCATTGCCTAGTTATTGTGAAAAGAACAGCGTTGAGTGCAGATGTGAGCACGATCTCTGTAGTATAGTATAAAGTTCCTTGGGTTGTGCCCCGCAGTAGTATATCTGGGTCATAATCCTATTTCTAGATTTATAAGGTTCTTCCCAAACTGTTTTCCTTAGTGGCTGTCTCAGTTGTCACTTCCTGCCATAGTGAATAAGGGTGGGCTCCCTTTTTCCCACATGCTTGTCATCATTAGTTGTCATTTGAAATTTTTTAAAAAATTTTTTATTAGATGTTTTCTTTATTTACATTTCAAATGTTAGCCCCTTTCTTCGTTTCCCCTCAAAACCCCCCTATCCCATTCCTGCTCACTAACCCCCCTCCCACTTTCCTGACCTGGCATTCTCCTGCACAGTGGCATCGATCCTTCACAGGACCAAGGGCTTCTCCTCTCATTGATGTCTGCTACATCCTTTGCTACATATGTAGCTGGAGCCATGGGTCCCTCCATGTGTACTCCCTGGTTGGTGGTTTAGTCCCTGGGAGCTCTGGGGGTACTGGTTGGAGCATATTATTGTTCCTCCTCTGGCACTGCAAACCTCTTCAGCTCCTTGGGTCCCTTCTCTAGCTCTTCCATTGGGGACCCTATGCTCAGTCCATTGGTTGGCTATGAGCCATGGGTATTTTGATACACCTTCTAAGATGACCGAAATTCTTGATAATAGCCACTCTGAGTATGAAGAGATGGAGTCAGGCTTAGGTGTAACATGCTTATCTCCGTTAAGAATGTTGAACACTTTCTAAGGCGTTTACTAGCTTTGAGAATTCTCGGCTCAGATTCATGGGCCATGACTTTCATAATGAAGGGATGTTGCATTTATCTATTTTTGTACTAATAAACAGAGGCTGTTTCTAGCTTAGGCCTCTTTTATAGAATGGCTTATGTAATAGCTCACTACTTTTGTTTATTTTTTTTAAATTGTGCAGTTTACTCATTAATTTTGGTTTTATGAAACAGAGTTGCTCTATATAGTGCAGTCTGGCCTTGAACTTCTTCCTCTCATGACTCAGCTGCTGAGTGCTGAGAATCCATCAGCTACTTAAATGTTGAGTGTATGATGCTAATGTGGTTGTATTATGTTAATGTGGTTGTACAGAATTTTTAGTCCCTTGATGCAAATTCCTTGTAAGATGTATATTTTGAATATTTTTGTAACAATCTCTGTTTTGAAATTTTGTTTTCTGAATGATGTATTTTAGTGAGCACAGTATATTTTAAGAAAATCTAATTTGAATATTTTTACTTTGGGTGTTTTTTATTTTTCTGGATAGTCAAAATATCTTCTACTACTCAAAGGTAATGTTTCTCTTACTTTCTAGAAAGTCAGTAATTCCAATTTTATGTAAATCTGGACAATGTTTTTGCTGGGTGGACTAAAAGTCAAAATTTAATCTTTCTTTTGAGTTTTTTATTTTTATTTTATTTGATTTGATTTCTAAATATTTTAGTTGTATTATTTTTAATCTGCCTAAAGTTTATAAGTTCACTGAAATTTCCTTATACTGTTATTTTTAACTTACTAAAAGTCATTTTACATTTGTTGCCTCTTATTTAAATAGGAGGATTTTTGATGGATCCATTTCTGCCATTTTATTGGCTTTTAAATTTTTACATTTGTGGGATGATGAGGTATTTCTCTGTGTTCATATTTGTGTGTACTTGGATATGTGTGTCTGTTTCTTCTTAAATGTTTAGCTGAACTTCCATTTTTGGGAAATTAAGAGCCCAGATTTTAAGTTCCATAAGAAACATCCTATCCATATTTCTGCCAGATGTCAAGTTTTCTTCTATTCAACCATCATTTAAACACCATTTTGATGGAGGCCAGATATATAGTATGAACATAAAACTTATAGTCATATGGGGAGAGAAGTTTGGTTATAAATGCTTTCCTATGCACAGTGTCACAATTGGAATAGAGGATTAGGATAAAGAAATTCCTTTCTTGCTTTTCTCTGTGGACAAATATTTCTTTAATTGAGAATGGCGACATTTGTGGCTCCAGTATAAGACAGAATACTCTAAGGTTTTCCAAACTTTTTTTTTTAAATTTTATTTTATTTTCTAAGTTTTTTTTATTTACATTCAAAATCATTTCCTCTTTCCTGTTTCCTCCCTCCCTGAAAGTCCCATAAGCCCCCTTTCCTCCCTCTTTTCCCCATTCATCCCCCTCTCGCTTCTCTGTCTTGGCATTCTCCTACATCCAGTCTTTCCAGGACCAGGGGGTCTCTCCTTCCATTTTCTTGGAAATCTATTGATATGCGAATTGTGTCTTGGGTATTCCAAGATTCTGCGTTAATATCCCCTTATCAGTGACTGCATAGCATGTGTGTTCTTTTGTGATTGGGTTACCTCACTAAGGCTGATATTTTCAAGTTCTGACCATTTGCCTAGGAATTTCGTGAATTCATTGTTTTTAATTGCAGAGTAGTATTCCAAACTTGAAGGCTAAGCTCTACATTCTTTCTGAAAACTTTATAAGATTTTTTAAAAAAACTGGAAGACTCATCTCTAGCTGATAATTGTGCTGAAGTAGCTCACAGTTCTACATTGCTATGTCCATCCTCTTGGAGTAATACATAATTTATTTCTTTAGCTTTCAAACACTTTTCTTTCTAGTCAGTAATCATTTAAAATATAACTGAAGAGGGTTTTTTTGTTCAGTATTTAAATTTATTTTGAATTTGAAAGACTTGTTAAAATTTATCCCAATTTATCATCAGAAACTGAAAATCTCAATTTTTTTAAAATTTTTTTCTTTTATTATTATTAATCATTCTAATCATATACATCTGAAATGATATTCCACTTCCTGGTTACATCCGATAAAATTCTCGCAAACCAAATCCAAGAACACATCAAGACAATCATTCTCCACAATCAAGTAGGTTTTATCCTAGGGATGCAGGGATGGTTCAATATATGGAAATCCATCAACATAATCTACTACATAAACAAACTCAAAGAAAAAAATCCACATGATCATATCGTTAGATGCTGAGAAAACATTTGACAAAATTCAGCATTCCTTCATGTTAAAAGTTTTGGAGAGATCAGGAACTCAAGGCTCATACCTAAATACAGCAAACCAATAGCCAACATCAAACTAAATGGAGAGAAACTGGAAACAATTCTACTAAAATTAGGGAGTAGACAAGGCTGCCCACTCTCTCCCTATCTATTCAATATAGTACTCGAAGTTCTTGCTAGAACAATTAGACAACAAAAGGAGGTCAAAAAGTTACAAATTGGACAGGAAGAAGCCAAGATATCACTATTTGCAGATGCTATGATAGTATACTTAAGTGACCCGCAAAATTACACAGTGGAACTCCTAAAGCTGATAAACAACTTCAGCAAAGTAGCTGGATATAAAATTAACTTAAACAAATCAGAAGCCTTCCTATACTCAAAGGATGAATGGGCTGAGAAAAAAAAATAGGGAAATGACACCTTTCAAAATAGTCATAAACAATATAAATTATCTTAATGTGACTCTAATCAAACGAGTAAAAGATCTATACGACATGAACTTCAAATCCCTGAAGAAAGAAATTGATGAAGACCTTGAAAGATAGAAAGATCTCCCATGCTCATGAATACAGGATTAACATAATAAAAATGGCCATATAGTCGAAAGCATTCTACAGATTCAATGCAATCCCCATCAAAATTCCAAATCAATTCTTTGTAGAGTTAGAAAGAACAATTCTCAAATTCATTTGGAATAACAAAAAAAAATCAGGATATCAAAAACTATTCTCAACAATAAAAGAACTTCTGGGGAAATAACCATACCTGACCTCAAACTGTACTACAGAGCAATAGTGATAAAAACTGCATGGTTATTGGTACAAAGACAGGCAGATAGATCAATGGAACAGAACTGAAGACCCAGAAATGAATCCACACACACCGCTGGTTACTTGATCTTTGACAAAGAAGCTAAAACCATCCAGTGGAAAAAAAGACAGCATTTTCTTTTTTTTTTTTAAGTTTTTTTTTATTTACATTCCAAATCATTTCTCCTTTCCCGTTTCCTCTCCAAAAGTCCCATAAGCTCCCTTCCCTACCTCTTTTCTCCATTCAACCCCCTCTCGTTTCTCTATCCTGGCATTCCCCTACATCCAGTCTTTCCAGGACCAGGGGTCTCTCCTTCCATCTTCTTAGAGATCTATTGATATGCAAATTGTGTCTAGGGTATTCCTAGATTCTGGGTTAATATTCCCTTATCAGTGACTGCATACCATGTGTGTTCTTTTGTGATTGGGTTACCTCACTAAGGATGATATTTTCAAGTTCTGACCATTTGCCTAGGAATTTCGTGAATTCATTGTTTTTAATTGCAGAGTAGTATTCCATTGTGTAGATGTACCACATCTTCTGAATCCATTCCTCCGTTGAGGGACATCTGGGTTCTTTCCAGCTTCTGGCTATTATAAATAAGGCTGCTATGAACATAGTGGAGCATGTGTCCTTATTGCATGCAGGTAAAGCCTCTGGGAATATGCCCAGGAGTGGTATAGCCAGATCCTCCGGGAGTGTCATGCCCAGTTTTTTGAGGAACCGCCAGACTGCTTTCCAGAGTGGTTGTACCAGCTTGCAATTCCACCAGTAGTGGAGGAGTGTTCCTCTTTCTCCACATCCTCGCCAACAACTGCTGTCTCCTGTGTTTTTGATCTTAGCCATCCTGACTGGTGTGAGATGGAATCTCAGGGTTGTTTTGATTTGCATTTCCCTAATGACTAAGGATGATGAACATCTCTTTAGGTGCTTCTCAGCCATTAGATATTCTTCAGGTGAGAACTCTTTGTTTAGCTCTGTACCCCATTTTTTAATAGGGTTACTTGCCTCTCTGGAGTTTAACTTCTTGAGTTCTTTGTATATATTGGATATTAGCCCTCTGTCGGACGTAAGGTTGGTAAAGATCATTTCCCAGTTAGTTGGTTGCTGCTTTGTCTTTTTGACAGTGTCTTTTGCCTTGCAAAAACTTTGTAATTTAATGAGGTCCCATTTGTCAATTCTTGATCTTAGAGCATAAGCTATTGGAGTTCTATTCAGGAAATTCTCCCCTGTGCCCATATGTTCAAGGTTCTTCCCTAGTTTCCTTTCTATTAGTTTCAGTGTGTCTGGTTTTATGTGGAGATCCTTGATCCACTTGGAATTGAGCTTAGTGCAAGAAGATAAGAATGGGTCAATTTGCATTCTTCTGCATGTTGCCCTCCAGTTGAGCCAGCACCATTTGTTGAAAAGGCTATCTTTTTTCCACTGGATGGTTTTAGCTCCTTTGTCAAAGATCAAGTGACTATAGGAGTGTGGATTCATTTCTGGGTCTTCAGTTCTGTTCCATTGATCTACATGCCTGTCACTGTACCAATACCATGCGGTTTTTAACACTATTGCTCTGTAGGACAGCTTGAGGTCCGGGATACTGATTCCCCCAGAGGTTCTTTTACTCTTGAGAATAGTTTTAGCTATTCTGGGTTTTTTGTTATTCCAGATGAATTTTTGAATTGCTCTTTCTAACTCTATGAAGAATTGAGTTGGGATTTTGATGGGGATTGCATTGAATCTGTATATTACTTTTGGTAAGATGCTCATTTTTACTATATTAATCCTGCCAATCCATGAGCATGGCAGATTTTTCCATCTTCTGAGGTCTTCTTCAATTTCTTTCTTCAGAGACTTGAAGTTCTTGTCATACAGATCTTTCACTTGTTTGGTTAGAGTCACGCCAAGATACTTTATATGGTTTGTGGCTATCGTGAAGGGTATCATTTCTCTTACTTCTTTCTCAGCCTGCTTATCCTTTGAGTATAGGAAGGCTACTGACTGCTGATTCAACTGGCAGTCAACATGTTGAAGAATCGAAATCGATCCATTGTTATCTCCTTGTACAAAGCTCAAGTCGATCAAGGACTGCCACATAAAACCAGATACACTGAATCTAATAGAAGAGAAAGTGGGGAAAAGCTTTGAACATATGGGCAAAGGGGAAAATTTCATGAACAGAACACCAATGGCTTATGGTCTAAGAACAAGAATCAGCAAATGTGACCTCATAAAATTGCAAAGCTTCTGTAAGGCAAAGGACACTGTCAAGAGGACAAAACAGCAATCAAAAGATTAGAAAAAGACTTTGCCAATCCTACATCCAATATAGGGCTAATATTCTATATATACAAAGAATGCAAGAAATCAGACTCCAGAGAACCAAATGACCTTATTTAAGAATGGGGAACAGAGTTAACCAGAGAATTCTCAACTGAGGAAATGAATGGTCAAGAAGTACCTAAAGAAATGTTCAATATTCTTAGTCATCAGGGAAATGCAAATCAAAACGACCCTGAGATTCCACCTCACGCTAGTCAGAATGGCTAAGATCAGAAACTCAGGGACAGTAGGTGCTGGCAAGGATGTGGAGAAAGAGGAACACTTCTCCATTGCAGGCGGGATTGCAAGTTAGTAAAACCACTCTGGAAATCAGTTTGGCGGTTCCTCAGAAAATTGGACCCAGCTATACCACTCCTGGGCATGTACCCAGAAGATGCTCCAACATATAATAAGCACCCATGCTCCACTATGTTCATAGCAGCCTTATGTATAATAGTCAGAAGCTAGAAATAACCCAGATGTCCCTCAACAGAAGAACAGATACAGAAAATATGGTACATTTACACAATGGAATACTGCTAGCTATTAAAAACAATGACTTCATGAAATTCGCAGGCAAATGGATAGAACTTGAAAATATCATCTTGAGTGAGTCACAAAAGAATTCACACAGTAGGAACTCACTGATAAGTGGATATTAGCCCAAAAGTTCGGAATAACCAATATACAATTCACAGACCATATGAATGAAGCTCAAGAAGAAGGAAAACCAAAGTGTGGATGCTTCAGTACTTCTTCTTCTTCTACTTCTTCTACTTCTTCTTCTTCTTCTTCTTCTTCTTCTTATTATTATTATTATTATTATTATTATTATTATTAATTGTTATTATTATTATTATTATTATTATTTTCTAATTTTTTTAAAATTCCAAATTATTTCCCCTTTCTCATTTCCTCCCTCCCCGAAAGTCCCATAAGCCCCCTTCCCTCCCTCTGTTCCCCATTCAACCCCCTCTCGCTTCTCTGTTCTGGCATTCCCCTACATCCAGTCTTTCCAGGACCAGGGGTCTCTCCTTCCATCTTCTTGGAAATCTATTGATATGCGAATTGTGTCTTGGGTATTCAGAGATTCTGGGTTAATATCCTCTTATCAGTGACTGCATAACATGTGTGTTCTTTTGTGATTGGGTTACCTCATTAAGGATGATATTTTCCAGTTCTGACCATTTGCCTAGGAATTTCATGAATTCATTGTTTTTAATTGCAGAGTAGTATTCCATTGTGTAAATATACCACATCTTCTGAATCCATTCCTCCGTTGAGGGACATCTGGGTTCTTTCCAGCTTCTGGCTATTATAAATAAGACTGCTATGAACATAGTGGAGCATGTGTCCTTATTGCATGCAGGGGAAGCCTCTGGGTATATGCCCAGGAGTGGTATAGCAGGATCCTCCGGGAGTGTCATGCCCAGTTTTCTGAGGAACCGCCAGACTTCTTTCCAGCTTGCAATCCCACCAGCAGTGGAGGAGTGTTCCTCTTTCTCCACATCCTCACCAACAACTGCTGTCTCCTGTGTTTTTGATCATAGCCATTCTGACTGGTGTGAGGTGGACTCTCAGGGTTGTTTTGATCTAAACAAAGTGTTCTCACCTGAAGAATATCTAATGGCTTAGAAGCACCTAAAGAAATGTTCAATATCCTTAGTCATTTGGGAAATGCTTCAGTACTTCTTAGAAGGGGAACAAAATACTCACAGGAGGAAATATGGAGACAAAGTGTGGAACAGAGACTGAAGGAAAGGCCATCCAGAGACTGCCCCCCTGCCCCTGCCAGGATAAATCCCATATACAGTCGCCAATCCTAAATGCTATTGTGGATGCTGGAAGTGCTTGCTGCCAGGAGCTTGATATGTCTGTCTCCTGAAAGGCTCTGCCAGAGCCTGAAAAATACAGAGGTGGAGGCTCACAGCCAACTGTTGTACTGGGCCAGCAACCAAGGATTACACATTGCTCCAGCTGCATATTTAGCAGAGGATTGCCTTGTCAGGCATCAATGGGAGCAGAGGTCCTTGGTCTGATGAAGGTTTGATAGATACCCCAGTGTAGGGGAATCAATGGTGGGGAGGTGGGAGTGGGGTTGGTGGAGGAATACCCTTCTAGAAGAAGGGGGCAGGGAGGATGGGATAAAGGGTTTCAGGGAAGGGGGAAACCAGGAAAGGGGATAACATTTGAAATATAAATAAAGAAAATATCCAAGAAAAAGGGGAAAAAGTAGTATAAAACTTCAGTGAAATAAACTGAACAGATAAAAGCTTACAAAGTTTTCCCATGTATGGATGGGAATATTAGTATTATTAATAAGAGTATCAATGAAATTCCTTTTAAAATACCAATAATATTCAGTACAGAAATAGAAAACAGTCAGGAAATTTGTAGATGCTTATAAAAGACAATAGCTAGAGTAAATGTGAGTGAATAGATCAAAGTTATAGACATCTCATTTTCCAGATTTAAACATACTGCAAACCTAGAACAGCCAAAAGAGTTTGGCACTGGTATAAAACAGAGACATAAACAAATGGAACATAATAGACATAAAAAGAATATAGATATGAATCTTTGCATTTACAGCTAATTGGCTTGCATTTACAGCTAACTGGCACGAAATGGACAAATATCTCTTCAATTAATTGTGCTTCAATTACTACCTCTCCAGTCCCAGGAGGAAGAAGATAATACCTATTGTTCACCATAGGAGCATTAACTAAAAGTGAGTTGAAATGGCATGTGGTGACTTGAGTAGAAAATATTCTGATGGTATTTGACTGATGTTTTCAAACACAGGTCTGAGCAGAGATGTTTACAACATGCCTCCAATACAATAGTCATTGAAGACACAATGAGCATATAGATTACATCAAGCCAGAAAGTGTAGAGAGAATATCTTTTTGTTGTTGTTGTTGTTTTTTGTTTTTTTTATTGATCAATCCTTTGTTTTCTTTTTTTTTAATTTTTTTTAATTTTATTTTATTTTCTAAGTTTATTTTTTTTATTTAGAGAATATCTTATGTGTTATATGGATGCATCACCTCTTAATTTAAAAGGGTATGGCCTATGGCTAAGGCAGGAAATAGATGGCAGGACATCCAGGAGTAGAAAGAATTCTGGGATAGAGCCAGGCAGAGATCGGCCCAGGAATGTGTGAGGAGATTTACATGCTACCTGAGCACAGGTAACCAGCCATATGACAGTGTGTATGTTAAAATATATGGATTATCTAAGTTATGTTTCTAGTCAAAGAAGAGCCTACCTATACAGCCAAGGTATTTGTAAATATATTTTGAACCAGAGTATTATTTCTGGGAGCATGGGACTGGGAGGCAGAACCAGACATAACTTCAACAAGAAAGCATCATACAGTAAGGGGAAAATATGGATAGTATTTCTGTAGATTGAGAGACAGTATCGTGAGAAATGAGAACCCGAAATATATAAGAAATCGTCTCAACAAAAATAATAACAATAATTCAATTAAAAGTAGGAGAGTTACTTGAGGAGATGTCAACTTCACTAACAATCGGAGAAATAAAATTTAAATCCGCGATGTGATGTCGTCTCACTACAATTCGAAGGAATGTAATCAAAATGACACAGAATTGCAAAGATGCAGATGTTGAAGCCTCATACAACTGTAACTTCACTGCATGTACAGTGTATATTAGCATAATAGCATAGCTAGAGCAAAGCATGGTTCCTAAAACCTAGGAGAGAACTACCCAATGACCCAACAATCCCACTACTGACTCCAAATAAATGAATCCAGTAAGCTAAAAGTTCATATACATTTGCATATGTATATCTTACTATTTATACTCCCCAATAACAGAATCTGCATAGGTATCTATCGATGCTTGGATAGATTTAAAAATGTAGAATGCATGGACCACTATTTATACACAACTCTATAAAATTCTACCATTTCCAGAGTAACGGACACAATGGAAGAAGAGAATATTTTGCTAAATAAAAAAATCTAATAGTGAGTTTGCCAGTGGTTCCCAACCATCTTCATGTTGTGGTGACCCTCAAGCAATATTTCATTGCTACTTTATTACTGTTATTTTGCTACTGTTCTGAATCATAATGCAAATATCTGATACACAGGATGTCTGATATGGACCTCTGATTTAGAGGTCATAAGGGGTTTGACTCTCAAGTTGGAACCACTAGGATAAAACCTAATATTTTTTAAACAATGAGTATGACCCTGAAAAAAGGTAGCTGCAAATGTGTTTGTTTTATAAATAAGAATAATAAATAAATAAATAAATTTAAAAAGTAGTATTTAGCCAAGATTCTAAGTTTCTTTGCTCACCAGGAAGTAATTTGATTCTATTTCTTAGTCCTTTTGATAGTTCAATCTTAGATGCCCTGTGCCCTACCAGTGGGCAAAATACAAAACAAAATAGAAATAAAAGGCATTATATTAAGATTTGGGAATAAGAAGACTTTATGTTTCCTACTGTGTGGTAATTATACAATGTGGTTTAATCTGAAACACAATAAATAGTTTGGAATATGAGTCTATTAGCATTAATATTAGTATCATTTCCTTCCTATGCTTTTGACCCTGCTCTGATTATTAACCTTTGATGGTTCATATAAAGATTCTCATTACATTTATAACTATGTACATGGCAATCAGTGAGGTGCTTAGATGTAAGTACAGACAATTTATCTTTATAATAACCAAGAAGTCATCAAGTGTTCAATAAGTACTTATCATAAGTAGTTACCATAATAAAGAAATTTCCACTGTGCAGTTTACTTACCTATCCTAATTGACATTCCACAAATTATAAACTTTCCTTATTTTAATTGAAATTAGTGATTGAAATAAAAATCACTAAGCAAATGTGTACCGAGCCAAGTTTCCTGTTGAGTCAGAAGTGACACAGGGTAAAGGACATTGAGGTTATCACTACCTTATTAGCAACATTACTTGGGTAAGGGAAGGTAGCTACAGCTTACACAGAGGAAAATATGAAGGATTACTCCAGGAAGGACATGGGATATGAGAAACATGATATTATAGAATAACTATGATTTAAATGTGAACTAGAAAAGAAGGCTTCTGTGAAAAAAAAAAACCAAACCCTAGGAAAAGAACTATTGCATGAGGCGATCAATAGGAAGTCCCAGGGCCAGAGTTGGATTCCTTCAGAAACTCTGAGGGATCTTCTACAGTCCTCTTGTGTTTTCACAATTCTGTGAACAAGGATAGTGCTTATTCCTTTTGTTGTTGTTGTTGTTGTTGTGAGAATATTGAGATTCAATGACATTTAATACATTAATAAAATTTATTTAAATACAAATTAGCAAAACAAGTATTTGAATTCCTTCTTATCTGAAATAGATATCAGATAAGGAATAAATCAATTGTGTTTAATGACGAGTGTAGCTATCACGAAAAATGTTCAGGAAGAGCAGCCAGATAAAGAAGAGACGTTCAAATGCATATGCAAGCTGAGTTTTGAATCAAGAACTAATTTTTAAGTACAAAGGTTGCACCACGAAATGAAAGGTATTCTGAGAGGAGATTGACGATCTCAAAGCAAATAGCAAATAGAGTGAACGCTTTGTGTGTCTATAACACCTGCAACAGCAGAATTGATGGCCCCTTGACAAAATCTTCATTTTGCTTTCTTCTTGCATTTTTTGAGGGATATATTCTAGTGGATTAACAGGCATGCTTGTCAGTCTGTCTAGCTCTATAAAATTAACTAGTGTGTTCATTACAAAGGTAACATAAGCTTCATGGTTCAGACAGTAGATCTTGCCAATGTGGTGGTGCAAGCCTTTAATCCGAGTATGCTTGAGGCAAAGGCAGGAGGATCTATGAGTTTGAGGCAACCTTAGTGTACAGAGTGAGTTCTAACACAGTAAGCAAGTGGTATTCAGAAAAACCCTGCCTTGACACTCCCTGCCCCCAACAATTAAAGTACAGTAGATCTCAAAAATAATGATAATGACCTGAGTTAGGATAATGAGGGAGGAATGGAAAGAAGAGAAATAAAATACATATTGAAATAAAATTGTGTGCTGTTTGTTGAGATTAGCCACTTTCTGTTAACTTGTCCGGTACAACTAAGAAGTAAGTATGACTTCATTTTAAGCAACAAGAAACACATTCATGCTCATGTCTTAGTTTCTTTTTGTATTGCTGTGATAAAATACCCAGACAAAACCAACATAAGAAAAAAGAAAGAATTTATCTGGTTCAAATTTCCAACTTGCAAGTCATTGTTGTAGGGAACTCAAGGTAAAAGGGACTTGAAACAGCTAGTTACAGTCCAGTCGTATCCAAGGGCAGGGAACAATGAATTAAGGCAGGCATGCTTGCTAATAGTCAGTCTTTTGTTTTTGCATCATCTAGGACTCTAAGTTCAAGCAATGGCATCGTACTAGTAAATAGATTCCCCCACATGACTTAATGTAATTAAGACAGTCAGTCACAGACATTTTCATTGGCCCTTTCTCCTAGTGTGTGTAGATCATGACAAGTTCTCAGTAAAAACTAACAAAGGTCTGGAGAGGACTTGGTTTTTAATACACTTACTGTTCTTGCATGAGACTTGAGTTGTTTCCAGCAACATTGCTGGGCACCTCACAACTGCTTGTTCCAGAAGATACAATACCCTCTTCTAGCATTCACAGGTATTCACATTTATTTACATATACCCACACACACACACACACACACAAAGACACACATATACATATAATTTGAAGCATAAAAATATATCAAAAATAACTAATCTTTGAAAGACATATGGTAATAATCATTTTAGGTAATAATAATGATAAAGTTAAGTTGCGTAAAATCTTGAGAAAACCCAAATGTTAATGGAAACCAAGTCAATAGCCTCATTTTTATTATTCTGAACAGCACGAACCCTGATTACAATAATCTTGGTTCAAAATTTGTGGCTTAGTTTAAAACAAAGATGTTTCTTATTTTGTTTTCAAAATATACTAATTCGCTACTTAAAATAAATGAGATGAGAAAGGGAGTGTCAAAGAATAGACAATGCGACTTTCTTAAAGCTCAAATATGTCAGAAGCAAGGTCACATTGTACCTTCCAGGACTCTGTCTTTAAGACTGACAATATATCCAAGTCTTAACATTACATCACTATATGAATTTTTGAATATAGTGAAATCATATGTCTCCAAAGCAACACCACAGGTGAATGCATGTTTCAGCCGACACCAAAGCGCAAACGATTAATAAATATATGCTGAAGTTGGGGGAGAAAAATTAAACTTCAAGATGCAAGTTAAGTGTGGAGATTGCTGGCAGGATAATGAAAAGGATAGAAAAATGGATGATGTAAACCCAAGGCATCTGTGAACTGTCCATCTCAACATACACTTACTATAAGTGTGACCTTGCTAAGACATGGATTATAAAGCATACCTCTTCACCAGACAACCAAAGTGATATTTTCAGCTCAAGTTCAGAAAAAAATCAGCAAGTGTCAGAAACACTTATTTTTTTTGTCTGTGGAGATAGAAATACCATAATACAAAGAGATCAAAGTTGACAAAGAAGTATATAAAAGCTGAAAGTTTTTAATTCTTTAGGCATATTCTAAGTGATTTAGGCCTTTTGATGTAGAGCTGTGGCTACCAAACAAGGGGACATTTCTCAGGTATCTACACACACACACACACACACACACACACACACACACACACACATATCTTTAGAGAATCCAGTTCATACTGCTATTGCTACAGGGCATACAGCAATTGCTACCATTTTTTTTAAGGCATTAAATCACAAACACATTTATTCTGCACTCCAGTGCTAGTGTCTCTGTATTTCAATACAATAATTCATCTACTCTTCGTTTTACTTTAGGCATTTACAAACATTATTCCAAGAAAAGGTCCCATTGGCTTTGCCAGAACTCTATCCACACACAATACAGCTCTCACTTCAAAGGGAGTAAGAGATAGTTACTTCTGGAGGAAAACATGAGTGACTAAGGCCAGTGAATATGGGTTCAGGTAGCCTCAAATACCTGCTCATACATGTAAGAACAGTTTCTTGTTCTTATAAGTACAGGAAAAACCCCTTAAAGCACTTCCAAATCCATTGGTGGACACATGGGTACATGGGTTATAGCAAAATGAGGACATGTCTGCTGTGGATCTCTCCATACTGAAGGGAGAACAATATGCTTTGTTGTGACATTCTCAACCTTTGGGACAGTGTAGGCTACTACAAAAATTTTTATTCATGCTAATTGAATACTAATTGCAGGCACAATCCAGACAGAAAATTTTAAGTCACATAATTGTGACTATGGTATAGTGGAGTTTCAAATGATCTTAAGGAGCTGTTGCCAGGCAAGCTCATTATTACTAATTTTCACCAATTTGGGGGCAATAACACAGGAACAGTGGGGAAACGAGCAGCATCAGGAGACAAGGGGAGGATTTCCTAACTCCAGATAGGAAAAGAGGTTCTTCAATTTTCATAAATAATTATAACCCCAGGTTTTCATCCTTGAAAATTTCTGGGTAACATTTACATAGCGACACTGTACAGGTAGACTTCCAGACTCATAATTACACTCCCAGTCACATCAAAGAATCTGGTGCCCAATGGTAACTGGAGCAAGGCTTAACTACAAAGATCAGGTACATAAAGGTGATATGGTCATATACTAAAATGCCTAATTCAAAGGATTATGTATGACTGATAAATAACAAGGGGGAACTCAGGTATGTGCAAAATATGTATTTTCAGCATTGTATGATAAATTATAGTACAACATATGTACATAATGTTTTGTAAAGTTATCAGAAAGTACTTAAATAAATACAAGAGAAGTATGTTCCAAACCTCATCATTTGTAGATAACCTCTCTTCCTGAGTTAATTTAATGGAGTTTCGCAAGCATAGGCTAGACTTAGTGGTTTGCTTTGAAGAAGAGTTCAGGGAATAAGAAAGATAAAACAATAGCTTGCAAGATGATAAAGGTCAATACTATGTTTGATCATAATGATGACAAGGATCCCTGATAGCATGTGATAGGAATGGGAATGTTCTCTCATAATATCCTTTCCATAATCTATAACTTCAGTCCAACTTATAACTAGAAAATGTAAATTTGGAATTTTGTATGGGATACCTTCTCAGCTCTTTAAAAGAGGAATTATCAAGGCAATAAAAACAAAGACGAAAAATAATACGTCACAGAATCATGAGCTGTTGACACATTAAAGTTAAATCCACTATGGTGATCAGCCAGAACGGAATGAGGATAACATTTTTTTTTAATGAAAATAAAATCTAGATAAATCCCAGGTCATCCAGTATTCTTTTTATATTTAATTATCATATGTTAATTATACATAATAGATTTGTTCTCACATCTTCATATATTTATATAATATATTTTGGTCATATCTAACCTTCATAACTCTCTCCATTACAATAGTCCGGGAGTTGTTCACAAAAGCATAGACACCTTTCCAATTGCTACACTCCTGAATAAACCATCTCCCCTTCCCCCATCAACCATTAACTGTACATAACTCTTCAGGGGGAAGAGGAGTCATGTTACAGAACATTTGATCACACTGTGATTCCCAAGATTGTGTTACTTACTGCAAAAGAAACCTGTTTTAGTTGTGGTGTGGCTTAGCCCTTAGCATACATGTTTAATCCCAAGGCTAGAATACAGACATGCCCTTAGTACACACATTTAATCTCAAACAATAAAAGTAAGCTACTATGTAGAAACAAGCACCCATGTTTGAAAGTGATGTTTAATTGTGTGGCAGAGAAGTGATGAATTAGAGAAAGATTTGACAGAATAGAATAGGACCAACAATTATGATAAGAGAGAGAATAGAGGTAACATATGAGGGCGCAACACAGAGGGAGGGAAGAAGGAAGCAGTTTTACCAGGTGAGTTTTACAGATACAGAATGAAGAGAGAACAGTTGGACACAGGTGAACAGAACAAGCTAGAGAATGAGAAAGAGCCAGAAGACTAGAAAAGATTACAGCAATTCAGTCAGAGGTCAATAGAGAAGAGTTTTGAGCAAGAACAACTGAGTTGAACCAGCCAGCCAGAGTTCAGAAAGAACAAGAAATGGTGAGCTTATTTAGCAGCAAGTCTCAGAAGCTGAAAATATTCTAGAACTAGATAAGATTGTATGGATGCTAGAAGCTTCCAGTAGGATGCCTAAGTTGGCAGACTGAGGCAGTGAGCCTTAGAGTTAAGGATTACATCAGGCAAATAAAAGTTACTTTACAGAGCCCAACGTATCAGCCCCCCTTCCATGGCAGAGTATTAATAAATCCAATCTTGTATAAATCCTCACACCTGTTGTGAACTGAAGAATGCAACAACCTTGTTGTACCCCAAAGTCATTGGTCAATTCTTTCTTACATCACTCTCATTATTTTCATACCTTCTATAATTTTCTCTAGACCTTGGAGGAAATGATATAGATATTCCATTTATAACTGGTCATTCAAGAGTCATTTCTTCTTATCACTTTGATGGGGCATGTGTCTTTTTAGTTACCCCTGTCCAAGGCAAAGCGAAGCTTCTTTGAACAATTGTGACAGCAGCACTCATCTATAGTCACAAGCATAGCTGTTTGAAAGGCAACCTGAGTGCCCCATATGACCAGTAGCAAAACAACCTCAGTTGCATATGCTTATGAATTCCTGTTTTGCACTTTTGACTGGGTTTAGAGTACCAAAATGGTGTCCTGTGAGACAGCCTCAGTTACATGCAGAAAGTGTTTAATTTCCCCAAATAGGCTTCCTATTTGTGATGGTTTGAACAGGTTTGACCTCCCATTCAATACTCAGTTGCCCCTAGCACCTTCAAACAGGAGGAATATTGGGTAGGGAAGAAGCTGCTGGCCAAGTTCCATGTCAATTTATGAATGGATTATATCCAGAAGGATAGATGTCTTAGGCAATAGGATTTTACAGTCTAATTCTAGTGGACAACCAATGCAAATGACATATGCCGATAATGTTTTGGAAGTTTCAGAGACTCCTTGATCAATAACTAGAGGTAATCCACCCCTGCACTCACATCACCTTTTATTTAATAGGTTTCAATGAGAAGCTTTATGTCTTCAGGGTATCTCTATAAATCTCCTTTTAAGTTATTTCATTTTAAAATTAGGTATTAAATCATAGCAATATTCCAATTTATAGTTTAAACAAATATACCACAGTTGGAGAGGTTAAATGGGTACGTGTGCAGAGGGAGGGCTGGAGAACTTCCCAACACTAAACTCTCAGTAAAATTTCTGTAGATTTGAAATTATTCCAAAATAGTTTATTTAAAAAGTCAAATTATTGCCAAAAATTCAAATATAAAAATAAAACAGTTGTCATGAAGTTGGACTCTCTGAAATTAATGGAGAAAGTGAAATCCAGTGCCTGAAGGCATGCTGCAGAAATTGAGGGTCTGACTTAGGGTGGGTGAATCATTGTGGTGGGCAATAAGCCTAGAAAAGCAATCTAAGTGCTTTTATAAATAGGGTTCTATGGCAATGTCTATAAGATCCTGGTGCTACAAAGGATAGGAATGAAGTGCAGGGGAATGTGCTGCATAAATTTCGTAAATACCGATATGGAAACACAGCAATAAACTAATGTCAAGCACTAATGAGGAAAATGTTCCATTTATTCAATTTTCAGAACAATGACATTTCACATTCTTGGATTCCAGTAAGTCTAATTGGGGTAAGAATCCCCTTCAAAAAAAAAAATTCCAGCCCTATGAAGACCTTAGCAAGGAACCAGTGTGTAAACAGTGTGTAGATTTTACAACCTCAATTAATAAAATCAAGCCAATCTTATGCAGATGCATAGATATGTGAATATGCTCCAGGGTACATCTCTCAAAGCAGTCTATATTTATTTTTTAACTGGGCAACATTTGCCATCATAAGGTATAAAAGAACTTTTTATTTAATTGTGTCTCACAATTGGTCAAGAATTACTGAATGATCTTCTGTGTAAGTGTAATATACACTTTAAGCATCTATGAGAAAAGATTTGGCATTAAGTCAGTGACTTAACAACCATTGTAATAACTGGAGCTCTGTAGAAGTTTCTAAAATCTTTTTGTACAGGGACAAAAGACCAAAGAGTAAAGCTGCATCTTGATATATTAGTCTAATAGTAATCTTACAAACTATGAAAGTAGTGGTCTGAATCAAATCATCTAAAGTTTTTAACCAAATTTATGATTTTTTTTGGAATTTCTGTATGTGTAGTTAGGAATGCATATACAATGATGAGTTTTAAAACTCATCAAGTTGTGGAAGACAACTTGATGGAGTCTTCGAATATGGAAGTTCCAAGGATAGAACTCAGGTCAAGCCTGCCAGAAAGTCCCTACACCTGCTTAGCCATTTCACTGGCTCCACATAACTTTTTAAATATGCAGATTTGTCTTTATTCTTTATAACAAGATGAATTATGAGTCAACAACTTATGATGAGCATAAATATAATCAGCTAATAGCCATAGTCAATCAAGTGAAAATCATCAGGAAATATAGAATTATTACTGAAACAGTTCAGTGCAACTTCTGCGATTTGACAAATGTTTTCCCCTTACCTGTCAGTGGAGATAAATAAAGCCAGCATGTTTGTAAAACAATGACAGTAATACATAGTAATGTTTTCCCACCACAATTTGGTCATATGAACATTCAAGTGGCCTGAAATTGGCCATGGTATTAGAATAACCTATCATATGAGCAATGTAAAAATGTTAAGAGACTTATGTACCCTAGTATTTTCAATCAAGCAAGTTTAACATTAAATACTGCAATATTCATGGTTCTGGACTGACAGTAAATTTTGTATTATCCACTTAATTTGATAACTTCAGAATATCTTTCATAAGGAAAGGGGGGAAATCTATTTAATCCAATCATCTTACCATTATGATAAGTGCATAATGTTTGGTTTGGCAGATTTCAATTGGTTTTGAATTGACATTAATGTGTAACCTGTTTTGAATGGTGCAGAGAATAAAAAAGGCCTTTCTATGTGGTTTAGGTGTAGTGCAAGCTGCCCTGTAGTTTTGACCAAGTGAACCATAAAGTCTCATGATATTCAACATAACTAAAATGGATAAATATACTGCATCAATTCTCCATTAATATCTGATAAGAGAAGCTTGGTCCAAGCTCAAGGTTACTTCTGGACAAAATGGTATAACAAGAGTCCAAGTTATTCAGTTAAAATATCAGATGGAATAGTTTAAGAAATGGTTTCTAAGATGTAGATTCTTGGCAAAAGAGGTCATTGATTCTCAAGGATGTGATGCAAATCATGAGAACACACAGCTACCAGGTTCATCGCTTTCTGATGACTTAACGATTACTGTGTGGGGACAGAGAATTCAGACAGAGGCTCACAGAGACCACTACATACCCTGGAATTATAGGAATAAATGCCAGGACTGGGGTATAACACAGAGGTAAAAATAAGTTCAAAAAAATAGTCTCTTATTAAAAGTTGTCAGTTAAGTATTGACCAGTACATGCTGGGATAGAAGCAACATAATAAAGAGTAGAGAAAATACTGATATATGTATTAACCTACAGAACATGTTCAGGGCCAAAATGTTTCCATTATTCATAAAACTGAGTAGAAATCCATATCTTTCTTGTAGCATTCAACGAACACAGAAAAATGTTGTCTCAACAATAGGAAAATATTAGCCCCAAACAAGTGTTGTTGGATCTTAGAACTTAAAGACTTTGCCCAACCTGTTCCTTAGTAAGTAAACCACAATAACATTTAACAAAGTCATTTAAAAATGCCAAGATTTTGAATAGGGACACAGAAAACTTCATCTCAACAAGCAAATGATCACAATTTTTGTGCACAATTAAAATTCCAGAAAAGAAAAGCAAAAAGATAGAGAGGACCTGGGAGAAAATGGGGAGGGAAAACATGATGAGATTATACTGAATGAAAACCAATTCATTTTCAATATTTTTAAAAAAAGGAGTGGGAAAATATGGCCAATCTTCTGAAAAGAAAAATCAATAATTACCAACTCTCAAACCCTTCAATGATGAAATTATTCAACAAGACAATATTTAACAGCAATTAAAACGGAATTGCAAGCCAAAGATAATGTAATCACGCCTGTAATTACAACACTCCAGAGGCTGATCTGAAAGGGTCGTCATGAATTGAGGCCAGTCAGCTGCACAGTGAGTTCACATTTAGTCTACGCTAGAGTACCATACTGCGTGCAAAAACAAAACGCAAAACAAAACAACCAAATTCTACATGTCAGAAATCTAAATGAAAAGTGTACCATCCTAGTTGAGAGTTCTGAAATGTGACATGACCTAAGCTGAGTTGCTAGAGATGCAAACTACAATGTGTGAGGACAAAGTCTTGATGCTTATGAGATGGATAGAGATGGAAATCATTTTAAGTGAAGCCAGGCACATATAGACCAGTCCTGCATGATCTTACTCACATGTGTAATCTAAAAGCAGTTGTTCAGTTAACAGTTGAGACATGAAAAGTGGCTACAGAAACTGGGACAGGAGAGGCAGGAGGCATCTGTGGCTACTGATACTTTTAAGTATAAATTAATTTAAATATTCAACGAAGTAATTATGTTTACCCTAATTTGTATATTATGCATTCTCGACATGTATTGAATATTACCTGAATGAGTACCAGTTTTCTGTACTAATTAAACGAAATAAAGCTAAAAATGTATTTAGGACATCTACAACAGGAACAACTCATCACCAGCAGAATTAGGCTACATTGCAAGAAATGTGAAGGAACTCTTCTGATTAGAGGCATTTTCATAGAAGGATGTTAGAGGGCAACTCATTAGAAAAGCATAATTTCCCCATAATTATTCAATTCATTTAAAATATATTTCAATGTGGGTAGTAAAATTGAGTTGTTCCTCTAGAATTCCAGTCTTGGCACTAGACTCTTCTAGGAGCTCTGAGAGTACATTGTTGCTTGTGGCATATTTAGTTTCCAGCTGTGCTGTACCTCTCTGCACAGAGAGCCTTGTGCTAGACTTCTTGCCTTGCTTCACAGTGAGAGGAGCCCTGCTCCCTTCTTTGCCACACAAGTTGGTGTTAGAGTAGAAATGGTGGATGCTATTCTAAGAGTTTTATCTTTATCTGTTGATCTGATTGGTGAGTGTCACTCAGAACTGGGTGTCAATGGCAGGCCTAATGCTGGGTTTCAAGTCTAAAGGCTGGACTCGATTCTCTATCTTCTAAGAAGACAGTCTCTCCCCTTTGGAGTTTTGTGGTAAGTGAGTCAGATAATATTTTGCCACTATCCATATGCCTTTTTGGTTGTTACACTCAAATTCAGTATTGTTGTTCCTGCCCTGATTTCTTTAGCATTTGTAAATATAGTTGATAAATAAATAACTCTTCAGCTTAGCATGCCTGTGCAGAGAGGGAGGCTTTTATCTGCCAGGCTGCTTCACTCCCATCCTTTAATAATTTGTGAAGTAGGGATAATATATGCAAATTCCATTTTCAAGTATCTGCATTCTGTTTCCCTCTGTAGGTAGTGTTGTGATTTATTTTATTTATTTGTAGGAGTGTGAGTCAGAATCTCTCCTGGATGCTCAACTTGGTCTCAAATTCTTGTCAGAAGCCATTCTTCCTCTTGAATTTCTCAAGTCAGTTGGGTAATAATTATGCAGTACTATACTAGTAAAACTTGTGTCTGTGTGCACATACCTACTGCCAAAATCAAGCACTCTACCTCTGACCTATATTTTGGCAAATGATAAAATTATTTCCTGTGAGCACAATTGACACTTCTCTAGTTTTGCTTAGGATGCCTAAATGTAGGGGTGGGGTGTGTGTGTGTGTGTGTGTGTGTGTGTGTGTGTGTGTGTGTGTCTGTCTGTCTGTCTGTCTATCTGCCTGTCTGTTTGTCCTGTGTGTCTTATTGTCTGTGTATGTATGCGTTCGGGGGTTGAATGGTTGTTTGAGACAGGAACTTAGTCTGTAAACTAAGCTCTTCTTCAGCTGAAAACAATCCTCTTTTGTCAGACTCCCCAAGGCTTAGATTAAAAGCTTTTTATCACCATACCTATCTTAATAGTGGTTTTCACTCCAGAAACAAATTTGCCCTATTGCTAATAGTGGAAGCTTCTGAGTCCTCTGCTGATGCTAACAGTCTCATTTCTAACAGGGTGATTGTGGAAGTGTCTCATTCTGTTAGAGAGCTCAGACATCTCATCTATGACTTCTAAGAATTGTTAAGTATGCAGTTCACAAGTTTGACAGTTGAACTTCATTCAATGCACAGAGTTGAATGATTAGCAATGATTCATGGAGATTTGAAGTTCTTTTTCTGCATAGCTCCTTCCATTGGAAATCTGACTCACAATTTTAAGCTGCTTTAACTTCTTTTGAATTCCAGTCTCCAACTTTTTTAACTCAACAAGACCTCTATTTCAATTTTCCCTCAGTGCCCATAGTCTCAAAATTGCCTTCAGGCAGAAGGCTGAGATGCTGCCTGCTCTCAATACTTACAAGGATGATTTGTATACTTTGAACAGTTTTCTGACTCTGCAGTTGAAGTTTACTCTAATTTTGTTACTTTGTCAGGGTCATTGAAAAGAGATCTAAGTAGACCATTTTGGTTTGTATAATAAACACATACCCTTCACCATTAACTAAATTTTTTGAGAATAGTATTATCTCTTTTTAATTTCTTTGAATCTTACATATGCTAGTAATAGTTATGGTTTGCTCTCTGCATTTGCACAATATGTATCTCTAGAGTAGATTGATTTGCATTGGAAAAAAAATTAAATTTGCATCTGAGAATAGTGACATCTTTCAGCAGGTAAGGGGCCTGATGAGAAGTCTGGAAGCTGAGTATGATCCTGAAAAAAAAAAAAACATGTGAAAAAGGAGAATCAACTCGCTCAGGCTGTTTTCTGGTGTCCACATGTCCTACATGGTGTGCGTGTGTGTGTACACACAAACACACATACATTCCTAATAGAGGTAATATAAAGCTTTTTTAAATATACCTATATTGAACATTTGCTGACTTCTTTATATTATCTCAAACAATAGAATACAAGAAGTATTTACCCAGCAATTACTTTAAATTAAGCCATATGTGTAATTTAAAAAAGGTTTTAAGTATATAGAAAGTTGTACAAGAACTCTACCATTTTATATAAAGGACTTAAATGTCACAGAATTTGATAAGGACAAGGGGTAAATATGAGTTATTCATCAATACTGAGCGACATCTCTATCTTCATATAATAAATGTCCTATTTTCTACTCTATTGTACTTTTATCTAAATTATTGATCCAGCCAAAACATATGTATGGAAGATTACTTGGGGAATTTTCAAGGGATGAAATTTAAAAGACATTGAGTGGTTAGCCTTTTCTTAGAGACTTGTTTCAGGAAAAATTTACCATGCACAGTGAGACAATAAGTCAGAAATGAAAAAAAATGCAGCAACAGAACTCCTAGGAGTCCCTCAAATGTGCAAGCCATGCTATCCATCAGCAAATGTTCTGTCTTCACCCAAGAAAATATACATCCATGCCATTCAGTTGAGAAAGTCACAAGATCACAAAATCAGTATCCTCTTTGGAAACAGAAAATGTCAAATATAAATTCTTTAATTATATTTAAAATATTTAATATGAAATGCAGAAAATGTAAGGGTAAATCAATAGATTTAACATAATTCATGTAAATTTTCAGTGTTGTCATTGGAACCTGAAACTCTCTTCTACACGCTCAGGGCTTGACTCTTTCTTTGCTCCTAAACTTACAGAAGTATTTGGAATGCATCTCAGTGGGAGTGGGCTTTTGAAGCTCTTGACTGCTCTCAGTTCCAGTTTCAGCTACTGCTTTCTGGTCTGTGGTCACTGAAAAAGCTGCCACCCATCATGTCCTTGCTGCTGTGCCTCCCCTCTCACAACAGAATCTTAATTGGACATTTTGGTTGCACTAATGCAGCAGTAACTAAACAATTCATCAGTCAATTATCAAAGTTAATAATAAAGATTTTATTTGGCTTTTTGCCTTAAAATGTCGAATTTCTTAGAAAAAGGGGAATACTGTGGGATCAGGTATTGTTATATAAAGCTATAGTCTTCCATATCAGCTTCCCATTGTTCTCAATGTAACTCAGTTGCCTTATGGATTGGTCACTGGAATTTTAAACTGCATAATAGAGAAAAATATTCTCAAGTTTCCTCTATAAGGACTCATATTGTTGGTTTTCTGTGGTCTGAAAGAAAAGGGAGAGAATTCTCTTTAATAAGACACCATGAGATTTTAACATAAGGTCATAGTTTTTGTAGTTCATGCCTCATATGAACATCCTAATCTTCTGATTCAGCAAAAGTAAAATGAAGAAAAATATTGAAATAAGTCATAACAAATAATATGTTTCATGGTAGTGTAACCAATATTTAGTAGGCATGTTACCAAGAAAAGGACTCAATTCTGCTACTTTTTGTTAATGAGATGGAAGTAGACTGAGCTTGATTTCATAAGCAAGGGCTGGACAAGTGAGAGCCCACAAATCAGTCTTTCAAACCCAAGTTACAAAGACAGGGTAGGAAAATAAGGAGAGACATGGGCTGACAAGTTGGGGGACAGTCACATCTTAAAGGGAACACATTACAACATATCAGGTGCCATTACTTTTTGTTCCTTGAATGATGTGTTGCTTCTGATCACATTAGCTGGTGGGTGACTTTAAACCAAAAATCGTTGAGGAGATAGACACACTATGAGACAGAGATGTCATGTCCTTTCTTTTTATATCAGTCACTCAATCAAACATCTATGAGACTGACTAAGGGAAGAGTCAATATTGATGTCAAAAGTGGCCTTCAAGTCCCTACCATGCAACTCATGCAGCTAGTGTAACCATAATCAACAGAGCAGTAGTTCTGTGTCTAGGAAAGCTAGTGAGAGTCTTAAAATGCAAACTTTAGAGAAAATAAAATTCAAATCTGTATTTGGTTATTCAATTGAATTCTAATTTTTCTGAAATACAACTGATCTATAGGAATCACTTGTTGAGTGCTAAAATTTCAGAAAACTACTTCTAAAAAATGTTTACTCTTTAAGTTTGTGTGTATGTACACATCTCTGTGTGGAATGCACATGTGTGCTAATACCAACAGAAGCTAGAGGCATTGTACTCTCTGGAACTGTGAGTTAGGCAATTTTGAGCATCACAGTGTAGGTGCTGAGAACCAAATCTGTATCTTCTACAAAAGTAGTACATGATCTTAGTCAATTTTGATTACATTTAAACATGATACATTAAATAAATCTCTTCATATTCATAGAACTTCTTACATTTTATTTAATTATTTTAAATATTCAATATCAAATATTTAATATCAAATATATAATATTTATTTAATATCAAAATCAAAATAATAATCCTTAATAAGGTTATGTGAAGCAAAGAATATGTAAAGATGCAGATAACACCTCAAAAAGTTAAAGAGTATTTTAACCTGTGAAAAGGAGATTAATAAACTGGTGAATAATGAGGAATTAAGTCTTTATACTTAATGAATGCATTTACTACCCCTCAATTACCATTTTTAGTGAAGAAAATTGAACTTTTTAAAAAATAATGTCAAAGAAAAGTCAAGTGAAGATCTTCTGTTATTTAAATGATTCCTCAGTGGGTATTTGGCTGAGCAATAAGCTATTTCCATATTACTATCTGCAGACCCTGTGTTAGGGCAAGGTCAAAAACAGAGTCTGGAAGTAAGCTTTTCAGACATGTTTCAGTGTTGAATAAAAGACCTTGATTCAGTTTTCATGAGTAAAGAAAAAAAGATCTTGATTCAGTTTTCAAGAGTAAAGTTTCCTCATGTATACATGGTGTTTTATTCCAAATTTATAGTAATCTATTCTTTTTTGAAAATCAGAAATCAGCATTTTTGAAAGCTTATTAGTCATTTTTCCTTCTTGCAATTATTTCTTGTTTATAATATGTATATTCAATGCTATTTCAGCATAAATAAATCAATAATTGTACTTAGTAGAATATAAATAAAACATAGGTTATATCAAAATTTTATGAAATTATTAATGAAAATGCTAAAGACATGGACAATCTAATTTTTATATGTTATGCAACTGATAAAAGAACTATGAGGCATAGACTAAAATAGTTTAAAACACTGGTATTTTTGTACATTATGTAACTCTTTCATATGTTTAAGACATGTACACCACTGAGTGTCATATAATGAGTATATATATATTTATTATATGATATATATATAGTATATGACATATTATGAGTATATATTTATTCTTATATATATGTATCTATACATATATATAATCATGATACAGAATAGATCCAATTTAGGTGATTTCTCTTTAGTCCTATATTATATCACTTCTGTTTTAGAATATTATTAATTAATATCTATGGAGTATATGTATGTATTTTAATAATAGATCTCTTAATAAATATTTAGAAAACTATAGTAAACAGAAACTGAACCAAAAATCATTCTTCATAACCTATTTTCTCCACAGCTGTTTGGAAGGAGGTCCTTATTCCAGTCAGCACTCAGCAACAGAAGCCTTTACTAAAGCTGGTGAGAGAAATGAGCCCAAACTTCTAAGTTCAGTCTGAATTCCTAAATCATACACGAAACCATCATAGCAAGTTTTCAGACCTCTTGGGAAGCATATAGTTGTATGTATGTGCAAAGTTAAAGCACTGCTATTTCTCTGACACAAATTGACAGGGATAGAAGTTATCCACAGTAAGTTCTTCCTTCAAACTAACTGAAAAAAAACAGAATTGAGGCCAGAGAGAAAGGCTCACTTGTATTTCTGTCCCACTCTCCTTTTTAATAAAATGTTCATCAGATAGTACAACTTCCTTTGGCATTTTGAGTAATAGGCCTATTATCAACAACATGTAAATTTTTTCTCCTCCCCATGAATTTTTTGCAAAGCTTAGTCATTACACTAATGGAAAACACCTTCCAATAATCAGAGAGAGATGGCTTTTGCAATGACAAATTGCTTAAAGCAAAACTAAAGTGTTTGCACAATATTTCTTAAGCTGACAAATATTAGGAAATTTGAATATGCAAATAAAAATATATCTGATTTTAGGCAATATTTCATGGCTAAAAGCAGAAAACTTTAGATGAAATAATGACACATTGCAAATGAAAACTGTACTCTATGCATAGTCTGAATTTTATTATTTAGGCTTACTTAGATGCCAATTTGGAAGGTATAAATATGTATTATTTATACTAAATTAGTTCACAACTTTGCATATTTTGATGATGCTCCAAATTTATAAAAGCATTTCAAACTTATTTTATTTATAATCTAAACATAAATCTAACAAATTGAAATATTATGATATTATTGCTTTGCAATATCTTTTAAATGTACAGTCACAACAAAAAATAGCTTTTTTAATTAGTCACAGATCAATAAAAAATGTTGTGTTTGTAAAAACCATGCAATCAAAATGAAACATTGGCATTAGCTTTCTACAGACATAATTGTTTTAAGTCTCGAATTAGTTTGCTTTTCCAAATGTCCTTTTGCTTCCTCTTAAAGATAATTCAGAGGCCAAAGGGACATGTTACAGGCATGCTTATGCATACCTGTAATTATTCCTTAATTTTGGTGGTATTGCTCATTTTACTAAAGACTACATTTACAGTTAATAATAATATCCTGATGATGGTAACTTACATCTCTCCTACCTTCATAAACTCACTTATTAAATGGAAAGTTGCCACTGGGCCATACCATAAATTTAGCTTTTAGAATTTTCCTGGTGCTAAAGCTTCAAAGTAAAGTAACTTTTACTATATAGCCTTAAGTGTAATATCGTTTGCCTACATATAATGAAAAATGTATGAATACTTTTCTTGCTTTCTTTATCATCATTGGAATACTTGTTATTACTAAGGGTCTATGCCAGTAGCTAGGGTTGGATTCTTATTTATAATTTAAAGAAGTTACTTAGACTACTAAACAAGAACACTAAATGTTATCTACAATGTAAAATATGAAATGCCTCCCCAGAGGGGCTTGGGTAAAAATGATGGACATTTAGAGAAAAAATAGTGATTGTTTCTGGCTTAGAGGTAAGAAAGGACAATCTGAAGGAACATAAGAACTCAGTTTACACATAGTCTTCATTGAAGAAGAATCTGAACTTTATGTTCAAAGATAACAAAATACTGGGAAACACACACACACACACACACACACACACGCTTTTTTGAGGTATATTCCAGTCATTAAAATGTGATAATGGATTCTCTCCTGTATGGAAAATCAGGATTTAAAATGCATACCTCCACTGTTTTCCATAAAGAAACATAATCTTCACATTTATTTTATACCTTCCCTACAGTACTTGCTTACTAAGTCTCTACTAACTTAATGAATTATGTAATGCAAGCATTCTGTATGGGATATTTATTTAACAAATAAATAAATAGTACAAGAGGCACCCAGAAATTATCTGCTTTCATTTCAGGTCAAGGTGTGCTTATACTATATGTATATGCATGGTAAATAAACTAGTTTTTAACTGTTTTGGGGATTCTCTTACCTAGTTCTATCAATACATCAAAATTTTATGTGTAGTTAAAATAAAACAAACCTATGATCAGTAGCTCAGGCATTGTATATGCTATACTACACAGTATTTTAAAATAAAGTTGATTTTGGTTCTATGTAGGTAAATAGAGAATTAATTTAATTTTAAATCTTGAACTTGCATGTTTCTGAATGCACTGTGAATAACAAATAAAAAATATTTGTAAGAATCAGAAGCCAAAGAACATTAGCATTAAAACATCCTGGGCAGTAATAGTCAGTACAGGAACAGTTAGAGAGAGTCTAAGAAATTTACCCTCAATCCCATTCACCATTTGCATGAATCATTAAATCTACTATATTTTCCCTGAAGATAGTCTCTGCCCTGATTCTCAAAGTATATAAGCCTTGCACAGTGGATGCTGTGTTTATTTTGAAACATTAGTAATTTCTTTTGATGCGTGATGAGCAGAAATATAAAAACCATTGTTAGACATAATAATAAGAGGAATACCAAGCAGGGCGGTGGTGGCGCACGCCTTTAATCCCAGCACTTTGGAGGCAGAGGCAGGTGGATTTCTGAGTTCGAGGCCAGCCTGCCTGGTCGACAGAGTGAGTTCCAGGACAGCCAGGGCTACACAGAGAAAACAAACAAACAAATAAAAAAGGAATACCATAACATTTTACCAACAACAAAATTTGGTGTGAAATTATCAAATTTAAATCGGTCATTTATCCCTAAGTAGTAAGTGTATTTTGAGAGTTACAGTTTTTGGGCATGACACTCCCAGAGGATCCAGCTATACCACTCCTGGGCATATACCCAGAGGCTTTACCTGCATGCAATAAGGACACATGCTCCACTATGTTCATAGCAGCCTTATTTATAATAGCCAGAAGCTGGAAAGAACCCAGATGTCCCTTAACGGAGGAATGGATTCAGAAGATGTGGTATATCTACACAATGGAATACTACTCTGCAATTAAAAACAATGAATTCACGAAATTCCTAGGCAAATGGTCAGATCTTGAAAATATCATCCTTAGTGAGGTAACCCAATCACAAAAGAACACACATGGTATGCAGTCACTGATAAGGGGATATTGACACAGAATCTCGGAATACCCTAGACACAATTCGCATATCAATAGATTTCTAAGAAGATGGAGGAGAGACCCCTGGTCCTGGAAAGACTGGATGTAGGGGAACGCCAGGACAGAGAAGCGAGAGGGGGTTGAATGGGGAACAGAGGGAGGGAAGGGGGCTTATGGGACTTTCGGGGAGGGAGGAAACGGGAAAGGGGAAATGATTTGGAATGTAAATTAAAAAAAAAAAAGAAAAAAAAAAGAAAGTTACAGTTTTTGAGGAAAAATCCTTTTATATTTTTGTTCAGGACCAAAAAACCAAAGTGAAACAAAACAAAACAAAAAACCAAAAGAACAAACATAAACAACTAAAACCAAAACCAAAACAAAATTGTAAGGAACTTCCTTTCCAGAAAAATCTAATTTTAATTAAATTCATTAATTATTTATAAATTTATGTAATTTAATTTAATTTAATTTTAATGTATTTTGCAGCAAAAGAAAATAACAGCTCTTAACACAGATAAAGACTGAACATAAATGGGAAAGAGAAATCGTGATCCTGAGCCATTTGCCTTGCACAGGGACTGTAGATAGCCTAATCTTGTAAAGAAAAATGAGGATGTGTTCAAGATGTGGATATCTGTCCTGTGAAGCCCCATATACTGATACTGGCAGAAGTGAACATAAGTCCTCTCTAGAGGAGTACTGGTTTCATAAATTAAGTTCCAAAGAATGTGAGGTTAAATCAAAGCCAGCTAAATCTACCTGGAAATAGAGCACACTGTATGCGAACAAGAGGAAAAACAAAAACAAGAGAAGACACAAATATTTCAGAGTGCAAAATCTCAGACAGAATATTTTATATTCAATTTATCCCACATTTACAGAGTGTCTTCTGTGTGGTAAACACCTTGCTCTAAAATGCATAGCCACAAATAAAGCAAAGGACCCTTACATGTCAACAGTTGATACAATGATGTCTTAAAATACCTTACCACTTTTTAGCTATAAGATATAACTGACTATATTAGTGACTTGCCTATCAGGCAGCATCTCTCCTCCAACCTCAGGAAGGAGCTGAGGATGGGGGATTGGAATGAGCTTGAAGAAGAAGAACCAAAAACAAGTTAGATGGTCACTTAAAAGTTATCTTATATTGGCTTAGGAAAATATGGTTCTTTTGCACTGATTGCTGACATCTTTTGGTTTTGTTTTAAGCTATTTCCTTAATAACTTTCTGTCTTTTTAAGGTTTCTATTGAATTAGATAACATTTAATAGAACTGACTCCATTTTGTTTTGGCCTGCAAGGGCCTAAGCTAACACAGGACCTCACTGTGGAACAATTGTGTCTCATACATTTTATTTAGCAACAGATACATGTAAAAAAAATCATGAAAACATGTTTTGCAATGCAAGTTATAAAATATCCAAATATAAGAGAGCTCTAAAAGTTATCAAAGTAATAAAGAGACAAATTGTCAGCATAAGAAATAAGTGATAAAAAGAAAGAGTACAACTTATATAAATAAAAATCATTAAAATTAAGAGGCACAAAAGTAATGATGGCATATTAGACATTAGGTGTGCTGTATATGCTATGTTTCATGGGTTCATTTCCACCACTCCTTGTTCTTCCTTCCCCTCACTCCCTGACCTTCCTCATCCTCAGTACCTTCTAGACAGTTGCTTTAAAAATACATAGTTTATTTGTAAACTTCACATAATGCACTCCAATTATATTTTCCAGTCTTCCCAGGTCTACCACCCTACCGTTGTTAACCCACTCACAAAAGAAGAAGAAGGAGGAAGAGGAGGAGAAGGAGAAAGAGAAAGAAGCAAAAGAAGGAAGCAGGGAGGAAGGAAGGAAGGAAGGTGGGAGAAGGAGGGGGAGGAGGAGGAGGAGGAGGAGTTCAGTTTGTGTTGCCCAAATACACCCTGATTATGGGTAAACTCTCAGTGGCAAGCAGCCCTTAGGACAACCGAGTACTTTCCCCACTCCCAATGCCACTCCCACTGCCCAGAATCCATCAACTGGGAAGAGCTACACTTCAGAATCCTTATTACAATTTTAAAGAGTTCTCTTCATTGGCTTCCTGTTTAAATGGTTTAGACTGTCTATTTCTTTTTGGGATGGGGGGAGGTGAGATGGGATGGAGGCGGGGAAGAGTGTTGGTCCCAAAAGTCTTCTGTGTTTTGCCTTCTCAGCTGGGATTCTGTAGCCATCAATACTGTGCAAAAGCAGCTTTGTTACCATTGATAGTGAACAGCAACCTGGACCACAGACATCAACATGGCCTCAGGTGGCAGTACAGGCCACACACATTAATATGGCCTTTGGAGGTGACACAGGCCACAGAAGTCAACATGACCTCCACTGGTAACACCGGTCATCAACATAGCCTCTATGGCAGCATAGACCACAGACAATCCCATGGTTTTCAGTGATAACAGGGACCACAGGCATTAACATGTCCCCCATTTGCAGGAGGGTCATGGTCACTGGCATGGCCCCCATAAAAGAATGGAACATGGACATCAGCACGGCTTCGGCAGCAATACAGACTATGGACATCTCTTTATTATTATTATTATTTTCTTTTTTTTAAGTAGATGTATTCTTTATTAACATTTCAAATGTTGTCTCCTGTCCTGGTTCCCCCCCTCCCCCTAAAAATCCCATAAGCCATCTCTCCTTCCCCAATCAACCCTCCCCTGCTTCCCTGTCCTTGTATTCCTCTACACTGTAGCATCAAATCTTTCCAGGACCAAGGGCCTCTCCTCCCTTTGTTGTATAACAAGACCATCCTCTGCTGCCTGTGTGTCTGGAGACATGGGTAACTCCATGTGTACTCTTTGGTTGATGGTTTTGTCCCTGGGAGCTCTGGGAGTACTGGGTGACTCATGTTGTTCCTTCTGTGGTGCTGCAAACCTCTTAAGCTCCTTGGGTCCTTTCTCTAGCTCCCCCACTGGGGACCCTGTGCTCAGTTCAATGACTGGCTGAGAGTGTCCCCCTCTGTATTTGTCATACACTAGGAGAGTCTCCCAGGTGATATCTATATCTGGCTCTGGTCAGGACATCTTTAGGAGGAATAGAAGCGGCCACCTCTACGGAAACGCCGGGAGTTGCGCAGCCGCAAAGGCATCTCCTGATGGAGGACCTAATTGAAGACTGCCTGAGAGACGAAGGATTGCTGAAGCAAACAATGCCAACCAAAAGGGAACTGCGGTCTAGAAGAGATGCTTTCTTGGGACCAATCGTGTGCGGGTGAAGGGTATTAAAGGACCTTGCAGCAGCATTCAGATGAACTTGTTGGGTTTCTCATCTGCTCCCAGAGGGATTCTGTGTCATTGACTTCTTCCATGCCACCTCCTGAAAGTCAAGTAGGGTTGGGCATCAAGTAATCCAGGGCACAGGCAGAGGAACATCCCCATGGACGACTTGCAGGATATCAAATCCATTGTTATTCTTTTCTTGTTAGGATCTTGCATGGGCTTCAGACTTCCAATCTAGAATTATTCTGCTTTGCCCCAACTCAGCATTAAGCATCAAGAATAGTGTTGCCAAGCCTCATACTCCCTACAAGAACACAGAAGGGTGCATGTGCCACAAAAGACTTTGCCTCATATTCACACTGAAATCTCTGCCTAGGGAAGAACAGAATCTTACATTGCATAAAATAAGATTAATGTGGAAACACTTCCTCAGACTACACCTCCTTGAATTTATCTCCACCCAAACCTGATGGCAACTATAATCCTTTGCATGTGCGTTTTCTATTTAGATGGTTTTCCCCAGGTTGCCTGACTTCAGGAGTTGTGCATTTGAAAGTGGTTTCCCATGGTTTCTTTATCAGCTGTAAATAAGCTTTACTTTGTGTGACACCCATTCCCAGTGTGACACCCATTGTGTTCCTAGGTGATTACCTCAAAGAGGCAAACTCAGTGAATCCAGTAAGAAAGGCACAGATGAACAACACCAAAAATAAAACAGGCCAAGAAACTTTCATGAATGAGACAGCTATTAAACAGACAAGAAGTTTTTGTGACTACTTTATATCCATGACCATACAAACATAGATAAAATTGACAATTTATAGAATTTCTTAACTACCCCAAACTTGTTCAGAAATAAGTAGAAATACACCCCATAAACTTTAAAATAAATGGACTAATATTATAATAATTCCCCAAACTGTTTTGGTGATTAAAAACAAACTCCAAGTAACCAGATATTTATACACAGTATGACTATCTTTCAAAATCAAGCATTTTATAACTCATGGTAAGAGACTACTGGGACCTCAGTAACAAAATCTCACAGAGACTTAAAAAGAAAATTATAGCATACTACTTGTAAACATTGATACAAAATTTCTAAAAACATAACAATGAACATAACTTGACCATGATATCTTCTAACCTAGTTACAGTTATATCAGGTATGAATGCTTGATTCAATGTAAAGGAAACGATGTAACGTTCTGTTTTAAAAGAGAAAAAGATGAACAAAACAATTGTTGCTATAGATGCAAAGGATAATTAACATTCAAGCAAAAAAAAAAGGATGCTTTCCCAGTTAAAGGAAAACTGATATTTAAAACCCTACAGAAATTCAGAGTTGAGATGCCTATTGAAAGGAAAAGACATTCCAAGATACCCCAAGTCCATGCTCTCAGCACAAAGGAGATTTATTTGTCCCAGAGGGACAGCTCATAGGAGTAACAGACAGAAACAGGAGATAGAGGACAAAGGAAAAGAGGAAGGGAGCAAGGGAGAGGGAGGACAGGTATTTGTCTAGTAGTGGGACAAAGGACTAGAGTGACATGGCCTGTAGGCAAATGGCAATTTATAATGGTAAAAAGGGGAATCCAATGTTAGGATGTGGTGTTTCATTTTAATTGGGCATGATAATTAAATGAACCGAAGGGAGTTTTTGATTGCTGGAATTCAGTACAGCTGGACCTTGGTAGTCAGCCTCAGAAGGAGAAATTGGTCAAATAAGGGAATAGACATTAGGGGCTAGCTGTGGGGATGTTATCTAATGGGTTTTAGCAAAGCAAAGGGAATTAAGGAGACCCATCATACTCAGGCAGGCCAGAGTCCTTTCGAAGTCTGTTTATCAGAAGTGTTACATTTTACAAAATTATAAGGGGAGAAGAAGTATGTTTGGTGTAGGTGCAGTCAGGTGTGGGGGGAAGGGTGTGCCTCTGCTGACCCATGCTGAGGCAGACATTACCCCTGAGGGAACAACTACAGGACGGTATAGTATAGAATAGAGTTTATTCAGGGTACGGAGATGGGAGTTGAGGGAGTAAAGACAGGGAAAGGCAGAGAAAGAGATTAGAGGAGTAGGGCTGGGGCCAGGAGCAAGAGCAGGAAGGGGGGAGGGAGGAGGGCGTGGAGAGAGAGAGAGAGAGAGAGAGAGAGAGAGAGAGAGAGAGAGAGAGAGAGAGAGAGATATAAGGGAGTAAGCAGCCCCCTTTATAGTGAGTCAGTCACACCCACATGTTGTCAGGTAACTGTGGGGCAGAACAGTAGACAAAATGCCAACGTGGAGCTTCTCTTAATCCTCCAGGAATGTCCAGTCCCTTAACCTTGCTCCCGTGGTCAATTACCTCAGTCAAGGGCATCTTGTTCCAGATCAATTCAGATACCCCAATAAGCTCCAGTTCCACCCTGCTACCTGTCAAATAAAATCTGCTTGCTTTCCTACTATTTGCTCCTCTCTCTGTCAACTCCCTTCAAAGGATGGCCTTTGAAGTTTGACCCCCAAGTAAATCATTCTTTTTGAACCAAATCTAGTTTACTGGTTTCTCTGCTTATAGGCGTGATCTTTTGGCCTTTGATACACAGCAAAGTCAACAATATGACTTTGCTTCTACCACACTCAATAGGCCTTCTGTTTCAGAGGTTAGAACTCAAGTTTGAGTTGGCAGAAAATAGGTCCTGGACTGGAAATGGGGTAGTAGAAAATTAGAAGGAGACTTTAAAATCTTCAATTCAAATTGCACTGATAGTATAATTTAGTCTCCCAGAGGGTTAGTTGGAATAACTGGCAAATTGAAAGAATTCCATAGGGATTTTATATGCTACCAACCACAAGGGAGACAGTGTTTAGAATATCAGCTTCCCAAAGGAGAACTGCTTGGTAAACACTTTAGGTTGCCTGGAGATGTTCAGCCCTAGCAAATCAATGTAAAATTCATTATTAAAAACTACATAAGAGGGAAATTTAACACAACCTTGGTAATGAAATTAGCAAATAAAATTGCAATCACCAAAAGAGTATATTTCTAAGGGTTTTAGTATGCTAATAGCCACCAACTCTAGCCATTTGATCCTTCTGACAATAAGGGCATTGACTCCTTTTAGAGTAGGGGGATCCAGCTTCACAAGTTCTGCCAAACCTCTGAAATTTGAGGAAGTGGAGTTTCCTTTGGACCTGACACTGATAACTCCTAGTTTATCTGCACTCATGTGCACATTCATACCTGCATGCACACTCAAACATGGACACACACACACACACACACATACAGCCTACTGAGTCCACCATTTGGTTTTGTGTGTGTGTGTGTGTGTGTGTGTGTGTGTTTGTGTGTGTGTGTGTGGTGTAATAAGGGCTGGTCCCTTGAGATTGATCTCCTAGAAAGGTTCTACTAGGAAAGATGGCAAGCATCTGAGAGAAAAACAGTCTACAATGACTCATGTAATTTTATTATTCAAAGTCATGAGCAATTTATGGGTCTGGAGCATGAAAATTAACTTTAAGTCACAATTAGTCTTAAAATTGTTAGAGGTCAAGATCTAAGAATTTGGAAATATCAGCAACTTTTGCCTACTCAAGAATGTTGGTACCATTGCTGGCTGTGATGCCCACTATGCTTTCGTTCTGAAAGCAATGGAAAGCTCCTACTCTGAAAGGATTTCTTCAACCACATGATTTTCTCAAGGAAATGTACACTTCAGCTTATTCTTAAGTTGGGCGTCCAGCCCTTAGTCTACCACAATGTAGTACCAAATAGAAGATACTGAAGATTGGCTTTGTACAGAGGCAAAGCTGGAGTGAAGGTGGTATATTTTATTTTTATTAAATGTTTATTTTTTTGAGAATTTTATATGTGAGTAGTATATTTACAGTCTTTTCTCCTCCCCTTTCAGCACCTTTTCTGTCCTTACCCAGCTTGTTCTGAATTTCATGACTTCTCCTTTAAAAATTACTGTTTAACCCACACACACTAAAAACAAAACAAAATAAAAACAATCACCACTACCAAAAAAAAAAAAAAAAAACAGTCTTCTGAGTCCATTTTGTGATGTGATGTGATGTGATGTGATATGTGTGTGTGTGTGTGTGTGTGTGTGTGTGTGTGGTGGTGGTGGTTTGTATATGTTCATCCCAGGGAGTGCCACTATTAGAATGTGTGGCCTTGTTGAAGGAAGTGTGTCACTGGGGGGTTGGGCTTAGAGATCTTCCACCTGGATGCCTGAGGATGCCCAGTCTGTTCCTGGCTTCCTTTGGATAAAGATATAGAACCCTCAGCTCCTCTGCACCATGCCTGCCTGGATACTGCCATTTTTCTGCCTTGATGACAATTGACTGAACCTCTGAACCTGTAAGTGAACCTCAATTAAATGTTGTCTTTTATAAAACTTGCATTGGTCATGGTGTCTGTTCACAGCAGTAAAACCCTAACTAATACAGAAGTTTCTACTCCCTGGCCCCCATAGGCTTGTTCAAACATGAGTCTGTGGGGACCATACCTAAACATAGCATAATGCAAAATACATTTAGTCCAACTTCAAAAGTCCCCACAGTCTATAGCAGTCTCAACAGTGTTAAAAGTCCAAGGTTCAACGTCTCTTCTGAGATTCCTCCAATCACTTAACTGTAATCCCAAAAGCAAGACAGGAAACCAGCTGGGCAGTCTCCAAACTCTGTATCTCCATGTCTGACGGCAAAGCAGTCTTCAGATCTTCAACTCCCTTTTCATCTTTGTTGACTGCAACAAGGTTCTTTCTCCTGGGCTGGTTCCACTCCCTGTTAGCAGCTTTCCTGGCAGGCATCCTGTGGCTCTGGCATCTTTAACATCTTGGGGTCCCCAAGTCAACTTCAGCTTCATAGCTTCTTGTTCCAATGTCTGAGTTCCACACACATTCTTCTATGCATGTCCAAAGGGCTGGTGTCACTTCTCCAGCTCTGCCCTCTGTAGCACTCTAAGTTCTAGGTGACCCATTCCGCTGCCACTACTGTTCTTGGTGGTCATCCCATGGTACTGGCATCTCCAATGTGCTAGGGTCTTCTACTGAAACTATGCTTCACCAAAACCTCTCATAGGCTCTCTTCATGGTACTAAGCCTCAACTCCTTGACTGTCAACTATGACTAAGGCTACACTTTCACCAATGGCCTTCCATGGCCTCTCACAGTGCCAAACCTCAGCTGTTCTTCATAATGCCTTCATGCCTTCCAAACCAGTACCACCTGGATGATTCTTACACATTACCAAGTACAGCTGCAGCATGAGGTACAACCTTGGCTATCTCTGGAACACAACTTCTTTGTGCTCTCAGGAAACACTTCCCAGAAAATATCACCTAAGCGATGCTGGTCTTTTCTTAATCACCACTAATTTCTTAGCTCCAGCTAGCCAGCATCAATTGTCCTAGTAGTCTCCTTCTTCTCTTGAATATAAAGCCAGAGACACATGGCCAAAGCTGCTGAGTTCTGCTGTTTGCAGGAGCTGGAACATTGGCCCCCTTGTTCTATTACACTATCACTAGCTTCCTTTATTCCAACTCCTTCACTGCCTAAGCTTGGCTGTCCTGGATCTTGCTTCATAGACTGACTTTAAATTCAGAGATCTGCATGCCTGTCTCCTAGTCACTGGGATTAAAGGTATGGTCCACCAAGTATGGAATTAAATTTTTCTTCACCTAGAATTTGCTCTGTTCTAGGCTTGCCTTGAATTTAGAGATCTGCTTATCTGTGTCTCCTGGGATTAAAGGCCTGTACTACCATGCCTGGACCTAAATTTAGCTAGGAGGAATCTTGCCTCAAAATCACTACTTCCTTAATTCAATTTAATATCCTTGAATTCAGCTCCGTTTCACTTCCTGATGTCTCTTTAATACTCAAACTATATATTTTGTATGTTTCCTTTCTCAGCTTGCTATGTTTGTTCAAAATACTCTTCATCAGACTTAACCAGAGAACAAAGTCTCTGTTGGACTTTATTGAGACTTCCTTTGTCAATACAATTAATATACATCTCTTTTCCTTAGCCTTAGGCAGTCTCTTCAAACAATGGCAAAAAGCAGCCATGTTCTTCACCAAAACATCACAAAAACAGTCTCTCAGCCACACATGAAAGTTCTTCTCTACTGAAACCTCTTGGGCCATCAGTTCAAATGACCCTCAGCACCACTGTCTTCCATATCCCTACTGGGCTGGCCTATTAAGCCCCACTTAAAGGATTCCATGGCTTTCCAAATCCAAAGTCCCCAAATCCACATTCTTCCAAACAAAAGCATGGTCAGGCCTATCACAGCAATACCCCAGTCCCTGGTACCAACTTCTGTATTAGTTAGGGTTTTACTGCTGTGAACAGACACCATGACCAATGCAAGTTTTATAAAAGACAACATTTAATTGAGGTTCGCTTACAGGTTCAGGGGTTCAGTCAATTGTCATCAAGGCAGAAAAATGGCAGTATCCAGGCAGGCATGGTGCAGAGGAGCTGAGGGTTCTACATCTTTATCCAAAGGAAGCCAGGAACAGACTGAGCATCCTCAGGCATCCAGGAGGAAGAGCTCTAAGCCCAACCCCCCAGTGACACACTTCCTTCAACAAGGCCACACCTTCTAATAGTGGCACTCCCTGGGATGAACATATACAAACCACCACAGTGTGTATGTGTTTTAAAGGCTGGTCTCTTGGGATTAGATTTCCTATCAAGGGGCTTATCCTTGGAGCATACTGATTCTCCTGATCTCAGAAGTTATTACTTACCCATAGTTCTTCACCTATGGATGAAGCCTTATAAAATCTTTATCATACATATTAGCATGTCAGCTGCTATTATCATTGTGTGGGCTTGTTTGGGTAACTATGTTTTTGAGATGTTGTTAGAACAGTTTCCCTACCTGTACTGAGGGCACTATCTCATAGTAGAGCCCCTGATGCTCTGACTCATAATCTTTTTGACTTCAGGAATGTTCTTTAAGCCTTAGGTTTAGGGGTTATATTGTAGATATATAAATTTGGATCTATGACCTAAAGCCAGAGATAGTTAGCCAGGTGTATAGTGCCAGACGTGGATCCCTTCTTAATGAATGAAACTTAAGTCTAGTTACATGGCTGCTGATCATCCCCAAGATGTAAGCACCATTTTTTCATTCTTTGCAGCTATCTTGCCTTGCTGGTCATTACTGTAGTTCCTCAGGATTTACAGATTACTAGGGTTATTGATTGTTGGTTTTCTTTCCTGGCAACTTGAGTAATACCTAGAAATAGTGATGAGAGTTAGTGCTCAGGGAAGAGTCTTCCCAGTCAGTTCTAGCTTGATTTCTCCAATTATTTGAAGTATGTTGTGTCTTAAACAATATGGTCTTACTTTCAAGTATGGAGACAACAAAGGGCAACAATAGTCTATACATGTTGGTGTTTCTTAGAGTCCCTTAACCAATAACTGGAGGGAAGATTTCCTTTACTTTGCTCTGGGATTTTTGTTAGCTAGGCTCTTTTGGGGAGAATAATCACTCCAAGTGATATGGATTAATCCAAACTATGTATGCATGCACATATGTATGCATATACCTATGTGCATTTTAAGTACTCACAAAATATCCCCCATGGCTTTACAGAGGGAGAGAGAGATTGGAAATAAATACCAGTAAAGATGTTTGAAATTCTTTGTGGCATGGGTATTTTCAAACGAAAGAACCACAGGGAACTGGAGGAGATGGAGAGGGTCAGTATGTGATGCTCTGACAAATTGCTTTAACTGACCTAACATTTCAAATAAAATAACCACACTCCTATGCAACCAAATAGAGGTAAATCTCAAAAATATTCCTACTAGACCTTGGGAGCTGAGGCAAGTATTCTAAAATCAGTACAAAGCTCTTCCAACTGTCAAGGAAACTATTCAGACCATTATTCAGCTTCTTTCAGGTCTGTTCTGCCTCCATCTCCTGAGCATCTATAGGTCACTTCCACTCACTTTAAAGGTACACCTGCTTTGTGAGCTTCCAGGAGTGCCTCTGCTTCTCTCTGCCAACACAAAACCTTTACTTGTAGTTTTTTATGCTGCTGAGCCTAGTTCCAAAATTATACGACCCTATCGTTCTAGCTGTTTGTACCTTCTGTTCCTTTCATTTTTCTCACACCTAAAATATTTTTCAAACTAATAACTCTAATTTCTTCTTCATATAAAAATTATATAGTAGAGACTACTTTAAAGAAAGAAAGCACAAATTGACCTGAAATATGTAATACACATTAACATCGTTTGGAAGGACTGATTTATTTATTTATTTATTTTTATTATTATTATTTATTTTTTTTAATTTACATTCCAAATCATTTCCCCTTTCCCGTTTCCTCCCTCCCCGAAAGTCCCATAAGCCCCCTTCCCTCCCTCTTTTCTCCATTCAACCCCCTCTCGTTACTCTGTCCTGGTGTTCCCCTACATCCAGTCTTTCCAGGACCAGGGGTCTCTCCTTCCATCTTCTTAGAAATCTATTGATATGCGAATTGTGTCTAGGGTATTCCGAGATTCTGGGTTAATATCCCCTTATCAGTGACTGCATACCCTGTGTGTTCTTTTGTGATTGGGTTACCTCACTAAGGATGATATTTTCAAGATCTGACCATTTGCCTAGGAATTTCGTGAATTCATTGTTTTTAATTGCAGAGTAGTATTCCATTGTGTAGATATACCACATCTTCTGAATCCATTCCTCCGTTGAGGGACATCTGGGTTCTTTCCAGCTTCTGGCTATTATAAATAAGGCTGCTATGAACATAGTGGAGCATGTGTCCTTACTGCATGCAGGTAATTAAGATTGCCATAACAAAAGAGCATAGACAAGATGGCTGACACAGCAGAGATGTATTCCTCAACTCCACAGGCTTGAAATCCAATACCGAGGTATCACTGGGTTTGCGTTTACTGCATGCTCTCTCCTAGACTTTCTCAAGTTCTTCCCTGTTTGCGCTCATTCTTGACACTTGATGTTCCTTCCTTCTTTCTCTTGTCACCAGTCATATTGAACTGGGTCCTTTTCCTGTGAGCTCATAGAGCTTCAATTACTAATTTTAAAGGTACAAATATAGTCACACTGGACATTATGACTTTCTCATATGAGCTTTGAAGGCATATTATTTCATTCATAACATTGACCGTATTTTAAAACACTTCTCACATGGTCATGCACACAAAAAAACATACAATTACAGTTTTGCACTTTGTAGTAACTGAATTATACATACTTTGCAGGTTGGAGTTTTGGAATTTTTCATTTCCTTTAGTCTTAAATTTGTCTTCTTTGTTGTTTTTCTGAGCAACACACAAAGGATAACAGGAGCTAAGGCTACCTTGTACTTATTTACATCTTCTATACATAGAGGATTCTCTGTAAGAATATTAAATGAATTTTTGATATTGTTTGTGTTTACTGCAGTCCTGTTTCATAAAACACACCTTATGATACATTGGGTTTGAATATCGGTTGACATCATCAAAATTTATTGAAGTTGATGGCAAAATTTCAATATCTTCTTTCTAGTGGATGCAGAATATCTTGTGCAATGGGTATACCACACTTTGTTCCATCATTATCTATAATTGCCATTAATCTCTCTTCTAATTTCTTGCTGTCACCAGTGACATAGTACTAGACACACCTTTATAAGCTAATGATATAATTTATTTAAGATAGAGTCTAAGAGTTTTAGTAGTAAGTCAAAGGTTAGATATATATTTAAAATTTTAAAATTCCTGCCAAATGTTATAACACTTAATATTTCTAGCATGATTATTGATGCATGTTTTTTTTTCCTGAACATCTTTGCCAGTGTGAGGAATTATCACCAATTTAACTCTCTGCCAGTCTGATGATGGTAAAAAGAGAGTTCACTGTTACTTTAATTTTACTGAGTACAGTGAATCTGAGTGTAAGATGTCTAGCTTTAGCACTGGTGTGATCATAACTGAGAAGCATGAAGCTAAAGAGAACCCTCACATTGTTCTCTTTTTGCAAGGTAAATCTACTTTTCTAGGCACTGGGTCTTGGATGCTTATAGGGTAGCCTTTTCTTTGGAATTTATTGAACCATCAATTTTTTGAACTTTATTCTTTCCTAACTATTCTCCTCTGAAATATAAGATATATACTGAGACCTGCTGTAACACACTGTTAATGCATGTTTCAGTAACACCCTCAGACTGGAAAAAACACAGCCAGTTACTGATTTGTAGCAAATAACCATGATCACTAGGAAGTTGGTTATGCTCTGATGGATTTATAATTGGTTATAATATCTTCATGTTTTATCACATGTCCACTACAAGAACCTAAAATTCCTCCAACACATTAACAGGGCAATTTCATTCCGATTCTAACAGGAAACAACTGAAGAACAATTAGAAATACTTTTAATAAAGTATGCAGATGCATGCTGGCAAACCAGTTATCTGGAAACAAAAATGAAACAAGATGTATCTGTCATCTAATGTCTGATGATTTTCGTAGTTACAATAGATTGACCATGTCTACTTTACATTTCAAAAACCTTAACAATCTGTCAGAACATTGGGATAACTGAGAGAAGACAGTCATAAGACAAATAATGGATGAGTCTCTTGACAGGAGCTATCTGAAACATTTGTATTTATAGAAAGAGTGAGCAAAATGGCTATTCTTTTGATGGCGAGGGAAAGCCGGAGTTTTGTTCAATAGTTATGATGGTTTATTTATGCACAGTAAATCAGAGGTCAATAGGTCTGATTTCTAGTGCTATGCCTCTATTTCACAGAACCACATGAAATCTTTAAATTTTCATCACAGTAGGATTCACGTTTGCTGTTCTTCCTTTAATAACAAATGCCCAGTACTTAAAATTGGCTGTCAAAAGACCATTAATTCAAATTCTAGCACACCATTAAAATATGGTTTTAGCATATTATATATACTTAAAGTCTTAGAATATATTATCTAATATAAATTTAAAAGATAATCATGAGAAAGCACATTTGGATACTAGAAAAACATCACAATTTTGTGCAAAGATAACAATCTTTATTCTATAGATCACAATGTAATATGAACTGCACACTTCATTCTTTTATTAAATTGAAGTTTATTTTGTCTTACTTACACACTTTCCATCCCTCTCACTTCTCCCTTCTAGTGACCCTTTCACAATGTGTCCCCCTCCCTTCTTCCCTTCTCCCCTTCTCCTCTAAGTAGATGGGGGTACCCTGAATATTTTATTTTAAGTGTATGTGGTGAGGCTGAATGTATGTATCTGTACCATGTGACTGCAGAGGTCAGACAATGCATTGGATTATCTAGAACTGGAGTTAGAGTTGGTTGTGAGGCACCATCTGACTGTGAGGAGCCAAAGCCAAGTCCTCTACAAGAACAGGAAGTGCTTTCAATCACTAGCTATCGCTTCAGCTCTCTACTGTTCATTCTTAAATTGCTATTCAGTAGCATAAAAAATAACTTTACTCAGCTTCATGATAATACATTTTCAAAGATGAATACATTATTTGTTTAGCTGTTTTAGTCTTTATGGTGACCTCTTTCTAAATTGTCATAAAATGTTTAAATTAATTTTTAAAATTAATTTTACTTCCATTTTTATACTATTTAGTTTTATTAAAATCTTCCTTGATTCAAGAACTATGAACTGTGACATTCTAACTGAAGAGTGTGACTTTTCATAGATATATAGATTTATAGAACTCAATAGAACATATGAGTTCAGGTTGCCACCTATTTCTGACTGACAGCTTAAGAAAAGAACTAAGTCTCTTTTTCTGAGTGTCTTCCTCCAGTGATACAGTGGAATCAGGAACAAGTGAGTTATTATTTTTTTTATTTAAAGATAAACAATGTTCATTACAACAGTTTTGCATTCATAGCAAATTTCCCAAATGTCTCCACTCATAACATTCCTATTGTCAATATTCTGTGTGTAGGGAGCTACTTCTAGAATAATCAGCAAACCTATATTAGTATATTTTGTGAATTTTGAATAATTACTTTTGCACTCTTCCATATAAAAGAGGTAGAATTTCAATATCAGGAAGACTGTTTTTCTTTGGGCCTTCAACATAAAACTAGGCAAAGAGGACATAAACAAGTTTATTTCTACAACAGTGCAAAGAGTCTCTTAAGAATAACAGGAATAAATCACAATTATTTACCAATTAATTCATTGGCAAGGTTACCCAAATGCCAACATCTTGAGTATCACAAGGTAGAGCTGCATATGATGTGACCAATTGCTCATTTACATCAAGAAGAGATTATTTTTGAACATTGTAAAAAACAAATACGTGTCCTTAGTGTGACATTACCATGCTAGAATTTTGAATTTAAGTGTTACCACTAAGTAATACAGGAAAAAAAATGTCTACCATTCTTGCTAAGTTTTTATTAGATATATTCTTTATTTACATTTCAAATGATTTCCCCTTTCCTGGTCCCCCCCCAAAAAAATCCCATAAGCCATCTCCCCTCCCCCTGCTCCCCAGACAACCCCCTCCCGCTTCCCTGTCCTGGTGTTCCCCTACACTGCTGCATCTAGCCTTTCCAGGACCAGGAGGTCTCTCCTCCCTTTGATGTTCAACAAGGCCATCCTCTGCTGCCTTTGTGTCTGGAGTCATGGGTGACATCATGTGTACTCTCTGGTTGATATTTTTGTCCTTGGGAGCTCTGGAAGTACTGGGTGGCTCATATCTTTGTTCCTCCTATGGCGCTGCAAACCCCTTCAGTTCCTTGGGTCCTCTCTCTATCTCCCCCATTAGGGACCCTGTGTTCAGTTCAATGGCTGGCTGAGAGTGGCCCCCTCTGTATTTGTCATGTACTAAGAGAGCCTCCCAGGTGATATCTATATCTGGCTCTGGTCAGGACATCTTTAGGAGGAATAGAAGAGGGCACCTCTATGGAAACGCCAGGAGCTGCTGCCTGAGAGACCAAGGATTGCTGAAGCAAACATTGCCAACCAAGAGGTAACTGCGGTTTAGAAGAGATGCTTTCTTTCTTGGGACCAGTCGGGTGTGGGTGAAGGGTATTAAAGGAGCTTGAAGCAGCGTTCAGATGAACTTGCTGTTGGCTCTCTCTTTCTCTAGCAGAGCCTCCCAGGTGACAACTATAACAGGCTCCTGTCAGCAAGTACTGGGTTTTGTAACTGTATATGGGATAGATCACTGGTAGTCTCTGGATGGTCTTTCCCTCAGACTCTGTTCCACACTTTGTCTCTGTATCTCCTTCTGTGGGTATTTTGTTCCCCCTTCTAAGAAGGACCAGAGTATCCATACTTTTGGTTCAACTGGCGGCTAATATGCAGAAGAATGCAAATCAATCCATTCTTATCTCTTTGTACTATGTTCAAGTCCGAATGGATCATGGAACTCTATATAAAACCAGACACACTGAAACTAATAGAAAAGAAACTGGGGAAGAGCCTTGAGTACATGGACACAGGGGAAAATGATTTGTGAGTGATTTGTCCAAATGACTAAAGAATGATCAATTCTATTTATAAGGAAAAAAGATTCTATTTATAAGAATACAAGATTTTCAAATACCAATGAAGTGCAAATACACAGTGTCTGGTATCCAATCAGTAAACAAAGTAAGAAAACACATAAAAGGTTGAGGGAAAAATGATTCAATTGCAATAGAATCAAAACTAAGTTAATTTAATTATCAGGCAAGTAAATTAAAATGGGGTAGAGGAGATCACTCAATTAAAAATGTGCTATGAAACAGAACAGAGTTCTCAGAAAAAAAGAAAAATAGCTAAGAAATATTTTGTTTTTACAGTCATTTGGCATCATAAGTTGTCATATCAACGCAAAATAAAATTACTTTGAGATGTCATCTTATCCCATTAAAAATGGCCGAGAGAGAAGGGAGGAAGACAATATATAGATATAGATGTAGAGAGAGGCCAAGGCCGAGGCTGAGGCTGAGGCAGAGACAGAGGCAGAGGCAGATAGATAGAGATAGAGATAGAGATAGAGATAGAGATAGAGATAGAGATAGAGATAGAGATAGAGATAGATAGAGATAGAGATAGATAGAGATCGAGATAGAGATAGAGAGACAGCATTGTGGGGAATTTGGAACCACCATGCACTGGTGGTGGAAGTGAGAGATTGGATCTTTTGTGTTCAGACTCCATCTTAGAGAACCTGACCTTAGATTGAACTCAAGGTAACTAATAAGGCTTCTACATGACTGCTCAGACATTTTGGCCCAAATCCCTGAGATCACACCAGATCTTCAGGATACTCCCTTGATGGATGCAGAGGTAACATGGTTCACCAATGACAAGAGCATCCTTCAGGATGGACAGAGGTATGGTGTGGCAGCAGTAGTCTCAAACACTGAGGTCATATGGGCGGAGCCACTCCCAACAAGAATGTCAGCCCAGAAAGCTGGACTGATAGCTCTAACCAAGGAGTTAGAGATAAAAAAGAAAAAAAGGACAAGAGACACAGATAGCCCATATGCCTTTACTCCTGCTCGTGTCCATGGAGCTATTTATAGAGAAAAAAAGGCCTTCTGATGGCAGAAAAAAAAACTGTCAAAAATAAAAGACATTTCCTCGCCCTACTAAGAGCTTTATGAATGTCTAAAAACCTGGCCATCATTCGCTACTTGAGACACAAGAGAAGGAATTACAAAAGATGAACTCAAGTTAGCTAACAAGACCTGTGTCTAACACCAGTTTCCAGCTTATTCTCCAACAAATCTATATGTCTAGGTTACAAGGCTGCCCCCGACTTCCTATTCCACTAATCAGGAGAGAAACAAAAGTTAAGATCATGGTTTGACTCCCAACACCAGTCAATTATGTTAAAGGCCATAATGAACCCCCCCTCACCCCAAATCAGATGTGTGTCAGGCTAGATATCCATTTTGTGCCTCTATAAATGCTTGCCCAAAACTGGGCTTGGGGTCCTCTTCCATTCCTCCTGCACCAGAGACGGTGGTATGGCCCAAGCTTGAGCTTGAATAAAATGTTTCTAATACGATCACATCAAAATTGGCTTCTCGGTGTTTTTTTTGGGGTTCACAAACGTTTTCTGGCACAACAGAAGTACAAATTGAGGTAGCTACTATCTAAGTCAGTGTGATAGTTCCTTAAAAAAAAAAAACTTGAAGAGCTCTACTATATGACTCAGTTTTACCATTAGCGGACATATATACAGAGAACTTGGTCTCCTACTCCAAAGATCCTTGCTCAGCTGTGTTTATTGCTCCATATACATATGAAGGAACTAGATACAACCTAGAAGTCCTTCAGCTGATGAATGGATAATGGAAATATGGCACATAAATACATATATCCTATCAAGTATTTGGGATATTAAAGGAGAAGGGGCAGAGGGAGGTATGGAAAACATCTCTCTAAAACATAAATAGTCTAAATTTAAAAGTAGAATTTAAGTAGTCCTGTTCTGACAGTATTGAGTTTATACTTCAAAATCTAGTAATGAGGAATTACATAGCTCAACAGTAAAAATCTTAATATCTATTTTTATATTTCTAGTATTGAAAAAATGGGAATAATTAACAAACAAAAAATCCAAACAGACTTGTACTCCCAGAAAATTTCAATGACAGATTTTCTTAAACTTTTGAAGAAGAAAGAAGAATTAATTCCATTCCAATATGCAAGAGTAACTGAAGAGCGAAGACTATTTTACAAATAGGGTTTCTTTCTTTTTTTTTTTTTTTATTTTTGGTTTTTCGAGACAGGGTTTCTCTGTGTAGCCCTGGCTGTCCTGGAACTCACTCTGTAGACCAGGCTGGCCTCGAACTCAGAAATCCACCTGCCTCTGCCTCCCAAGTGCTGGGATTACAGGCGTGCGCCACCACCGCCCGGCACAAATAGGGTTTTTAAGAATACAACTTAGGATAGAAACTTCAAGCTGTATCAAAAGAAGGAAACTGGAAACCAGCATCCCCAATGAGTATATTTTATAGCTAAAAATATTTTAAAGCTGGAAGAAACAGAATTCAATTTATATTAAGAAGCCAATATATAATTAATAATATGTTTCATGTTAGGAACACAATTAAAATATTTTCCACTCATAAGTTATTTTTGCCTGCAGAACATTTATGGAATCCACAGTATAAAGGTACATAAAATAGGTCTAAAATCAAACATTTATTTTTATATTTTATGGAGACAGCAAAATATCTTGAGCATTCTTGAAATAGAAAGGACATAGATGTATCTTCAGCTAAAGTAAGCAAGTTACACTAGTGGAAAGTTGCTGCTTTCCTCTGTAGCTATAGAAATGGCCTACTAACACTGCTTCCTGGTAATTCAGATTCTCAAGAATATGCTGTTCTTTGCTCTAATGTCACTGTAGACCTTGCCTCTTAATTATCTCCACTATGCCCAACAGCAACTCCAAAGGCTCTAAAGGCAATCAGAATGCATACGTAATGAATTTGCCAGAGATACTTGTCTGATACAGATTAAGTGCAATGCAAATGTGAAAGATGAAGACTTAAAAGAATGAACATGGGCAGTTAGTTAAGAGCGCTCATGTCATTGCTGATTTCCCTGTGACAAGTCCTTCAGATTAAATGAATAAAATCAGTATTGCTTAGCTATGCAGCTACTGGGGAAATAGAAATGAAGTCATAAATCTGGGAAGGGCACAAAACTCAGTAAGACATTGTGGAGTTCAATTGTGATATGACTTTTAATTATAAACATCGGGACACTACTTATTTCACAACCTGATGGGTAGTTACAAAGTTCTAGATCTAAGGACTGTCAGCAAATCTGTGTGGTTTTTAAGGTTTGTAAAATGTCTGCAAATCACATGGCTAGAACAGCAAAAGCTGCAACGAAGGTACACAGGCATTTTATCCAGCGATGTCTTTTCATCTCCAATCAATTCTGTTTAGTGTGTTATTAATTTGTGAGATTTGGTTTCTTTATCTACAACAACATGAGAATAGTAATGTATGGCCTATAGGGTTGTTGCAATTATTAAAAGAGATATGTGACTGAAGTATTGAGTGTAATGTTTGTTTCTTACAGCTAAGTGTCATTGTGGGATGTAGGTCAGTAGTACAGCAAGTATTTGGCTTATGAAGGCTCTCTTTTTCAATCCCAAAACATTTACGTATTATAAAGTAAGATAATAAAATAAAGAGAATGTGGTGTTATTAAGATTATATTGTTGCTGGGGCTCAGACACAGTTGGCTTGTTTTTATCGACAATTCAGGTTCCTTTCTTAGCACTCCCATAATGTCTCAGATCTGTCTTCAATACCAATTCTAGGGGGTGTGACCTCTTCTGACCTCATATATTGTTTCTGAGTTGAAGAAATTCTGTGTAATTAAACAAAGTAAAACAACTGGATTTGTAAGTCTATTTTATATTGTGTAGTACTTAAATATTTAAGACACAAATCGCCCAAGGTATCACTTTATATCTTTTAAATGCATGAAGGACTCTAAGAGAGAATGGAAGATGAACTGTGATATGCATACACAAAGGAATACTGATCAGCCTCAACTAATAGTTTATTAATCATTATTTAATGATAAAAACATTCATTAAATAAAAACATTATGTCAATCATTTTGTATCCCAAATAAGAGAGCCACCAACCAGAGCTGTCTAAGAGTTGGTCCAAGGCCCTGGGCACATATACAGCAGGTGACTGTCTGGTATGTCCTCAGTAGGAGAAGAAGCACCTAAACTATGAGAGTCTTGAAGCCCTAGGGAGTAGGGAGACCTGGCAGAGTTGTGGGGGACATCCACTGGGAGACAGGGGGAGGAGTAATGAGATGAGGAACTGTGAGTGTGGAGACTGGGGGGGTGGGCAGGCAATGGCTGGATTCTAAAAATACAAAATAATAATAAAACAAAACAAAACAAAGACACTTTGTTTTGAAGAAATTTATTACAATTAATTCACATTTTGCTAGATCTCTAGAAGGCCATGGTTCACTGTAGTTTTTAAATCTTACATAGAGGGCACTCCGCCATCTTTGCTCCAGTGGCCGGGAAGTTGGGACAGCCAGGTTCTGAGACAGACAGGCATAATGTCGCTCGGGTCTCGGGCGGCTTGTGTGTGTGCGGCTCCCAGGTGCGGGGCTGATCTGCAGTGACCAGCGCGCCAGCTCTATTGTGGGACTTCTGCCTGGCAGAGGGACCCCGCACTGGGCGGGAGCCTACCAGCTTTCCTTCCGCGACCTCTGTTCCCGCATACTGCGCTGAAGAGACAGGTACCCCAAGCTCCCTATCCCCAATATAACATCACTTGGGACACAGCCTGTTGGGGCTTCCGTCTGTGCCCGAGAACGGGTCAGCGCTGTGGTCGTCTGGGTGCCAGATCGGCGGGCCATCGCATCTATAGGGTGAGCGGTGCCAGGGAGAGTGCCCTCCGCCATCTTTGCCCCAGTGACTGGGAGGTTGGGACAGCCAGGTTCTGAGACAGACAGGCATAATATCGCTTGGGTCTCAGGCGGCTTGTGTGTATGCGGCTCCCAAGTGCTGGGCTGATCTGCAGTAACCAGCGTGCCAGCTCTGCTGTGGGACTTCTGCCTGGCAGAGGGACGCCCCCTCCCCCCCCCAGGAGAGACCACACACCCCTGCACAGGGCAGGAGCCTACCAGCCTCCCTTTGGCGACCTCTGCTCCAGGAATCCACTAGGCTGAGCCTTTAGATGTGCAAGGCCTCCCCAATATAAGATCACTTGGGGCAAGGCACATTAGGGCTCCAAAGTCACTCAGGAGCAGGCAGGCCCCAGAAATCGGTGCCAGGGGAATCCTGGTAATCCAGGGGGGGCAGAAATAGCTTTGCAGGCTCACAGGAGGTCCAACCAACAGCCAGTGGCAGCAGGACCAACTAACACCAGAGGTATCCAGATGGCAAAAGGCAAATGTAGGAATGTTACTAACAGAAATCAAAGTAATGTGGGACCATCCGAACCCAACTCTCTAACAGCAGCAAGTCCTGGATACCCCACCACCACCCGAAAGACAAGATCTGGATTTAAAATCACTTCTCATGATCCTATTAGAGGATCACAAGAAGGACACAAATAAATCTCATAAAGAGTTACAGGAGACCATGAATCAACGGTTAGAAGCCCTTACAAAGGAAACACAAAAATCACTTAGAGAAATGCGGGAGAACATGGATCAAAAGATGGAGGCGCACAAGGAGACAACACAAAAATCGCTTAACGAGATGAATCAACGGGTAGATGCACTCACAAAGGAATCACAAAATTGGCATAAAGAAATGCAGAAGAATATGGGTCAAGAGATGGATGCCCATAAGGAGGCAACACAAAAATTGCTTAAAGAAATGAATCAACGGTTAGATGCCCTTACAAAGGAAACACGAGAACTGCTTAAAGAAATGCAGGAGACGATGGATCAACAGATGGAATCCCATGAGGAGGAAACACAAAAATCGCTCAGAGAAATGCAGGAGAACGTGGGTCATCAGGAAGAAATCCTGAAAGAGGTAATGCAAAAATACCTTAAAGAAATACAGGAAAATACAAACAAACAAGTGAAGGATCTCAGCAAATCCATCCAGGAACTAAAAAAGGAAGTAGAAACAACTAAGCAATCACAAAGGGAGACAACTTTGGAGATAGAAAACCTTGGGAAGAAATCAGGAGTCATAGATGCAAACATCGACAATAGAATACAAGAGATGGAAGAAAGAATCTCAGGTGCTGAAGATTCCATAGAAAGCATTGACTCAACAGTCAAAGAAAATGCAAAATGCAAACAACGTGTAACCCAAAACATCCAGGAAATCCAGGACAAAATGAGAAGACCAAACCTAAGGATTATAGGTATAGATGAGAGTGAAGATTTGCAACTTAAAGGGCCAGTAAACATCTTCAACAAAATTATGGAGGAAAACTTCCCTAACTTAAAGAGAGAGATGCCGATGAACGTACAAGAAGCCTACAGAACTCCAAACAGACTGGACCAGAACAGAAATACCTCCCATCACATAATAATCAAAACACCGAATGTTCTAAACAAAGAAAAAATACTAAAAGCAGTAAGAGAAAAGGGCCAAGCAACATAAAAAGGAAGACCTATCCGAATCACATCAGACTTCTCACCAGAGACTATGAAAGCCAGAAGATCCTGGGCAGATCTCATGCAGACACTAAGACAGCCCAAATGCCAGCCTAGACTACTATACCCAGCAAAACTCTCAATCACCATAGATGGAGAGACCAAGATATTCCATGATAAAACCAAATTTTCACAATATCTTTCCACAAATCCAGCCCTGCAACGGATAATAGGTGGAAACTTCCAATACAGGGAGAGAAACAACACCCTGGAAAAAATGAGATAATAACCTTGTTGAATCAAACCCAAAAGTAGATAACCACTCAAACATAAAGATAGCGTCAAGAATGGCAGATGGCAATAATCACTATGCCTTAATCTCTCTTAATATCAATGGTCTCAATTCCCCAATTAAAAGACATAGAGTAGCAGACTGGATACGTAAACAGGACCCAGCATTTTGCTGCATGCAGGAAATGCACCTCAGTGTCAAAGACAAACACTACCTCAGAGTAAAAGGCTGGAAAACAATTTTACAAGCAAATGGCCCCAAGAAACGAGGTGGAGTAGCCATCCTAATATCGGATAAAATTGATTTTCAACCTAAAGTCATCAAAAAAGACACAGAAGGACACTGCATACTGATCAAGGGAAAAATCCACCATCAAGAACTCTCAATTCTGAATATCTATGCTCCAAATGCAAGGGCACCCTCATTCGTAAAAGAAACTTTACTAAAACTCAAAGCACACATCGCACCGCACACAATAATAGTGGGTGACTTCAACACCCCGCTCTCTGAAATGGATCGTTCAGGAAAGCAGAAACTAAACAGGGACACAGTGAATCTAATTGAAGCCTTGGACCAAATGGAACTAACTGATATATATAGAACATTTCATCCTAGAGCTAAAGAATACACCTTCTTCTCAGCTCCTCATGGTACCTTCTCCAAAATTGACCATATAATTGGTCACAAATCAGACCTCAACAGATACAAGAAGATAGAAATAATCCCATGCCTCCTATCAGATCACTATGGAATAAGGGTGGTCTTCAATGGCAACAAAAACAAAAGAAAACCCACGTACACATGGAGGCTGAACAATGCTCTACTCAATGATAACTTGGTCAAGGTGGAAATAAAGAAAGAAATCAAAGACTTTTTGAAAGTTAATGAAAATGAAGGCACAACATACCCTAATTTATGGGACACAATGAAAGCAGTGCTAAGAGGAAAATTCATAGCCCTGAGTGCCGCCAAAAAGAAACGGGAGACAGCATACACTAACAGCTTAATGGCACACCTGAAAGCCCTGGAACAAAAAGAAGCAAATACACCAAAGAGGAGTAGAAGGCAGGAAATCATCAAACTCAGGGCTGAAATCAATCAAGTAGAAACAAATAAAACCATACAAAGAATCAACAAAACGAGGAGTTGGTTCTTTGAGAGAATCAACAAGATAGATAAGCCCTTAGCCAGACTAACCAGAGAGCACAGAGATAGTATCCAAATTAATAAAATCAGAAACGAAAAGGGAGAGATAACAACAGAAACTGAGGAAATTCAAAAAATCATCAGATCCTACTACAAAAACCTGTATTCAACACAACTAGAAAATCTCGAGGAAATGGACAATTTCCTTGACAGATACCAAGTACCAAAATTAAATCAGGATCAAATAGACCATCTAAACCGTCCTATAAGCCCTGAAGAAATAGAAGTTGTCATTGGAAGTCTTCCAACCAAAAAAAGCACAGGTCCAGATGGTTTTAGTGCAGAATTCTATCAGACCTTCAAAGAAGACCTAACACCAATACTCTTCAAACTGTTCCACAAAATAGAAACAGAAGGAACACTACCCAACTCGTTCTATGAAGCCACAATTACACTAATACCAAAAGCACACAAAGATCCGACAAAGAAAGAGAATCTCAGGCCAATCTCTCTCATGAATATCGATGCAAAAATACTCAATAAAATTCTTGCCAACCGAATCCAAGAACACATCAAAACGATCATTCACCACGATCAAGTAGGCTTCATCCCAGGGATGCAGGGATGGTTCAATATAAGGAAATCCATCAATGTAATCCACTACATAAACTATCTCAAAGGAAAAAACCACATGGTCATCTCATTAGATGCTGAGAAAGCATTTGACAAAATTCAGCATCCTTTCATGCTAAAGGTCTTGGAAAGATCAGGAATTCAAGGCCCATATCTAAACATAGTAAAAGCAATTTACAGCAAACTGGTAGCCAGCATCAATCTAAATGGAGAGAAACTTGAAGCAATCCCACTAAAATCAGGGACTAGACAAGGCTGCCCTCTCTCTCCATATCTTTTCAATATAGTCCTTGAAGTTCTAGCTAGAGCAATTAGACAACAAAAAGAGGTCAAAGGGATACAAATTGGAAAGGAAGAAGTCAAACTATCACTATTTGCAGACGATATGATAGTATACTTAAGCGACCCAAAGAACTCCACCAGAGAACTCCTACAGCTGATAAATGACTTCAGCAAAGTGGCCGGATATAAAATCAACTCAAGCAAGTCAGAAGCCTTCCTATACTCAAAGGATAAGCAGGCTGAGAAAGAAGTAAGAGAAATAATACCCTTCACGATAGCCACAAACCATATTAAGTATCTTGGCGTGACTCTAACCAAACAAGTGAAAGATCTGTATGACAAGAACTTCAAGTCTCTGAAGAAAGAAATTGAAGAAGACCTCAGAAGATGGAAAAATCTGCCATGCTCATGGATTGGCAGGATTAATATAGTAAAAATGAGCATCTTACCAAAAGTAATACACAGATTCAATGCAATCCCCATCAAAATCCCAACTCAATTCTTCATAGAGTTAGAAAGAGCAATTCAAAAATTCATCTGGAATAACAGAAAATCCAGAATAGCTAAAACTATTCTCAAGAGTAAAAGAACCTCTGGGGGAATCAGTATCCCGGACCTCAAGCTGTACTACACAGCAATAGTGTTAAAAACTGCATGGTATTGGTACAGTAACAGACATGTAGATCAATGGAACAGAATTGAAGACCCAGAAATGAATCCACACTCCTATGGTCACTTGATCTTTGACAAAGGAGCTAAAACCATCCAGTGGAAAAAAGATAGCCTTTTCAATAAATGGTGCTGGCTCAGCTGGAGGTCAACATGCAGAAGAATGCAAATTGACCTATCCTTATCTCCTTGCACTAAGCTCAATTCTAAGTGGATCAAAGATCTCCACATAAAACCAGACACACTGAAACTAATAGAAGGGAAACTAGGGAAGAACCTTGAACATATGGGCACAGGGGAGAATTTCCTGAACAGAACTCCAATAGCTTATGCTCTAAGATCAAGAATAGACAAATGGGACCTCATTAAATTACAAAGTTTTTGCAAGGCAAAGACACTGTCAAAAAGACAAAGCGACAACCAACTAACTGGGAAATGATCTTTACCAACCTTACATCCGACAGAGGGCTAATATCCAATATATACAAAGAACTCAAGAAGTTAAACTCCACAGAGGCAAGTAACCCTATTAAAAAATGGGGTACAGAGCTACACAAAGAGTTCTCACCTGAAGAATATCTAATGGCTGAGAAGCACCTAAAGAGATGTTCATCATCCTTAGTCATTAGGGAAATGCAAATCAAAACAACCCTGAGATTCCATCTCACACCAGTCAGAATGGCTAAGATCAAAAACACAGGAGACAGCAGTTGTTGGCGAGGATGTGGAGAAAGAGGAACACTCCTCCACTGCTGGTGGAATTGCAGGCTGGTACAACCACTCTGGAAAGCAGTCTGGCGGTTCCTCAGAAAACTGGGCATGACACTCCCGGAGGATCTGGCTATACCACTCCTGGACATATACCCAGAGACTTTACCTGCATGCAATAAGGACACATGCTCCACTATGTTCATAGCAGCCTTATTTATAATAGCCAGAAGCTGGAAAGAACCCAGATGTCCCTCAATGGAGGAATGGATTCAGAAGATGTGGTATATCTACACAATGGAATACTACTCTGCAATTAAAAACAATGAATTCACGAAATTCCTAGGCAAATGGTCAGAACTTGAAAATATCATCCTTAGCGAGGTAACCCAATCACAAAAGAACACACATGATATGCAGTCACTGATAAGGGGATATTGACCCAGAATCTCGGAATACCCTAGACACAATCTGCATATCAATAGATTTCTAAAAAGATGGAAGGAGAGAGACCCCTGGTCCTGGAAAGACTGGATGTAGGGGAACGCCAGGACAGAGTAACGAGAGGGGGTTGAATGGAGAAAAGAGGTAGGGAAGGGGGCTTATGGGACTTTCGGGGAGGGAGGAAACGGGAAAGGGGAAGTGATTTGGAATGTAAATTAAAAAAATAAAATAAAAAAAATCTTTCATAGAGAAAATATTCTTAAGTTATTATAGAATGGGTTTTTTAGTTATTCCTATAAATTCACGGGAAGTTCAGTTGAACAGAGATAGACATATAGCTGCCTAGAAGCCTCCACTGGCTCCCAGGAGGCCCCGCCTGTCTATTTTCTCTATTAGGATTTTGCATTAATTGTCAATTGCATATGTGGAAGCTGGTGTGGTATTTCTAAAATATATGCAATTCCTCTATTATTTCTCTCAGATAAGATTTCACATTTCCTGGATTAATTTGTTATATTTGTAATTCTAATTTACAAAGACTCCCAAGTTGCTGGAATGGCAAGTTGCTCTGTTTTTGCATCATGCCCTCTGACTAGTGCATCCCCACGTCTTGTCCTAGACAATGATTATACACCAGCTAGAATAAATTGCTCAACTCTTCAAATTGCCATTCTTCCTAGCCTATTTGCAGACTTTCATCTACTCTCTTTCCTAATGTCTTAATTTCATTAATGGACTACTTTAAGGGCTTAGATTAGAAATATCTTCCCAGGTTATCTGTATTGAGATGAAGTCCCAACCTTCTAAACGTGTGTTTTCTTTTCATTATCTGTTTGCTCAAAGCATACATAGACAACTCCTTATCAGGTTTCTAAGTTCTAGGCAATAGGACACAGAAACAAAGTTCAACCACTTCAAGGATTTATAGTAGAATGGGAAGAAAATGTATAAATAAGCATTTAGATATAAGTAGATGTCTTAGAGAATTGAGAAACCAAAATAATGAAAATAGTGTGTCATGCTGGGTGTGATGCTATCGTACAGGATATCCGGTAGAACTTAAGAGAGAGAGAACTCAGCATTTGAACAGAGATGACAGAAACAAGGAGGAGAGCTGGATTAGCCTGGCAGAAGAGTGAGTTCATAGGAAGGGCAGAGCCCACTCCTGAGCTCTCAGACTGTGAAATGCTTAAACTCTTGGCATATGGAGTAGTCGGGATGCTATCAAGACTGCCACAGTGTAAGCAGAAGCAAGGCCAGAGAGATCTGTGGGAAGGCAGGTCATTTTAGATAAATAGCCTGTAAATACTCTTCTAAAAAAGGGGAGCCAAAGGAAAGTTTGAATCTAGTGCACTTGAGAGACATTTAGCATGTTGTTTGGCATTGGCTGACATATCTGTTGAAATTTACAGCATGGAGACATATAGATGGGGAAGTAGCTAGAGTAAAAAGTAGGTTGTTCAGCAGTGCGAATATAGAATTGAAAATTTATATTTTACTTATGTTCAATATTTGTGATATGCCAAATATCATAATTTGTGGCTAATTTTCAAGTACTAAGAATATTATTTGTAAAGAAATGAGAAAATCATCATTTTCATCATCATCATCATCATCATAATTGTCCTCCTCCTTCTCCTCTTCCTCCTCCTCCTCCTCCTCCTCCTCATCATCATCATCATCATCAGGAGCAGCAGCAGCAGCCACAGTGGAACGCAGACTTAGAGGTACTTTCAATGGTTTACCAATGATTTCTTAATACATGTGTTAAATATTTCAGTTTTAAATTCAAGAATACATTCATAGATTTCAAATCTATTATTCTTTTTAAACTGGAATGAAGAATGGAACTGATGTACTCTATTTCCTCTCATTCTGAATTTTATTATCAACATCAATGACTTGGGCAGAAAAAGAGATTAAGGGATGATGAGAATAGAGACAATTTCTTGCCTTAGCTTCACAATATCTCATTTTTCCCAGGATAGTTTTTGATGTTGACATTTTGATATGGAAGTCAGTAAAATGTCCTTTTGAGAGTCCACATGTTTTTCCTTTGGAAAGCATGCAGTCATCTGGAGCTACAGACAATTCAGATATTAGCACAGTGAGATGATCAACCATGATTCCATAATGACAGTCGCACAAACTATCTGCTTTTCACTGGTATGTTCCAAACACGTTTTCTAATGTTCACAGAGACCTTATTGCAGATTATTCTCCTAAAGACTAGAAGGAACATTTGCTGCTTTAAAGAAAAAAAAAATAACTTGTCTGTCGCCTTCAGTTTAAGAAGATGGAGAAGTGATACCATGAAATGCTTTTTTACAAAACTGCTGTTGGGTGCCTTGTCTATGACCAGTTCCATGTAACTAAGCAGGTGCTATGTGCGATTCCAAAGAACTCTCTGCTTGTAATTTGTTCCCAGAACATTCCTCCATAATTGCAGATAAATATCAAGCAACTACACTAACATCTATCCAGTAAATATCTATCCCACTGGAGCTTTCATACCGAGCCGTGATTATTGTGGGTCCTAAAATATCATAAATATAAGCACTCTCAACACTCCTTACTTTATGTTTAACTATGATAAATTTCTTCTTTCCTGCAAAATTTCATCCTGAAAAAATATAAATGTTAAGTGCTAACAAGCATCACATTACTTGTGACAATAAAAGACATTTTTTGGTGACAATGGAAGATGTCTCAAAGTGGGAAGATCTGAGGGAGTCTTTTTTGGGAATATAAAAGTTAAATGACAGAACCCTTTATAATCCTGCCAAAATGTAAATTCTTCAGTCTATTAAGGACTAAAAGCATCGTCTGTATAAAAGTGACTAAGTAAATCAGACTTTAATTGGCAAGAGAATGGCAGTAGAAAGGAGACATGGCTTAATTGGCGTTTTCTCCCTAAAACACGGAATGGGGAGGTGTCCTTGCAATTATTTGTTCCTATTAACCCTGTAGTCATCTGCTATTTTCCCTATATATTGCATCAGGAAGCACTCCATAAATGTTGTGTTAAGAAAAGAAAATTTTCAGCAAAATAAGAAGTTATAAGTGTTAAATTCTTAGCTCTTAACTTTAAAAAAACAACAAACTTGGTGGTACCTGCCTTTAATTCCATCACTTGTGAGGTAAATCTTTGTGAGATTGAGGTCAGTGTAGGATCAAAGTAAGTTCTAGGCTATCCAGGAGTTTACTAATTATTTTTGTTGATAAGATTGACTCACTTTTTTATGTTTATTGTTTATTTTATTTTTTTAAGATTACCATATATATATATATATATATATATATATATATATATACATAATTTCACCCTTTTCTTTCCTCCCTAAAATCTTTCTCATTTACTCCTTTTGGCTCTCTTTCAAATTCCTGGCCTGTTTTTTTCATTAAATATTGCTATCTACACACACACACACACACACACACACACACACACGCAGTTATACATGTATATATGTAGTATATATATGCATATATATATATTCCTAAATCCATGAATACAACCTTTTCAGTCCACATAAAGTTACATGTATTTATGATTTTAAAACTCACTTCAAAAATATTAATTTAAAACATCTGACCATAGGTCTTAATTAGTTGGAATTTCAATGTATTCAACAGTTGTAATTTTTATATTTTAAATATTAATTAATGAATCAATATTGTATATGTTTATTGGGTAAAAATGACAAAAATGACATATAATTAATCAATTCAACTTAATTCATTTTGAGATATATATATATATATATATATATATATATATATATGACAAAGTAATACATGTCCACTTATTTAGGTTGTGAAATATTTCAAAATTATTCCTTGTAACTCAGAAATGGAAAATGCACAATTATTCATTGCATTTTTACATTTTTAGCTGTTTGTGTTTGCTTTTATTAGGTCACTGAGCTTGTTTTCTTTTGGGTGTGACCTTAGCTGACACTCACAGAGTGGAGATATGGAACCTGAAGAGGCTACGTCCTGTAGCCCGGCAGGAACCCCAGTGAAGTCATAGGGACACCAATCCAACCACAAAGTTTTCATCCAATATTTGTCCTTTCTCCAAAAAAATATGTAGGGATAGAGGATGGAGCAAAGACCGAGGAAATGGTCAAGAAATGACTGGACCAACCTGAGACCCATCCCAATGGGCAAGCAACAGACCCTGACACTATTAATGATACTGTTATGCTTGCAGATAGGAATCTAGCATGTCTGCCTCTGAGAGACTCCATCCAGCCGCTGACTGAAAAAGATATAGAGACTGACTGAAAAAGATATAGAGACGCACAGCCAAACAATGGATGGGGCTTGCAGACTCGTATGGAAGAGTTTGTGGAAGTATTGAGGGCAAGGAAGGGAATAGGAACTTCACAGGAAGATGGACAATCAATTAACCTGGACCCTTGGGGGCTCTCAGAGACTGAACCAACAACTAAAAATCATAAAATACATGGGCTGGACTTATGCCCACTGCACATATATAGCGGATGTTCAGCTCAGTCTTCCAGTGGGTCCCCCAACAACTGGAGCAGGGGCTATCTCTAAGGCTGTGATAGGACCGTGGGATATGTTCCCCTAACTGGGCTGCCTTGATGACCTCAGTGGGAGAAAATGTTCCTAGCCCTGCAGAAACTTCTCAGGATTGGGGGCTGGGGGCTGCGGTAGGGTTCCACCCTCTCAGAGGAGAAGAAATGGGCAACAGGAAGAGGGACTGTGTGAGGGGGGACCAGGAGGGAAGTCTGTGATTGACATGTAAAATGAATCAATCAATGAATTAATCAATGAAAAGTAAATAATTTTTAAAAAGACAAAAGTCACTCCTACCTGGAAGCAGGAGACTAACTGCAGATCTTTACCTCTCCTTTTGTGATTCCAAATTAAATCAACTTCCCTTCCCCCTCTGTTCCCATCTCCAGTACATACCATAGATCTTCCCCTGGGAAGATTCTCTGGGAATCCACTGGCCACTCCTGCTAGGGAAGCAGGTAAGCTGACTGCAGATTCTCACCTCTTTATCCATTTCTCCAAGACCACCGCCCCAGTCTCATCTCTAATTCTCTGGCAACCCTCCTTCTGTGTCTTCCCACACCCTCACTCCATTTCCAGGGGACCAACTAAGCAGATCCTGGTAGAATACCCACCTTTCCTCCTTCCCCTGCTTTGAATTCCCTCAACCCCCAGATCATCCCCATTCCTAAGTCTCAGGTCCCTATACCCAGATACATTTTGCCAAATCTCCCAGTAGTATATCTATCAAGATCACCAAAGGTTTTCCTCCAGGCAGCACATGACGACTGCATTCTTCTAAGAACCAGAGAGGAAACAGAAACCAAAGCACAAAACACAAACTCAACAAAGATAAGACCAGATACTAGCAAGTAGAATTAAGATCTTCCCACTTCCAGATGCATAGAAGCCAGACCAAAAACATAACAAATAGCTGCCAGGAAAATATGTCTCTACTAGAGCTCAGTGACCCTGACACAGCAGGCCCTGAATATTCCATCATATTTTAGACACAAATAAAAGACCATAAGACAGTCTTTGTGAATATGATAGTGGTCTTTAGAAAGGAAACAAATCATTTAAAGAAATCTATGAAACCACAAACAATGAAAGGAAATGAATAAAATTGCTTGTTTTTTTATTTTATTTTATTTTATTTTTTTTTAACTTTTTTTTTTTTGGTTTTTTGAGACAGGGTCTCTCTGTGTAGCCCTGGCAGTCCTGGAACTCACTCTGTAGACCAGGCTGGCCTCGAACTCAGAGATCTGCCTGCCTCTGCCTCCCAAGTGCTGGGATTAAAGGCATGCGCCACCACTGCCCGGCTAAAATTGTTTTAAGATATGAAAGTTGAACAAGTGGAACAGAATCAATAAAGAAAACATAAACTGAGGAAAATTTGGAAACGATTGATTGTTCTTATCATATTTTATTTTATTATTATGTCATAAAAGCCTGTTTGTTTTCTAATGAGCAATAGAAAGGGGATGGATCCAGTTAGGGGAGGTGGGAGGAATTGAGAGTAGTAGTGGAAAGAAGAACCATAAACAATGTACAGTTTGTGAGAAAAAAATAGTTACATTAAAGGAAAAAATAAATGAGAAATACTTTAGAACTATTTAAAGTTTATATAGAAAAATATCATGTAGCTACATATCAGTATGAAAACTGTAATGAACAGTTAGTGTATAAGGATAACATTTATTCATGGTAAAAAAAAAATTTTGATTGAAACTTTTCTGTTACTCTTGCCTCCCAAGTTGGAGAACTGCTGTGGAGATTCTGCCCAGGGTTAAAGATCCTGCAACTGTTACTCTTCTTACTATTGTGATTAACTCCTAACAAGTAACAAGATGTGGAGAACTTGTTTTGGTTTATGCTCCCAGGATAGACATCACGTTCTTATCCTTTCAGATGACAGAGCGTCCCCAGGCAAGGCACTGGGAGCTTAAGGCAGCTGAGTTCCCTGTATCCACAGACAGGAGACAGAAGGAGGGGAATGCTGGTGTTCAGGGCTCTTTCTCTACTCTCTCTCTCTCTCTCTCTCTTTTTTTTTTTGTTCCTTTTGTTTTGTTTGTTGCGGGGGAGAGAGATCCTAGCCATTGAATGGTGCCACCTGCATTTAGGGTTGGATTTCCCTCCCCGTCTAGACAAAAAATTATCCATCACCTTCTATTTTGTAATAAACATACTCTGTCCTTTCATCCATTTGAAAACTCAAAACTCACAAACATTAAGGCAGAGACTATTTCAGTTTTGCTGATGATTTATTCATTAAGAACACATTAATTTTTTGTATTTGTTAGATAGAATTAAACATTCATCCATTCTTCAAGCCCCCCTCCCATTTGGGGGGTAAATATGTGCTTTGGCTTTCTATGTAGTCCTCAGTACACTGTAGATACACAGTATAGTTTGTGTTAAAATCTAGTTTTATTTAATCTGGGAAGCAACAAGGTGGCAAAACAGTGACCTCCTTCATTCCTGGCTCCAGGGAAAACAATGAAGCTATTTATTGTACAGTTCAGTCTAAAGTATACATATTGGCAATAGATAGATAAATGTGGAGCACTTTGGAAGACAAATGACAAGGTGAGTGGGATTCAACAGAAATATGATTTTGTTGCAATGTTCCAACAAACTGGTTAACAAAAGCAAGCTTTACAAATGAAAAGTTAATCACAAACTGTTGAGTATAAACTTGTAGATTTGGTGCTGGAGGGAAGTTTAGCAGTTATGGCCAGCACCCTCATGACAACCCACAGTTATCTTTGACTTCCAAACCAGGAGACCTAACAATCTCTTCTGACCTCTGTTCACACCAGGAACACACATGGGGCACAGACTTACGTGCTAGAGAAATTTTCACGCATATAAAATAAAGGGAAACCAATAAAAATACAGTAAAGAATTTATTTTGGCTTATTATTCGAAAGAACTAGATAGAACCCATACTAGCAGGGAAGAAATGGCCTAACACTCTCTTCTGACCTCTGTGCACACCAGACAAACACATGGGGCACAGATTTACATGCAAGAATAATAGTCACGCACATGAAATAGAGGACTGATGATATCGTTATCCAAACCCAGAAAGCAAGAGAGACTGAAGAGCAAACCAAGTGAGTCTATAAACCAGCAACACCCACTCCAAGAGACAAATTCTATCAGTAACTCTGAACCCTTAAAGGTGTTGTATCATCCCGAAACAGCACCTCCAAATGGGGACTATGTGTTTGAATACATGAGCCTGTGTGGGACATTTTTCATTCAAATCATCACAACATAAGAGAATGGTTAAATTTTATTCATTTGCCTCTGTAAATATTTCCTCAACACCATTTACTGAAACAAATGTCATTTTTGCACTTTCCATTGTTGATGCCTTGTTGAAAACCACTTGACCTATGATAAAATACTTATTATCTCATTTCTGGGCACTATTCCACTGCACTGGTTGACGAACCCATTTTTTTTTTTACAATAACCATGCAGTTTTATCAATATCTGTAGTATATTTCAAAAATCACATGGTGTGATGTTTCCAGCTTTGACCTTAAGATGACTTTTGCAACTTCAGAATTGTATGGTACATTTGTTAATTTCAGGATTGTCTTTTATATTTTCTATAAAGCCCTACTCTGGTCTGTAGGAAGACATTATACAGGCTGACTTGTAGATCATTTTGAATAGGGTAAAATGTGACAATATTTATTCTTCTCCTCCATGAATACATGGAATGTTTTCACTTATTAGTGTCTTTTGTAACTATTTTCATTATCTTTTTGTGGATTTTAGCACCTGAAATTCTCAGATGTCATATTTTTGAAAATATTTTGCCATAGCACATTAAAATGACTTTTTTTAAAGTCAGAATTACCTTCTTAACAGGGGAAATGAGAAAAAAAAGGTTTCTCAACATCTTCCTCTAATTTTAGTTCACAGATATAACCAGTCTGACAAATTAAGGGTGTATCTCTAGATATTTTTCTATTGTGTCTTTAAATATATTTTAGGACAAAATCTGTTTATGTGGGACCACTACAGGCATATTAGGAAATTTGTATTAGCACTTTGTATTTAAAACTTGAGAATATTTAATAGTTGAACAATTTTTTTTCATCTCTCCTCTGTGATACAGATGAAATAGCTTTATAGATTGAAGGAAGAGTTTGACTAGGCATGAAACAATGGCTTGGACACACTGAAACGCCACATGTCTTATAAAAAGAGAATCATTTTATAAAAAGAGGCTGTGCTTATGAAAAGAACACATTCTACAATTACTCCATTGCACATGTCAGGCATTCAACATATCCATGTAGTTAGCACTAGGATAATGAACAGGAAGTAAGCAGAGTAGCAAGACTCAAGCCCATGAAATGAAATTAGCTGCATAAAGTTGATGATTAAAATATACTGCATAAAAGCAGAGGCGCATAAAGTATGTTCTTTTGTGGCCTAGAAGGCAAGTTGCCAAATAACAGATAAGTGGACTATTGACTACTTGAATTGACAACCACTTGGGTGGGTTCAAAATTCTTTGCTGAAAAAGGTTGGATTCTAAGAAACATTTCTAATAACCAAAACTATGAGTGTTTTTACAGAAAAAGCAGATGACATCATTTACTATAATGTTAGCAAACAGATAAAGTAGACCTCCTTTTAGAATACTCATGTATTAACACATTACTACATAAGCTGTAATGTACTACTGGTTAGTAGCAATAAATTGTTAGAGATGCATCGTTAGGGAGTTCACCACTATAAGACAAAACAGTATATTTACACATATCATGATCAGTACAGTGTCACTAAGAGCTATAACCTGTGGTTCAGCAGTGTGTGTTCTGTCATTGAGAGAATGTTATGAAATAATATGATGCATGTATGCTTTTAGCAAAATGTAATACCCATCAACTATTATAATTAAAATTAAAATATATAGTTCTCCCTCTAGAGACCTGAAAAATACCTTTCCAAGCGTCTACTTTTTTGTTTTTCCTATACAGTTTTAATTTGCACATAACATCATAAATGTACAGAACCCCATGGTTGTTATTTAAAGTAGAAACACTAATCTTGAGAAGGAATATCAGCAGATTCAAGAGAGCATACATACTAAAAGCATTAGAATTATATAGCATTTTGTGAATTATGAAATAAAAATTAAATACTGAAAGACATTTCCTAATATCAGCAAGTCTTTTCTAGCATGGTTTGATGAATTGTTCGAGTGAAGCAGTTTCAAAACTAGATGAAATGTAGGATTTTTACCATTCCTTGTAAGAGTTCAGCTTGTTCTTTTGAGACTGATGGATTCAATCTTAAAATGCATACATCTAGCCAGGCGGTGGTGGTGCACGCCTTTAATCCCAGCACTTGGGAGGCAGAGGCAGGAGGATTTCTGAGTTCGAGACCAGCCTGGTCTACAAACTGAGTTCCAGGGCTACACAGAGAAACCCTGTCTCGAAAAACCAAAAAAAAAAAAAAAAAAAATGCATACATCTGAATGAATAGAAACAAGTATTAAGTTTGGGGGCCAAAAAAATCAAGTAACTTTGAAAAGTTCCCATGAAGGAAGTTTGACTGACATGTTCCAGATTCAGCAGTTTTAGTGGAGGACCTCGTCATTAGCATCATCTCCAGGATTTTGTGCAGGGTGATGAGTGCTGGTGAGTTGATCACATTCACCAACATAACAGAAACCTACTAAGTATATAATCTTGAAATTATACCATGTTTCCTCCTTGTAAGATCCCCAAAGAAATTGATGTTCTAAATATTTGTTTATTATTTTGTTAAACATCAAATATTTTATTTTTATCATTTCTATGGATTATATTATCATCCTACAAATGGAAATCTACATCATTTTAGAAAATAGCTCTAAAGTGCTATTGAATACATTTTGTTTTGGACATCTACTGCTGGACATAGGCTTATCCTTATGAGTGCTTTGTGGACACACTAAGTCTCTGTTGGAGAAAACTACTTTTTTCTCTGAGAGCAGTTATCAATTGGAGATAGCCTCCGGGTTAGGGATGGGGGCATTGGTCCACATCCCTTCTCTGTACTGGGACCCCATCCAACTTAGACACACAGACTTTGTGCATGCTCCCACAGTCTCTGCAAGTTCATATGTGCACTGGTCCTGCTGTGTTTAAAAGGCCTTGTTTCCTTGGTGTCTATCAGAGACTTTATAGGACGGAGATCTATAATAAAATTAGAAAAGAAAAAGAATTTTTCTTACTACTCCCTGCCTTTTAACATCTTTGACTCTTTTAAAACCAATGAAAAGTCTCCTCATAAGATAAAAGTGATGATGGATGAGAATCAGAATTCAGTCTTTCTCACATAACAAAGATTCCTCAGTATCCCAGAGCTTCACATTGGTCCAACTGCGTTCATTATGCCCAAGTTAAAAAAAGGAACAATGAAGGATAGAGCTGAACAAATTTTTTATGTATCTTTATCTACATCTACATGCATCTATCTATCTATCTATCTATCTATCTATCTATCTATCTATCTATCTATCTATCTATCTATCTATCTATGTATCTATCATCTATCTCTATCTGTATCTCTACCTCTACCTCTATCTATATTTATCTGTCAGTATATATATATATCCCCCCAGAGAGTGCCATCTTTTGAGAGGATGCCATTTTCCCACAAGACTAATGTATCACAAAAAAAACCCAGTAAGGTTTAATCCAAATGATTAAAACGTGCCCATGTCACTAGTGAAAAGTCATTGAGCACACATTGCAAGCTTGAATGTTACTGAAAACTCCAGAGTTTTTTCTCTCCATTACCTAATTTACACAGTACTCCCTGTGATCTTCTACTTCACCAGAATCTGCAGGTACTAATGAAGCTGTTCTGTTTGTGTCCTGTGTTTCTCTTTAATGGTGATAAGCTTGCATTCTTATTTATAATAAGTTTGAATTTTCTGGTTATGTAAGTTGAGACCTAAATAAAATTTAACAAAATTGAAATTGCAGGTAATGTGGCTAATTAAAGACAGTATTTTAAGAAATAAGGAACATATTCCAGTTACAAACATACAAAAAAAATGATGGTAATTAAAAATATCTTAGCATTTTCTTTATAATATTAAAATAAATATTGTGTGCAGAAGATAGATGGTTGGATTTATTCACTTTTATTCCCACATAATCATGATCAGAATCTGTTTTATACATTTTACTGATACATACTCATTCCTCCTAGCCTCATTAGCAACCTGAACCACAACTCAGTTAATACCTTTCTCCAACAACTATCTGCTTTTCCAAGTTTTAAGTTATTCAATCACTATCATATTAATTATGTCTATCTGTTGAATTATTCCTATGAGTCCTATAGACATTCTTTGAAATTAAGCATTCATTTTGTGTTTATGCATATTTCATTGTAACACACTGCATTAAGAAAAGCAGTCATAAAGACTGACTTTTATGATAAATAACCTAATATTCTCAGTCCTTTTAAGCTTGCTTAGTCATACTCATTTTCATAATGTGATGGGTGTCAGAATAGAAAAACTGCTTACCCAAAATGCTAAATCTCTGCTAACTCTGCCACGACTGCAATTGTTTCCCAGGCAAACTCTCCCCTAGGCTCAGAGAAGTAGATATAAAACCAAACCAAACCAAACAAACAAACAAAACAGAATAAAGACTACTTTTATTCAGTTATTTATAGTATAAAATTGAATTACAAATGAATGGAATGACCAATTGACTTTATAATTCTGAACATTTGAGACATGACACTGCCCATATATTTTTCACTGGCAAATGAACATGAATATATGCTACAATAGTATATTATATAATAATTAAAAGATTAGATGTAATCTGTCATATCTTGTGTGCATATATATACATATACATACACATACATATTCATATATATGAGACACATGGTTTGTTTAATGCATAAATTTAGCTTACTTGGGCTGAAAGTTTAACTTTTCATTTATTTATTCAAAATTCATTCAATTTTTAACAACTAACTCTAGAATTCTTCTAGGTTCAAAGAAAATAGTTACAAATTTGAAGACAGGACAGTAACATGATACCATAGGGAATTCGGGCCAACAAATTGAGAGTAAATTACCCAAAAGGAAGTAAGTGCAGTCTTCTGCACCCATATGATGAGACTGAAAATGTTGAAACAAAGTCTTAGCCAAGCAGTTTAGGAAAGACACTCAATGGGAGCAACCTAAAGCATCACCATTGCTTTTAGCCTCAGAGTTACCAGTGGGAAAATCAGGCTGGAAGACAGAATGATCTGACTAGAAAGGAGACAGTGCGAAGAGGACAATGAGTAAAGACAGCCTTTGCAAAAATTTGATACAAATATAAATGAAAATTTAAAAAGGAATCTTTGTTTGATAATATATGCCTGTTGGGTATCCTTTTAGGCAGAAAAGGAGATACAGTATACTTAAAATAAAAAAGGAAGAGCAAAGAAATGCTTAACTGATAAAGTTTCTAGAAATGAAAAAGAGCATTAGGAGATTAAAAAGTTTCCTTGAGAAGGAAAGCTAATGGTTTATTTGCATTTACAAGAATAAGATAAAAGAAGAGAAAAATGGATGGATTTTGTTTAGTGAAGTTGAACGTAACAGTCAAATATGCTTATGTAGAAAGAACATTAAGGAGCTCAGGAGCCCATTTTACATTTGGAAAAGAAGCCACTAGGTCTTGTAAGACAACAGACTAGAAAGCATCCTGAGACAGGACAGATAGGAACCTCATGACTCTAGAGATCACTAGTTAACCTGAGAACCCGAGCCATCTGAAGTCACAGTGACTAGTTATCATTGGATGTACTTTCTACAAGGCAATCAGTGGCTCAGTGAAGGATTGTTGGAGTATGTGGTCCAAAAGCACTTTGAAGCTTAAGAGAAAGACTTGCCTGTATGATGGGTGATATCATACTAGAAATCTGGGTAGAAGACAAATACATAATGTAGTGAAGGAAGGAAGACTCAAAGAACAAAAATTTCAACACTAAAGATTTTGACCAAGTTAATGGTAAAATTAAAAACAATAGTTCATGCTGAAAGTTTAATATCCTGGAATAAAATATTTTGTAAGTTGGTGGCAAAACTATATGTATTAGTATTAGAAAACTGTGTTCATTAAAAAATTCACATATTAAATCAAAACCCTCTCAAATCAAGAGATGACTATATTTAGAACTAACGCTTTTGAAATGGTCATAAAGTTTCAGGGAATTTATTGAACTCTAATGGAATGTGACTGCCCTATTAGGATTTGGACACAGATATGCACAACTGAAGACCAAGTAACTGGGGAAAGCATGACCACTACAAGGCAAGGAGAAACGCCTCCAAAGAGACAAATTCTGTGAGTACGTTGATCTCCAACTTGTCACCCCTAGAACTAGTAAATGGAATTCATCCATTTTTTTCACCTCTTTATTTTTTTTTAAGAAAAGATTTATTTACTTATTTTATGTATGTGAGTACACCATCACAGTCTTCAGACACACAAGAAGAAGGCATTGGATCCCATTACAGATGGTTGTGAGACACCATGTGGTTGCTGGGAATTGAACTCAGGACCTCTGGAAGAGCAGACAGTTCTCTTAACCACTGAGCCATCTCTCCAGCCTGAGTCCAGTAATTTTTTTTATATATATATATTTTTTATTTTTTATATTTTTATTTATATTCAAAATCATTTCCCCTTTTCCATTTCCTTCCCTCCCCGAAAATCCCATTAGCCCCCTTCCCTCCCTCTTTACCCCATTCAACCCCCTCTCGCTTCTCTGTCTACGCATTCCCCTACATTCAGTCTTTCCAGGACCAGGGGTCTCTCCTTCCATCTTCTTGGAAATCTATTGATATGCGAATTGTGTCTAGGGTATTCCGAGATTCTGGGTTAATATCCCCTTATCAGTGACTGCATACCATGTGTGTTCTTTTGTGATTGGGTTACCTCACTAAGGATGATATTTTCAAGTTCTGACCATTTGCCTAGGAATTTCGTGAATTCATTGTTTTTAATTGCAGAGTAGTATTCCATTGTGTAGATATACCACATCTTCTGAATCCATTCCTCTGTTGAGGGACATCTGGGTTCTTTCCAGCTTCTGGCTATTATAAATAAGACTGCTAAGAACATAGTGGAGCATGTGTCCTTATTGCATGCAGGTAAAGCCTCTGGGAATATGCCCAGGAGTGGTATAGCCGAATCCTCAGGGAGTGTCATGCCCAGTTTTCTGAGGAACCGCCAGACTGCTTTCCAGAGTGGTTGTACCAGCTTGCAATCCCACCAGCAGTGGAGGAGTGTTCCTCTTTCTCCACATCCTCGCCAACAACTGCTGTCTCCTGTGTTTTTCATCTTAGCCATTCTGACTGGTGTGAGATGGAATTTTTATCTCTTACATCTAAATGTAAGAAAATAATTAACTCTCCTTTCAAGGAAATTACTTAATATCCTAATGTTCTTTTGCATTCTTGGAACTTTATCAGTTAAGAATTTCTTTGCCCTTACTTTTATTTTTTAAATACTTGTATTTCCTCATCAATCTAAAACAACTCCCACCAAGCACACATTGTCAAACAAACAGAAAACTTCGTTTTAAATTTTCACCTATTTTTATGTCAAATTTTTGCAAAGGGCAGTCCTTACTCTTTGTCCTCCTTGCCACCTTGCCACCCCTCCAGTCTAGTTTCCTTTCTACTTATATCGTTCTGTTTTCTGGCCTTATCATCCCGTTGAATGTGGTTTGTCAAATTCCCATTGCTAATATTCAGGCTAAAAGCAATGGCAATGCCTGCAGTTGTTCCCGTTAACTCTATGTTCTAAATTACTTTGCTCAGATTTCATTTCAGCTTTCAAAATCTCAGCATACAGTTATAGAAAACTACTCTTATTAAACTACTCAGATAGTGGTATTCTTTAAAAGCCATAGCAAACTGATGCAATTCGTAGTATCATCCCAGAGGACAACAATATAGAATCACTGTAAAGTGACTCTTATCTCTTTATAGCACATAGACAATGAGAAATATTCATAAGCAGAAAAGCTGTAACATGAAAAGCATCATGTACAGAGTTAAAATGTGTTGTAGGCTAAGTGCAAGCAACAGGGATGATAAAGGAAAAAATATGTTCTTGACGATGAATAATATCAATTATATTTGACATAGATTAAACTAAATATTATTCAAGATATTATTTGAGTACAATGACTATGTGGATGGATTCATTTTTTTCATCCTTTTTATAGTTAAGGGTAAAGATACAATATGAAGAAGTGGTATTTGCATTGTTGGCATGTCCCTAGGCACCTTGAATAGATGTGCCAAGGAAACAAGAGGTCAAATACATTAAGTACATGCAGCATAATCTCACAGTAGAATTGTTCATTAGCTGGAGTGCTTGTAGACCAGGGAACTTTCTAAAGGGTCATATACAATAAATTTGATCTCAAAATTTATGGCTCCCAAATTCTTGATCATGTTAACACCATTTCATTTTTGTCTGCATTTCATTGTAATCATGATAAATTTTCTTAAGATGTATACCTTTTATGTTCAAGTACAAATACTCTAAGCTATGATTAATGGTTGGCACTAAATTACATTTTCCACAGACCCAGGAAAACAATCATAATTCAGAGAAGCAATCAAATCAATGTTCACAAGAATTGCTTTTTCAAGGAATCAGTATAAAGGAAAGTACTGAAAATCTGGTCAAGTTTGTATAGGACAGTTAGGAAGTAGGTGCCTCAGCCCAAGGGTCATGGCTTTAAGACTGTACTGCTAAGTACTGGTGAGATGGCTCAGCATTGGATAAAGGAGTTTACAACTAAGCCTACTGTCAGTTTTTGGAACCCACATGGTGAAAATAGAGAATCCACTCCAGAGTGTTCTCCTTTGACAAATCATAACACATGCATACTTGAATAAACACACACACACACACACACACAAACACACGATTGTGTGCTTCTGGCGCCTCACATGTAGTCTGAAAGTCAGAACTGTGTAAGAGATGCACTGTCTAGAGATAAAAGTTGAGGGCACTGGGAACTCTTGAAACTAGTGCAGAAGCCTTCATTTCACTTCTCATTCTATGATTACAGTGAATGTGCCCAGCTAATGGTTGAGTTCCTAATAATTCTATCCATCCACTGAACTAATAAACACAAGAAAATATTTCAGGTAGTTTCCCCTCTTACCTTTGATTCACATGTAGGTTAAGACTAAATAAGAATATCGTGGAAGCAATATTGCAAGAACTTGCATTTGGTCATGGGGGTTTTCAGCATTTGAAGATTTGTAGAAAAGCTTTTAGGCCCTGTTTCTCATCCACAGATCAAATAAACTCTCTGAGATCAATGGTTAACAAACATTATCATATGTCAGTATCACTTTGAGAAATGATTAAAATGGATTTTAGAGATTTAACGCCAGTTTCTGATTTGGTAGGTTGGGAATTGTCTGCATTCTAATGTTTCCCAAGCAGATTGCTGGTATTGGTCTGGAATCACACTTGGACAATCTCTATGTTAGATAATGGTTTTAATTTTTTGAGCACATCCTGTAGTACAGGACTACAAAACTGATCCAACAGAACCAAGGGTTCCTTCCCTGACTGGAATTGAACCAGTGTAAACAACTAATAGAAAAAGGAAAATGATCTTGAAGAACTAAAGTCTAGTGAGAAAATCATATACTGAGCATATATAATTGACGATACAGAGGCATACAATAATAATGCTAATAGGACATATTGTATCACAGAAAAGGATCTTCACAAGAGGCCAGTAGTGCTCTAATGAAGAGAGGGAAACGGAGGAATGGATTCAGAAGATGTGGTATATTTACACAATGGAATACTACTCTGCAATTAAAAACAATGAATTCACGAAATTCCTAGGCAAATGGTCAGAACTTGAAAATATCATCCTTAGTGAGGTAACCCAATCACAAAAGATCACACATGGTATGAAGTCACTGATAAGGGGATATTGACCCAGAATCTCAGAATACCCTAAACACAATCAGCATATCAATAGATTTCTAAAAAGATGGAAGGAGAGACCCCTGGTCCTGGAAAGACTGGATGTAGGGGAACGCCAGGACAGAGTAATGAGAGGGGGTTGAACGGAGAAAAGAGGGAGGGAAGGGGGCTTATGGGACTTTCGGGGAGGGAGGAAACGGGAAAGGGGAAGTGATTTGGAATGTAAATTAAAAAAATAAAATAAAATTAAATTAAAAAAAAAAAAAGAAGAGAGGGAAAAAAATCTCAGATGTGAATTTTCAAGATCACATTACCTGTTAAACTAGAAATGTGCAGAGACAAAATATTTAAAAGACATACTCAACTTTTCTCTGTTCCTGTCTTATTTGGAGGAAAAAAGTAGATTACCATCTCTATCAGATTTACAAAATTTAGAAAGGCTGAGCTTGGCGGAGCTTCAGCTTTTCTGGGTTTTTACTTCCATATTTCAGATTGATATTTTGACCTAGAAATATGAGCTGAATTCAAAGCAAATTTAAGGAGAGCTGGGCCAGTGCCTTGGTAGAATAAAGACAGAAAAATGGTGGGGGTAGTCAATGGCATAGAGCGCAGAGACTTTTCCTATAAAAATATCATCCATCTCTAGAAATCATCCAATGGTTAAGAATTCTCCACAATATTGTCTTTAAAAGTTCATGTCTTCATGAAGATGATGAATTTATCATTTTATTTTTATTGGAAATTAGCATATACACAAATTAAATTTAAATATGACATTTACCACACTGCCAAAGTTCATGTCTTTATTACTCTCTCTACTCCAGAAGCTGGGAAAGAGAATTGACATCAATTTCAGAACTTAAATCTCTTTAAAGTTATTGCTGGTATTAGTCAAGTGGCAGCTCAGAAGAGTGTAGTGTGAGCAAGTTCCATGTTTCTGAGATCATTCGTTGGAATATGCCAACAGTTTCTGACTCTTAAAAAATAGAAAACTCTTACATAATTGTAACGAGTTTCTAAGGGGTCACATGGGGCTCCTAGAGCGATAACAGCTAAATAAACACCAAAGCAGTTTGTACACTGAAAAACTGAAATATGTTGACAAAATAGATCTCTCTATAGGGATCATTGATGCCTACAAAGCCAGAATAAAAATAGACCTTAAGTTTGAAGGGTAAAGAGTGAGTCTCAAAACTGGCAGCACATGCGAATCACCCAGGGAGCTTTCAAACTCCCAGTGCCCAGGCAACAGCTAACACCAATTAAGTCAGAGTCTCGGGAACCTGGCGTCAGTTCTCTAAGATACCCAGGCGGTGCTTTAAACTGAACAGCAAAATTAGGAGACCGCTGGAGTAAGGTAGCCATTTTATATCCACTACATCTGTTAGAAAGCAATTGAAGTAGTGTGCAAAAATTTAACTTAACGAATGCTTGAAAATAACTCTACTTCTGTCCTATTCCTGATTCCAAGAAAAATTCCCTTTCTCATCCAACATCCTTGACAAGTCAACGGTGTCTGGTTTTAGAGAGGGAGAAGAGAAGAATAGCAGAGATGAAGATAAAGAAATATGAGGTAGCCATCTTTCGCTTTTTAAAGAAATATGGGCTTTGCAACTCCACAACCATCTTTTATTCATAGAACACAATGTGTCCACACTCTGGTTGGATATTGGTTTTATGTCGTCTTGTCTCTGAACACTGGCCATCAGATTATGGTCAAAATCAAATGTTCCAGGACTTTAATCCTGTGGGGAAGAGGTGATTGACAGTGAGTCTCCTTGGGTGGTACACCTAGGGTTCTGCACTTCCTCAGTCTTAGAATCATAGCTTATCTTAGTCTCCCATTGTCTTTATTATGCTTCAGAATTCTTTAGATTGTTCTCACTAGCTGCTTTAAGCAGCTCCCCAGGAAATGAACAGTGTATACAAGATAGGACATTTGCCTATAAGATGTCCAAGTCTGTATTTTACTATCTTGTGGCTTTTAAAATAGGAAATTGCCTATAATAAAAATATTTCTGATATTTACATGAAACAATTACAAAGCAGACATCATATAAAAAAGGAATGGTATGTTAATAAAGGCTAAAATAATATCTGTATCTGGGCTAGTTAGATGGTTCAGCAAGTAATGCCATTTGCCACGGAGCTTTGCTTGATGACCTGAGCTCGATTGCAGGATCCACAAAGTAAGACAGAACAATTCCCCATACCCTAGTGTTCACACCTACACATGAACAAATATACACATGTACAAAATGAGTGTAACAATAATTAAAATAAAACAATGTATAAAAGTAGTTTAAAATTTATCAATTGTTGCTAAGTAGCCTTGCTTGTAGGCTCCCTTCCTCCTATCAGAGGTAAGCTAAACTTGAAAGGAGTGAAATTAATAGCAGGTTCTTTCAAGGATGAGAGGTGAACATGCATCACTCAGAAACATACCAGTAAATACGTCCTAGCTCAACATAAAAAGTTGTCATTTGGATCCAGTGTATTTATAACTACAGTGGTTTGTTCTCATTGCAGCATATATGAAATTACAGTTCTTACTTCTAACTTTAACATCTGAATGGTATAATAGGATTTCCATTATTTCATTTACTTGCATAGCAAGGCTCAAAATGTTCCAGTGCTCAATGTGGACTGATGTGCATATAGAACAAGAAAATGATTAAGCTTTTTCAATAGTTTCATGAAAGGGACACCTAGTTAAATAATGTTTCCCTAACTCCTGGGTAAAGAACCAATCACCTTCTCAAGGGCTGAGGAGATCAAGTGAGATAGTATAGTGCCAGACATTTTTGTAACAAAATGGAAAACTCAATGACAATGACAGAATGGACAGAGTTGGCCACCGCACTCCTTCTACAACCCCAAGCAGTCTATTGGGGAGGAGATCACTACCAGTCAGGAAAGTGTGAACGAACTTCTAGGCTTTAACATGAATCCAGATGCTGTGATCATCACAGTCAAGTGATTCCTGGGCCAAGCCCTGTGACTCCTACCCTTAAGCTAATGCATGTAGATCAAGCCCCAAAATTACATTAGGCTCTGAAATGGCCAGGCTCCACTACCCCTTCTCCTATCTCAGTGGCAGAGCTGTGAAAGAGTCAACCTATCAAGGAGTAAGGTGAAGAATTAGCACAGGACTATATCTTAAAGGTATTTGAAGTACACAGTGGTGATAGTGTCTGGTAAAACTGAAAGCTATTCACCCAGGCTGGAGCTCACAAATGGATTGTACAAATTAGCCAACACAGGGAGAATCTGTTTCCAGGTGGTGCAGGCTGAATTTCAACTAGCATCATTTCTGGACTCAGGGAGACAGGGAAAAGTCACAGTCCAACCAAAACTATTCACTTCCCTATAGATAGAAGACTCCACACAGCTCAGCTTGTCATCAGGCAAAAGACTATAGCCACTATCTGTAACCAAACCTAGAGAAGCAAAGACAAGCCAGCCCAATGCTTGTAGGTAGGAATCTAGACTAAACAAAGGTCTATATCCCAGTGAAGTGGATTGTATAGGGCTCATATAGCCACTGTGGGGATTCCAGCATGTTGTTTTGACTCTATAGGTTACTATCTTTGTGAGATTCAGACATTCTAGTTCACCATCACCCTGGGAAACTAAGAAAGTACACTAATGACAAGTACTCCCATGTAAGGAAGTAAGATGCAGCACATGGCTCCAATTGCTGGCAGTATAGGAATAGCAAGTTTTTGCCTTGGATCTTACTATTACACTAGTAAAATGTTACAGCCCCCACATCCAGGCCTGCTTGCTACTAAAGTTCCTGAGAAAGGCATGTGGCCACTTCTCCTGGATTTCTAGCTAGAATCATTTGTAACTGGTTACCATGACACTATTTTGGCAGTAAGCAGTCTATAATGGTGTGGACTTTGGTTATGATCCAATGCTGTGCTGTTACTAGAGGGCTACAGACAAGGGGTACCATATAGATAGACAGCATAATGAACCTAGGTAAGTATGACATAGGAGACAGAGGTTAATCTCTTACAGACTGACCTGAGTTAAGTTATTAATGAGCCGGGGGAAGGTTCTTTGGGCACTGGGAAAAGCTTGAAATAACATAATATTCTCCAAAACCATTTTTTTCATTTTTAAATTAACACAATAACTATGTTTGGAAGAAACCTAGGCTGAGATTGTTCTCTACCACCAAAACAGCGATAGCATGCCAACAGCAAATCTGGCCCTGGGTGCTACTTATGGTGTAAATAGTCAAAGGAACTATAAGCTCCTAAGCAATCTGTATGCATAGATTCTGAAAAATAGGCTGGAAGTCTGCAATTAATAATTCCTAAGTACCCAAATGATGTCATGCATCAATACGCATCAATGTTTTTAATAAACCAACATTCAAAATACAGCACCAGAAACTTATGAGGTAGTCATCAGTTTGGGAGCACCATTACAGAGAATTGAAAATATCAGTTTTAAAGAAACTCAATGTGCTTGAAGACAGTATAGAAAAGTTTCAGTGCCCTAGCACAGAACCTTCCCAAAGGTATAGAATCAAGTTTTCAAGCAACCAACCAAACAAGAATTCATGAGCCTGCAAAAGCATTTAATAAATAAGACACACATACAACTGAAAGCATTGCAAACTACAAAGACCAGATAAAATAAAGTATTAGTGTGCTCATATAAAGGGGATTTGAGAACTACCAAACAATTAGAATGAAATAAATGAAAAAAAAAGTTAAGAAAGATCATGGAAAGTTGAAGGCAATATTGAAAGAGCAAATCTTCTGGTTGTGGAGATTGGCATTGTCTATTGGTCGGGGTGATTTTCTCCTTGGCATTCTTCTGGTTGTGGAGATTGGCATTGTCTATTGGTCGGGGTGATTTTCTCCTTGGCATTCTTCTGGTTGTGGAGATTGGCATTGTCTATTGGTCGGGGTGATTTTCTCCTTGGCATTCTTGCAGTTGTGGAAGCTTCTTGCCCCTGACCCTTGAAAGTAAGCCCATGAAGACCTACATAAAGTTCTCAGAACAAAGCTCATACTAGAACTCTTCTTACCAGACTAGAGTGCCTGGACATTGCCTATACTAAACTTTAAGTCCATGTCATTAGCAGTACTTAGGTTAAAATTCTCGAACAAACATCCTAAAACTTATGTACATTTTTAAGAATCAACAATGGGAATTAAAGAAATGGCTCAGCAGTTAATAATATACATTCCTATCGAAGATAATTTAAGTTCAGGTCCCCACACCCACAAAAGTCAGCTCATAACCACCTGTGACTCCAACTCCAGAAGATGTGAAGCCTTCTTCTGGCCCCAGCATGGACACTTCTATTGCACACCATTCATTCACAGAGACATGGTTATACAAAGAAATAAAAATAGGATGTTTTTTAACTTTCAAGCTTTTTAATAGTAAAGTTAACTGATTTTAAAAATTGAACCTAATACATTGAAATAATAAAAAAAACTGATGACAACAATCTGTCAAAATTACTTAATAATAGTGAAAATTAGTTCTATTTCATAAAACCTAAATAATGTACAGGTGGTCACACTGAGAAAACTCTCTCTCTCTCTCTCTCTCTCTCTCTCTCTCTCTCTCTCTCTCTCTCTCTCTCTCTCTCTCTCTCTTTTTAGTGTGTAACGTGGTGTGTACTGATAAGGCTGGGGAAGTCATTGTTTTGAACTAGAGTGGAATCTGTGAATGTCTTTGATCACTAGTTTCTCATTTGGACAGCTTTGGTGTAGACATCTGCTACTCTATGTGCAATGGCCTCATCAAACCCAAGTTCCTGTTTCTTCCTAGGATGTTCTTTGAGGTAGCATAGAATACAGAATCTTTGAGCTCCCTCATCTTGCTACCAGAGTCATGCATAAAACTTGACTGCTACTCTATCTGCTACTCTGGTTCTCCTGGACGCTCTCTTCTCATTCCTGGTTAATGTTTCTTTCAGTCGTTTGACTAAACTCTTCCTTTGCCAGTACACTCTTCTTCCTCAAGGGTGAGAAGTGCATTTTAGATAGTAGATTCAGGCTGCTAATTAAATATAAAGACAAAATAATAGTTGATTAAAAATTAGTTCACTTTTCTTAGGGCCCATGAGAGTTTATCTTTTAATGTCTTTAAAAAAAGAAATGTGATTTTAAAACACATAATTATTATGAAGACCTCATTGTTAGCCAAGTAGCCTTCTTCAAAGCTTTTGTATGAATTATTAAATTAGTTGGAAAAATGACTCTGTGTCACAGCCAACATTGATCTTTCATAGACTAAGTTGAGCCCTATCTGTTCTAAGCGAGGGAGGGCTCAAGTCTTCAGAAGTATTTTGGAAATATGTTCTTTGCCTGCAGCCTTTAGTTCAGCTGTAACTGAACTAAACTAATTAGGAGAATTTGAGGAAATAGATGAATATTCCATTCCAAAGGTCACCATGCACTTCAGTAAAATCAAGTACTAAGAAGCTGCAAGACCATTAAAGTTTACCTGGCTCAAGCCAGTCTGAACTGTGTGTAGAAAATTCTGACATTAGAGGTTTCTAAGAGTGTTATGTTTGTTCCCATAAAATGCAGAGATCGGCTCCATACAAACCCACTATCCATGACCATAAGTGATGGAAATATCCACAGCTGTGGCTTATGAAAATCCTGCCATAAACCTAAAGTAAGAGGGAACACTGTGTACCAGCCTGGCTTGACAGTCATAGATGAAACACTGGTGTCTGGATACACATCCTCCTACAGAGGCAGGCAGAACTGTAAGAGGATGCAATCTTCTGGTTCATTCTTTGGTCCTGACACCTCGGACATACTTCTACCTTAGCTTATTCTTCTCATCCTAACTGTAGCTCATTTGCCTCATTCATGCTTAACATGTCCTTTACCCAAAATATCATCGTTATAAATTATTCCCATTTCCACACTCTTCTCATTTCATTTCTGGACTATAATCTCTTCCCAGAAAAGTCTCGTTTTGCCTCAGTGGGGATAAATCAAAAGACAGAAATAAACGCTAGTCATTCCAACATAAGTGTGCAGACAAACAAGCAAAACTTCAAAGAATTTATCTGGATACATTAAACACACACACACACACACACACACACACACACTTTTCAAAATTTCACAGTAAAAACTCAAATAATTTAGAAACTGAAACAATGTTCTCCTATTTATTTCTCAGTTTATTGTAATTATTAAAGTTAAAAATTTTAAATTAAGCATTTGCTATGAATACTATCAGATATTTTATTAAACCCACAAATACAATTTTCTTTTTTTTCCACATGGAATGTAAAATAGGTCACCTGTGAAATGCAGTCTTTGTATGATTCACTCTGTCCCGTTGAGTCAGCTGCTGATAGCATGGAATTTTCTGTGGGGTAATATTTATAAAACTTATAGGTAGTATCTGTGAATGCATCCGTAACTTAAGGGTTCTTGTAACTGCTTTATATACAGTTAACTTAATTTTAATAATATTTATATAATATATAATTATGTACATAAATTAACATTATCTGATGGGTAAATGTGCATGCCTACAGCAAACCAAGTTAATTGTCTGAGACAAACTACGTAAAAGGCCTTTAATCATTAGGCTGTCCTACTCTCTCGAACATTCAATTTGGAAGGCCATTCAAGATTTCTAAAATCATATTAGATTTCTTTTTTTATTTTTAACTAGATATCTGCTTTATTTACATTTCAAATGGTATCCCCTTCCTGCATTACCTATCCGAAAACCCCCTATCCCATCCCCTTCCCCCTCTTCACCTCCCCCCCAATTCCCTGACTTTCATTCCCCTATTCTGGGGAATTCAAAGGACCAATGCCTCTCCTCTCATCGATGTCTGAAATGGTCATCTTGTGCTACATATGTAGCTGGAGTCATGAGTCCCTCCATGTGTACCCTTCGGCTGGTGTTTAGTCCCTGGGAGCTCTGGGGGTACTGGCTGGTACATATTACTGTTCCTTCTGCAGGGCTGCAAAACTCTTCAGTTCCTTGGATCCTTTCTCTAACTGCTCCATTGGGGACCCTGTGCTCATTCTGATGGTTGGCTGTGAGTCATGGTTGTTTTGATCTGCTCTCCAGTAAGGATCAAAATATCCACACTTTCGTCTTCCTTCATCTTGAACTTCATGTGGTCTGTGAGTTGTATTGGGTATTCTGAGCTTTTGGGCTAATATTCACTTATCAATGAGTGCATACAATGTGTGTTCTTTTGTGATTGAGTTACCTCACTCAGGATGATATTTTCTAGTTTCATCCATTTGCCTAAGACTTTCATGAATTCATTGTTTTTAATAGCTGAATAGTAATCCATTTTATAAATGTATCACAATTTCTGTATCCATTCTTCTGTTGAGGAACATCTGGGTTTTTTCCAGCTTCTGGCTTTTATAAATAAGGCTGCTAGGAAAATAGTGGAGCATGTGTCATTATAAATGATGGGGCATCTTTTGGGTATATGCCCAGGAGTGGTATAGCTGGATCCTCAGGTAGTGCTAGGTCCAATTTTCTGAGGAACTGCCAAACCACAGAGTGGTTTTACCAGCTTGCAATCCCACCAGCAATGGAGGAGTATTCCTCTTTATCCACCTCCTCTCCAGCATTTGCTATCCACTGAGTTTTTTATCTTGGCCTACTGACTGGTGTGAGGTGGAATCTCAGGGTTGTTATGATTTGGATTTCCCTAATGAATAAGGATGTTGAACATTTCTTTAGGTGTTTCTCAGCCACCCAATATTCCTCAGTTGAGAATTATTTGTTTAGCTCTGTACCCCATTTTTCATAGGATTATTTGGTTCTCTGGTGACTAACTTCTTGAGTTCTTTGTATATGTTGGATATTAACCCTCTATCAGATGTAGGATTAGATCTTTTCCCAATCTGTTGGTTGCTGTTTTGTCCTATTGACAGTGTCCTTTGCCTTACAGAAGCTTTGCAATTTTATGGGGCCCCATTTGTCAATTCTTGATTTTAGAGCATAAGCTATTGATGTTCTATTTAGGTAATTTACCCCTGTGCCCGTGTGCTGCAGGGTCTTCCCCACTTTCTCTTCTATTAGATTGTGTATCTGGTTTTATGTGGAGGTCCTTGACCCACTTGGACTTCAGCTTTGAACAAGGAGATGAGAACAGATGAATTTGAATCCTTCTACATGTTGACTGCCAGTTGACCCAGCACAATATGTTGAAAATGCTGTCTTTTTTCCACTGGATGGTTTTAGCACCTTTGTCAAAGACTGAGTGACCATAGGTGTGAGTGTTCATTTCTGCATCTTGAATTCTATTCCATTGATCTACTTGCCTGTCACTGTACCAATACCAGGCAGTTTTTATCACTATTGCTCTGTGGTATAGTTTGAGGTCAGGGATTGTGATTCCACCAGAAGTTCTTTTATTGTTGAGAATAGCTTTTGCTATGCTGGCTTTATTGTTATTCCAGATAAATTTTGAAATTGCTCTTTCTAACTCTACAAAGAATTGAGTTGGAATTTTGATGGAGATTGCATTGAACCTGTAGATTTCTTTAGGCAAGATGGCCATTTTTATTATATTAGCCCCGCCAATTCATGAGCATAGGAGATCTTTCCATCTTCTGAGATCTTCTTCAATTTCTTTCTTCAAAGACTTGAAGTTCTTGTCATACAGATCTTTCATTTGCTTGGTTAGAGTCACATCAAGGTATTTTATATTATTTGTGACTATTGTGAAGGGTGTCATTTCCCCAATATCTTTCTCAGGCTCTTTATCCTATGAATATAGGAAGGCTACTGATTTGAGTTAATTTTATATCCAACCACTTTGCTGAAGTGGTTTATCAGGTTTAGGAGTTCTCTGGTGGATTTTTTGGGGTCATTTAAGTATACTATTATATCGTCTGCAAATAGTGATACTTTCACTTCTTTTTTTCCAATTTGAATCGCTTCAACCGACTTTTGTTGTGGAATTGCTCTGGCTAGGACATTGAGTACTATATTGAAGAGGTAAGGAAAGAGTGGACAGCTTTGTCTAGTCCCTGATTTCAGAGGGACTGCTTCAAGTTTCTCTCCATTTAGTTTGATGTTGGCTACTAGTTTGCTGTATATTGCTTTTACTACGCTTAAGTATGGGCCTTGAATTCCTGATCTTTCCAAGACGTGTATCATGAAGAGGTGTCAGATTTTGTCAAATGCTTTCTCAGCATCTAATGAAATGATCATGTGGTTTTTTTCTTTGAGTTTGTTTATATAGTAGATTACATTGATGGATTTCCATATACTGAACCATCCCTACATCCGTGGGATGAAGCCTACTTGAACGTGGTGAATGATCATTTTGATGTGTTCTTGGATTCAGTTGGCAAGAATTTTATTGTGTATTTTTGCATCGATATTCATAAGGGAAATTGGTCTGAAGTTTTCTTTCTTTTTTGGGTCTTTGTGTTGTTTAGGTATCAGAGTAATTGTGGCTTCATAGAATGAATTGGGTAATGTTCCTTCTGTTTCTATTTTGGGGAATAGTTGGAAGAATATTGGTATTAGGTCTTCTTTGAACATCTGGTAGAAGTCTGCATTAAACCCATCTGGTCATGGGCGTTTTTTGACTGGGAGACTATTAATAACTGCTTCTAATTCTTTAGGGGTTATGGGATTATTTAGATCATTTATCTCATCCTGATTTAACTTTAGTACCCGTTATCTCGATAGAAAATTGTCCATCTCATTTAGATTTTCCACTTTTGTTGAGTATAGGCTTTTGTAGTAGCATCTGATGATTTTTTGGATTTCCTCAGTATCTGTTGTTATGCTTCCCTTTTCATTTCTGACTTTGCTGATTTGAATACTGTCTCTATGCCTCTGTGTTTCAGTTTAGTTTGACTAAGGATTTATCTCTCTTGTTGTTTTTTTCAAAGAAGCAGCTCCTGGTTAGGTTGATTCTTTGTATAGTTCTTATTGTTTCTACTTAGTTGATTTCAGCCCTGAATTTGGTTATTACCTGCTGTCTAATACTTTTGGGTGCATTTGCTTCTTTTTGATCTAGAGTCTTCAGATGTGCTGTTCAGCTGTTAGTGTATGCTCTTTCTAGTTTCTTCTTGGAGGCACAAAGAGCTATGAGTTTTCCTCTTAGCACTGCTTTCATTTTGTCCCATAAGTTTGGGTATGTTGTGCCTTTGTTTTAATTAAATTCTAAAAAGTCTTTAATTTCTTTCTTTATTTCTTCCTTGACCAAGTTATTGTTGAGGAGAGCATGGTTCAGTTTCCATATATATGTGGACTTTCTGTTGTTTTTGTTGTTATTGAAGACCAGTCTTAGTCTGTGGTGATCTGATAGGGTATATGGAATTATTTAAATCTTCTTGTATCTGCTGAGGTCTGTTTTATGACCGAGTATATGGTCAATTTTGGGGAAGGTATCGTGAGGTGCTGAGAAGAAGGTATATTCTTTTTTGAGGATAAAATATTCTATAGATATCTGTTAAATCATTTGGTTCATAACTTCTGTTAGTTTTACTGTTTCTCTGTTTAGTTTGTTTTTCCCTGATCTGTCCATTGATGAGAGTGGAATGTGGAAGTCTTCCACTATTATTGTGTGGGGTGCAATGTGTGCCTTGTGCTTTAGTAAAGTTTCTTTTATGAATGTGGGTGCTCTTGTATTTGGAGCATATATGTTCAGAATTAAGAGTTCATCTAGGTAGTTTTTTCCTTTGATGAGTGTGAAGTGTCCTTCCTTATCTTTTTTGATTACTTTAGGTTGAAAATAGATTTTATTCAATATTAGGATGACTACACCAGCTTGTTTCTTGAGACCATTTGCTTGGAAAATTGTTTTCCAGCCTTTTAATCTGAGGTAGTGTCTGTCTTTTTTTCCTGAGGTGGGTTTCCTGTATGCAGCAAAACGTTGGGTCCTGCTTATGTATCCAGTCTGTTAGTCTATGTCTTTTTACTGGAGAATCGAATCCATTGATATTGGAGATATTAAGGAGACGGGATTGTTGCTTCTTGTTGTTTTTGTTATTAGAGGTGGTGTTATGTTTGTGTGGCTCTCTTCTTTTTGCTTTGTTAAAAAGGAGATTAATTTCTTGCTTTTTCTAGTAACTAGTTTCCCTCCTTTTGTTGGTGTTTACCATTCATTATCTTTTCAAGAGCTGGATTTGTGGAAAGATATTGTGTAAATTTGTTTTTGTCATGAATACCTTGGTTTCTTCATCTATGATAATTGAGAGTTTTACTGGGTATAGTAGCCTGGGAATTTATGTTCCCTTAGGGTCTGTGTGACATCTGCCCAGGATATCCTGATTTTCATAGTCTCTGGCAAAAAGTCTGGTGTAATTCTCATAGGTCTTGCTTTATAGGTTACTTGAACTTTTTCCCTTACTGCTTTTAATATTCTTTTCTTTTCTTTTTATTTTATTGCATTGGGTGTTTTAATTATTATGTGACAGGAGGAATTTCTTTTCTGGTCCAAATTATTTGGAGTTCTGTAGGCTTCTTATATGTTCATGGGCATCTCTTCCTTTAGGTTAGGAAAGTTTTCTTCTATAATTTTTTTGAAGACATTTACTGTCCCTTTACCTTGGAAATCTTCATTCTCTTCTATACCTATAATCCTTAGGTTTGGTCTCCTCATTTTGTCCCGGATTTCCTTGATGTTTTAGGTTAGGAGCTTTTTTCATTTTGCATTTTCTTTGACTGTTGTGCCAATGCTTTCTATGGTATCTTCTGCATTTGAAATTCTCTCTTCTATCTCTTGTATTCTAATTTTGATGCTTGCATCCATGACTCTCCTGGTTGGTTTTGTTCGGTTCCGTCACCTGTTTGGTTGTATTTTCCTGTAATTCTTTAAGGGTTTCTACCTGTTTACCTGTGTTCTCCTGTAATTCTTTAATAGGGTTATTTATGTCCTTCCTGAAGTACTCTATCAGCATCATTAGCTGTGATTTTAAATCCAAATCTTGCTTTTCCAGTGTTTTGGGATATATAGGACTTGCTGTTGTGGGAGAATTGGGTTTGGATGTTGCCTTGATTTCTGTTGGTAAAGGTCCTATGTTTGCCTTTTGCCATGTGGTTATCTCTGGTATTAGTTGGTCCTTCTGTCTCTGACTGGTGCTTGTCCCTCCTGTGGACCTGCAAGCCTGTCTTAGCACCCCTGTGTGACAGTATCTCCCCTGGCACAGTGGCGCTGACCAGCTGCTGGGTGCAGGTGGTGCCCAGATGGACCCAGCTGCTCTGCAGCTCCTCTATTCCCTGTGTTACTGGTGTACCCAATCACTCAGTTGCAGGTGAGAAGATGGTGGCAGCCTCCCCTCCAAAGCCTGGAGTCAAATCTCTCCCTGCAGAGGGTTTCTCCCCTGGCAGGATTGGTGCACAGAAGACTTTGGAGCTGCCCAGGTCCTGGGTGCAGGTGGAGCCCATATGGACCCAGCTGCTCTGCTGCGCCTGTGTTCCCTGTGCTCCTGGCTGTAACCTCCTGCTCAGTCACTGGAGAGAAGATGGCCCATATTAGATTTCTTAGAGATAAGCATGGGGTTGTTGTATGGAATATTTGAATGTAAATCAAGGGCTGTATGCTACAAATCAAGAGCCTTGCCCACTTTTTGCTTTATAGATCTTGAATACATTTTGTGCACTGTCAAGTATAGGTGGTAGTTGGAATACTACTACAAGAAGAATCCATGCAGAAAAGTACTTAAATCTGGCCAGTACTGAGAGTATTATTGAGGCCAGAATGAAATCCCACAGAAAGCATTTCCTGGTTCCACTCCAGCCCTTTGGGAAACTCCACCAATTGCTATGGTCCAGGAACAGTTACAGTCTCCCTTCTTAGGGTAGCAGCGTTCTTAATTTGAGAGAGTTACAAGGAAGCCTTAAATCTGTTATGTGGTTTCTATATCTTTGCTACAGTAATGTTTTCCAGAGTGTGGGAGAACATCAAGCTATGGAAATATCCATGGAAAGATTTGCTTATTAAGTTTAGTTCTTTCGATCTTCCTAGTACTTTTTCTTTTTGAACACCAGGAGGTTCCCTTTATTTTGTGGGCATATCTTGTTTTCTCTTTGTCTAATGAAGTTTCAAATGCTTTTTGATGAGCTATTAAGATTAGAAAAAAATAAACTGCTCTTTAAAAGTAAGATAGTGAAAATGAAGAGTGGAAAATGCCTGGGATTGAGGGTACACCTCATTAGAGCCCATTATTTGGAAGAAAAAGCTAATACTTAGTTGGGTAAGCTGTATAAATAAAAAAAGAATAGAGAATTATGTGAAGCATCTCTGAGAGCCTTATGTATAATCCTGATGATACTTCATCATTTCTGATAAAGTAATATTGACACATAAGTGCAGGACATTTATTTAAATTTGAATGTCAGAAAAATAATGTTTTAATATATCATGCTCCATATATTGCATTAGATACACTTATACTAGAAATTATTATATATCACTTACGTGGAATTCAAAGGTATTTTGGCAAGTTATACTTTGTGCAACATTTTGCAACTCTCTGATTGATTATATTGCAGGTAACAAAAGAGGTACACTCTGGTTCTTTTATTTAATCCTATTTATGCTTATTTCAGAAGTTCCAGTTAAATCTCAACTACAAATGCTTCCGTGGACTTCTGTGAATTGGAGTACCAATTTCTTCCCTTCTAGGTAACGGCATTTTAATAAATCCAATAGGTCATATCCAAGGGAAATATCATCTGACTCACACTCTTAACCAGATCAAGATGGAATCTTCCTAAAAATGGCTGCATCTGTGTGATAAGGGGGGAGGCATGCGAAACTTGAGATGAAAGTGCTATTTCTCCTTGAGGTAGGTTTTGCTTTCTTGAGAGATTTAACACAAGAAGATAGATCACAAAATATCAGACAAAGTCCTGAGCTTCAAGATTTCTTTTCACAGCAGGAGAACCATTGAAATTCACAAAAATCTCAGTAGGGAAGTAGTGGAGTGGATCCTGGTATCGTCCAAAGTGTAGATGTTTATATTTACTCTATCTGGTTGATATTTCAGTGATGGACATGTTTCTAACACTGGAAGCTACAAATATTTCTTTCTCTCTTTTTTTCAGTCCTTATCATTTTATTAGATATTTGCTTTAGTTACATTTCAAATGTTATCCCCTTTCCTCACTACTCCTCCAAAAACCCCCTATCCCATCTGCAATAGCACTGCTTATCAACCCCACCCCCTCCCGCCTTCCTGACCTGGCATTCCTCTACACTGTGGCAATGATTCTTCATAGGACCAATGGCCTCTCCTTTCATTGATGTCTGAAAAGGTCATCCTCTGATACATATGTAGCTGGAGTCATGGGTCCCTCCATGTGTACTCTTTGGTTGGTGGTTTAGTCCCTGGGACCTCTGGGGGTACTGGTTGATACATATTATTGTTCTTCCTGCAGGGCTGCAAACCTTCTGCTCCTTGGGTCCTTTCTCTGGCTCCTCCATTAGGGACCCTGTGCTCAGTCCATTGGTTGGCTATGAGCCATGGGTATTTTGATCTCCCTTCTAAGAAGGACAAAAGATTACATATTTTGGTCTTCCTTCTTCTTGAGCTTAATGTGGTCTGTGAGTTGTATCTTGGGTATTCCAAGCTTTTGGACTAATATCCACTTATCAGCCAGTGTATACCATGTGTGTTCTTTTGTGACTGGGTTACCTCACTCAGGATATTTTCTAGTTCCGTCCATTTGCCTAAGAATTTCATGAAGTCCTTGATTTTAATAGCTGCATAGTACTCTATTGTGTAAATGCACCACATTTTCTGTATCTATTCCTCTGTTGAGGGATCTGGATTTTCTCCAGCTTCTGGCTGTTATGAATATGGCTGCTATAAACATAGTGGAGCATGTGTCCTTATTACATGCTGGAGCATATTCTGGGTATATGTCCAGGAGTGGTATAGCTGGGTTCTCAGGTAGTACTATGTTCAGTTTTTGAGGAACCCCAAACAGATTTCAAGAGTGGTTTTACCAGCTTACAATCCCACCAGCAATGGAGGAGTGTCCCTCCTTCTCCACATCCTTTCCATCTTCTGCTGTTCCCTGAGTTTTTGATCTTACCCATTCTGATTGGTGTGAGGTGGAAGCTAGGGGTTGTTTGATTTGCATTTCCCTGATGACTAAGGATGTTGAACATTTCTTTAGGTGCCTCTCAGCCATCTGGTTTCCTCAGTTGAGAATTCTTTGTTTAGCTCTGTACCCCATTTTTAATAGGATTATTTGTTTCCCTGGAATTTAACTTCTCGAGTTCTTTGGATATATTAGATATTAGTCCTCTATCGGATGTAGGATTGTTAAAGATCTTTTCGAATCTGTTGGTTGCCATTTTGTCCTATTGGCAGTACCCTTTACCTTACAGAAGTTTTACAATTTTATGATATTTCATATGTCAATTCTTGATCTTAGAGCACAAGGTATTGGTGTTCTATTCAGGAAATTTTCCCCTGTGCCCATGTGCTCCAGACTCTTCCCCACTTTCTCTTCCATTAGATTCAGTGTATCTGGATTTATGTGGAGGTCCTTGACCCACTTGGACTTGAGCTTTGTACAAGGAGATAAGAATGGATCAATTTGCATTCTTCTGCATATTGACTGCCAGTTGAACCAGCTCCATTTGTTGAAAATGCTGTCTTTTTTCCACTGGATGGTTTTAGCTCCTTTGTCAAAGATCAAGTGACCATAGATGTTTGGGTTCATTTCTTGGTCTTCAATGCTATTCCATTGATCTACCTGCTTTTTCTTGGTTTTCAATTCTGTTCCATGGATCTACTTGTCTGTCATGGTACAAATACTATGCGGATTTTATCACTATTGCTCAGTACCATGGCTTCAGGTCAGTGATGTTGATTCTGCAGAGGTTCTTTTATTGTTGAGAATGGTTTTCGCTATCCTATGTTTTTTCTTATTTCAGATAAATTTGGAAATTGCTGTTTCTAACTCTATGAATAATTGACTTGGAATTTTGATGGGGTTTGCATTGAATCTGTAGATTGCTTTAGGCAAGATGACCATTTTTTACTATATTAACCTTGCCATTCCATGAGCATAGGAGATCTTTCCATTTTCTGAGATCTTCTTCAATTTCTTTCTTCAGAGACTTGAAGTTCTTGTCATACAGATCTTTTACTTGCTTGGTTAGAGTCACATCAAAATATTTTATATTATTTGTGACTATTGTGAAGGGTGTCATTTCTACAATTTCTTTCTCAGTCTCTTTATCCTTTGAGTATAGGAAGGCTACTGATTTGTTTGAGTTAATTTTATATCCAGCCATTTTGCTGAAGTGGTTTTTCAGGTTTAGGAATTATCTGGTGAATTTTTTGGGGTCACTTAAGTATACTATCATATCATCTGCAAATAGTGATACTTTCACTTCTTCCTTTCCAATTTGTATCCTTTTGACCTCCTTTTGTTGTCTAATTGCTCTGGCAAGGACTTCAAATACTGTATTGAACAGATAGGGAGAGAGTGGACAGCCCTGTCTAGTTCCTGATTTCAGTGGAATTGCTTCATGTTTCTCTCCATTTAGTTTGATGCTGGCTACTGGTTTGCTGTATATTGCTTTTAGTATGTTTAGGTATGGGACTTTTTTTATGGTATAGAATAGAGTTTATTTAGGGTATGGGGAGAGGAGTTAAGGGGGTAGTAGAGACAGAGAAAGGCAGAGAGAAGGAGAGAGTAGAGAAGTAGAAGCTGGCCATGACCATGTGGAGAGACGGAGAAAGGGAATGGGGAAGGGAAGAGCCCAAGAGGGCAAGAGAGAAGCTAAGGGAATAAGACAATAAGAGCATAGGTATGGGTCTTGGGTTCCTGATCTCTCCAAGTCTTTTATTCTTAAAAGGGGTTGGATTTTGTCAAATGCTTTCTCAGCATCTAATGAAATGATCATTTTTTTTTTGTCTGTTTTAGGACTCCTGGGCTGCCAGACTGTAAACTCTGATTTTAACTTAGAGGATTTAATTCACTTTATTTCATGTGAATTTCCTTAGAAATGATGCTCATTTTCTTCTCATTCCCCCCTTTTTTTTAATTATTTATTTTATTTTATTATTTTTTTAATTTACATTCCAAATCATTTCCCCTTTCCCGTTTCCTCCCTCCCCGAAAGTCCCATAAGCCCCCTTCCCTCCCTCTTTTCTCCATTCAACCCCCTCTCGTTACTCTGTCCAGGCGTTCCCCTACATCCAGTCTTTCCAGGACCAGGGGTCTCTCCTTTCATCTTCTTAGAAATCTATTGATATGCGGATTGTGTCTAGGGTAATCCGAGATTCTGGGTCAATATCCCCTTATCAGTGACTGCATACCATGTGTGTTCTTTTGTGATTGGGTTACCTCACTAAGGATGATATTTTCAAGATCTGACCATTTGCCTAGGAATTTCGTGAATTCATTGTTTTTAATTGCAGAGTAGTATTCCATTGTGTAGATATACCACAACTTCTGAATCCATTCCTCCGTTGAGGGACATCTGGGTTCTTTCCAGCTTCTGGCTATTATAAATAAGGCTGCTATGAACATAGTGGAGCATGTGTCCTTACTGCATGCAGGTAAAGCCTCTGGGTATATGCCCAGGAGTGGTATAGCCGGATCCTCCGGGAGTGTCATGCCCAGTTTTCTGAGGAACCGCCAGACTGCTTTCCAGAGTGGTTGTAACAGCTTGCAATTCCACCAGCAGTGGAGGAGTGTTCCTCTTTCTCCACATCCTTGCCAACAACTGCTGTCTCCTGTGTTTTTGATCTTAGCCATCCTGACTGGTGTGAGATGGAATCTCAGGGTTGTTTTGATTTGCATTTCCCTAATGACTAAGGATGATGAACATCTCTTTAGGTGCTTCTCAGCCATTAGATATTCTTTAGGTGAGAACTCTTTGTTTAGCTCTGTACCCCATTTTTAATAGGGTTACTTGCCTCTCTGGAGTTTAACTTCTTGAGTTCTTTGTATATCTTGGATATTAGCCCTCTGTCGGATGTAAGGTTGGTAAAGATCATTTCCCAGTTAGTTGGTTGCCGCTTTGTCTTTTTGACAGTGTCTTTGCCTTGCAAAAACTTTGTAATTTAATGAGGTCCCATTTGTCTATTCTTGATCTTAGAGCATAAGCTATTGTAGTTCTGTTCAGGAAATTCTCCCCTGTGCCCATATGTTCAAGGTTCTTCCCTAGTTTCCCTTCTATTAGTTTCAGTGTGTCTGGTTTTATGTGGAGATCTTTGATCCACTTAGAATTGAGCTTAGTGCAAGGAGATAAGAATGGGTCAGTTTGCATTCTTCTGCATGTTGACCTCCAGCTGAGCCAGCACCATTTGTTAAAAAGGCTTTTTTCCATTGGATGGTTTTAGCTCCTTTGTGAAAGATCAAGTGACCATAGGAGTGTGGATTCATTTCTGGGTCTTCAATTCTGTTCCATTGATCTACATGTCTGTCACTGTACCAATACAATGCGGTTTTTTTTTTTTTTTTTTTTTTTTAAATTATTTATTTTATTTATTTTTTTTAATTTACATTCCAAATCATTTCCCCTTTCCCGTTTCCTCCCTCCCCGAAAGTCCCATAAGCCCCCTTCCCTCCCTCTTTTCTCCATTCAACCCCCTCTCTTACTCTGTCCTGGCGTTCCCCTACATCCAGTCTTTCCAGGACCAGGGGTCTCTCCTTCCATCTTCTTAGAAATCTATTGATATGCGGATTGTGTCTAGGGTATTCCGAGATTCTGGGTCAATATCCCCTTATCAGTGACTGCATACCATGTGTGTTCTTTTGTGATTGGGTTACCTCACTAAGGATGATATTTTCAAGATCTGACCATTTGCCTAGGAATTTCGTGAATTCATTGTTTTTAATTGCAGAGTAGTATTCCATTGTGTAGATATACCACATCTTCTGAATCCATTCCTCCATTGAGGGACATCTGGGTTCTTTCCAGCTTCTGGCTATTATAAATAAGGCTTCTATGAACATAGTGGAGCATGTGTCCTTATTGCATGCAGGTAAAGCCTCTGGGTATATGTCCAGGAGTGGTATAGCCGGATCCTCTGGGAGTGTCATGCCCAGTTTTCTGAGGAACCGCCAGACTGCTTTCCAGAGTGGTTGTACCAGCCTGCAATTCCACCAGCAGTGGAGGAGTGTTCCTCTTTCTCCACATCCTCGCCAACAACTGCTGTCTCCTGTGTTTTTGATCTTAGCCATCCTGACTGGTGTGAGATGGAATCTCAGGGTTGTTTTGATTTGCATTTCCCTAATGACTAAGGATGATGAACATCTCTTTAGGTGCTTCTCAGCCATTAGATATTCTTCAGGTGAGAACACTTTGTTTAGCTCTGTACCCCATTTTTTAATAGGGTTACTTGCCTCTCTGGAGTTTAACTTCTTGAGTTCTTTGTATATCTTGGATATTAGCCTTCTGTCGGATGTAAGGTTGGTAAAGATCATTTCCCAGTTAGTTGGTTGCCGCTTTGTCTTTTTGACAGTATCTTTTTTTTTTTTAATTTAATTTTATTTTATTTTTTTAATTTACATTCCAAATCACTTCCCCTTTCCCGTTTCCTCCCTCCCCGAAGGTCCCATAAGCCCCCTTCCCTCCCTCTTTTCTCCGTTCAACCCCCTCTCATTACTCTGTCCTGGCGTTCCCCTACATCCAGTCTTTCCAGGACCAGGGGTCTCTCCTTCCATCTTTTTAGAAATCTATTGATATGCTGATTGTGTCTAGGGTATTCTGAGATTCTGGGTCAATATCCCCTTATCAGTGACTTCATACCATGTGTGATCTTTTGTGATTGGGTTACCTCACTAAGGATGATATTTTCAAGTTCTGACCATTTGCCTAGGAATTTCGTGAATTCATTGTTTTTAATTGCAGAGTAGTATTCCATTGTGTAAATATACCACATCTTCTGAATCCATTCCTCCGTTGAGGGACATCTGGGTTCTTTCCAGCTTCTGGCTATTATAAATAAGGCTGCTATGAATATAGTGGAGCATGTGTCCTTATTGCATGCAGGTAAAGTCTCTGGGTATATGCCCAGGAGTGGTATAGCCGGATCCTCCGGAAGTGTCATGCCCAGTTTTCTGAGGAGCCGCCAGACTGCTTTCCAGAGTGGTTGTACCAGCCTGCAATTCCACCAGCAGTGGAGGAGTGTTCCTCTTTCTCCACATCCTCGCCAACAACTGCTGTCTCCTGTGTTTTTGATCTTAGCCATCCTGACTGGTGTGAGATGGAATCTCAGGGTTGTTTTGATTTGCATTTCCCTAATGACTAAGGATGATGTACATCTCTTTAGGTGCTTCTCAGCCATTAGATATTCTTCAGGTGAGAACTCTTTGTGGAGCTCTGTACCCCATTTTTTAATAGGGTTACTTGCCTCTCTGGAGTTTAACTTCTTGAGTTCTTTGTATATCTTGGATATTAGCCCTCTGTCGGATGTAAGGTTGGTAAAGATCATTTCCCAGTTAGTTGGTTGCCGCTTTGTCTTTTTGACGGTGTCTTTTGCCTTGCAAAAACTTTGTAATTTAATGAGGTCCCATTTGTCTATTCTTGATCTTAGAGTATAAGCTATTGGAGTTCTGTTCAGGAAATTCTCCCCTGTGCCCATATGTTCAAGGTTCTTCCCTAGTTTCCCTTCTATTAGTTTCAGTGTGTCTGGTTTTATGTGGAGATCTTTGATCCACTTAGAATTGAGCTTAGTGCAAGGAGATAAGGATGGGTCAATTTGCATTCTTCTGCATGTTGACCTCCAGCTGAGCCAGCACCATTTGTTGAAAAGGCTATCTTTTTTCCACTGGATGGTTTTAGCTCCTTTGTCAAAGATCAAGTGACCATAGGAGTGTGGATTCATTTCTGGGTCTTCAATTCTGTTCCATTGATCTACATGTCTGTCACTGTACCAATACCATGCGGTTTTTAACACTATTGCTCTGCTTGAGGTCCGGGATACTGATTCCCCCAGAGGTTCTTTTACTCTTGAGAATAGTTTTAGCTATTCTGGGTTTTCTGTTATTCCAGATGAATTTTTGAATTGCTCTTTCTAACTCTATGAAGAATTGAGTTGGGATTTTGATGGGGATTGCATTGAATCTGTGTATTACTTTTGGTAAGATGCTCATTTTTACTATATTAATCCTGCCAATCCATGAGCATGGCAGATTTTTCCATCTTCTGAGGTCTTCTTCAATTTCTCTCTTCAAAGACTTGAAGTTCTTGTCATACAGATCTTTCACTTGTTTGGTTAGAGTCACGCCAAGATACTTAATATGGTTTGTGGCTATCGTGAAGGGTATTATTTCTCTTACTTCTTTCTCAGCCTGCTTATCCTTTGAGTACAGGAAGGCTTCTGACTTGCTTGAGTTGATTTAATATCCGGCCACTTTGCTGAAGTCGTTTATCAGCTGTAGGAGTTCTCTGGTGGAGTTCTTTGGGTCGCTTATGTATACTATCATATCGTCTGCAAATAGTGATAGTTTGACTTCTTCCTTTCCAATTTGTATCCCTTTGACATCTTTTTGTTGTCTAATTGCTCTAGCTAGAACTTCAAGGACTATATTGAAAAGATATGGAGTGAGAGGGCAGCCTTGTCTAGTCCCTGATTTTAGTGGGATTGCTTCAAGTTTCTCTCCATTTAAATTGATGCTGGCTACCGGTTTGCTGTAAATTGCTTTTACTATGTTTAGATATGGGCTTTGAATTCCTGATCTTTCCAAGACCTTTAGCATGAAAGGATGCTGAATTTTGTCAAATGCTTTCTCAGCATCTAATGAGATGACCATGTGGTTTTTTTCTTTGAGATTGTTTATGTAGTGGATTACATTGATGGATTTCCTTATAATGAACCATCCCTGCATCCCTGGGATGAAGCCTACTTGATCGTGGTGAATGATCGTTTTGATGTGTTCTTGGATTCGGTTGGCAAGAATTTTATTGAGTATTTTTGCATCGATATTCATAAGAGAGATTGGCCTGAGATTCTCTTTCTTTGTCGGATCTTTGTGTGCTTTTGGTATTAGTGTAATTGTGGCTTCATAGAACGAGTTGGGTAGTGTTCCTTCTGTTTCTATTTTGTGGAACAGTTTGAAGAGTATTGGTGTTAGGTCTTCTTTGAAGGTCTGATAGAATTCTGCACTAAAACCATCTGGACCTGTGCTTTTTTTGGTTGGAAGACTTCCAATGACAACTTCTATTTCTTCAGGGCTTATAGGACGGTTTAGATGGTCTATTTGATCCTGATTTAATTTTGGTACTTGGTATCTGTCAAGGAAATTGTCCATTTCCTCAAGATTTTCTAGTTGTGTTGAATACAGGTTTTTGTAGTAGGATCTGATGATTTTTTGAATTTCCTCAGTTTCTGTTGTTATCTCTCCCTTTTCGTTTCTGATTTTATTAATTTGGATACTATCTCTGTGCCCTCTGGTTAGTCTGGCTAAGGGCTTATCTATCTTGCTGATTTTCTCAAAGAACCAACTCCTCGTTTTGTTGATTCTTTGTATGGTTTTATTTGTTTCTACTTGATTGATTTCAGCCCTGAGTTTGATGATTTCCTGCCTTCTACTCCTCTTTGGTCTATTTGCTTCTTTTTGTTCCAGGGCTTTCAGGTGTGCCATTAAGCTGTTAGTGTATGCTGTCTTCCGTTTCTTTTTGGCAGCACTCAGGGCTATGAATTTTCCTCTTAGCACTGCTTTCATTGTGTCCCATAAATTAGGGTATGTTGTGCCTTCATTTTCATTAACTTTCAAAAAGTCTTTGATTTCTTTCTTTATTTCCACCTTGACCAAGTTATCATTGAGTAGAGCATTGTTCAGCCTCCATGTGTACGTGGGTTTTCTTTTGTTTTTGTTGCCATTGAAGACCACCCTTATTCCATAGTGATCTGATAGGAGGCATTGGATTAGTTCTATCTTCTTATATCTGGTGAGGTCTGATTTGTGATCAATTATATGGTCAATTTTGGAGAAGGTACCATGAGGAGCTGAGAAGAAGGTGTATTCTTTAGCTCTAGGATGAAATATTCTATATATATCTGTTAGTTCCATTTGGTCCAAGGCTTCAATTAGATTCACTGTGTCCCTGTTTAGTTTCTGCTTTCCTGAACGATCCATTTCAGAGAGCGGGGTGTTGAAGTCACTCACTATTATTGTGTGCGGTGCGATGTGTGCTTTGAGTTTTAGTAAAGTTTCTTTTACAAATGTGGGTGCCCTTGCATTTGGAGCATAGATATTCAGAATTGAGAGTTCTTGATGGTGGATTTTTCCCTTGATCAGTATGTAGTGTCCTTCTGTGTCTTTTTTGATGACTTTAGGTTGAAAATCAATTTTATGTGATATTAGGATGGCTATTACACCTCGTTTCTTGGGGCCATTTGCTTGTAAAATTGTTTTCCAGCCTTTTACTCTGAGGTAGTGTTTGTCTTTGACACTGAGGTGCGTTTCCTGCATGCAGCAAAATGCTGGGTCCTGTTTACGTATCCAGTCTGCTACTCTATGTCTTTTAATTGTGGAATTGAGACCACTGATATTAAGAGAGATTAAGGCATAGTGATTATTGCCATCTGCCATTCTTGACGCTATCTTTATGTTTGAGTGGTTATCTACTTTTGGGTTTGATTCAACAAGGTTATTATCTCATTTTTTCCAGGGTGTTGTTTCTCTCCCTGTATTGGAAGTTTCCACCTATTATCCGTTGCAGGGCTGGATTTGTGGAAAGATATTGTGAAAATTTGGTTTTATCATGGAATATCTTGGTCTCTCCATCTATGGTGATTGAGAGTTTTGCTGGGTAGAGTAGTCTAGGCTGGCATTTGTGCTGTCTTAGTGTCTGCATGAGATCTGCCCAGGATCTTCTGGCTTTCATAGTCTCTGGTGAGAAGTCTGATGTGATTCGGATAGGTCTTCCTTTGTATGTTACTTGGCCCTTTTCTCTTACTGCATTTAGTATTCTTTCTTTGTTTAGAACATTCGGTGTTTTGATTATTATGTGATGGGAGGTATTTCTGTTCTGGTCCAGTCTGTTTGGAGTTCTGTAGGCTTCTTGTACGTTCATCGGCATCTCTCTCTTTAGGTTAGGGAAGTTTTCCTCCATAATTTTGTTGAAGATGTTTACTGGCCCTTTAAGTTGCAAATCTTCACTCTCATCTATACCTATAATCCTTAGGTTTGGTCTTCTCATTGTGTCCTCTATTTCCTGGATGTTTTGGGTTACACGTTTTTTGCATTTTGCATTTTCTTTGACTGTTGAGTCGATGCTTTCTATGGAATCTTCAGCACCTGAGATTCTTTCTTCCATCTCTTGTATTCTATTGTTGATGTTTGCATCTATGACTCCTGATTTCTTCCCAAGGTTTACTATCTCCAAAATTGTCTCCCTTTGTGATTTCTTAGTTGTTTCTATTTCCTTTTTTAGTTCCTGGATGGATTTGCTGAGATCCTTCACTTGTTTGTTTGTATTTTCCTGTATTTCTTTAAGGTATTTTTGCATTACCTCTTTCAGGATTTCTTCCTGATGACCCACGTTCTCCTGCATTTCTCTGAGCGATTTTTGTGTTTCCTCCTCATGGGATTCCATCTGTTGATCCATCGTCTCCTGCATTTCTTTAAGCAGTTCTCGTGTTTCCTTTGTAAGGGCATCTAACCGTTGATTCATTTCTTTAAGCAATTTTTGTGTTGCCTCCTTATGGGCATCCATCTGTTGACCCATATTCTTCTGCATTTCTTTATGCCAATTTTGTGATTCCTTTGTGAGTGCATCTACCCGTTGATTCATGGTCTCCTGTAACTCTTTATGAGATTTATTTGTGTCCTTCTTGTGATCCTCTAATAGCATCATGAGAAGTGATTTTAAATCCAGATCTTGTCTTTCGGGTGTGGTGGGGTATCCAGGACTTGCTGCTGTTGGAGAGTTGGGTTAGGATGGTCCCACATTATTTTGATTTCTGTTAGCAACATTCCTACGTTTGCCTTTTGCCATCTGGATACCTCTGGTGTTAGTTGGTCCTGCTGCCACTGGCTGTTGGTTGGACCTCCTGTGAGCCTGCAAAGCTATTTCTGCCCCCCCCCCTGGATTACCACGATTCCCCTGGCATCGATTTCTGGGGCCTGCCTGCTCCTGAGTGACTTTGGAGCCCTAATGTGCCTTGCCCCAAGTGATCTTATATTGGGGAGGCCTTGCACATCCAAAGGCTCAGCCTAGTGGATTCCTGGAGCAGAGGTCGCCAAAGGGAGGCTGGTAGGCTCCTGCCCTGTGCAGGGGTGTGTGATCTCTCCTAGGGGGGGAGGGGGCGTCCCTCTGCCAGGCAGAAGTCCCACAGCAGAGCTAGCACGCTGGTTACTGCAGATCAGCCCAGCACTTGGGAGCCGCATACACACAAGCCGCCCGAGACCCAAGCGATATTATACCTGTCTGTCTCAGAACCTGGCTGTCCCAACTTCCCAGTCACTGGAGCAAAGATGGCGGAGGGCACTCTCAGTGGTGCAGCTCACCCTGCAGATGGGATGGCCTGCAGATCTGGCACCCAGACGACCACAGAGCTGACCCGTTCTCGGGTGCAAGACAGAAGCCCCAACAGGGCGTGTCCCAAGTGATGTTATATTGGGGATAGAGCGTGGGTACCTGTTGCTTCAGTGCAGTCTGTGGGAGCAGAGGTCGCAGAAGGAAAGCTGGTAGGCTCCCGCCCAGTGCGGGGTCCCTCTGCCAGGCAGAAGTCCCACAGTAGAGCTGGTGCACTGGTTACTGCAGATCAGCCCAGCACTTGGGAGCCACATACACACAAGCCGCCAGAGACCCAAGTGATATTATGCCTGTCTGTCTTAGATCCTGGCTGTCCCAACTTCCCAGTCACTGGAGCAAAGATGGCGGAGCCATTTTTTTTTTCTTAGAGTTTGTTTATATACTGGATTATGTTGATGAATTTCCTTACATTGAATCATCTCTACATTCCTGGAATGAAGTCTACTTAATTGTGGTAGATGATCATTTTGATGTGTTCTGGGATTTAGTTAGCAAGAATTTTATTGAGTATTTTTGCAATGGTATTCATAAGGGAAATTGGTCTAAAGTTCTCTTTCTTTGTTGGGTCTTTGTGTGATTTAGGTATCAGAGTAATTATGGCTTCATAGAATGAATTGGGTAGTGTTCCTTCTGTTTCTATTTTGTGGAATAATTTGAAGATTATTGGTACAAAGTCTTCTTTGAAGGTCTGATAGAACTCTGCATCAAACCTGGGCATTTTTTGGTTGGGAGACAATTAATGACTGCTTCTATTTCCTTAGCAGTATGGGACTGTTTAGATCATTTATCAGATCCTGATTTAACTTTGATACCTTGTATCTGTCTAGAAAATTGTCCATTTAATCTAGATTTTCCAGTTTCATTTAGTATAGTCTTCTATAGTTGGATCTGATGATTTTTTTGGATTTCCTCAGTATGCCTCCCTTTTCATTTTTGATTGTATTGATTTGGATAGTGTCTCTTTGCCCTCTGGTTAATTTGTGTAAGGGTTTATATAGCTTATTGTTTTTTGTTTTTTTTTTTCAAAGGACCAGCTCCTGGTTTGGTTGATTCTTCGTATAGTTCTTTGTGTTTCTACTTGATTGATTTCAGCCTGGTGGTTGATTATTTCCTGCCATCTCTGTTTCTTAGGTGTACTTGCTTCCTTTTGTTCTAGAGCCCTCAGATGTGCTGTCAAGCTGTTAGTGTATGCTCTCTCCTGTTTCTTTTTGGAGGAACTCAGAGCTATGAGTTTTCCTCTTATCACTGCTTTCATTGTGTTCCATAAGTTTGGGTATGCTGTGGCTTCATTCTCATTAAATTCTAAAAGTCTTTAATTTCTTTCTTTATTTCTTCCTTGATCAAGTTATTATTGAGTAGAACGTTGTTTGGTGTCCACGTGTATGTGGGCTTTCTGTTGTTTTTGTTGTTATTGAAGACCAGCCTTATTCTGTGGTGACCTGATAGGGTGCACGGAATTATTTCAGTCTTCTCATATCTGCTGAGGTCTGTTTTGTGACCGAGTATATGGTCAATTTTGGAGACGGCATTGTGAGGTGCTGAGAAGAAGGTATATTCTTCTGCTTTAGAATAAAATGATCAATAAATATTTGTTAAATCCATTTGATTCATAACTTTGTTAGTTTCTCTGTGTCTCTGTTTAGTTTCTATTTTCATGATCTGTTTATTGATGAGAGTGGGGTGTTGAGGTCTCCCACTATTATTGTGTGAGGTGCAGTGTGTACTTTGAGCTTTAGTAAAGTTTCTCTTAAGAATGTGGGTGCCCTTGCTTTGGAACATAGATGTGCATAATTGAGAGTTCATCTTGGTAGGTTTTTCCCTTGGTGTGTATGAAATGTCCTTCCTTATCTTTTTTGATTTAGGTTGAACATTGATTTTATTCAATATTAGAATGGCTGCACCAGCTTGTTTCTTGGGACCATTTGCTTGGAAAATTGTTTTCCAGCATTTGACTCTGAGGTAGTGTCTATCTTTGTGCCTAAGGTGAGTTTCCTGTGTGCAGCAAAATGTTGGGTCCTGTTTATGTATCCAGTTTGTTAGTCTATGTCTTTTTATTGGAGAATTGAATCCATTGATATTAATATATATTAAGGAAAAGTGATTGTTGCTTTCTGTTATTTTTGTTATTAGAAGTGGCATTATTTTTATGTGGTTCTCTTCATTTTGATTTGTTAAAAGAATATTATTTTCTTGATTTTTCTAGGGTATAGTTTCCCTCCTTTTGTTGGTGTTATTCATTCATTATCCTTTGTAGGGATGGGTTTGTGGAAAGACATTGTGTAAATTTTTTTTTGTCATGGAATGCCTTGGTTTCTCCATTTATGGTAATTGAGAGTTTTACTGGGTATAGTAACCTGGGAATTTGTGTTTCCTTAGGGTATGTATGACATCTGCTCAGGATATTCTGGCTTTCATAGTCTCTGGCAAGAACTCTGGTGTAATTCTGATAGGTCTGCCTTTATATGTTACTTGAACTTTTTTTCCTTACTGCTTTTTATATTCTTTCTTTGTTTAGTGTACTTGGTGTTTTGATTATTATGTGACAGGAAGAATTTCTTTTCTGGTCCAATCTATTTGGAGTTCTGTATGCTTCTTCTATGTGCATGGGCATCTCTTTCTTTAGGTTAGGGAAGTTTTCTTCTATGATTCTGTTGAAAACATTTACTGGCCCTTTAAGCTGGAAATCTTTACCCTCTTCTATACCTATAATCTTTAGATTTGCTCTTCTCATTGTGTCCTGGATTTCCTGGATGTTTTTCATTAGGAGCTTTATGCATTTTGCATTTTCTTTGACTGTTGTGTCAATGTTTTCGATGGTATCTTCTGCACCTGCAATTCTCTCTTCTATTTCTTGTTTTCTGTTTTTACCGCTTGCATCTATGACTCCTATCTTCTTTCCTAAGTTTTCTATCTCCAGAGTGATTTCCCTTTGTGATTTTTTATTCTTCTACTTCCATTTTTAAATGCTGGGTGGTTTTGTTCAATTCCTTCACCTGATTGGTTGTATTTTCCTATAATTCTTTAAGGGAGTTATTTATGTCCTTCTAGAAGTCCTCTGTCAGCATCATGACCTGTCATTTTAAATCCAACTCTTGCCTTTCCAGTGTGTTGTGGTATCTAGGACTTGCTGTTGTAGAAGAACTGGGTTCAGATGATACCGTATCTCCTAGGTTTCTTTTGGTACAGTTCTTACATTTGCCATCTGATTATCTCTGGTGTTAGTTTGTCCTGCTGTCTCTTGCTGGAGCTTGTCCCTTCTGTGGGCCTGCAAGTCTGTCTCAGCATCCCTGGGAGTCCAGCTCTCCCCTGGCACAGACTGTTGTGGAGCGGCCCAGCTCTGGGTGCAGATTGAACCTGGAAGGACCCTGTGCCATCTGCTCTGTCACTCCTGTGCTCCTTCTCTTCCTGTCTCTACCTGCCTTGGACAGTCACCAAAGTAAAAATGGTGGTCTCACCTCCAAACCCGGGAGTCAAAGCACTCCCTGGAGACCAGATATCCCTTGGCAGGACCGGTGCACAGACAGTTGTGGAGCAGCCCAGCTCCTGGGTGCAGAACTACAAATATTTCTCTTATGTGCTCTTTGAACCCTTCATTCCCTCAAACAGAGATCTGGGGCGATTCTACAGAATCATGAGTTTTCTGGACTGTGATTGATTAACCTGCCTATGAAGATGTGTTGCTGTTCCCTGAAGAGATCAAAGGGATGTTCATCTGTTTTGTTGTTTTAGCTGAAATCAGAAAGAAAAGTTTTGAAGTTGCTTTGGAGAATCTCTTAAGCATTAGAAGAAAATTTGTGTTTATTAACATTGGTATCATATCAGTGAAGGACAACAGGTTAGCAGAAGTCATCTCAGGACTGGGGAAGACATTGCTGCAATTTGATGAACACAATATCACTTGCAGGGACAATCAAGCATGCTGGGATACGACAGGAATTGCAGGTCCAGAATGGGTGCAACAGGAGAAGCTGGTCTAATAAAACTGGGCTGGTTATTGTCTATTCATTAATGTGTTCATCTGCTCGTTCGATAGGAATCTACTCAGGTACTGTCATGTGTCCAAGAGTACTCTGTGTTTTGTGATACAACAATGAAGAAAGTTGGCATCATCAGTGTTTAAGTCCCTTATTATTCAGTTGATGAAAATGAGAAATAGACAATTTCGGTATTGAAGCAAGAGAGCATACTTGTGAATAAAAACAGCAAGATCAACTAACTAAGCCTACCAGAGGAACTCATGAACAATTCATGGAGTAAATGGCATTGGATACAGAGAAAATGTATATGTCCTTATAACCACTTCAAGGGAAATATTGGGGGAAAAGAAAGAATTAAACAGAGGCAAAAGTTTACATGGAATTTTAAATTAATTAGTTTGTTTTATATTCTTAATTAGTACTGAGGCATGAAATTGAATCGAAAGAAGAATAGAAGATGGATCTGGATGTGCAGAAGGGCTCGAGTAATGTGTTTAGACTGTGTTTTATGCGCAGTGAGGATGCCCTGAAGGTGTTAGATAGATGAATGCTTCTATCATGCATGTTTTTAAAAAGTCATTTAGGTTTTTGGTGTGAAGAAAATTTAACTTAGCAACAAAATGGGCTCTAAACTACCTTAATCTGCACATGGTAGGTCATCAGAGGCAAGAGGCAGTGAGGGGCTTGCTGTTCCTCCTTCACTGGTAAAGATAGGCCAATGAGTAACCAAATACTGATGTGAGTCAGTGAACACCTAAGATTCCATAGGGAAATGTTGCAGTAAATCTCCAACACAAATATGCTTAGGCAAAGAAAACACAACTCAATTCATATGAATACATGCTGTGCGCCTAGATTGGGCAGATCTACCACTACACTACCATCTTCCCCACCTATGAGACCCCTTATAACGTGTGGTTTCTCCAGGCCACGTGCTTCTGCTCTGCTTTCCCTCTCCCTCCTCATCATCATCCTCCTCATTGTCCTCTTCTTCATCATCATCGTCCTCCTCATCCTCCTCCTCTTCCTCCTCCATTCTTTCTCTGATTTTCTGTCTGTCTGTCTGTCTGTCTGTCTGTCTGTCTGTCTGTCTGTTTCTCTGTTTCTCTGTCTGTCTGTCTGTCTCTGTCTGTCTGTCTCTCTCTGTCTGTGTCTCTTTCTCTCTCCCTGTCTCTGTCTCTCTCTCTCTCTCTCTCTCTCTCTCTCTCTCTCTCTCTCTCTCTCTCTCTCTCTCTCTCTCTCCCTCTCTCTCTCATCTCTGTCCCAAAATCTTCAGGTCTACCTTCCCCTCTTTCTCTGCCCAATCACTGGCTCCAGCCTCAATTTATAAATTAAGGTGGGAAAAAGGTTTACAGAAAATCACTTGAGTGCTGACTCATTCTGAGTTCAAAGCCCCTCACAGGAGAAGGGAATTAACATCAAATACAATTAACCCCAGGGCTATCTGCAACAGGGAATCACTTTCTTTGTATTGTTTTAAATTCCTCCAAGAACTGAAAGGGCCAGTCATAGACAATAGAAGTATGGTAATATAATAGGAAAGGGTAAAGGAGTTTCAGGATTTCTGTCAGGGAGTCCTAGTAGTACATATAGTATGGGTAAGACCCTTGCAGGATCCAGTTTTATGACTACCAGTCCTCTTCATAATCTCACACAGTTCACAAGGGGGGAAAAAAGTTTTTCTGGAGATCCCTGGGCAGAGGTTTTTGGGTTTGTTTTTTTTTTTAGAGTTTGATATAGTGGCAAGAAGTGCTAGATGCTAATTCAATTCTGAAAGTTCTGAAAGATGATCTATGTAAAGACAACGTATTTGCCTACTACACTTATTTCTGGTGTACCCCTTTTAAAGTTATGCAAATAATTGTCATTAGTTAACAAATTACTAAGTAATACCATTTCATCATTTTACAAAGAAAAGAAATAAAATCAGGATTATATGATAAATATTTTTGTTATATACATTTTATATAACTTCAATAACACTGAAATGCATGTAGGTTATAGACTTGACTATATAGAGAATCACCTAGGAGATACACCTCTGCATATTTCTGTGAGGGAGTTTCCAGAGAAGCTTAATGAACCAGAGAAGATACAATCTCAATGTGTTAGCGTCATCCTTTGGGCTAGGATCCATACCCAATAGCAGGGGAAATGGAAAAAGCTAAATGAACTTAAGCTGTCTAGTTTCTCTGCTTCCTTTTCTGTTGAAATATGAAGAAGACTCTCAGTCTGCCACCATGGGGCAAACTTGTACACTTCCTTCTCTCAATCTGTGAACCAAAATAAAATGTTTCTTCCCTAAGGTGCTTTATACAGGTATTTATGACATTAATGGGAAAAAAGAATATACAATTGTTATCTTTTAATTATGAAATGTAACATGGACCATAAACTTCCTTGACTGCTCCAATCTACCGTAAGAAGCAACCAAAATAAAACCACATTGAAGCAATAAACAAAATCTCTACTAGAGTGAATTCCTTAGTGTACATCATTATTTTACATTACACAACCAACCTTGTTGGCCACTTTTCTTCAACTTGATTTGTTCATCATGAATACAGCATTACCAGTGTAATTGTTGCACCAGCCTCAGTCGGAAAGGGTACACTTAATCCTCTAGAAACTTGATGCTCCAGGGAAGGGGGATGCTAGGAGGATGAGGTAAGAGTGGGTTCGTCGGTGGGAGAGCACCCTCTTAGAAGCAAGGGGAGAAGTGATGGGGTAAAGAACTAGTGGAGGGGGGACCAGGATTGGGGGCAACATTTGAAATGTAAATAATAAAATAAAATAAATAAAATAAAATAAATAAAAGAAAAGATAAAGGTACATTATTTTTCATCAATTTATTTATTTATTCACTTTACAAACTGAGCAAATCCACCCCCTCCCTTCTTCCGGTCCCATCCTTATAAATCCCTCCCTTCATTAACCTGAGAAGGGGAAACTCCTCCATGGGTACTGTCTCACCCATGCTCTCATACTTAAGCCAAACCAGGAACTTCAGTTAGGGGAAGGGTAACCTAAGACAGGCTATAGGTAGAGACAACATCTGATCCAGCTGTTTGAAAACCCACATAAAAACCAAGCTGCAAGGCTAGGACCTGCATATTCTTTGGTGGATCAGGTTAGTTGATTCTATAGGTGTCCTTGACCCCTCCAGCTTGCTCAGTTCTATCCCTCACAGGACTTTCCATGTTTGGCTGTGGGTCTCTGCGTCAGTTTCTATCTGCTGCTGGAGGAAGCCTCTCAGGAGACAGTTCTGCTAGGCTGCTATTTGCAAACAGAGTATTATTAGTAGTGTCAGGGGTTGGCTCTCTCCCATGGCATAGGACTCAACTTGAGCCAGCCATTGGTTGGTCATTACTCCAATCTCTTCTCCATCTTTATCTCTGAGCAAGAATCTTACAGGCAGGACAGATTTTGAGTTGAAAGTTTTGTGGGTGGGTTCCCTGCCCTCTACTGGAAATCTTGTCTGGCTACAGGAGGTGGCCACTTCAGTCTCCATATCCCTGGCTGATAGAAGTCTCAGCTAGAGTCACTCCCTGTAGACTCCCTGGAACCCCCCACCCTAGATTTCCAGCTAGTCCTAGAGATTTCACCAACTGATTTCTCTTCTCACTCCCAGTCCTCTCCTAGTCCATCCCCATTAAAACTGTTTTTGGAACAAATTAAATAAGAATGTTGTCAAAAATAAAAGAATATAAGTATACAAAGAAATTAACAAAAGAACAAAAACATACCAAATGCATCAATGAAGGCAGGTGGCAAAGTTCTGTTTGATATGAGTTTGGATAATTTTTTTTCAAATAAATGATCTTATAGGCATAATTTAATATATGTTTTGTCCAAAGTCATTTTTAATTAACTTTATTACATAACATGTTAGTACAAAATATTCTGTAGGATTTTTAAACAGACCTTGAAATCACAGCTTTTATTACTGTAATTAATTAAAATTATCATCTCAATTAAAAGCCTATCAACAGAGCAAGTTCCAAGACAGCCGAGGCCACACAGAGCAAGAGTTTCTCAGAAAACCAAAAACCAAAAAACCAAAAAAATAAAACCCAAAATATTAGATTCTATTTATTATACATAAGGAAAGCTCCAACATTGCTTTAAGACTGTTTCTCTTGATCATATTTCAAGATAAGATATAGGAACAAATTTGTTGTAAAAGAAAAATTTAGAAGTTTTGTTGGAATTTTGTTTAATCTCTTCATTAATTTGGGAAAAGTTAGAAAAAATGATTGTGGAGTGTTTCCTCTTGCACTACCCTCTATTTTAGCAAAACATTCTAACTCGAATCTTCCAGTTCTTCCACTAGTTTAACAAAATATTAACTTAAGCTGTAGTTTGGGAAATACTTGTTTTTCTATATCAAACAGCTTCATTATATTATGCAATTTAATAGCAGTTATGAACATATATATTTAGAGGTGTCAATATCTGCAACTCACATTTAAAAAAAATGAATTAAACATAGTTTCTACATTCATCAAATACCCAGTACGCAATATACTAGTCCATATTCTGATTCCGGCAAGACTACTTACTTTCTCAAAGTCTTAAAAACTGGAAATGTGACATCAAGTTGCTTCAAAAGTTGTTTTCTTTTTCTTATTTTAATAATTAATTTATTTACTTTACATTCCAAACGCTGTCCCCCTCCTGGTTCCCCCTTATATAGTCATGGCTCCACTCCCCTTCTTCTCTGAGAGGATGGAGGTTCCCCCCCCATCCCTGGTATCCCCTTACTCTGGTACATCAAGTCTTCACAGGGCTAGGTCAATCTCTCCCACTGAGACCAGATATAGCCTCCCAGTTAAGGAAACATATTCCACAGAGAGGAACAGTTCTAGGGTAGCCCCTGCTTCAGTTGTTCAGGGATCCCAATGAAAACTTAGCTGCACATCTGCTACATATGTATAGGAGGCCTAGATCTAGCCCTTGTATATTGTTTGGTTGGTGGTTCAGTCTCTGAGAGCACTTAAGGGTCAAGGAGTTCCTATCTCATTCTGGGCCTTCAAATCTTCCTCTTATTCTTCCCTGAAAGTCCCCACCCTCCATCCAATGTTTGGCTATTAGTCTCTGCATCTGTTTTAGTCAGCTGCTGAATGGAAATTGGTACATCTACACAAAGGAATACTATTCAGCCATTAAAAACAAAGACATCATGAATTTTGCCGGAAATTGGATGGAACTTGAGAATATCATCCTGAATGAGGTAACCCAAATACCAAAGGGCATGCACAGGATGTATTCACTTACCAGTGGCTATTAGCCATAAAGTACAGGATACCAGCACTATACTCCACAGACCCAAGGAAACTAAACAAGATGTAAGGTCCCAGCAAGGATTCTTAAATCTCACTTAGAAGGAGTAAAATATAGGAGCCAAATGGAGGCCAGAACCTCATTGACTAGATAGGGACACCAACCCACCCACAAAACTTTCAACCCCAAATTTATCCTGTTTAAGAAATTCAGGCACAGAGGATGGAGCCAAGATTGAGGGAATTGCCAACCAATGACAAGCCTAACTTGAGACCTATCCCATTGGCAAACACCAATCCCTGACACTATTAATGATACTCTATTATGCTTGCAGGCAGGAGCATGACTGTCCTGTGAGAGGCTCCATGTAGCAACTGACAATAAATAAATAAATAAATAAATAAATAAATAAATAAATCCAAACTGCTTTTTTCCCCCACTTGGTATGTCTCCTGGTCTTGTAAATGGCATACTTCTTCCCTGTTTTTCATGTGATGATAGGTCCTTCCTTGTATGTCTCCTCTTCTGCTGTGAGGAAATTAGTTTCATTGACTTGGGAATCACTCTACTGAGATCATTCTGCCTCAATCATATTTTGAAGATTTAGCCTCCAGAAGAAGTGCCACTCTGATTCACTGGAGGTAAGGACTTCAAAGTACGAAAGAGGTGTATATTGGGAGACAACTCAGCCCATACCAGATGCAATTAAATATTCTGTACAAGTTTTAGAAGCATGAGTTTAGACTGTTTGAAGAATTACAAATAGGATTTACTGAGAGGCTTGGGTAGTATACTTGGACTTTCTCCAAATATATGCTTCATCTAGAAAAGAATATTTTGCCAATCTGTTACTCTTTTGTCTGATTAAGGTTTGCATAAGAAATTCTACAAGCTAAAATATATTTTGTTTAATTAAAGAAGGAGTTAATCATGTAGAAGAGGGTCAATCTCATATTACAGGCATGCTGTGTATATTTACCTATTTCTGGGAGCAAAATTGATTTAGCATACCTTTCTATATTTGATAAAAAAATTAAGTTTTGAATTTAAAAAGGTTATATTTGTGATGGATACTTTTATGTTAGAATAGATTTAGATGCCTTGATTGCTCAGTCTCACATGACTTCACTTTTTTGGCAACATGATATTCCACTTTAAGTTCAAGCTTGGGTAAATTATTGACTTTAGCCAAATAAAATTGATAAACATATTTAAATTCTGTAATCACCTAGCTATCACACAAGGTTTCATAAATATGATTTTTTTTATATTCCAGTTAAAAATTTAAACAATTTTAATTGTTGTTCTTAAAACCTCTTCTGATTTTTCTAAACTAAGAAAAATTATGTTAAGTGGAGGCAACTATAATAAACTACTATTATATGTAAATTATGTAAATGAACTGCTTTCAGTCTTAAATTTTGTTTTTTAATTTTATTTTATTTTCTAAGTTTTTTTTATTTACATTGAAAATCATTTCTCCTTTCCCGTTTCCTCCCTCCCCGAAAGTCCCATAAGCCCCCTTCCCTCCCTCTTTTCCCCATTCAACCCCCTCTCGCTTCTCTGTCTTGGCATTCCCCTACATCAGTCTTAAATTTTTATTAGAGTGTTTTACAAAAATAAATCAACTGCTATCAATATGTCTAATTCTCTAATTTGTGTATGCTGAGTTATATAACATAATGATAGTATTCACATGCTATTTTATATTCCAAAAGACTTTAAATGTCAAATTCCAGCTATGATAAGTTAACATGTTATTTTTTAAACTATCAGGACCCAAAATTGCCTAACCATAATTCCTTATATGTATGTGTGATCATTTAGATATAAGATAGATTTAATCTCTATTATTTTTCGCACATGTAATTCATCTTTAGGAACAATGTTATATGATGTATTACAATTGCTTTAAGTTTTCTCACTGGTATAAGTTGCATATTACCACTTGTATTGTGTACATAAATGTTTATAAACTTACCTGATTCTTCTTTTTAAAGGTTTTTTAATTACTTCATGTGTATGAGTATTCTTTTTTTTTTTTTTTTTTAATTTTATTTTATTTTATTTTTTTAATTTACATTCCAAATCACTTCCCCTTTCCCGTTTCCTCCCTCCCCGAAAGTCCCATAAGCCCCCTTCCCTCCCTCTTTTCTCCGTTCAACCCCCTCTCATTACTCTGTCCTGGCGTTCCCCTACATCCAGTCTTTCCAGGACCAGGGGTCTCTCCTTCCATCTTTTTAGAAATCTATTGATATGCTGATTGTGTCTAGGGTATTCTGAGATTCTGGGTCAATATCCCCTTATCAGTGACTTCATACCATGTGTGATCTTTTGTGATTGGGTTACCTCACTAAGGATGATATTTTCAAGTTCTGACCATTTGCCTAGGAATTTCGTGAATTCATTGTTTTTAATTGCAGAGTAGTATTCCATTGTGTAAATATACCACATCTTCTGAATCCATGTGTGTATGCACACCTGGGGACCACATGCTTGCCTAATGCCTGTGGAAATCAGAAGAGGGTGTTGCAGCCCCTGAATCTGGAAGGACAGATGGTTATGAGCCACTATGTAGTGCTGGGAATTGAAATCTGGTCTTCTGGAATAGTAGCAAATGCTCCTAACCACTAAACCATTTCTCCTGCTTCCCTGATTATTTTTCTTTTTTTTTTATTTTCTAAGTTTTTTTTTAATTTACATTCCGAATCATTTCCCCTTTCCTGTTTCCTCCCTCCCCGAAAGTCCCATAAGCCCCCTTCCCTCCCTCTTTTCTCCATTCAACCCCCTCTCGTTTCTCTGTCCTGGCGTTCCCTAGATGAGCATCCAGTCTTTCCAGGACCAGGGGTCTCTCCTTCCATCTTCTTAGAAATCTATTGATATGCGAATTGTGTCTAGGGTATTCCGAGATTCTGGGTTAATATCCCCTTATCAGTGACTGCATACCATGTGTGTTCTTTTGTGATTGGGTTACCTCACTAAGGATGATATTTTCAAGTTCTGACCATTTGCTTAGGAATTTCGTGAATTCATTGTTTTCAATTGCAGAGTAGTATTCCATTGTGTAGATATACCACATCTGAATCCATCCCTCCGTTGAGGGACATCTGGGTTCTTTCCAGCTTCTAGCTGTTATAAATAAGGCTGCTATGAACATAGTGGAGCATGTGTCCTTATTGCATGCAGGTAAAGCCTCTGGGTATATGCCCAGGAGTGGTATAACAGGATCCTCCGGGAGTGTCATGCCCAGATTATTTTTCTAAGACTTGTTTTTAGACTTGCCATCTATCGAAATATGTACACCTTCAAAGGTTTATATGATACCAAGGTTTCACTTTAGAAATGCTGAAATGGTTCAAGTGTCGTGTGAAAGTCTGAGAGAACACAGAGGTCTATACTGTAACCTGAGGCTCTTTTTATCTTGTTTCCAGCCAGATAATCAGTTAATAATATAGTTTTCTTTGCTATTAATCATGAATACTGACCAATGCAATTACTCAGTGGTTTTCTTCTTTATACTTTTTGCTCCTTTTCCATTAATATGTCCTAAATATAACAATAAAAATGAATAGTATATTTAGTTTTGTCCTAGTTGCTCCTCAGTACTTTACATCTATTTACTTATACTCTCACAAACATCAGTAGGAGATCAGTAGTATTCTTGTCCCCACTTGACACATAAGTCAGTATTTGAAAACTATGAATTTTGGCTTCAGGGTTCAAACTCATACCACTTGTGGAGTACTCCGTATTTCTTAAATTATTTTGTGCTTATATTTATTTCTTATAAAGAGATCTTACATTTATTAAATATGTGCTCATGATTAAATTTTATTTTTTAATCTTTAAAAACTATCCACCTCTAACTTTTCTTATCACTACCCATTTATCCATCCATATGTCTATCATGATAAAAGGCTTCCCTCCATACATTCTCATATGTTCTAATATTGGTTGCATTAATTTTGCATGAATTTTGAATGTCATGTTTAAGTTGCAGTAAAATTTACTTGTAATTTGCACATGTCTTTGAAAAGCCATTTGGCAAGAACATAAGTAAATGACAGATTTCAATGCGTCTTTCTTACATGGAAAGTAGATGATGACTACAAAAAGAATGCCTGCTCTAATGTTGATCCTTATGCTATTACTGTGCTATGGACATTATGCCAAAATTAATAAATCAAGATACTTGGGCTGTGCAACAGTCCCAAGGAAACATCAAAGAGAAGAATTGACAAGAGAATCCAGGGGACTGAGGAGGAACACAGCTGCAACTACTGATAACACCGAGTTGCTTCATTTTTTTAATATCCAGGTAATACTTGATTGAAATTTTTTAATAAAAAGTAATATGCCACAAACTCATTTTATTTGAATTTGAAGTACATAAAAGAAAATTTGAATTTTCTTTTATGATTATATAAGAAGTTTTAAAAATTCTCAATTTTTATATAAGATTGAAATACCATCCTTATTTTTCTTCAAGTAGGGGAAGTATTCAGGTTTTTTCTAGAACTGCTAATGTTTAATTTTTTTTTGATCAGCTCATTTTATCTGTTTTTATTATTGCATAAGGTACTTGATATTTTATATTGCTTAAGTCTTACACTTAATGTAAGATACCTCAATATAAATTGAGAAGAAAATACACATTCAATTCATTCACTACCCTAGATTTGAGAAGGTTCTATCAATGACAAAGAAATAACATTATTCAAAAATCACTATTTTGTTTTTTATTGATTTATGATCTCAGATATCTCTAACTTTATTTGCATGTTTTTTCTTTAGTTAAAGTATAAGTAAGTTGTTTTCTTCCTTCCTTCCTTTCCCTTCATCTAACTTTTCCCATGTAACTCAGTAGCTTTCTCAATTCATGGCCTTTCTCCCTCCCCTGCCTCTCTCTGACTCTTCATATTTATAACAAGTTTACTGACTATTGCTATCTGATTATCACATTTATCATTTATCAGATGGTTATCTATCTTTGATACTCTAATCTCAAAAAGTATGAAGTATGAGCAATGGCAGCAATGAGGATAGCTCATATTAGCTTAAGGAAATAAAGATATAACTCATATGATAAAATGTGCAGTTTTGATTCTCCTATTCATGATGAGGGATGCCAGTTTTTCTGCCAAAAAGAATCCTATAGCCATCAAACATCATCATCTAGTTTCTGGTTTTTAAAATGTAAAATTTCTCCCAGTATGCTGGACAATTTCTTGTATATATTTCAAGCATTTAATCATTGATGTTTGACCAAATTTTAAGACGTAGGCTTTTAGATTACTAGACTTTAATCTATGCTATGTTTGCTCATATATGATGACATGTGCTTAAAAGGTATACATTTTAAATAGGGATATTAAATTAATTTAGCTATTTAGGTTTGAAATAATTGCTACTTATGTTTTCTTTTGACAGTCAAGCAGTATAAATTGTACTTCAGATTTTCCAAATAACAAGAAGTCCTATGAATGTTGGAGCTAGATTTAGGAATTTATTGTTGTAAATATGGGATCAAGTCTTTCTGTGGATTAGTATTAGATTTGTTTTCAACTTTCTTTACTGTTTAGAATAAGAAAATATTCAAGCTGATGTTCATGGATTTAGTTCCTATTTTCATTCACTCAAAATATAATGTTAATTTCATCCCTTATTTTGTTTCAGAAAATATTTATGAAAAAATTCACTATATTAAACACACACAAATATATATGTGTTTAGATACATACTTATATGTATAGATACACATACATATGATATTAAACATATCTCCACTCTTCCTGGTAATTAGGAGAGAAACAATAATTAAACAATCATTGAATCAAAAGAAGTAAAAATAAATAACAAACAAAAAGTTTATCCAACCTTAAAATATACCCATATTAAACTGGTTCAATAACTGGAGTCATTACATATATGTTACTTGGTTCTTATATGTTTTTTTGTTTGTTTTACACTTCAGTTTGTTAAGAATACATCACACAGGGGTCCATTAAAGATTATATTGATCCATTTCCCTTAAAACATAGACAAATAAAAATAACAGCAGTTCCCTGTGATGACATTTGTATTGTAACAGGAATGAATTTAAAAGCAAAAATTCTCTGAGATGGTTGAAATTGTCATGAGAAATATTTAAGAAATATTTAATACCTAACACTTCAGTAATTTAAGGTGAATAGGTTAAGGCAAGACATTGCTGGATTCGGTTTCTGGTGAGAGCCTACTTTCTAGCTTATCGCTAGTACCTCCTTATTCTGAGATTACATGGATGTAAACTCTAATCAGTTTCCTGTGAAGACTGCTCATTGATGCTGCTCATGAAAACATTACCTCTTCAACTTGATCTCTTCCTAAAAATCTAACCTTGAGAATTAGATTTTACCATATGGAATTTGGACAGACACAAACATTAATAAAATGTGTGTTATTGATATTCAGGGCTCCTCCCTCTCATGACCTGGCCAAAATGTCTTAAAATTCTATTCCAGAGCACAACTCTGTCCCACAGTTCACCCTCCTTGTCTAGCATTTCATATGTTTTGATCTGTTCTTTATGCCATTTGCAGTAATACTTCCCTAACCTTAGCAAATGTATTCTCACTAAAAATTCTTTCTCATCTAACCCCACATCAGCTTTTATGTTCTAGAGGATCTTAATTTACAAAACTTGAAATAAATACATAGCCCTAAAAGATGTGATTCTATTTAATTTATAAAGTTTATCTCTGTCATTTATAACAGATTTTATATTAATTAAATACTCATTCAATCAGTTTAAATCTCAGTTCTTCAGTTTCAGTTTCCCTAACAAACTAAGACTTTGAAATATAAAATTGAAAGTAATGCCTCTGTTGGGAAAAACAACTTCAAATCATTTAGAGTGCATATTTTTATGAATACAAGGCAAAAAAGTGCTGAAATATATAGTTGAAGAAAAATTTAAATTACAACACTAAGAGATTTAAGCCTGTTTCCTAAAATCATTCTAACAGCAGCAAGGCATTTACAGAACTCAATATGCCAGGACAGAGAAGTGAGAGGGGGTTGAATGGGGAAAAGAGGGAGGGAAGGGGGCTTATGGGACTTTTGGGGAGGGAGGAAACGGGAAAGGGAAAATGATTTGGAATATAAATAAAAAAAACTTAGAAAATAAAAAAAAGAACTCAATATTTCATGTCTTAATTGTTACATCAAATTTATTTTTTTTTCTTTCTGGTGAGGGTAGTAATGATGAATTCATTCATTAGTCCATTCATTAAATACCCTGTATTAGTGGTCAGGCTCAAAACTGAGACTGTTTCTTAGAACTAAACTTTGCCTTGTGTTGTATTTGACATTTCGAACACAAGTTTAAGTAAATGCCAAACTTTAATTTTGGAGATGTAGAAATTTCCTCTGTTTGAAACTGTTTGTCCTTTCTAGTTCTTCACAAAAACATTTATAAAAACTTCTGGGGGCTCCTTCCCATAGCTAAGTTTTATAAATCTGTTATGACCACAAAAATTCTACAACAGGATATGAATCATACCTTGCTTGCTCAACTCCTCATTTTTGATTCTTTGATTTTATTTTTTGTTTTACTCCCATGGATACATTAGCTCTCACATCAGCAATAGTATGTTACTATGAGTCTCCTTCTTTACTGTCTTAATGCCTTCCAATGTAGACAAATTTAAGGAGTTTGTCTCAATTAGTTAACATATCAGTTTTGACAATGGATGATCAGTTGGGATCACTGAACTTCTAAGACTTAACTCAACATTTTAACAACAATGGCTATTTGTCATATACAGTTTCTGTGAGTTATACTATGTGTCAGTATGTAGCACAACCTTATTGGAGTCTACACTGTTCTCTATTCCTATGGGATTCAATAATATTGTCCATCCTGAGGAGTAATATAATGTATGAAACTCTTTTCATCCTTGTCCTCAGACAAGATGCCCAAACATTGTCTCTTATTATTTCTGCAGCTATACCCTTCTTTAAGATTTCCAGTGCATCACTATAACAAAATCCTCCTGGTAAATACTCATGTCAGTTTTTTTGGAGCATTGCTATTATTACCAAACACATGAAGAATTTGTGAGTAGAATGCTTATAGAAGTGTCATGGCACTACTCAAGTAGAGAAAGAAACTTGTTATAAAAAATGTATACCTCCCAAAGTAAAAGCCATTCTACAATGGATCTCATAAAATAATTATATGCATAAATTTTAATTCCAATAATTTATTGAACAAAAAATATGTTTGTGTGTTAGGTGATTCAAAAGTTAAGAGCTCAAACTGCCCTTGGAGAAGACCTGAGCTTATTATCTGCCATTAATTTTAGATAGCACACAACTTGTTTATATTTTATTGTTGTTAAAAGAATTTTTTATTTATTTAATGTATCTGAGCTGTCCCCAGATACACCGAAGAGGACTTCGGATCTCATTACAGATCATTGTGAGACACCATGTGGTTGCTGGGAATTGAAATCAGTACTGGTTCCCCCTTCCCCTGCTTCTATGAGGGTGTTCTCCCTACTACCCAACCCCTCCTGCTTCCCTGTCCTGGCATTCCCCTACACTGGGGGCATCCAGTCTTCACAGGACAAAGGGTCTCTCCTCCTAGTGATGTCCGACAAGGGCATCCTCTGCTACATACAGCTGGGGCCATGGGTTGCTCCAAGTGCACTCCGGTTGATGGTTTAGTCCCTGGTAGCTCTGGGGGATTTGGTTGTTTGATATTATTGTTCCTCCTATGGGGCTGCAAACCCCTTTAGCTCCTTCAGTACTTTCTCTAACTCCTCCATTGGGGACCCCATGCTCAGTTCAATGGTTGGTTGCAAGCATCCACCTCTGTATTTGTCAAACTCTAGCTGAGCCTCTCAGGAGACAGCTATATCAGGCTCCTGTCAGCAAGCACTTGTTGGCATCCACAATAGTGTCTGGGTTTGATAACTGTATATAGGATGGATCCCCAGGTGGGGCAGTCTCTGGATGGCCTTTCCTTCAATCTCTGTTCCATACTTTGTCTCTATATCTCCTGCCATGGCTATTTTGTTCCCCCAACTAAGGACCAAAGTATTCACACTTTAGTCTTCCTTCTTGAGCTTCATTTGGTCTATGAATTGTATCTTGGGTATTCCGAGCTTCTGGGCTAATATCCACTTATCAGTGAGTGCATACCATGTGTGTACTTTTGTGACTGGGTTACCTCACTCAGCATGATATTTCCTAGTTCCATTCATTTGCCTAAGAATTTCATGAACTCATTGTTTTTAATAGCTGAGTAGTACTCCATTGTGTAAATGTACCACATTTTTTGTATCCATTCCTTTGTTGAAGGAATTTATAATAGCTTCTGGTTATTATAAATAAGGTTGCTATGAACATAGTGGAACATGTGTCCTTGTTATATGCTGGAGCATCTTTTGGGTGTATGCCCAGGAGTGGTACAGCTGGGTCCTTAGGTAATACTATGTACAATTTTCTTAGTAACTGCCAGACTGATTTTGAGTGGTTGTATCAGCTTGCAATCCCACCAACAATGAAGGAGTGTTCCCCTTTCTCCACATCCTCATCAGCTCCTGCTGTCATCTGAGTTTTGATCATAGCCATTCTGACTGGTGTGAGATGGAATGTCAGGGTTGTTTTGATTTGCATTTACCTGATGACTAGGGATGTTGAACATTTCTTTAGGTGCTTCTCAGCCATTCAGTATTCCTCAGTTGAGAATTCTTTGTTTAGCTCCGTACTCCATTTTTAATAGGGTTATTTGGTTCTCTGGAGTCTAACTTCTTGAGTTCTTTGTATGTGTTGGATATTAGCCCTCTATAAGATGTAGGGTTGGTAAAGATCTTTTCCTAATTTGTTGGTTGTCCTTTTTGTCCTATTGACAGTGTCCTTTGCCTTACAGAAGCTTTGACCTGAAACTCCGGGGCCAGAGAACTTGATGCCACATTCAGATTTCCTAAGGCACTTTCACTCATGTCCACATTCCCACTAACAGAAAGGCAGACAGACAGATAGACACATACAGACACAGACACACACACACACACACACACACACACACACACACACATACATGGGCACGTGTGCACACATACATAATTTTCAAATAAAATTTAAAATTTTTTTCTTTCCTAACATGTAGGACAAATAGAAAAAGAAGAAAGGATTTGATGAGTGCCAGTTTCTAATTTGAAATGTTCTTTAACTGAAGTCCAACTTGAATACATGTACTTGAAGCTTGTAGGAGTGTGTGTGAATGAGGATCACAAAGGGAACTCATGTCTGTGGTCTAAACTTCCACACAGGCATTTTTAGGAGATACTTTTGTGGAGAGATGTTTCTGTTCTCTCCCTGTTACAAATCTTAAGGGTGCCAAAGATAAACTAATGCCTTTAATCTAGACTCTTCTTTAATTAGAACTGTTCTTTTCATCCATCTCACTGACAAACCCATTAGCAATAATCATTTTTTTTTGTTTTTTCCATGTTTTGTAACCTTATTTATAATGAATTGCACAATTCTAAGAAATTTGTTCCTACAAACAATTGTTCTTGTAGTTATCATAATTCATTTGGAAGTTTACAATAAACCATTATACATTAAAAATTTTAGTATTAATTCATCTTTAGTCATATATTTACTAGAATTACAGCATCAGAGAAACAATATAAAATATAGACTAATATATATTACAACATATTTTTATTGGATATTTCCTATATTTATATTTAAAATGTTACCTCCTTTCCCAGTTTTCCCCCCTCTTGGAAATCACCTAACCCATTCCCACTCCCCTTGCTTCTATGAGAGTGTTCCTCCACCCACCTACTTCCCCCTCCCCACACTCAATTCATCTCTACTGGGGCATCTATTGAGCCTTCATAGGACCAAGGATCTCTCCTCCCATTGATGCCTGACAAGGCCATCCTCTGCTACTTATATACTCCTTGATTGGGGGCTTAGTCTCTGGGAGCTATGGGGGGTCTTCTTGGTGGTTATTGTTCTTCCTATGGGGTTGCAAACCCCTTCAGCTCATATCTGTGTGTTAGAGTAAAGGCCTGTTAGAAAAATAGAAATAATATTTTATTAGGGGAAATATATCGAAACACTTTGGTATAACAATGATTTGTTCAAAACTTTTAGATCATGTGAACTCTATAGGTTACCATGATTGTTATTATAAATATCTCTCCTGAGTGTGTGTACATGACAACTCTTCATCTAAGCCTGGGCTATCTCTTCAAAGTCAAGGTATTTATTCTTTAGCCAGAGCACTTCTTCAGCTAGTTGGTCATTTTCCTTCTCACTGTAGCTATTTTAGAACTCTATTCTGAGTCTCTGTTGTTCTTCCCAGATGAGATGCTCATTTCCATTCTGTTTCCATATTTAAATGGTCTCCTGTCTTTGGAAGTTGACCCAGTTTTCAAATACTCAGAGCCATCTTTCTTAATCATGCTAACAATTGTTTATCTTAACTTTCTGGGATTATGACAAATTACATTGTGGATAAAGATTCATTCCATTTGCAGGCTTACAATTGTACATAAAGTCATATGTGTGTTCACTGATGTCTGCAAATGAAATTGTGTTATAGAGAGAATTTTTGAGTCCTTAGCTTTTCACTGTGGAGTTCTTACCTGCACTGCAGTGCTGTTAAAAGAGAACCTTTAAGAGGTAGTTAGGTCATGAATCAGAAACCAGAGGAATGAGATTAGTGTCCTCGTAAGAATCTGAAGAAGGTGGCTTCTGTTTCCTGACTGTGCTAGGAAAATAAAACAATAGCTCTGCAGTCTGCAACCTGGAAGGCATTCTTACTCAAACCTCAACATGCTGGTGTGTTGGTGCAGGGCTTCTAGCCACCAGATTGTGAGAAAAAAAAACAAGCCCAAAAACCAAAAAATATTTCTGTTGTTTAAAAGCTACCCATTCTGTGGTAACTTGATAAGGTAGGCAGAACTTACTAATGTAAATACTGAAGCATTTAAAGTATAGAGATATTGACTAAATTGTATCACCTGGAATGGTACTATGAATATAGTGGTGTCTAAGAAGAATTTGATGACAGAATAATTAAAAAGAATTATTTCCCAAAGTTGAGATACATTCAGTATTGTCAGGATGACAATTGATAATTGCAGGAAATAGCTCTGAGGAAGTAGAAGCTTTTTATAGCCTACATGTCCTACAGCCAGTGTTATATTTTGCTGGAATGAAAAGTCACTTGTGGGCTAGTGCTTGAAAAATGCAAAGCATGTGCTCTTGCCCAAGTATATCTCCCTTTAAGCTTCTGTTGCTGTGCTCAATGTAGTATACTAATTGTTTGGAGATTTCAAAGCCCAAATAAAAATGCAAATGCTATCTGGAAGAACATTTTAGCTGATATTGCTTTATCAGATTACTTAGCCTACTTGCCCAGCCCTCTTGTTGGTATTCAAATAGACAGAGATGAGGGAAATAAGTGAAAGAAAACCCTCAGAGCTGCCAGCTCTGTGGAAGGCAATGTCAGGGGAAATATTTTGGGCTACAAGGATGTGTGGTAAATGTGCTGACTATGTAAGGAGGAGCAAAGTGTTATGTGCCATAAAGCAGTGGGCAAAAGAACAGCTGTTGAGTGAGCCAGACCTGTTCCAGAGGAAAGCAGGGTGTGTAAGATTGAAGAGTGACTATTAATTAGTTGGGCCTTTCATTTAGTGAAAACGTCCTAATTGTAGAATGAAAGATACTGCCTTGACGGAAATGTTCCTTCAAACTTCCTATGTGACTTATTACACAGCCATTTATATCACTAAAACTGCATTCACCTAGGTATTTTGGCTATTTTCTCTTTATTCTATAAGGAAAAAAATTTTTCCTGAAGTCCCATTTGCTGACTATTGTTTTTATTTCTTGAACAACTGGTTTTATTGAGAAAGTTCTTACTTGAGTTAAATCAGAAAGTGTTAGCCTCTATTCTTTCTTCTCAAATATTCAGATTATTTTCAGTTTTACATTTAGATCTTTGATCCATTTGGAATTGGCTCATATACATAGGGAGCAAAAAGGCTCAAGTTTCTCCCTTCTGCACATAGATATCTAGTCGTCATACCATTTTCTCCAGTGTACGTTTTTGGCATCTTAATACAAATTGGGTGGCTAGAGGTTCATGGACTTATAAGGTCCTCCTGTGTTCTATTCTTTGATGAATAATTCTGCTTTCCTGCCAGTACCCTTATGCATTTACTACCATTGGCTTTTAGTAAAACTTGAAATTGAGACTAGTGATGCCTTCAACAATGTTTTTATTGTTCAGTATTTTCTTGGTTATTTGTGCCTGTTTTTTTTTCTGTATAATTTTTTTCTATTTCTATAAATAATGCTGTTGAAATAATTTTTAAATTTTGAGATTATATTTATAACATTTATCATTTTTCTTTTCTTCCTCCAAAATCTCTCATTATCCCTTCTATCCCTTTTCCAATTAATGGCCTTTTTTTCATTAATTGTCATTATAAATATATATATTGTAATGAACATCTCTCTAAATGAGCATCTGCTGAAGAAGGAAGCTATGACTGCTATTATGTAATAGTTATGTGAATTGCTTCAAATCTATGGATTGAAAAACAGATATTTTCACAATCTTAATTTTACAAATTCAGTTCATGTGTATAGTAGGACTCTCTGTTTTCTAATGTCTTCTTGTCTTCCTCAATTTATACACTGTTTCAACATTCTTATTATGTAGGTCTTATTGCTATTGACTAGCTATATATCAAGGTGGGTTTTTTTTAGGTTATTATAAAGGGGATTATTTGAAGGATATGAATGGAATTTGGGTGGATTCATTCTTTTTGTTGGTGCATTTGTGATTGGTGTACAAGAAGGGTACAGATTTGGGTGTGTTTATTTTGTAACCTGACACTTTACAAAAAGGACTATTCAGCTATATGAGTTTCCTGGTTGATTACTCATGATCTCACAGGTGTTAAATTATAGTAAAAATGGCCATCTTGCCAAAAGCAATATACAGATTCAATGCAATCCCCATCAAAATCCCAACTCAATTCTTCATAGAGTTATTGAGAGCAATATTGAGAACAATTCAAAAATTCATCTGGAATAACAGAAAACCCAGGATAGCTAAAACTATTCTCAAAAGTAAAAGAACGTCTGGGGGAATCAATATTCCGGACCTCAAGCTGTACTACAGAGCAATAGTCTTAAAAACTGCATGGTATTGGTATAGTGACAGGCATGCAGATCAATGGAACAGAATTGAAGACCCAGAAATGAATCCACACTCCTATGGTCACTTTATCTTTGACAAAGGAGCTAAAACCATCCAGTAGAAAAAAGATAGCCTTTTCAACAAATGGTGCTGGCTCAACTGGAGGTCAACATGCAGAAGAATGCAAATTGACCCATCCTTATCTCCTTGTACTAAGCTCAATTCCAAGTGGATCAAGGACATCAACATAAAACCATACACACTGAAACTAATAGAAAAGAAACTAGGGAAGAGCCTTGAACAAATGGGCACAGGGGAAAATTTCCTGAACAGAGCACCCACAGCTTATGCTCTAAGATCAAGAATTGATAAATGGGACCTCATAAAGTTACAAAGTTTCTGTAAGGCAAAGGACACTGTCAAAAGGACAAAGCAGCAGCCAACAAACTGGGAAAAGATCTTTACCAACCTTACATCCGACAGAGGGCTAATATCCAATATATACAAAGAACTCAAGAAGTTAGACTCCAGAGAGGCAAGTAACCCTATTAAAAAATGGGGTACAGAGCTAAACAAAGAGTTATCACCTGAAGAATATCTAATGGCTGAGAAGCACCTAAAGAAAGATTCAACATCCTTAGTCATTAGGGAAATGCAAATCAAAACAACCCTGAGATTCCACCTCACACCAGTCAGGATGGCTAAGATCAAAAACACAGGAGACAGCAGTTGTTGGCAAGGATGTGGAGAAAGAGGAACACTCCTCCACTGCTGGTGGGATTGCAAGCTGGTACAACCACTCTGGAAAGCAGTCTGGCAGTTCCTCAGAAAACTGGGCATGACACTCCCAGAGGATCCTGTTATACCACTCCTGGGCATATACCCAGAGGCTTCCCCGGCATGCAATAAGGACACATGCTCCACTATGTTCATAGCAGCCTTATTTATAATAGCCAGAAGCTGGAAAGAACCCAGATATCCCTCAACGGAGGATTGGATTCAGAAGATGTGGTGTATTTACACAATGGAATACTACTCTGCAATTAAAAACAATGAATTCATGAAATTCTTAGGCAAATGGTCAGAACTTGAAAATATCAACCTTAGTGAGGTAACCCAATCACAAAAGAACACACATGGTATGCAGTCACTGATAAGGGGATATTAACCCAGAAACTCAGAATACCCAAGGCACAATTCACATATCAATAGATTTCCAAGAAGATGGAAGGAGAGACCCCTGGTCCTGGAAAGACTGGATGTAGGGGAATATCAGGACAGAGAAGCGAAAGGTGGTTGAATGGGGTAAAGGGGGAGGGAAGAGGGCTTATGGGACTTTCGGGAAGGGAGGAACTGGGAAAGGGGGGAATCATTGGGAATGTAAATAAAAAAAATATAGAAAATAACAATATATATATATAATCTGCAAACAAAGATACTTTATTTCATTCATTACATATCTGCATCCCCTTTAATCCTTCTGTTGGTTTATTGATGTATCTAGGACTTCAAATACTTCCTTGAAAGGAGTAGTGTATGTCTTATTCCTAATCTTAGTGGAAATGCTTCAAGTTTTTCTACATTAACATGGTGATAACTATTGTTTTGTAATACAAGGGTTCTATGACATTGCAATATTTCCCACTAGCATCCCAGAGTTTTTTAATAAAGGTAAGTTGGATTTTGCTGCAGGCATTTTGGCATCAAGTGAAAGGATCATGTAATTTCTATCCTTGTGATTAGAGTTTAATTATATGAAGAATTATATTTACTTACTTATATAAGTTGAATCATACCTGAATCTCTGAAGTGAAACAACTTGATTGTGGTGAATGAACTTTTTGATAAGTTATTGAAATCTGTTTGCAAGAATTGTATTGAGAACTTTTGTATCCATAGGTTGAAAAGTTCTGCACTGCAAAAACTAAATCTGCTACATCAACTGAAAAGACAGCCTATGCAATATTAAAGAAGTTTCTGACACCTACTATGTAAAAGAGGATTGGTGTCCAGAATTTACAAAGAACCTAGATAACTAAACAAGAAAAATTTAATAGCAAAACAACTCAAGAAGTAAGTTATGGATCTGAAAAGAGTTTTCAGAAGAAATATGAATGGATAAAAGATATTTCTAAAAGTGTTCACCATTGTAGTCACTGGGGGAGATTCACAAGACACTATCAATAACTGAGGAGATACACTCAGAACAATTGATTGTTTTAGGAGGTTTGAAAAAATCTAGAATAATGTAGGTCAACTAGAGCCTCTATTTCTATGTACATAGGTCCATGTATACCATTCTGCATGTGTGCGAATACATCTATGTTCTCTCTCTCTCTCTCCCTCTCTCTCTCACACACACACACATGCACACACATACACAGACATACACACACACACACACACACACACACATACACAAGAACAAAGAACATTGCATTAATTTCCAGGAGTATATTCCACTTTGCAGCTTCTTGTAAGATAGGTACTTGAAAGACTGGGCTTTAGTTGAAGAAGTACACTGATTTATTTTTGCTCGTTTGTTTTTGTATATTTTCTGTGTCCATCTAACTTTTTCTAGGCCAAATTTCTTAGCATTGGGATTTCTCCTTTTCCCTTTTCTGGTTTCTGATGCATACGAAATTTTTCTGTAAAACATCATTCTCCAGATGCTTCCCCAGGGCACCATTAAAAGAGGAGGGCAGTGATTTTTTTCTTGCTTATTCTGTGAGACACTCACTGGCTATATGCTTCATGAGGTGAGCCTGTGAGGGCAATTCATTCTGACAATACTATAGCCATGACCAAGAACCATGTAAGGCAAAGAAAAGGGCCAAATGTGCAGATAAGAAGGAATTGGCCTCTGGGGACTTAATAGAGTGCACAAACTAGGCAAGGGCATAAACAACTGTGTAACAATGGCATGATGAATAAGACTAATAATCACTATGGAAACGTGAAGTGGCAAATTATCTCCAGGAGAAACTGGATCAACAGCAGTAAGACTTAGAGTGTAGAAGTGATTCAACTATGTAGAAGCAAAGTGTTGAAGGAGTACTCTTCAGGGATTGACATAAAAGAAAAGATTCTGCATGAGAAAGAGCTAACGGTCAAACTACTTGTGTGTATAGAATCATACACTGAGGCCCAGTAAATGCAGGCTGTGTTGTCCCTTGGCAAACAGCTGTATAGGAAGTTGGGAGAATTTCCAAAGCAAAAATGTGACCCAGGATTAGTGCTAAGCTCTTCTTTGTGGTTTGCTGTTGTTGTCTGTTTGTTTGTTTGTTGTTTTGAGGTCATCATCCTAAAAAGTCTTGGGAATCCAGCTTACTATATTTCAATAACACCATTGCTATTAAGCTATTAGAAATCATATTCTCTTTAAATTAATTGCACACTCAGATTCTAAAAGGGATCCATATGCCTTGTATGTTGAATCAATGACATTTACTATGTAAAATGATATCACTTAATGCTTGAAGCATTGTGTCTTTCAGATTTATAATAACTTGAAGATAGTAGGCCAGATGAAGCTATTATGAAAGGCATAAAAGAAGGAGGTTTCTAAATGTCTCTAGCACTCTTTCAGTTTCTCATGGAACTGGGTGGGTAGAATCCTGCTCTTGTTCGAGTTTTCAATAATGATGACAAGCTGCTCTAATTAAAGCATTTACAACAACAATTTTATTCCAAACATATGTGTGACTGAATTTGTTCTTAAAATTAATTTTCCATTGCTCTTTTGTACAGATTAGAGTTTTCATCATGGTATGTGTGATATGTAAAACAAAACATTAAAAGCCAGAATTTCTGACAAAAAAACTACATCCTCATTAAAATTAATACCATCCTAGATGTTTTTTAAAAGCTTAATTTCCAAAAGAATAAAAACTTAACTGGTTTATTAACATTAAAATTTAAAATACACAATATTGTAAGAGAAGAAGAATAAGAACTCCATTATCTTAACAACACATGCATGCTTTAGGAAATATTAGATTAAATTAAGAGTATTTTCTTCATTAGATGGAAGGGAAGGAGTCTTCCACTCTTCATTACCTTACAACACACTTTAAATGTGCATGCATGCACACTTACCAGAAAGTTCTGGTACTTGGAAGTAGTCAGCCCCATTTCTGGCTTACCATCTAAGATTATTTCTATGTGCTGTAAGCTTCTAAAATCTGAATAATTTGCTCCAAGTATTTCACAAGCATATTGTACATTTCTTAGCTGTTCATAGAATAAGATTTGAAGCTTTGAATTATTACACTTAATAATGCCAACAAGACCAACAAAACAAAGAACTACATTTCAATCTGCATTACACAGTTCATTTGAAAGAATCATCCTGCAGTCAGCTCATGCTAACACATTGCTGCCACTTACTAAAGTATTAGTCTGACTTCCTAGATTATGTTGCTGACAACCATTACATTCTCCTTTCAATATCTTCTTCATGAAGCACTCTGAGTATAAAAATTGAAAATTATCAATGTAGTCTAGAAACGTAGTTTTCTGATCTCTAGGCTCAAAAGTAACCTTCCTGGGAGATATTCTTCTTACACTTTTCCAGTTATCATATCCAGCCTCAAAGAATGCATTGTTGATCTTACATTTTCTAGACAGTGATTAAAAAAAAAAGGACAAAAAACAAAAACTTCACATCATTGAATAAAGCACATTGAAATTCATCCTCAGATTATTTCTCATTATAGAGTCACAAGGAACATTTTTTTCTTCTTTTATATCTGTTTCTGTTCTACTTATAGATTAGTAATCACTTATAATTACTAACCTTGGTGTGCACAGAGAAAAATTAGGATGTGTAACTTCAAGCCCAATGTTATCGTTAGCATTCTGGCATAGTGTTTGTCATTCTTTCTGAGATAGAATCATGGCTTAAATCAAAAGATTAAATAAAGCTGACTCCAGCCAAGGATTAAAAGGATTCTGTACCATGACCGAATGGGACAAGTTTCAGGAGTGAAAAGTTGGTTTTAATATAAAACAGTCAAATGATGTAACTATTATAAAATAGTATAAAGCACACAAACATCTTCATGATCTGAAATAATGTAGACACTAATATATAGAGCTAAGTCCTCAACCTGAGATGAACCTGTGAGGACAGATGTACAAATAAAGACTAAATGCTTTCAGTGATGATCAGGAACAACAAAAGTGCACATATCCTGTTCTAGTTAGCTTTCTGTTGATGTGATTAACAACATGACCAAAAGCTGCTTGGAGTGGAAGGGGCTTATTTGACTTACATATTCCAATCAGTCAGTCACTGAAGGGGTAAGGCTGAAACTCTAGGCACGAACCTGGAGGCAGAACCGAATCAGAGGACATAGAGGATTACTGAATATCGGCCTGCTCTTTATTTTATTATCATGACAAATTTTTTTTTATTCATTATTTATTTTTATTTTTATTTTTTATTCCCCTTCCTGGTTTCCCCTCCACAAAGCCCCTATCCCGTAACCCCTTCCTCCCTGATTCTATGAGGGTGCTCCTTTCTTATCCATCGACTCCTGCCTCACTGCCCTAGCATTCCACTCTGCTGGGGAATCGAGCCTTCACAGGACTAAGGGTCTCCCTTCTCATTGATGCCTGACAAGGCCATCCTCTGCTACATATACAGCTGGAGCTGTGGGTCTCTCCATCTGTACTCTTTGGTTGGTGATTTAGTCCTTGGAAGCTCTTGAAGGTCTGGTTGATTGATATTGTTGTTCTTCCTATGGGGTTGCAAACACCTTCAACTCCTTCAGTCCTTCCCCTGACTCCTCCATTGGGGTCCCTGTGCTCAATACAATAGTTGGCTGCAAGCCATCTACAACTGTATTGGTCAGGCTCTGGCAGAGCCTCTCAGGAGACAGCTATATCAGGCTCCTGTCAGCAAGTGTTCTTTTACATCAGTAATAGTGTCTAGGTTTGGTGTCTGCATATGGGATGGATCCCAGGAGGGGTAGTCTCTGGAGGGCCTCTCCTTCAGTCTCTGCTTGCTCATATACAACTGACAACCAACTGCTGGGAATGCTACCACCCACAGTGGTCTGGGCACTTTTTCATTAAACATTAATTTAAAAAAGTGTCTTGATTTGCATTTCCCTAATGACTAAGGATGTTGAACCTTTCTTTAGGTGCTTCTCAGCCATTAGATATTCTTCAGGTGAGAACTCTTTGTTTAGCTCTGTGCCCCATTTTTAATAGGGTTATTTGGCTCTCTGGAGTCTAACTTCTTGGGTTCTTTGTATATATTGGATATTAGACCTCTGTCAGATGTAGAGTTTCCCAGTTTGTTGGTTTGCCACTTTGTCCTTTTGACAGTGTCCTTTGCCTTACAGAAACTTTGTAATTTTATGAGGTCCCATTTGTCAATTCTTGACCTTAGAGCATATGCTATTGGTGTTCTGTTCATGAAATTTTCCCCTGTTCCCATATGTTCAAGGTTCTCCCCCTAGTTTCCTTTCTATTAGTTTCAGTGTGTCTGGTTTTATGTGGAGGTCCTTGATCCACTTGGAATTGGGCTTAGTGCAAGGAGATAAGGATGGATCGATTTGCATTCTTCTGCATGTTGACCTCCAGTTGAACCAGCACCATTTGTTGAAAAGGCTATCTTTTTTCTACTGGATGGTTTTAGCTCCTTTGTCAAAGATCAAGTGACCATAGGAGTGTGGATTCATTTCTGGCTCTACAATTCTGTTCCATTGATCTACATGCCTGTCACTGTACCAATACCTTGCGGTTTTTAACACTATTGCTCTATAGTATAGCTTGAGGTCCGGGATACTCATTCCCCAAGAAGTTCTTTTACTGTTGAGAATAGTTTTAGCTATCCTGGGTTTTCTGTTATTCCAGATGAATTTTTTAATTGTTCTCAATATTTCTCTCAATAACTCTATGAAGAATTGAGTTGGGATTTTGATGGGGATTGCATTGAATCTGTATATTGCTTTTGGCAAGATGGTCATTTCTAAGATTCCACCTCACACCAGTCAGAATGGCTAAAATAAAAAACACAGGAGACAGCAGTTGTTGTCAAGGATGTGGAGAAAGAGGAACACTCCTCCACTGCTGGTGGGATTGCAAGCTGGTACAACCACTCTGGAAAGCAGTCTGGCAGTTCCTCAGAAAACTGGGCATGACACTCCCGGAGGATCCTGTTATACCACTCCTGAGCATATACCCAGAGGCTTTACCTGCATGCAGTAAGGACACAGGCTCCACTATGTTCATAGCAGCCTTCTTTATAATAGCCAGAAGCTGAAAAGAACCCAGATGTCCCTCAATGGAGAAATGGATTCAGAAGATGTGGTATATTTACACAATGGAATACTACTCTGCAATTAAAAACAATGAATTCACGAAATTCTTAGGCAAATTGTCAGAACTGGAAAATATCATCCTTAGTGAGGTAACCCAATCATAAAAGAACACACATGGTATGCAGTCACTGATAAGGGATATTAACCCAGTATTTCGGAATACTCAAGACACAATTCACATATCAGTAGATTTCCAAGAAGATGGAAGGAGAGACCACTGGTCCTGGAAAGACTGGATGTAGGGGAATACCAGGACAGAGAAACGAGAGGGGGTTGAATGGGGAACAGGGGGAGGGAATAGGGCTTATGGGACTTTCAGGGAGGGAGGAAACAGGAAAGTGGAAATCATTCGGAATGTGAATAAAAAAAATAGAAAAAAATAAGAACTTCCAAAAAAAGAATATAAAATAAAGTGTACTATAGTCTTGAGTACAGGGAGTCCTACGGAAGTATTTTCTCAACTGAGGTTCCTCCTTCACAGAAGAGTCTAGCTTTTGTGAAGTACAGACATATAGACACACAGACACAGACACACACACACACACACCAGCAATAGTGTCTGTAACAACATAAATGTAAACATACCTACATACACAAATGTGTATACCGGGAACAACAACATGTAAATGTACACTGTAAATACACACACACACAGACACACACACACACAGACACACCAGGAAAAACACACATATAAATATACATATCTAAACACAAACACATACCAGGAACAACACACATGTAAATGTACACACGTAAGCACACAAACACACACACACACACACACACACACACACACACACACTGGGACAAGTCAAGTAAAAAGCATATTGTATGGTGGGTTTTTTCTGAGGAAATAACACAAACTTCTGTTCAATCCAGAATGGAAACTCAGGAAACATTCAACTAACAACTGGAACAATGTCCAGACTTGTAAACTAATAAGTTTTATTGGGGATACTGACAAGAACATGGTTAAGGGGACAATAACAAGGAGCAGAAATGACACAAAAGTGGCTTTATTTATTTATTTATTTATTTATTTATTTATTTATTGAAAGAATGTCCACCCCAGCATAGGTAACAACTCGCTGGAACTCTTTTCATAATAGTTCCTTAGATAAAAGACAAAAACCTTAAGAAATACATTAATGGGTTTTTTTCGGGATTTTTTTCAGGGGAAGCTGAGATTCAGGAGGAAGGGGAAAGAGCTTATAACAAATTCTACTTGAAACTATTTTCATACATACCCTACTCTTGCTCATTCATTCGTTTCATAACTCACCTTTTGCCCCTCATACATTTTCTTACTACTTTCTCAGTTTTCCTTTTCCACCTCACCCAATTTCCCCAAGTCCTTTATACTTAGAAATTCTTGAGCTTCTCACAGATAGTGAAGCTCCTACTGGCCCCCAGCCCTGGACATTCAACATTCAGGAAGTTTATTATGGTTCCACCTCAGTGAAACTTGTAGCTGCAAACAGGAAACATTTTATGCACCCCCTAAACATTTACAAACTCATCGATGAGTATTATTGAAACATTTCCAAACACTAGATACTATATTATAAACAAAATACATGCATGCAATACATACATTTTGTGATATTATTTCTTGGTGAGGTATATACATTTAACCAATACAACATATTGGTAAAACTTACTTCTGTATTTCTCAGAGGTCTTACTACTTTTGTAGTTCATGTGATAAAATATAATATATTCTAGTTAATTTGATTGAAAAATGTTTTGTTCTAGGGAAATTGACATCGGGAGGGGGGATTGTTGTTGGTTTGCTCTTGGTTTGTGTATCTGTGTATGCACCGTGTGCGTGCATATGCTGTGTTCTGGTCAGAAACACCATATACCATGAGGTCTCAAGAGATTTCTAGATCCATGATTCTCATTTTTGAAAACATGCAAACATACAACATAGTAATCACCCATGTGTTATACATACAACTTCTTTTTTTTTTTTATTTTCTAAGTTTTTTTATTTACATTCCAAATGATTTCCCCTTTCCTGTTTCCTCCCTCTTGAAGGACTGTTCTTAAAGACCTCAAGTTCTTCCTCTCAGCTGATGTTGATCTGCTTTCAATGTTTCTTTCTTCTGGTTTATAATTCAGGTAGTTTTAAAGTGATGAGGAACTTAATAAAGACCATGAATTTTGTGACCATAAACCTCACAACCTAAGTATATTAACAGGGATATAAATTTCTAGATCAGAAGAAATATTAGGCAAGTCGGTACCGTGCTAAATAAGAAATTTCAGAAGATATGGGAACAGTTATTACTGCTCTTTGAAGTGTGGAGGGAAATAAAATCAAAACTATAGACAGAATACGTGTTTGTTTCAGTAAGGACAAATCTCTATCTATTAAAAAGTGCTCTAACTGCCACGAGAAGATTTGTTACTCAATTACATAGCCATACCGAGGGCTTGGAGCAAGATATTGTTGCTAGTTCACCAGGCAGAAATGGGTATGAAAAGTCAGCTTCAGCGATGGCCAGTTTGTGTCTTAGTGCCCATGTATGACCTCCATTTGTTCTACTGTCCACTTGCTTAATGAGCTCATGAAGCAAATTGTAAGGTCATTGTGGGAAACAGCTGATTGATGTCTTTATAGTAATTTATGTTATCTTACCCATTTGGTTACTGAGTGCAAGTTTATCAGCCAGATGGGAGCTACGTAGAACAAATTCTTCCTATACTCTGAACTCAGTCCAAGGAGAAAACTTTCCAAGTTTTTGCCAGTTCTCCATTCTCTTTATTTAAAAATTACTATTTATTTGTGTTGTCTGTATATTTATTCTTACATGAATGAAGGTAGTAGGAGTTGATTCTCTCCCTCCTACATGGAGATTCCAGGGGTTGAACTCAGGTGATCAAGTTTGGTGGCAAAGGACTTTACCAGCTGAACCATCTCATGTGTTCTAGATTCTTCATTTACATAGGATTTGTCCTTCAGATTATATTAAATCTCAAGGAAAGAATTCTCTACCTAGAAGGAAATAGGAACATTTTGTAGAAAAGATGAATGTTAAATTTTGAATTTTTATGAACGTATGATTAAAAAAACATGGGGTAACTCACAAGATGATTTGAAATAAAGAGATAAAAGTAAACCTATACATACATACATGAAAATAAAAATCTTAACCAAGAGAATAAAATTGTCCATACCAGAAGATCAAAATATTACTATTTATACATAGAAAATAAACTATTATGTTGTTCAACCTGAATCCCATCTTGGTATAGGGTACATATGAAAATTATCATAAAAATGTAGAGAAAAATAAAAGAAAATAAATAAAAACACAAAATTGTCCTTGAAAAAGAATTGGTCAGAATGAAATTATTAAAATATAAAATTATAAAGATTAAAACATTAGTGAATTAGCTACTCATACTGTCTAGATTTGATTTACCTAGTAAAACACAAATTTAAAACTCTGAATAAAAATAAAAATATCAGAAAAATATCTATTAAGCAGACACAAAACTTCATAAAAATTGAAGTTAAATAATTATGTAAATAATAAGGTAAACATTGACTGTACAAATTTACCCTTTGTGTATACATACCAATTGTTATTGTTTAACTATTGCATATATTTTCAAATCTATACAGAGTATATTATCAGTTGATCACCAAACTTGAAGCTAAAAGAAAAAATTATATGATGACAATGATTAATAGATTTAGATTTAGATTTTATTCAACACAGTTACTAACATTTCAAATACTTCGGCCGTTTTAAAAGATTTATTTTATGTTCATTGATGTTTTGCCTCATGAAATTCTGTGCGCCATGTGAGTGTCTGATGTCTACATAGGCCAGAAAAGATAGTCAGATCCCCAGGAACCAGAGTTAGAGACAATTCTTAGTCCCTGTGAAGATTCTGGGAACCAAAACCAAACCCAGATGTTCCAGAAGAACAACAAGTAGTCTTTACTACTGAAACATAGATCCAGCTTCTACATCAGAATTTTTTAAAGCATACATTAAACAGATAATTAATAAATGTAGAGCATTTAATGCATATGCTGAATGACACACAGTGACAGGAAGTTTTCTCTCCTTGAATGTTTGTACTGGAAGCAAATAAAAACTTTAAATTAATACTCAAAATATTTACCTTAAGAATTATTAAAAGCAAGAAAATATGTCAAAGGAAAATAATTGGACTATAGTTGTAAATAATTATGACTGGAACAAATACAGTTTCACCAATTTCAGAACTTGTTTTTTTTTTTTTTTGGAAGGTTTAATAAAATAGCAAAATTTCAGATAGTTTGATTACGACTCATTATTTTTAAGTAGAACATAACTGAAGAAACTCATGCATATTATAAGAATGCATATAAAAAATCGATATCCATGAACCAGAATGAAAATCTAATTTAAACTCTGACAGAATATGTATCAAAATTAATTTTAAAAAATTAAAAATGTCAATGCTCTTATTGTAATTATAAAATTGAGTCTCTTGATTAATATGACTCCTTACAAAACAAAAGATGCAGTTGATAAATTTTATAAAACATGCAAGTAATTGGTCTCAATGGTCAATAGCGTTTTCCATAGAAAGCCAGTTAGGGCTAGTAGCTTTGGTCTATCATCCTAATTACTTGAGAGTCTGAGGCAGGATCGCAATTCATAAACTAGAAAACAACCTCAATGGCAGTTTGTTCTGTTAAATGATAACTTAGTTCAGAAATAAATATGTGGTACAGTATTTGCTTGGTATGCATTTAGCCCTAGATGCAAGTGTTACTCCAAAGCTTCTTCCTATAGGATGGGGGTCAGTGTAGAGGAAGAAAGAGGAGGGAGAAATAAATAAAACTAAAAAATGTTTGGGAAAACCTTAAAGAATCATAGTATTTTATGTTTATTTAAAATTATATGATATATATATATATGTGTGTGTATACATATATACACATGTATATACACATATGGATACATATAATATGTATATGTGTATGTGTCTGTGTATGTATATGTATGTAATGATTTTTTCAGCTTTTGTGATAGTGCTCAACCTCCAAGCCCTAAGTATTTAACAAAAGTCCAAGTTCCAGGCATGAGAAACCTCTTTTTCAGTTGTTGGTGAAGGGAGTTCAAGAAACTCTTGAAACATTCTAAGCTATTGCCATTGCCCTTGGTTGCCACCAAGAAATTGTAGGTTACACACTATGGCTAAAGACACCACACCCTTCAGACACAGGACTTGGAAGAGTTGAACTGAACATGACCCAGAAGCCTCCTCCTTGAGGACTAGTTCTCTTAATATCCATGAAAGATTCCCAGGTCAAAGTAATCAGCTGTAAGCCTGTGAACTACAAAAATGACCAGAAGGTTATGACATTCCATAAGGTTCTATTGTGGTACTTATGTCTTGATAGCAACCAACAGCCATGTAATTGGATTTCAGGACTGCTCAGAAAGGAGAGAATTTAATCCTGGCAGTGTGAATCTATGGGTACAAAAAGTTCCTTAGGGGAGAATCTACTATTCCCACTTTCCTAAACCAACTTAATTTTAACTGCATTCTAAATATGTATACTTATGTAGAGAAATAAATGAGACTCTCATCCCTCATCATAGATACTTCTTTTTGTAGTAGATAGAGAGTATCACAAAACCTTACAACTGGTCAAAATGCAGAGAACTACTGACTTCGGGTTGTTCAGTCCTAATTAATACAGTTACATACAATCCCTACATCTAAAGATCAAGGAACAACATGGAAAGCAGGAAGGGTTTTGTAGAGCCAGAATACCAGGACGACTGCTTCAAGATAGTAAATTCTATATGCTACACGAAAGGTTCATTCATGAAATATCAACAAGATATGAACAATAAGATCAGTTGACATGTCAATGCATATAAGAGTAAGTTTTCAAGGCTCCACTCATAGATGAAGAGCTACATGAAATGTATGGCTGCTGAGGGAAAAAAAAATCAGTCCTCTGCAGAAATGAGAACACTGATTCTTCTTCTTCTTCTTCTTCTTCTTCTTCTTATTATTATTATTATTATTATTATTATTATTATTATTATTATTAGCTGGTTATCCTAAATGGTTAGTTATAGACATATATACACAGGAGCAAAAATAAAGCAAGGCAAACTCTCTCACACACACACACGGAAACACACACATTTCACTATATAGTATTTGATTGCTGCTGGTGACACACCATTTCTTTAGCTAAATAGCTTGCATACAGTAGTACAAAACAAAATCTGCAATTATATATATGCTGCAAGTAAAGATGAGAATAAAGGAATGAAGGAGAATGGAATAAAACAGATTTTTGTTTTGGTTACCACATTAAGAATGTAGAAAATAACCCAGAATTGCCTATGAGTTTGAGAAAGCACGGGTTTTAACATTTTTACAAGTTGTTCCTGTCATTGAGGAAGAATAAATAAAGAACTCAAGAAGATATATTAAATATTCACAATTATGTTTGAAATTTAAAATGGCTTAATTCAAAGTTAAGTGCATGGTATGTTCCTCAGATTCTCCAGTACTAGTTAAGAGATGAAGTCTTAAATTCCAAAATATGGCTTGAATCAGTTTTAGAAAAACTACTCAATGAAGTTTATATTGTACATTGTGATATCACTAGATATGAAAAAGAGCAAACAATACAAACCTTTCTGTTTTGTTTATAATACAGTTCATCTCTTGAAAATTGTTTCTTCAGGTCACTAGTATAAGCTTTGAATACGCTGACAACTTTCACACTTCTTCAAAGAGTATATCGTGAAATAGTCATACTTGAATGCTTTGGAAGAATAATGAGGTAGATTAAATTCCAGTTCTTATATGAGCTAAAACATATTTCTTGTCTCTTCCACCTTCTAATAACTCTAAGATAATATTTCTACAACAGTTCTGAAGCAGGTGACATTACTGCTTTGGAGACAGATTTAGAGATATAGAGAAGACACCATCTCAGCTAGTATTTTTGCCACCTATTGAAAAGATAGTAGTCTGCCCTAAACAGAAACCTAAATGTGCCAAATTGCTCTAAGTCAATTATTCAACATGATTTCGGCTGGGAAACCCATGATTCACATTTGATTTCAAATCAAAATAAGCAATTCCCTATTATAAGTTATACAAGCAGGAGTCATGATGAATTAATTACCTAAGTGTATGAGTAAGGTTTTTACAAGCAATGATTGAAATGGTGTGCAGATACTTTGTGGTGAATATGTCCTTTGATAAATTAAACTTCTGCAAGGTCAGGATGCCCTCTGTCCATATGCTTAACTGTAGATTACAGCCATGATCCCTGAGCATCCATCTGGTGCTTAAAATCTGAGGATTGCTTTCCTTTCAATCTTCTCAGATTCGATGAGGTAGTCTCTTTAAAATGTAAATTATATCAAATACTAACTCCTCTTTTATAACCTTTGCCAGCTTGGTGTTTCATTGGGATGCTGTTCAGATTTAGCATTGTAGCTTCAGAGCTATTTTCCATTAGAAAAACTGCCTAGTTCCACATCCACCATGTGCACACAGGCACATGCACACACTGTGAGTGTTTCTCCAATACTCAAAAACTCTCATCCACTTGAGAATTTCTCTACCTTTCCAGAGTCTAAATGTCTTGACTCAGCATTTAACTATGTCTACCACACATCACAGCACAGAGATTGACTTCCTAACTTCCTGGAGAAGCCAATCACCATTATCCAACAATATTGAGATCTACCACTGTCTTAGGGTTTTACTGCTGTGAACAGACACCCTGACTAATGAAAGTCTTATAAAGGACAACATTTAATTGGAGCTGGCTTACAGGTTCAGAGGATCAGTCATTATCATCAAAGCAAGAGCATGGCCGCATCCCTGCAGGCATGGTGCAGGCAGAGCTGAGAGTTCTGCATCTTCATCTGATGGCTGCTAACAGAATACGGACTTGCAGGGAGCTAGGATGAGAGTCTTAAAACCCATGCCCAGAGTGACATGCATACTCAAACAAGTATTTGAAGGCTACACCTTCAAATAGTGCCGTTCTCTGGGTCAAGCATATTCAAACCATGACAACCACCTTTCATAAGCACAAGTTTGCCTTTCGTAGCACAGTTCTATTAGCAGAAAGGTATAGCCTAATTGGAAGGACATAAACAGATATACTGGAAACCAAGTCTGTACAAATTATATCATAATTATAAAATAGTCAATGGTATCTTTATTTGTGTATCAGGTGCTTTTGTAAAGCTGAAAACAAGTAACTGAGAGAATGACTTAAAGGAAAAAAAATTAAATTTAGCTCTTGATTTCAGAAGATGTAACCTACAGTTTCTTCTCCCCCTGTACTATAGCAGAATATCAATGTAGTAATATATGGAGAAGACAGAACAGGGGACCAGGTAAGAACTTTAAAAAACTACTCCATCTTTGCTCTATGTCCCAGCACTTCTACAAACTTCCCAAATGGCATCATCAGCTGGGGACCAAGATTTTAAAGCATGTACTTTGAGAATTTTTTAATCAATTATTTATTTACATTCCAGATGTTATCCCCTGTCTCCCTTCCCAAAATTCTTCACACCTACCTCCTTCCCTTTGCCTCTGAGAGGGTGCCTCTCTTCCCTCTTCCTTAAACCTACCCCTCCAGGCATCCACCTTCCCTAGGGCATCAAGTTCTTACAGGATTATGCATATCTTCTCTCACCGAGGTCAAACAAGACAGTCATCTGCTACATGTGTGCTAGGTTACAGAGCAGCCCATGTATGCTCTTTGGTTGGTGGTTTAGTCTCTAGGAGCTCCCAGGGGCCTGGATTAGTTGATACTGTTGGTTTTCTTGTGGGGTTGCCATTCCTGATAACCCTTCAAACCTTTTCCAAACTCATCCATAGGGGTTTCTGCCCTCAGTTCAATGGTTGGCTGTTAAGTATCTTCATCTTTCTCAGTCAGCTGCTGGCCAGACCTCTCAGAGGACAGTCATGCTACGCTCCTGACTGCAAGCACAATATAACATCAGTAATAGTGTCAGGGTTTGGTGCCTGCCCATGGAATGGATCCCAAGTTGGACTGGTCACTGCCTGGCCTTTCCTTCAGTCTTTGTTCCATTTTTTGTCCCTACATTTCTTTTAGCCAAGAAAAATTCTGGATCAAAAATTTTGAAGGTAGATTGGTAACCCCATCCTTCCACTGTGGGCTCTGTCTATCTACTGGAGGTGATCTCTTCAGGTTCCATCTTCCCATTGTTGGCCATTTGAGCTAAGGTCCTCCCCATTTAGGCCTGGAAGCCTCTCACATTCCAGGTCTCAGGGATTTTTCTAGAAGTTACCCCTAGACCCCACCCAAGCAGCTGCATATTTCTATTCATTATCCTGGCCTTCTGGGCTTCTCTCCTGTTTCCCCCCATACCTGATCCTGTTCTCCCCCCTTCCCCTCTCCTTCCCCTCCCCAACCAAGATCCCTCCCTCTCTCTGCCTCCAGTGATTATTTTGTTCCTCCTTTTAAGTGGGATTGAAGTATCCACACTTGGGACATACCATGCATGTCTTTTTGGGTCTGGATTACCTCACTCAGGATGATATTTTCTAGTTCCATCCATTTGCCTGCAAAACATTTGCTGATGGGACTGAAAACTGGTTCAACCACTTTGGAAATCAATCTGGCAGTTCCTTAGAAAATTAGAAATAGTTCTACCTGAAGACCCAGCTACAATGTTCCCGGACATATACCCAAAAGATGCTCCACTATTCCACAGAGACACATGTTCACTACCTTCATAGCAGCCTTATTTGTAGTAGCCAGAAACTAGAAAAAACCCAGATGTCCTTCAACCAAAGAATGGATTCAGAAAATATGGTTCATTTACACAGTGGAATATTATTCAGCTATTAAAAATGAGGACATCATGAATTTTATGGGGAAATTTTTATATTCATAATAAAACAATATTTATTGGATTGTCTGCCCTCTCATTTAAGTGATAGAAGTTTAAAAATCTTTGAAACCAAGGGCATGTTTTCTTTGATCAGCACTTGCTTGAGACACAGTACATAATGTATTACTTTTTATATTTGCACTAAATATATAATTATTTATAATAGATATAGTTATGCTAGATAGAAAATATATGAAGCAAATATTAGATAAAAAATCTCCATTCAACCCAAACCATATACCTAACACACGCCTTGGCCATCATATTTAGGGACATTTTAATGGATATTAGTCACTAATTTTCTAATCTCTGTGCTAGCTTAAGGCAAATCAACACAGGATTAAGAATAGGCACTAAGGTGGGTAGGGTAGTTTGTTCCTATTATCCACACATTTGATAAACCCAAGTATAAGGATCATAAATCAAGGACAGCCTGGCCTAAAAAGTGAGCTCAGTGCCAGTCTAAGCTACATGACATTCTGTCTAAAATAAATTGAACAGAAATAAATTATCAATAAAATTTTTAATAAATGTTATTTAATGTATAATTTCAGCACAATCTGATGAAGTCACTTTTATTTCCTCACTCTATATTAATAGAGTTATTTCTGACTTTGACTTCTGTCCCATTGACCTATCTACTGGTCTATTTATTAACATTTCTTTTAATATGCACATTATTTTCACAGTAATTGACATCTAAATATGCCACTGTAATCTAATCCTTTATGATTCTATATTTCTCCATTGTGAATTCCTATTTGAATAATCATGTAACCTACAATTTTCAGTATAATGTTCCTATACACCTCAGGTTAAAGTAATTCATCAGTACTTCCTAAATGGGAACATTTAACCTGTAGTTTACAGAACCAAATTTAGGACTCTGAGGCTTAGGAGGCAAATTCTGCACTAGTGATGTATATCTTTTTCCTCTTTAGTAGTACCATTATAAATAATTTTTAATATTTTTTCCATTATTCCCAACTGTTTATCAGTAAGGTAGGTTTCTTTTTTTTTATTTATTTATGTTTTTTATTATTTATTTTATTTTATTTTTTTAATTTACATTCCAAATCACTTCCCCTTTCCCGTTTCCTCCCTCCCCGAAAGTCCCATAAGCCCCCTTCCCTCCCTCTTTTCTCCATTCAACCCCCTCTCGTTACTCTGTCCTGGCGTTCCCCTACATCCAGTCTTTCCAGGACCAGGGGTCTCTCCTTCCATCTTTTTAGAAATCTATTGATATGCGGATTGTGTCTAGGGTATTCCGAGATTCTGGGTCAATATCCCCTTATCAGTGACTGCATACCATGTGTGTTCTTTTGTGATTGGGTTACCTCACTAAGGATGATATTTTCAAGATCTGACCATTTGCCTAGGAATTTCGTGAATTCATTGTTTTTAATTGCAGAGTAGTATTCCATTGTGTAAATATACCACATCTTCTGAATCCATTCCTCCGTTGAGGGACATCTGGGTTCTTTCCAGCTTCTGGCTATTATAACCATCCAGTGGAAAAAAGATAGCCTTTTCAACAAATGGTGCTGGCTCAGCTGGAGGTCAACATGCAGAAGGTAGGTTTCTTGATTCGATGTGGTAAATAGCCACTTGAGATGTTTACTCTTCAATTTTTACTGACTTTGGCCATTCCTTAGAGCTTTCATATGCTTATGTTGAGAAGACAATTTTACTCCTTCCATTTCTTTTTCACTTCAGTAATCTAATCATGTTCCTTGACTCTTACACTATCAGCATTCTATGTTTATAGCTGTGCATTGTTCATTGGTATACTTTATCATGTTGAAAAGTTTATCTTACAACTACTGTGCTGAGAATGCCATATAACAATGAGATTTAATCTTATTGATATGGAAATAATCTTCTGCCTTATTCTGTAAGTTTAGCAAATAAAATCAGTTGACTTTTGAGTTTTAGAGGAGTCCTTCGTTCATGAGGCAAATATCATTTGGTTACAATACATTACTCATTTTTATATACTGCTCAGTGTTATTTTAAAATATTTTGTGAGAATTTTTGTCTTACTGTATGATGGATTTTGTGCTTCAGTTTCAGTATCTTTGCATGGAAGTTTGCATATGATTGATATTTCTTTCTTATAAATAGATGTAATTCATTAATGAAACGAGACCTCCTGGAGAACAATCACTGTGCTTAAAGTAGAGAGAGAATAAAATAATTTCTTTTTTTTCAAATGATTATTTTCCCAGTTTGTAGCCTACATCCTTGTGTTTCCCTTTCATATTTCATGTTACTCTATAATATGAGCAAATGTACAAATCAGATGAAGACATCATCCCCAAACAATTACCATGTACGTACCCTTCTCTGGAGTGAGAGGACTGGCATAAAGAGATATATAGTAAAATTGCCAGGATAGGAAGTCAGCAGTTCGAGTACAACCACTCAGGTGAAGCTTTCAGAGCTCATGTTTACCTGAGTAGAGAAATAAGAGAAATAAATAATTCCTCTCTCGAACGGGAGGAGGAATTTATTAACTTATGAAAAATGACGCATGTGTCATGCAATCTTCCTGTTAGGCAGAGCATCCTCCTAGGTCATTAAGGGAGGGTTAGGTTGAAATCCACACATCTTCCATACTCTCCTTCTTCCTTTCAAGCCTATCATGTTCATCATCAGAATAGATGAATCTGTAATTACTGTCACTATTACTATTTTTATCATTTAGCATTTGCCTTCTTTACATTGAGCTAATTTAATACTACAGAAGTTGAGTTCTGAAAAAAAAATACCATCATAAGAATTCTTAATGAATACACATTCAATCTCATTTTGAAAATTCTATTATCAGGTATGACAGAAAGGGCAATATAAAGTAACAATTATTATCTTTCATGGTGGAGAAACAGATGAAAAATGCAAACCTTGTTGCTACATCTCACCGTATGAAACTGTGTAGCATGTGACCCTTGCTTCACTGTTACATTGTCAGCCATTTCCATTCCCTCACTAGCTCTTTCATAGCACCTTTTACATAATTTACTAAGTAGATTGGCTTTAACTTTTATTTTGAATGTACAAGTAATTTGTGGCTCTTTCTGATAAGATCTATAATTGTAAATATGGTCCTAAATTATTTATCAGACTGTTTAATTTTCTGTGTTAGCTCAGAGACTCCATTTCATGATATTATGAATAATGTCACCAATGATCCACAATGATCAAATAACAACTTTAGCTTTGAAGTCTTGTCATTTATGGTCATTAGTTAAAAGTAAATTCTGCCTTGAAACTTATCATTAGAAATTTTTTATAAACATGTTTTCCAAACTTTTGTGGGGCTCATCTAACAAAACTTAAGGAGTGGAGATTTTTGGAGATGCTTGTGTTTCTGCACTAGTCAGGCTCTTTCAGTATGAAAAGGTTGTAGATAGATGATGCTCCAAGTAACATTCTGAATCTGTCACAATCTAATCAGAGATTAAAAAAGCACACAAACCAAATTCTGCATGAATGTCTTATATATTCACCTTATATTTAATTAACAGAAATCATGTATTGACCAGTAGGTATAAGGCAACCTGGACCCAGGAGTTCTTATTTTCTCATCTCCTATTGTGAAAAGTGGTTCACAGCCAGCACTGAACATTGACAAAATAAAACATACTTGCTGAAAATGTCCCTAATCTGAATAATTAAGCATCAAGCCAAAGAAATGCCAGAGCTGGAAATAGAGGAAACATTCTGTGAGTTGAATGAAAACTATCGTATCATCAACATTCACTTAACTGAAATGTGGAAACTTGTATTTGTATTTTCCTTCTTCCATAGTCTCTGGGTGGTAGAATGCATGAAAACAGTCATTAATTTTAAATGTGTGTATTCATTGACTTATTAGGTTTTCCATTGATCATTTTTGGTTATGTCAATCACTACTGTATCAAATTTCATTATGGTCTATAGGAAATTTTATAAATTTACAAATGACTGTAGGAGGCAAATTAAAATAACTTTCTGAACAGGCAAGCAAGTAGTTTACCTTAATACTATGAGAGAGTCTCAGAAATTGTCAAATTGCTCAAAACCTAGGTAGTCTTCTGCCAACTGGGGTTCCTGTAGAATGAGATAATCCATTAAGATGGAATAGATGGCACTGTTGAAGGAATTTTATCATTTTGTCCACACATAGTCTACACTCTGGTCACTATGATAGCTCTTTGGAAACACACACACACACACACACACACACACACACACACACACACACACACATGACATAACACAGAAGTAAACATTCAAATAAATTGAATCATCTACCTTCTGTTCTCTACCTTCTGTTCAGACTATCTTCATCAGGGGTTCACTTGTTAAATAGTCACAGAGATATATTCAACCTGGGAAACCATTCTGAATGCCCTTCTTCATGTCCTCAACCTATAATCTTTTCCCCATCCTTTATATCAGACTGTCCAGTGATGACACCATTGACCAGTGGATGGTCTGTGCTTCTTCTAGATAAAGCAAATAGCAAAAATACTGCTTTAGTAATTCAGATATTTATTTAGTCTTGTGTCTATTTGATTTTTGTAAGAAACATTCAACAAAATTTAAAAAGTGTTAAACAGTTGATTGTATACTACTTGCAAAGAGACAGACATGATGATCAGTAGAACAGAATGGAATATAATATAATATATTAGAATGGAATATAATATAAGAGAATAGAATGGAATGGAAGAATAGAATAGAATAGAACAGAATTGATTGGGATGGGAAGGAATAGGATAGAACAGAAAAGAACGGAATGCACAGATATGAACCTAAGTCACTATAGCCACATAATTTTTGACAAAGATGATAAAATAAAAGCTGTAGGAAATATAACTTGCCTAACAAATAGCACTCAAAAACTGAATGTCTGCTCACAGATAAATGGGACTAGATTGCTATCTTTTATGCTACCGAAAAATCAGCCTAAAATGGATCAAAGTTACTAATGACCTGAAGCTCTGAAGTTACTAGGAGAAAATGTAGGGAAAGCTTTCAGATATAGGCATAGTTAAGGACTTTCTATCTAGGATCCTAGCTACTAATGAAATAATGCAAATAATAAATATATAGAAGCTGACGAAAGTTTAAGAGCCATTGTACAATAATGAAAACACTTAATAGGTTGAAGACATAGCCTAAAGAATTGGAGAAACTCTTTATTAGCTACACATCTAACAGGACTAATATCTAAAATATACAAAGAATTCAGAAAACCAAACACCAAAACCCAGCAACCCAATTAGTGAGTGTGCTGAAGAAAGAAGCACACAGTTCTCAAAAGATGAAGTACAGATGGCAATAAAAATTCAAAAAGGTTTAATCTTGCTAGCCCTTCCTTAGGGAAAAAAGCATTAAGAAGCCATCTTATTGCAGATATTTTCACCCAACCAATGGACAGAAGCAGCTGACCCCTGTTGTTGAATTAGGGTAGCCTGAAAGAAGCTGAAGAGAAGGGCAACCCTGTAGGAAGACCAGCAGTCTCAATTAACCTGGGCCCCTGGGATCTCTCAGACACGGACCACCAACTAGTCAGCATAAACCAGCTGTGAGGCTCCCAACACATATACAGTATAGGGCTACCAGGTCTGAGTTCAGTTAGAGAAGATGCACCTAACCCTCAAGAGATTGGAGGCCCCAGGGAGTTTAGAGGTCTGGTTGGGTTGGGGGTGGGGTGGGGGTATGTACATCTGCATGGAAACAGGGGTTCGGGAGAAGGTATGGGTTGTGGAACAGTCAGACAGTCAGAGGGTGGACAAGGGGGGGGGATAAAATCTGGAGTGTAAATAAACAAATAAATAAAATATTTTTTTTTAAAAAAAGGAAGCCGTTTTACTTAAGTCAGCCTGGCAGCAATCAAGAAAATTGGCATGGTGGCACATGCCTTTAGTCCAATACCTGAATGGCAGAGGCATGTTGATCTCTATGTGTCAGAGGCTAGCTTGGTCTATTCAGGAATTTCCAGGGCTAGGTAATTCTTCACAGTAAGACTCCATCTTTAAAAGAAAAGAAAGCAAATCCTGAAAATGCTTGTGAAGGTATAAACAATTGGGATCTCCTTATACATTACTGATGTGAATAGTATAGTTCTCAGTATCTAACACTGTATCTACCATATGACCTAGCCATACATTTCTGAGTATTCATTCACAGGGATCAAAAACCGCATAAAACAGAGATATTTGCACATCCAATAGTTACTGTAACACTATTCGCAATGGAAGTAATGATCTGTGCTTTCAGTTGTTTATGAACTTGACACAAACAAACCTATAGCTGGGAAGAAGGAATCATAGTTGAGAAAATGACCTCATAAAATTGGCCTGTAGGTAAGTGTCTAGGACATTTTTGGGATTAATAATGCATATGTGAAGCCCTGCTCACTGGGAAGAATGCCACTCCTGGGCAGGTGGTCCTGGGTTGTACAAGAAAGCAGGTTAACCAAGCCATGGGGAACAAGTCAATAATGTATGGTGTTCTATGGCTTCTCCTTCAGTTCCTGCCTCCAGGTTGCTTACTAGGTTCATGCCTTGGCTTTTCTCAGTAGAGTGTACCTTGGTATATGTAAGCCATATAAAACCTTTCTTCCACAAGTTGCTTTTGGTCATGGTGTTTTATCACCACAATAGAAATGTTAGCTGCAACAGGAGTCAAACTTGGTATTGTAAAACAGTAAGTAAAGAAAAATATGGCATGGATACACAATGGATTTTTTTTTCGTCCTTAAAGAACAAAAAAAATTTGTCATTTTAAAGGAAAGGAGACACAACTGAAAATAATTCATCTTAAGCAATTTCACTCTCAGAAACACAAACATGCTGTTTTCTCTCCTTTGCAGTTCTGTAGGTTAATGCACACCCTTGGCATCATCAGATATATATTGCTTGGAAGTAGAGGATAAAAATATCAAAGGAAGCAAAGAGGATTGAACAGGGGAAGTGGGCAAGAAGAGAAGGATATGGAAGAAATACAATGATATGGTATACACCTGCAAGAAGTAAAGTATAAGTAATGAAAAGTTGGGACTGATCAGCAAAATTCAAAAGAGAAAAGACTTCAGAACAAAGACATCCAATACCATTTTGTTTTACTTGCAGAATACTTTTGTTTCTGCCTGGGTCTTTTAAACATAATTTGATTTGGTTATTGGAATTTCCAAATACATTTAAGATTGCATAAGTGTAAAAAACACTTGTAAACTTTAGAAGAAAAATTATTTTGTGAACCCTAAATGAAAGTAGCCTGAATGATTGGTAAGGGAATCACACGAAACTGAACAATAGATCATACAACACATTTAAAAATATATTAAGTATTTTCCACATCTTTCTCCATTGCACATTAATAGTGTTCATTTGACTGTATAACACTGTTGATTGCTCTTTGAGACATTTAGGAGCATGAGTCCAACTATATTCTTCTGTATTCCAGATGTTTGCAATAATGCGTGGCTAGTATACATTATAACAATGAAAAATACTTTGTAACAGGAAATAGTTTGCACATTACATTAGCATAACACAAAGAGAAGAGTTTGGAATGATTTTTTTATGGAGTCAGTTGAAGAATAACTACTAATTCAATATAATAGCTCCACACATCAAGTGTCTCACCATGTAAACAAGTGTCTCACTATGTAAACTTATCAGGAGAACAAACTGAGGAGAGAGAACTTGAAAAAAATAAGCTCAATACAACATTAAACATCAAATATTTGAACAAAACTCAATGTTCTATTATCAACATATTGCATTAGACAACTAAATATGAAACATAATATTAATGTTTAGACTATAAGATGTTTAGATATTGTCACAAAGATTGTTACACATTATTTCCACTAACTCTATTTATTACATGTATTACATTGAATTGATTACATATGATCAAATATACCAATCACAGAGAATAGTAGCTATTAATAGATTTTACACAAAGGCAGAGAAGGCTTTGGCATACAGGTAATTCACAGTATATTATATTTTAGATACAGTAGACAAAAAATGAAGCGAGTTTTTAATATTTGGAGTGAAAAGTCTAAGTGACCATGATGAAATTTATGAGTATAAGTAGTGTATAAGAATTGTTTTATTTGGATGACTAATATATCTTGCTATAAATCACCCCTCAAAACTTTTAATGGAAGTCAAGAGAAATGACACATTGGCACCAAAGGACATTAAATAAAAGTTTATTACAGTAAACCATAAAAGTTTTTCCCAAGGTGAAGGGCTCACATTCTGAAAGGAGGGTAACTAAAGACACCTTCAGAGATGTAGTGCCTTATTAGGTCCTTATTAGATGGCCATGCTGAAATCAGCTCACACACTGAGCAGGAATAATTAGGCAGTCTTAAAGCAGCCTGGAAGAATGAGACATCTGCACAGGGTCTCTCATATTAGCTGCCTGGCATGGGGCTTCAAAGACAGAATGTGGCAGGCTAAAAGATACTAGAATCAAGCACTACAAACATTGTCCACAACTTCATCATAAGAATAGTTGAGGAAGAAATCAACTGTTTTGTAGATTGTGGTTAAATTGTAGAGTTAAGAAAGTTAAGCTTTAAACTGGACATATGTCTATAGATCTAGCAAATTAAAAAAATGCAACTGTTTCTCCAAAACCCAGAAAAACTGTGTGAGCCTGAGAAATGCCTCAAGGGGACACTAGAGAGGTATCTTTAGGAAGGAGTTGGGCATGCTAAGGTGTGAAGTGTTTGTGAAGCACATTTAAGAATGATTTAGACAAGGCCTGCGGAACTGATAATTCTCAGGTCCATAAAACACAAGGTCACAGAAAATCATTTCACTTTGGAAAATGTCTTTAAAAAGTGCATGTCCTCATAGAATATAATTACAATAATCACCTTTAATAAAAATTAAATAACTCAGAGTGATTTGCCCATTTTCTGAGATCAAATATTTAAAATACACTTGGTATTATTTATAGTGTGTTGGAAGATTGTTGCCTTCCAAAACAGCAATGTTGTCTCAATATGGAAAATATTTTTTCAGAAAATTAGACATTTGGTAAGAAGGACTACATAATCTAAAGCCTATATTCTTTTCTCTGTCTTATGGAAACTCAGTACTTCTGTTTAAGGTAATAGGAAACCCTGCATGTCTCTTGGCTAAAACAATGACTGTAACAAGGGTAGTTAATACTTTAGAGGTTTAACAAAACATATTTTTTACATATTCATAACGAAAAATCCAAACTTACTTCCTATCTAGCCAATATGTCTAGCAAATGTAAAAGTTCTTTTGTAATATTAGAGTTGAACCAAACCGTTATAGCTGGAACAGAATACTCTTCTAATTTTAGACCACTTCAATGAACTGTCATAGCCCAGGAAACTGAGGGATTAATGCTAGTTGGTATGTGCATTAGAGGAAAATATCATCTGAATGTTTTAAGGTGGCTTTAAAAAATGAGAAAAGCATGAGGGAAATTGATATAGGAATATTTAGAAAGTATTAATAAATAGTACTTCACTAAATAAAAGATGATTCATACACAGATATAGAATTGTTTTTCATTCCTACAACTCTGAATACTATGAGTTTACTGAAAAATGAGCCCCAGAAGGCCTGAACAGACTCTCATAACAGAAGACAGACAGATGGTAAGTCAGCAAATGAAAAGATTCTGCACATCATGTGTCAACAAGGAAATACAAATTAAAATAGTTACACACCCATTAGGGTTACCAGAGTCCAGAATGCTGACAATACCAAATCCTGGCTAGAATATAGAGTAGAGTGACAGGACATTCATCAGCCCTACAGAAGGTTGCAGAGGGCTGCTGACACCTACAGAGGAAATTCAGCAGTTTCTTCTGAAACACTGACTCTGGAAAAGAAAAACATGGACATGAGTAGAAGGTCAATCAATTGAAGTAAGTAAACATTGTTGAAAAGAGCAGTGGACGCCAATGATTAGAAAAGGAAAGACGAAGCATGTGGGATTCTCAGGCAGTGACAATACTAGAAATGACACTTTCTAGAGAACACAAGCTCTAGTTTGTATGTCCTGTTGCACAGAATGTCCAGCACCAAGAGTGAAACTAGTGTGAACCATTAATTTTTGGGTGATGATGATGTATATGTTTCTCTAGGTTCATCTATTATAACAAAGGTACCAACAGAATGGGATTCATTGATACCAGAAGAGACTATGCATATACAGAGGCAGGAAGTATATGGGGAATATTTCCACATTCTGCTCAATTTTGCTGCAGACTTTTTAAGAAATATATTTCTATTAACTTATGGACACTTCAAGGGCACATATGGAGGCCAGAAGACAACTTGTAGGCATTGGTTGAGTTTCTTCTTCCACTCTGTCATTCCTAGGGGTCAAATTCATGTGATCAGGCTTGACAGCAAGTGTCACTACCCACTAAGCCATCTTGCTGGTCCTGTACTTCTGTTCTTTTAAGTCATTGATAAAACTAGCACTGCTCTAACACAATTTATTCAAAATAGCTTACCTCACATGATTTTCTATAGTAAACAGTAACTATAATGTTAGTTTATCTTAAGAGTATCTTAAATTGATATCTTCCAGTCAGTGGAATAATGTATGAGTTTGCTTTCCAACAATCTCTTAACATTCAATGTTCAAAAAGAGAGAGATACTTAAAGCCTCTGTAGCATATGCACTTTGAAACCACATAGTGTTATTCATTAGCACATCTGAGTAAATATTTATGCTAACTAATGATATCATATGCTCACTTGAGCAGGTTAACTAGTGGATGGGATTTTTTTAAAGTTATAACATCCCCTGAATCTCAATCCACCTTCTTTTTATTCAGTCAGTTGGTATCAAGAAGAAAAAGAATGATTAATGAGTCAACAAAATGACATAAAATACTATGATAAAATATAATTCAAGATCTATATCCCTAAAATCTGTTGTGTTATCACCTCTAAATTCTCTTACTGACATGTGCTTTCTCTGTCTTGCTCTCAAGCTTGTCCCTCAATCCAGCACAACTCTGTTTCATTTGTAGGTTTATAATGTATCTTTCAGTTATGTATTTCAGAATATCAGATATGCACATTGGCACTTCCTGGGTTTAATCTAAAATTATAATTCACAAAAATCATTTAGTATTTCCCTGAATATTATTAAAAAAAAATCAAGCTTCTGATTTTTGCTTTTTGTTTGCCTTGCCATTTACAGCTAATATAAAAATGACTTTCTTTTTAATCTGACAAATGTTATGTTGAGGGAATGTCAAATGTCACTTACTGAGGGATATGACACTCCTTTTAAAGATAAATAGAAAAGGAAATTGCAAATTGTATTGCATATACACAAGCTCTGTCATTTCTGTCACAGTCAAAACATGGCCAGCTGCTTCTGAGACGGTATCAAGTGGCCATTAAAATAGCACCCGTAGTGTTATTCTACAGGGAGGTACAGAAAATATCTTATGTGGTAAAAACAAGAATTATACTTGGAGGGTTGGGGTTTATATTCCACATGAAAAGACCAGATGTTTCAAAAGATTAATCTCTGGTGCCACCATGTCTATTTGTGCATAATATTGGACACAGGCTGGTTTGTTTCAGCCAGATTCCTACTTTGTCTAACTTGATTCTACTAATCTGTGGTCTCCCAAGTATCTCCTAAACACCATTATTTCTGGAGGTTACTAATAGAAATTATATTATGAACTGGGTTCTATAGCCAAATAAAATCTTAAAATTTTTGTTAAAACTGTTCAGTGTTTTTCTCTTTAACGAAATGTCTGGCACTTAATATTCTCTAACACGTTATAGGTACTCCTAGGAAAAATTCATTACTTCTCCAAACTATTTAACTATAAACATTGTGTCAGAATAACTATTGATCACTAGAGAAATAAAATACATTTTGTGATCAAGAAACTAAAGAAGTATTTTATATGGGAAATGAATATTTGCTTCAAGCACCAAGTAAGGTGATACTTGGGATAACATAATTTTATTAGATAATATACTTTATTACATAGCCTAATGTGCTTATTATACAGACATGGTAGATATGAAAATAATACAATATTTTGCAGAAATCTACTATGTAGTAAGCTACTTATAGTTATAATTGCAAATATAAAAGGAGTTCAAAGGAATATGTGTGGTGGATAATGCTGCTGCTAAAATCTACAGATTATTAGATAAATCCAAGTACCAAGCTTGAGATACTATCTTATAAATTTTTGATCAGTAAGGTCCCAAGCGTCCCTTAAGTAGTAAAAGCCTGTAGCTTTACTCTTTGGTGCTCACCAGAACTAGATAATAAAACCCTATTTCTGAAATCAACACATACTTTCCTAGTATAAAGTATGAAGAAATAAAGTTGGAACTAATTTATATTTTCTGTAGAATAGTATCCACAGTTTTTATATGGGAGACTAGAGAAAAGACATGAATCAGCAGATTTTCCTCTTATTAGGTATAAACATGCCAGACAAGATGTAACTACCAGTGCCATAGTAGTATGACTGTCTTGGCAGGAAACAACTACTTCCTAATTGAATTGTTGGTCCATTCTACAGGAGGTAATTTGTGCCTGTTACTGTAAGCCTGGTCAAGTACTCATGGCTATGGAGGCTTACAAGCTCTAGTGGAACTTACCATTACCATCTTGCTAAATGGCTCTTGTTGTGTTGTGAAACATACTTGTGTATATTTTGTCTATAATCTATATCCATTCATCTGTACAACATTCAGCATTGGTCAAACATACTTAATTTTGTAGTAGTCAGTGGTTATTTTGGAGAGTCATTATTGTCCAAGTGTGGAGAATAAGTGACGGTTGAAGGTTTAGCCCTAAATGCGTCATCTAAATGACTTCATTTTCAGCTGTGCTGCTTTAATTACATACCAACCTCCAGCGTTGGAAAGAAGAAAGATCATTGACTTCCATCCTTGGACAGCATCATTGGCTAGGGGAAAATATTAAAGTTATAGACAGCCCATGAGAATATACTGTTATGTGCTTAAGAACTGTGTGGAGAGATGTGCTGTGTTTGGCTGCTGCATCTATGGTACAATTACTTTCCTGTAGAGTAGGAAGGAAGGATAGAGAAAGTTAGATGTAATTCAAATATCATACCATTTCACTGAGCATCTAGGTCTTTAGGTATTTTTGTGCTATTGGTTAGTCATTCTACTATAGGAGTTTCTTAAAATACATGTACATACATACAGAAAAATTGGTTTACTGTATTTACCCTCTTTCTTAGTTAGGATTTCCATTGCTGTGAAGAGAAACCATGACTCTGGCAACTCTTATAAGGGACAAAATTTAATTGGGGCTGGCTTACAGGTTCAGAGGTCCAGTCCATTATCAATAAAGTAGAAAACATGGCAGCCTCCAGGCAGACATGGCACTGGAGGACCTGAGATTTCTACATCTTCATCAGAAGGCAGGTAGGAGAAGACTGGCTCCCAAATATTATGAGGAGGGGCTCATTGCCCAACCACAAGTGACACAATTCCTCCAATAAGGTCAAGCATATTCAAAACACCACACCCTCCAATAGAGAACAATACATGAACTAGACATATCATTCTAACAAATCAAAACTCCAGTACCAGGAATGAGTTTCTTCTTTTTTAATTCTTAGCCCATGGGGAAGCACAGACATTCAAGCACTATAGTTTATTGCTTATCTTGGGTATTCTCTAGAATTTGGTGGTAAGATCCCACTGTTGAAGTACCATACTCTCGAGTCACAGAATATTGAGAAATCAAGGGGGTAAATGAAGTCCTGCAGGTTTCATGCCTACTGGCAGGCTTTCATATAGCTACGCTGTCACAGGAGGAAACTAATCTTTAATGTCACTAAAAGTTGAACCCTACAAGCTGAAATAATGACTATCCTGACAAGATATGCCCACTTATATAAGTAGCATGAGTGTTATGAGAGGGATCAATCACTTTCTTATTGGATCTAAAGCTGAGTTCCAGAGATACAAAATAGAATACATACTTGAAACTGTTACAGACACCAGAACTGGTAACTGTATAGGTTATAGGCCCTGTTGGAGAGCTCAATACTATTGTCTTTACTGAGTAGACATAATTTCAAGATTACTCCTAATGACTTACTGCTATGCCAATGGATCCACAAGTCTTTCAAACTCAGTTGAGAAGCTTCTCCTCACAGTATTTAGCACAGAGATCATCACCTAGTCAATGTTCAGAAAATAAGAGACAGTTTTCAGCTCTAAATGGAGAATGTACATCACACACTCCCCCACAAAACCCTGGATCTTCTAATAAGAGTTGGGAGAAAGATTTTAAGAGCCAGAAGTGGTGAATAATTTCAAGAAAATATTATTTTGCCAGACACAATAGGGAACCTGCACATATTAGCTCATGGTGATTGCAACAGCATGCACAAGACCTTTACAATTTCCATCGAGGAAAAATCACAGCATAGAATGGAATGTGGACATACTTTCTCACCATTACCTGAGGATCTATTGATATTTGATAGCTGCTGGAAGAGGGAACCTGTTTTCTTTAATGATGTGATTCCCTATTAGATAGACCACACACTAGACAGTCCCTATACTCAGTACTAGTTGTATAACAGAAACTGGAATCAATGGAGAAAGAAAATAAAAAAGAAGAGAATTCAAAGTTGGGTGACAAGAGAGATGGTAGTCATCAGTAGATGAGGGGGAGGCAGGTGTTCAAAATATGTTATATGAAATTCTTTAATTAATAAAAAAGTTAGAATGTTTATGTACTTGTTTATTTCTCTTAAAGACATTTCTAAGGAAATGCACTCCTGCTTTTACAAGTTAATGTTCATGCTTGTCATTTCCTTACATTTTCTTTCAAGAAATGGCTCTTTTTAAATGAGCTTTTGATTTTAGGTAAACAACACCACATCTTAGACATTTGAAAATCTTTCCTTTAAGGTGATGATAATACTACCTAGCTTTCAAAATTATAATTACAGAGTTATCCACATATATTTAATAAGAAAGGCATGGTTGTGAAAAACTGTTGTTGTAATATTTAATCAAAGGCCATCAAAATCACCTTACATTCACTCACCCATGAAATATTTCTTGAGTGCCAGTTGTGTGTACAGTTCCAAATTGTGGGAATTTTGACCAGACCAAAGATCTGCCTTGACAGCCATCTTTCCTGATGATAAGAATATATAACAGGCAAATAATATTGCAAAACAATTTCAGCAAATAATAAGCACTATTAAGAAAAAAATCAAATTAAGGTTGGAAAGTGATATGAACTGCCACAAGTAAAGACCATCATCCCATTTCACCCCGTCAAAAGCAGCAAAACAAAACAAAACAAAACAAAGAAAAGAAAAGCAAAAAAGTACCAACTCAATTGGACCTTGACAATATGTAGAGGGTATATGTCCACAGCAATATTTAGATCTGATAACCTGTAAGGATTACGTCTCTGTTTTTAATCTCAAGTGTATCTGAAAATGTGAGACAAACTAATAAACTCTTAGATTGCTTCTATTTCTGTTTTTCCCTATGATAATATACTCATTCATATCAATATGAATGGAAATTAAGAGAAAGCAAGGTAGAACTTAAAGTTCTTATAAATCTTATCAGGTATTATCAGAGTTAAAGTATTGGAGATGTCAAAATTCATTGTCCAGAAAGTAACTTTTAAAATGGTGAAAAAAATAGTAGGTGACATACATTACATAGAAGAACTAAATCCCAACGTGTTTTTATGCATTAATATTCCTAGATGAGGGATATTTGACTATTCACTGTAAATCACAAACAGCAAGAATCTATAAATTCCCTTGCACTATCTGTGAATGCAATCATAATTAGCTTCACCAAGTTTTTATTGTAGTTAAAGAAAGCCCAATACAACAAATGTAGAAATAACCATGTAATACACACCATCATTCTAGGACTAGTGGCGGGATGGCCTGGTAGCTACCCCACTCAATTGCTTTTGTCCCGAGAAAATTATTGTAGAAATTAAGAGGTAAAGTTCTTTCTTTGATGACTCTTACTACCTTATCTTGCTCCTCTTTGCCCTGTCAGAGGAGAGAGAGAGAGAGAGAGAGAGAGAGAGAGAGAGAGAGAGAGAGAGAGAGAGAGAGAGAGAGAGAGAGAGAGAGAGAACTGTAGATAGAGCTCACAAACTGCTTCTCTAAGCAGAAGTTTCTCTGTGTGGCAGTAGGTGAGATGAAGGAAATACTATGCCATACAAAATATCACTTTGTTTTAGACATGAAGCTGGCTACAGAAAAACTGTGGAAAGGTTGACAACATTTGTTCACCAGGCTAAAAATAGTCAGGCTTGTGCCAAGGATCCAACTCTCTCTGAGACCAGTCTCTTCAAGAGTTCAGTATAATATAAGTCTATGGCTTTACTTGGACCTTAATGAGTTGAAAAAAATAAGGAAAAGTAAAAAAAAAAAAAGAAAAAGTAAAAAAAAGAACGAACCAATACAATTTCATAGATGGAGCCCCTCTAGATTACATAAGGGTGACCTGACAGTGAAGGATATGGAGGAACTATGTGCAGGGCATTGCTATGGCTTTATATTAAATGAACAACCAGAAACAGATGAAAGAATTATGAATAACAGATACTAGGTAGATAACATGCAATAAAATAAACTGCCACAAGGAACAAAGAACATGGCATCTCATAGTAAAATGAGGAATGAGCTTTCTGCAGTGGTGGCAATGTCTTATATAGTCACTTTATGAAATAATAGCAATTTGCTATTGGAGCACTTGGAAATGACTAGAATAACTAAGGAATTAAAATTTAAAACTTATTTGATTTTACCTAATTTTGATCTAACCACATTTTGCCAATGGCTATTGTCTTACACATTAATAATCTACAGATTTGGGAAGACGTACATGTAGATCAGTATGTGGCTAAGCCTAATGTGGATAACACTGAATGCCTACCGATTGTCTTTGTACCCTCAATATCATTTATACTACTTCTCTAGAGGCCCAATAACCCAGAGGCTGAACAGAACTGACTATTCTTGGGAAACAAGTATTGAGCATGCCATTGGAATTATAGGCTCTTGTCCATTATGTGCCACTCATGAATACAGCCCTCTTTTGTCTTTATAGGTGTACTTTCTGCTGTCAGAATGTCTGAAATGCTTCTATATGGAGCATGCTCTTCCCACAGTTTAGTGTATGGAATCTTGGGTGTTCTCACAATTCTAATCAATGATTCAGTAGGTAAAAATTCATATTCAAATTGTATAATTAGTATATTTGACTTTTTGCTCTGTGCTGACATTGGCATCAATTTTACAGAAACACTTCGAATCACAAGAGTGACAACACATTAAGCATACCTTAATTGCATTCTTTATTACCAGGCACTTACATTTTAACATAGCCAATTTTATTGGAGAATATTTTAATGAGGCAATATAGTTGTTAATTTTATTGAAATTAAAATAACATAAAAGTAATCATTAAAAATGAAAACTAGATTTAATATAAAAATGATTCAGAAGAAAAATAATTTTGTTAAATTTCAATCATCACTACATCACTACAGATAAAATTGCAGCTTTAATCACAATTCAAGCTTTGGAAATCTTATTTTTTTGTCAAGGTCAAAGTATTGATGATGTTATTGGTTAAATAGATTATTTTATATTATGTAAATGAAATGTGTAAAATTTTGGAAGATTGACAAAGGCAATGAAAGTTTTCCCAAATGATCAATTCCCTGTGATTCATGAATTAAATATTCAGACTAGTTCATGGATTTTAATGAAGTGCAGCAACAGAGGAGCTGATACAGTTTCAGAATGCACAGCACAACTCCCTTGTAAGAATCTACAGCTTGTCAAAAATACTATTTTCATTTATGTGAAAAGGTTATTGAAATAATTCCCACTCTTCAATTATATATCTGTATGACATAGGAATCCCCAGGGAAATAAGATTGCACTATAAGAACAGTAGTGGTAGTGCAGAGTACACCAAGAAAGTAACAGTATTAAGATGTCAATGACATTCATATGATTGCAAAACAATACACTTTTCACACTTCTAATTAGGCTGATTATCCTTTAGAAATATATTTTTATTGGTGTGAAATTAACTTTCAAATGAATTAATTAAATATCTTGTAAATGTGTGCCTTAATTTATAGTGTTTACATTATATACAATATTAGAATCCACATAAAAAGTATATCTCTCAAACCCCTTTCCATACAAAGCTCAAATAACATTACAGAAGAGGGGCCTAAGAGGCAGATGTTTAGAAATATTGCCGGAAAACAACATCTTCTGGTCATCTTGGGGCTAATGCACTCATGAACTCACAGCAGCAGCTATGGTTGACTACACAAGACCAAGAGGGTAAATTTTCTAGTATTGAAGGAGAAGGGGCTCAAGAGATCTTATCTCTAGCCAAGAACCTATTGACAGTTGATGGGTACTGAAGAATTGAGAATCAGGTTTCTCCAGTGGTGAATCCCACGGTAGGTTGCCCCTGATCCATGGATGACCCTACACCCCTGCTCATATCTGCAACACTAATCAGTGAGTTCAATGGGGAAACAAAAGAATAAGAGGGCATGAATTTGGAAGGCAGATATGAGTTGAGGTCTGAAAGGAGTTGGAAGGGGGATAGAGGAACATGAATGTTCTAAACACAATGTACATGTGTGTTGGATTGTCCATAATAAATACATTTTAAGAGGAAAGAATTGTAGAATGTGAAGGATAAAAGAATATTTGCCACATTTTTAAGAACACATAATAAGAAAAGGTAAATTTACAAAGAGAGACAAGTGAGACTGTATTTTATTTTCTAACAACATTGAGTGTATTAGTGTTGATTAAAAACAGCACAGACAGGCTGGAGAGATGGTACAGCGGTTGAGAGCACTGACTCTTCTTCCAGAGGTCCTGAATTCAATTCCCGGGAACCACATGGTGGCTCAGAATCATCTGTAATGGGGTCCCTTTCCCTCTTCTGGTGTGTTTGAGGAGAGCAATGGTGGTATACTCATGCATAAAATAAATAAATAAATCTTTAAAAAACCAACACAGATGAAATGAAAACTAATTGACATAAAGCGATGTCTCCAAATGTGATTTGCTCAAAATTCATGTTGAAATCCTAGGCCCAGGGTGGTAATATTGGAAGGTGATTAAATTGTGTGGTCTCTACCTAGTATTCTTTTATTCTTATTAATTAATTTACTTATTTATTAACTTTACATTCTGATCACAGTCCTCCATCCTCCTCAGTTCCTCCCTCATGTAGCCCCTTCCCCTTCTTCTCCTCTGAAAAGGAGGTGGCCCCTCTAGTCAGGAACCTACCCTAGCACATCAAGACACTGTAGGACTAGGCATATCCTTTCCCACTGAGGCCAGATGGGGCAGCCCAAATAGTGGAACAAGATTGAAGGCAGGCAACAGAGTCAGGGACAGTGCCCCTGCAGTGGTTGAAGGTCCTGTATAAAGACCATGTTGCATATCTGTTGGATACAGGGAGGGGGCTGTTGTTCCAGCCCATGTGTGCTCTTTGCTGGTTCAGTCCTGCCAACAAAAAGTGCAGGAACAAAAATGGAGCAGAGACTGAGGAAATTACCAACCAATGAATGGCCAGCTTGAGACCCAACCCTTGGGCAAGAGCCTATCCATGACACTATTAATGCTATTCTGTTATGTTTGCAGACAGGAGTTTAACATAACTGTACTCTGAGAGGTTCTACCCAGCAGTTGACCAAAACAGATACAGAGACCCACAGCGAAACATTGGATGAAGCTCAGGAAGTTTAGTGGAGTTATGAAAGGATTGAGGGACCCAGGGAGGACAGGGAATCCACAAGAAAACCAACAGAGTCAACTAACCTGGACACTTCGGGCCTCTCAGAGATTGAAGCACCAGTCAAAGAGATTAGTGTCCTTATAAAAGTGACCCAAGAGAGACTATGGCCCCATTCCACCGTAAGTTAGAATGTGCCAAGGGAAGCAGAAGTCATCATTCACTAACTCCAGCATCACCCAATCTTTAACTCCTTTGAAATAGAAGTCTATGGCTTATAAAGCACATGCTTATTTTGGCTTAAATAGATTCAAGTAGATAATAAGAATAATATTAATAATAATAAGAAGAAGAATATTAAGTAGATAATAAGCAACAATGTTTAAAAAGATCCTATCCTCCACCACTGAAGAGGAAACTTATATGACAGAGAAGGGGAACTTTCCAACCTGGCCACCATGGTCCTTAGGCCCTGCAATAACAGAGACAAACTGAGAGGATTTCCTCTGAATCAGAGAAGGTGTGGCCATGGTAGATAGCTCAGAACATTATTGGCACTTTCCTCAATAAGGTCTGTTTATCTCTCTAATATAAAACAGAGCAACTTGCTCAAACTGTGAAGTTCAAAGCTAGTAGAGAGTTAGTAAGCAGCTTTGACACTCAAGGGATTCTTGGGGGTGTTGAAAGGGAGGTTTATTTGTTTGATTTTACTTGGCACATTTAATTGTCTATTTAATATAAAGTAAATTACACTAATAACTTACACTGGCAAACAATTGGTTTATGTTATAATCTTTGATGTCTGGCAAATGCCTAACTTAATTAAGCAACTTTACTAATTATAACTGTAATCATAATTCTTTTATGAAGGACAAGGAGACCTTGGGGTAAAATATACCTTCTGGTTTAACCATAGAAAATTGTCAAGCCTGGTATCATGGGACTTTTTTTATCAGCAGTTACTTTCGTATGAGTTCCCTTTCTCACATTGCTATGATAGATTCCTGATGAAAACAGCTTATTAAAAGAAGAGTTTGTTTTGGCTCTTGGTTTGAGTCAATGTGGTCCATAATGCTGGGGGTTTGTGGTAGCTGCGGAGGCTCAGTCCACAGTGCCATTTAGGAAACAGGAACAAGAACATTGATGCTCATTTTGCTATCTCTTTTTCCCTATTTATTCACCTCCAAGGCAGGGCTCTCCTCTTCTGTGAAATCCTACTTGAAATGTCCCCAAAGACATGAGCAGGTGTATGTATCTTACACAATCCCGTATCCAGTTGAATTGCCACCACAAGTCTCAAAGAACATCGATGACACCAGAAGTGTTAATGCAAAATGTAGCATTTTATAGTATTTATAAACTTTATCTCACCATGTATTGGCATACTGTGTTTGCTTTGCTATTTCTTTTTTTTACATTTAATTGTTCAGTGTTTTTGCCTGTGAGTGTGTTCATGTGTATGGTCACTCAGGTGTCGTGGAATATAACTATAACCTCAACCCTAGACAGATGCAGAAAGATAAGAAGTTAAAGCAAGACTGTTCTTGGATACATAGTGAGTTCCAGGACAGCTTAGTATACTTAAAACTTTGTTTTAAGACGTAATAATTAAACAATGATAACCAAGGAGATGATTTATTCCCATCTTTTATTCATTCATCTTTTAATATTCTGTTTACTCCTTCAAAAAGGTTTTTCTTTTTTTTTTTATTTCCCAGGACTTGTTGAATGTCTTCCTGCTGAAATCCCATACCATGAAGAATAAAAGGTACCTTAAGAAGAGGAGAACTTGTGGATTGATTCCAGTTTTTACCAAATGTATTACAGGGATCAAACTGGGGTTGTCAAGTTAGACAGCAAGCACATTTCCTTTCTTCACCTTCTAGTTAGCTTTGTTTTTGCTTGTTTTGAAGTGAAACTCATGTTTAGTTTTCTTCTTGCTACTCAGAATATTGTTGCCACAAAGAATTCTAGTTCAGCATCAAGATACCTGCACCCGTTTTGTTTTGTTTTTTTGTGTTTTGTTGTTTTGTTTGTTTTTTATTGCAGCGCCATTTATAACAGCCAGATGATAGAGTCAGCTGAATGCTAATTAAAAGATGTATGTATAAAGAAATTTTACTATTAGGTTATAACATGTTGAATCACTGTCCAAAGGGGTCTTACAGATCCCTCCAAACACAACAGATTATTCCAAGGCTGTTATTGTCTGTAATCTGATGGTAATGTTGTATTGCTGAAGACACAACTTATTTCATTACACATGGGGAAGTTGAGCTGGTTCCCAACTGAAAACTTCATCTCTACTAAAATTCATATTTTTTAAATACCTTCAAGCATTGTGGTAATCACCAATGTGATTACCTACAGCTACAAATACTACAACCTACTGCAGTGACCTTCCTGCAAGGTATAGTGGTTTAAAAAGTGTCATAAATATTTTGTGAGTGAACAATCGTTTTTGATTGGAATTGTTAAGACCTAGCTAGAATGTTAAGGACTAGATGGAATGTTAAGGGCTAGGTAACTATTACCTGGATAGTCTGTTATTATAATGAAACTTTCTCATATATTTCTTCTGATACTAGAAAACTTTATAATGCCAACCTTTATTATGTATTCTATTATGTTCTGTACTCTTGGAAACCAGTCATGATAGAAGTTTTGTATAGTTACCCCAATAAGCTTGGACCTGAACCAACCACCTAACAGCACTTCTTACACACACACACACACACACACACACACACACACACACACACACACACACACACACATATATATATATATATATATATATATATATATATATATATATATATATATAAGCTTTTATGGTATTAGCTGCCCCTGGGATGGACCCTAATATAAGACAGACACTTGTACCAATATAAGAAACTATTTGGAATAAGACTCCAATTTGAACAGTGTTCCAGTAAAGTTTAAGATCCCAAGACCTCCCTGTGAACTAACATCCTACTTGCCAGAAAGAGATATATACATAGGTAACTGATATCCTTGTTGGCAAGTTAAAACACAAATGTTAGACAAGTCTCATCATGGTAGACAAGTCACAACAAGAATATTAGACAAGGCAATTTAGGGTTAGGAAATCCCTCTATCTCTAAATCCTTACTGGTAAAATAACATGATATAGATGTTTGTGTATTTTGGGCTTAAAAGCCCCTGAGAATCTTAACTCAATGTTCAATTTTGAAATCTGGCCCATGGTCCTGGTCAACCAGTCCTGGGGCAAATGCTCAGTAAACTAATCCTGTCTGACTGAGATCAGTGTTCCTGTGGTCTGTGGAGTGATTCCTTGACCCCAACAGGAAGCAAAGCCCATTCCATGAGATGGAACTAATACATGGCACAGTTACATTGGCAAAGAACCTGAAACACAGTAGCTCATAGGCCTAGGAAAAAATCTCCCTATTATTAGGCTATTATAGGAACATAGCAATAAGATTGATGCTAGAGACATATTGCTGAATCCATAAATCAGAGCATCATTCAACTCTCATCAGAGAACCTTCTCAAAGTATATGGGAATTAACATAGAGATCCACAAGACAATGTGCACATGGTAAAGACTTGGGAATACTCAGCCCTGGTCAAACTCATTCACTCAAGGCCCGGGATCTACACAGTAAAGCCAGAAAGTTTTAAGAGCCAGAGGTTGTGGATTTTAAGAGCCAAGGAAATGGTGTTTCCAAAGAATAGGACTTATGCACAAATGAGCTGAAATAGATTATGGTAGCACACACAAGGCCTACACAGATTTAAACACAGTCAAAAAACCCCCAGAACTGAGAAGGGGAAGTGGACACAAAGCCATATACTCAACCAAGAAGCTGTTTGCAATTTATTTCTGCTTGGGAAAGGGAGAAATCACTTTTCTCCAGTGGAGTGTTGCTGGGGCACTCTAGGGCAGACTTCTTGTCCTGGAGGACTTGGCCAATACAGTATGGACTACATGATTTGTTTTGTTTGGCTTTTACTGGGCTTGCTGTTTGTTTTAATAGTTTTCATTTTACTGATTTTTTTTTCTTTTTCTACTTTTTTCAATTTATCTTGATTTTGTTTTTCTTGTTCTCTCATTTTTATCATTCTGTTTTGTTTTGTTTTGGAGACAGAAAGAACATGAAGTTTGGTAAGGAAGTATATGGGAGTTGAGGGAGAAGAAAGAACATGATCAAATATATTATAAGGAAAAATCAAACAAAAATTAAAGAGGAAAACATTTCCTACATGCACAACATAGTTTTATTTGGTCATGAAGAAGAGTGCAGTTTTGTCATGTGCAGGAAAACAGGTCAATCTGAAGGCACCGTTATTAATTGAAATGAGTTAGACTCAGAAGTACAAATACTGTATTTTCTCACATATGTAGAACCAATGTCTATTTTAAAAAATCTGTAATGAAATACACTTTCTTATACATGCAGGACTAATTTTTTAATGCTGCAATGAAACAAGTCATTTACATAATAAATATGTAAATAATAAAAGAATTAAAATTATGTAAGTTAGCTGTTGTGATTCTGAGTAACTGAAAACAGGATCTTAGAAAAATATTTTACCCACATTTTCAAAAGTTTATTTTTAACTATAGTCCAACTGCAGAAGAATGGAAAAGCAGAATGTAGCATATGCATGTAGTAGAAAATCGTTTTTTAAAAAAATGCTAACCTGGCTTAGGATAGTTGGGTTTCCAGAGTGCTTGTCTAGAATGTACTAAGCCGTGGATTGATTTACAATACTCCATACACCTGGTGTGGTGACACATCTATAGTCCTAGTCCTCAGTAGGCAGAGGCAAGAATTTGTTTTTTCATTAATGTATTTGGTTATTCATTCTTATGCTCCCAGTCCCACCCTCATAAGTCCCTCCTGCCATTCCCTCCTCCCATACTCCTCAGAGAAGGTGATGCCCTCCCTACTTGGGTACCAACCTGTCTTAGGATGTCAATTTGTAGCATGACTAAGCCATGGCCAGGCAGTCCAGTTAGGGGAAGGGAATCCAATGGCAGACAAAGCAGAGACAGCCCTGCTTGAGGTTCAGGAGTTACACAGGTCATTTTAGCTACATGCCCAGTCTGAAATACATGAGACTCTGTGTTAAAAATATCAGCTGAAAGAGAGTGTATTACCACCATGGGAAACTATCTTTCAGTTAACTGCAACTTGACTTCTCAAAACTTGCTCAATGTCTTTATTCTTTGAGCTCCATGCAACATTATGTCAACCACTGCTTCAGAATTTGTCAAAAGATGGAGGCATAACCATTTATTTGCTTATCTACATTTCTCAGACAAGGATTTTCTAAAGATAAAGATATGCATATATAGTATTATAATACAGGCCAGGCCAAACACAGGACCTGGAACATGCCATGCAACTAGTAAGTGGTTTTGATGAAATAAACAAACATCCAAATATTTTTTTTTTTTTGGTTTTTCGAGACAGGGTTTCTCTGTGTAGCCCTGGCTGTCCTGGAACTCACTTTGTAGACCAGGCTGGCCTCGAACTCAGAAATCCTCCTGCCTCTGCCTCCCAAGTGCTGGGATTAAAGGCGTGCGCCACCACCGCCCGGCAAACATCCAAATATTATAGAGACAATGAATGCTTTTAATTTCAGGTAGGACAGATTGACACACAGTGGGATGTTCAAGGATTTACAGTTATGGTACAATACAAGTAGCTCTTTATTATGTGGCTCCAGGATGACTTAATATAAAAATTGTAGAGACAGTCAAAACTTATGATTCTTCATCATTTATTAAAGTAATTGGGATCCCGTGTTCTGTCACTCATAGTAAAATTATTTAAATATATGAAATATTTCATATAAACTTAATCTTCATTAAGAAAATAAAAACTTAGTTGCCAAAAAGTCTGGACTACAGTGAATTGTCATAATTATTTATTTGAATATTTTTTAAATTAGATAAGAGTTACCCACCTAATTCTATCATAGAAGCTTAGAAAGTTCAGAGATTACAACTAATTTGACATGATGCTTTGAATACACAATACGTTAAATAGGTACATTATTCAAGATTGTAAAGGAATGTGCATAATAGAGGAATTCTCCATTATTTCCATGTGACCCAGCAACAGACCTCTATGCACTTATGGCAGACACTGAAAGATTCAAAGATAATTTTTATGATGAGAGTGTGACTTAAGTAGAACGTATTTCTATGATGCAGAGAACCTTCTAGCTTCTTCACTGTCTTCAACTCTCATCTGTTACATGAACTCATATGATGTTAGGTAATTTCTCCTTTATTAAATCATACCTGGATTTTTTACATGATATATGTGTATTAAATATGAATATTATTTTCAAAACAGGTAAGAAAATGCATGAATCTATGAGCATACACTTAATCTCACCTAATACCTTACACAAGGCTGACCTTGATGCAAGGTTTCCACTAGAGAAAAAGCCATCTAGGAATTATTACACCAAAAGAAGATAAATTAAAAAATTGCTATCTCAAGATGAGTTCATTACATAGATATTAAATTTCTATGTGCTCAAAAGAAAGTTCATGCAACCTATGAAAATGTGTATCTTCATACATTGAAAAGTGAATAATCTGTGTCATATCTATACATTGAAGAGATATATGGTGAGGACAGTTGGAGTGGTTTGAATATGCTTGCCTGGGAGTGGCACAATTAGGAGGTATGCCCTTGTTGGAGTAGGTGTGGCCTTGTTGGAGGAAGTGTGTCACTGTGGAGTTGGGCAATGAGACCCTTCTTCTAATGATGTGGGAGCCAATATTCTCCTAGCTTCCGAAGAAGAGCTAGAACTGTCAGCTACTCCAGTGCCATGCCTGCCTAGAGGCTGCCATGCTTCTAGTCTTAATGATAATGGACTGACTATCTGAATATGGAAGCAAGCCCTAATTAAATGTTTTCATTTATCAAAGTTGTCATGGTTTGTCTTCATAGCAATGAAACACTAAGACAATGGTCATTTCTGGCAAAAATTGTACGTCAGACAACTACAAACAAAAAGTATAAAATAACAAAAAAATTGGCTTCTCCATAAATGAGAAGCATTTATAGTTTTTGAGATATAAAAAGGGTATGACCATTAAATATTCTTTGTTTTCTGATCACAACTTTGTGGTTCAAGTAATGTGGCCATTAGAGAAAACATTCCAGACACTTATTCATATAAGATTTTTTTCATTACTCAGAAAAGCTGTGTCAATTACATAAATATGAAGAGTTTCCAGAGTGTAAGCTATGTATCTAGAATTAAAATGTTATTTGAGAGTAGTTATTAACAGCAGAGTCTATAATAATTTTGGTGATATCCATAGAAGGAAGCAAAATGTAAACAAAAACAGTCTTTGGATTATTGTTGGTGGTGTTGTTGGCTTTTGCTTGTTTGTTTGTTCGTTTGTTTTCCTACTGGTGCAAACACCCGAGTAAAAGTAACTCCAAAAACAAACCAACAAACAAAAAACGTGAATGCTTTGAACTCACATTGCTCGGATTACTTAGTGATGAACTTTAAAATTCCTGAGTACCTGATACAAGTTCATTAACTAAACAGGTGGAATATTTGGAGTATTATAAGTGGGAAATTGATCACAAATTAAATAAAAGATGTTCAAGACATTGAGATCAAAAGAAGGGAAACATTTATCCCAGTATATTATTCATATAGAGAACAAACCTGTTCCTCCACCACACACACACACACACACACACACACACACACACACACACACACATACATTTCCTTCAGAATTATTAAGAAAAAGAGCATAGTATTGTATCAGCATTGGGATCAGCTTCAGAACTGAAACTTAGTCCAGAAGATCATGCTAAGAACATCAAGTGCTCAACATTTAATCAGAAAAATGTGTGTGTGCGTGTGTGTGTGTTTGTGTGTGTGTGTGATATGAACAATAACATTATCTGCCTTAAAGAAAAAAGTGGGATGGAGCAAGACTGCCTTATGATGAAGATGTTATTTGATTGGCTTAATGAAATGTGAGGAAGGAGTGTCACGGCTCTGAGTAAATGGCATTTTAGGTAGAGGCTATGAGGAACCACAAGCAGAAGAGCACAGTAGCAGCTTCACTGATAGCTGGTGGCTGAACTGCCAGTGATTGATAGCAGCTGCTTAGCATCATTAATACACTGGAGAGAGAAACAGAAAGGCTACATAGGATTAACCATTGACTTAAAGTAAAGTGAGACTTAGGGAGCCCTTGTCTGCTGTGTTTGTATGTTCTTATCTTCTATGTCTTGTTGTAAGAAAGGTGGTTTCCCTGAGAAACAGAGTCAAGACTTACTGGCAAAATGCTTAAAATGAATGTTTGTAGAAGATTAAACTCACAGCCTTGCCAAGTGTCTCATGCCAAATCAGAGATTTCTTACAGGAAATATGCTAGGCAAATAAATATGTCTCCTCTAGTCCTGGTTTCCTCAACCAATCTGGAGGCTGAGAAACGAAAGAACTTATGGAGTTTGAGCAATGAGTTTTCTGTACCCAGATCACTGCATACGAGAGCAGAGAGCATATGTGTATTTATGGATTCAAATTCTGTTCTGATGGCTTTCCTACAATTTCAGTTCATCAACTCTTACCATGTTCTTGGTGTCCAGGATCCAGAATCTGAAAACAGAATAAATTGTAGGAATAGATTTTATTAAATTCTCATTTTTGTCTCCTAACTCTGTTATTTTACAAATTTTCATTGAAAATTTTTGTTGAGTATTGGCTGGATGTCCAAATAATTAAATTAATTTTATAATTCCCAATTTGCACTGCATTTTAGTGAAATACTATACATTACAATACTTTTAGACATTCTTTAATTCTTCTCTCGTACAATACATCCCTATTGTAGTTTCCCCTCCCTGTACTCCTCCCAGCCCTTCCCCCACCTCCCCATTTTCCCGAGTTCCACTTCCCTTCCAAAACAAACAAGCAAGCAAACAAACAAGAACAGGCCTCCCAAGGGTATCAACTGAACGAGGCAGAATAAGTGAAAATAAGCCTAGGCAGAAGCCCTCATACCAGGACAACCTGTACTGAGCAACCTAGAACAGTAGGAAGAAAAGGGTCTGAAAAGCAGGCAAAAGAATAAGAGATATTCTCACTCCCACTGTTAGGAGTCATCCAGAAACACCAAACTAAAGACTACACATATTTTCAGAGGATCTACTGCAGACCCATGCAGGCTCCAGGATTGCGGTTGTGTGAGTCCCTGCGACGCCTGCTTAGGTGATTCTGTGGACTGTATTCTCCTGGTGTCCTTGACCACTCTCGCTCTTTTTCTTTTTTTAAATTTTATTTTCTAAGTTTTTTTTTATTTACATTCAAAATCATTTCCCCTTTCCCGTTTCCTCCCTCCCCGAAAGTCCCATAAGCCCCCTTCCCTCCCTTTTTTCCCCATTCAACCCCCTCTCTCTTAACCTGTAGACTTCACCCAAGCTCTGAGGGAAAGGACCACATAGGGATCTCTAATTTGAGCTACCATTTCACCTAATATTTGGCTGTATGTCTCTGCAGCTGGTGGAAGATTCCTCTGATGACCATTGAATTATATAGCAAAGTATCATTAGGAATCATTTTCTTTCTTTCTTTCTTTCTTTCTTTCTTTCTTTCTTTCTTTCTTTCTTTCTTTCTTTCTTTCTTTCTTTCTTTCTTTCTTTCCTTCTCTCTTTAATTTATTTATTTATTTTACACTCCAAATTTTATTCCCCTCCCGGTTCACCCTTTTACTGTTCCACATCCCATACCTCCTCCATGTCCCCTTTTCTCCACGAGGATGTCCCCACCCTCTAACCCCCACCCCACCAGACACCTAAACTCCCTGGGACCTCCAGTCTCTTGAGGGTTAGGTGTATCTTCTCTGATTGAACCCAGACCCTGCAGTCCTCTGCTGTATATTTGTTGGGGGGCCTCATATCAGCTGATGTATGCTGCTTGGTTGGTGGTCCAGTGTCTGAGAGATCTCTGGGGTCCAGGTTAATTGAGACTGCTGGTCCTCCTACAGGGTCGCCCTCCTCCTCAGCTTCTTCCAGCCTTTCCCTAAGTGAACCACAGGTGTCAGCAGCTTCTGTCCATTGGTTGGGTGCAAATACCTGCATCTGACTCTTTCAGCTGCTTGTTGGGTCTTTCAGGGGGCAGGAATAATAGATCCCTTTTTGTGAGCACTCTAAAGCCTCAGTAATAGTGTCAGGCCTTGGAGCCTCCCCTTGAGCTGGATTCCACTTTTCCTCAGACTCCTCTCCATGTCCATCCCTGCAGTTCTTTCAGATAGGAACAGTTATGGGTCAGAGTTTTGACTGTGGGTGACAACCTCATCCCTCACTTGATGCCCTGTCTTTCTGCTGGAGGTGGGCTCTAGAAGTTTCCTCTCCCCACTATGGGGCATTTCATCTAAGCTTCCTCTTTATTTATTTATTTATTTTTTTAATCCTAGGTCTCTGGACTGTTCAACTTCCAGTTCTTGGTCGTCCAGTGTCTTGCATGAGTTTGTTTGTGGTGTGGCCAAATTACACCAATTACCAATTAATATTTCAATATTTCTTATGCTTAAAAACATTCATATTTTCAGACAAACAATTCAGAAAATAATTTCAGACAATAATTCCTATCATAATAGGAATTGCAAGTGAATTACTGATATTAATCTAGTAACTTTATAACCAGTATAAAGTCCGGAGAAAATTAAACCAGATTATTAAGGTATTTGTTCTATGGTACACTTTTGATAATGTCCCTACTATCAGTTCACTTGGTGGTAAGTCACCTAGGTGGACTATGGAGAAGAATCCCATGATTGGTGTTTTGTCACTTTAGGAAATGTTGTGTTTCATGATCCTGAGAAGTCCAGAAATCTCAGAAACTATGGACAATGTGTAAAATGCAGGCACAAATTGCAGGATGAATCCTTCCCTTTGGTGTTCTTGATTGAATGAATATGTTGGAGCTTTCTAACATCTCCAGATGGACATTTGAACAACTGCATTTTCTTTCATAAAATGTTGGCCTGCCCTTATGTCAGGGAACTATTCATTATCAAGTATGTGCTGTACAAAACTATCTCAAACCCTGAGGCTCCAGAAACTTCTGTTCTTCAGAAAATTTGAAATGGCCAGCTTCTTTGTGATTCTTTGAGTAGTTCTGAGTGTGAAGTTGAGAATGGGATATTTTATTTTATTTTATTTTCCTTTTGTAATTCGAACCAGTTAGCAACATCCCAATGTTCTTTTCCTGTTCCAAATAACCTGTTTAATTATATATACAAGATCAGATGCCAGAGAGATAAAAGTAAATCAATTTTATCCTTTTGTTTGTAGTATAAGGAGGAAGATGCAGCTTTTTGAAACACTTAGGATCAACGCTCTATGTGATTTTGCTAAGAATAATAGGATATGATTTAACACTAGAAAACTACTTGGAAAATTGTAGGAATATTTTTTTTTAAAAAAAGAAGAAACCCAGAATGAATGAGCACAGTAGAATAAGATTTGATTTATAGAAAATAGTACTAAAATTGGTATCTCCACCCAGCACTATACCACATTTATGGACAAAAACCTTCCAGGTTTGGTAATTTAAGCTTAAAGAATCAATCCTTTGAAAAAGCAAAATACAAGGAAAAACAATCAGAAGAAACTTCTAGAATAGTTCTTACCACGGTGCTTTTCATAAAAGCTATTTGAGGGTTATTATCAAGCTGAATAAAAGAAAAAAGAGAATGAGATTTGGAATAAGGGAGGGAAGAAGGAAGTCACCATGGTAGAGTGGAGGAAGGAGGAAGGAGGTCATAGAGGCAGAGGAGGAAGAGGGAGGAAGAAGGAAGGAAAGCAAGTGTGCAGGAGGGAGAAAGAAGAGAGAAGGAAAACTGAAAAAAAAAAGACATAAAAAGGATTCCATAGTCAAAAAAAGTAAGGTTCAAAATTAAAACTAAATAGGTAAAAATGTTCAGACTTTATTATCTTTGTATTTGTACTTATAAGTGGCGTATTTGGATTGTAATTACCCATCCCCCAATTTGACCACTGAAATTGCTGAAATATACTTTGAAAAATTCTGCTATAGGATTTGATTTTTAAATGATATTTTTAAGAAATCAAGAAATTCTGGAATGTATCCAAATCTGGAATAGTACAGGTCCCAAATTTTTGGATGCACAGAGAGTATCTATCAAAACAATGACAAAACCATGTAACACTGGTGATCGTTTATCCAACAATTCACAGATTGGAAATATTCCCCAGAATTATCTCTTTTGATTCTCAATATCCTTTTTTTCAAAATAAATATTAAGTCAGCACACTCAAATAAAGCAGTTAATGCTAGTGGTGTTGTGACTTTAAGATTACAGAATTAGTGACAGAATATTAAATTTAAACTTAAAATTCTCTTGCTTCCATTCCACCAGTCCTGCTGCTGAAGTGCTCATTGATAATAAACGGAAAGAAAAGCTCTTCTGTAGTCTTTAAAATGAAGAAAAGTAAATGTTGAAGAATTTTCCTCTGACATATAAGCCACACTTTCCATGAGATTTTTTTTTCCCCAAGAGAACAGAAACACTCTATAGGGGGCGTTTTAAGTCCTGAGAGGTTATGGCATGAAATGGAGTTTGCCAAGCCAGGTGTGCTACATACCAGTTATCTGTGGGAAACGCTTGCACTACTATCAACTGTCATACTAAATTGACAGTTTAACAACTATTAAATGTACTGAAAATGCAGCGTGCTAGGACTCTATGCCTGCTAAAGCTTAATAAGTACCATAAAATTTTAATGAAATACTAACTAATATAGGTGATGGTCACTTTGATAGGAGTTCTCTGTGGAATACAGACATTGCCTTGCAACTTAGCAACACTTCTGTCATCTCTAATAGCACATTTACAAACACAGGCTAGGTTAAAAATGATTTTATTCAAAATAAGTGTGACAAAAATGACAAACCATCTTTAAGTATACAAAGGGATATCGAGTAGTAGTCTGATAAAATTAGAACAAAATGCTATGACAAGAGTGGAAATACTGAAGTTAAATAAATGGTTGCTATTATGATAGTTTACATATTCCCATCATGTATTTACATCATGCACACTGTGATTTTGAAACATTATGGTGCAATTCTGTGCTTGGAGAAACAATCATATACATGCATTTACTAAAATTGTCAGGGTGCAACACACACACACACACACACACACACACACACACACACACAGGTGACTGGATTTGGAGGTCTTCTATATAGCTTTCTAGAGCTTTTAATCTTTTTTTTTAACTGAAGATTTTCAAGTACTAGAGATGTAGGGAGTATTTAAGATGGAAATATTTCGTCTGATACCTTATTGTCAAGTCTTGTAAAGATTCAGTTGATGACATTTTCTGTCTTCTTTACCTATTTGTATCAGTGTGCAGACCACTGCTTGACTAAACATTGGCATTTCTGATTTTGATCCATTTGATATTCTGTGTCTTTGAATTAATGATTTAATTTCTATTAAATATGTTTCTATATTAGTAGAGATAATGGGTTTGTAATGTATGAGATCTGATGGTATTTTAAGCTCAGGAGTTCAAAGAACACAAATAAATATTGTAGTTATTGTTTACCAGAGTGCATGCATTTGTAATGTTAGAATATTTTCTACTGTACTTTATGAGTAGTACTCAATCTCTGAGTAATTTATCATTCATACACACATTTGAAGGCCTACAAAGAGCACAGTTCATTTTTATTTGACTTCACACCATGCAGTGTGTGTTCTGTTTAAAGTTTTTCTTTGATGTAAATCACTACCTGATTGTAGGTGATATTTAGTTTCTTTCAAAATACATTAGAACAAACACTTGCAGATAACAAAGACTTAAATTGGATATATTTGAGCATGTGGTTGATGGTTTCTTCTTATTCTCCACCAAATCTGTGGCTGTTCCAATATAGCAACATTGCACCTATCTGGTTTCCTCCCATGGGTTCTTTTTGTTGCCCATTTGCACCACAACCTGGATCAGGTAAGCTTCTCTCTCACCTTTACACAGAAATTCAAAACCCAACAATATTTGTTGCAAATTACAAACTCAGTTTGTCTTCATTATTGTACATACTGTCCAATAGCTGGCCTTCAAGTCTTACCTCTGACTCTGAGAAATGTGAGCATTTTCATATAATTCTAAAATTCTTCTGCAATGAGTCACATCTGATTTAAGTAGCTTCAGTTAACATACAGTTAAAAAATGCATTTTTTTCCACAGAGTAGATGACTTTAACCACTATAAAACTGTTATCTGTTCTCACAGATTCAGAGACCAGAATAATTAAGATGAAAGTGTCAACAACTTGGTTTTCTGTAGAGACAGACAACTTATATCATAGGAATATTACACAGCCTCCTAGATAAGAGTCCTCTCTTCAAGTCCTAGGCATAGCCATCATGTACTCAAACAGTTTGATGTTGAAAGGTAATATGGGAACTAACAAGTCATGTGTATTTCCTATGTTTTCAGGATGATTAGAAATTGCTGAAAATTGGGCATGACACTCCCGGAGGATCCGGCTATACCACTCCTGGGCATATACCCAGAGGCTTTACCTGCATGCAATAAGGACACATGCTCCACTATGTTCATAACAGCCTTATTTATAATAGCCAGAAGCTGGAAAGAACCCAGATGTCCCTCAACGGAGGAATGGATTCAGAAGATGTGGTATATCTACACAATGGAATACTACTCTGCAATTAAAAACAATGAATTCACGAAATTCCTAGGCAAATGGTCAGATCTTGAAAATATCATCCTTAGTGAGGTAACCCAATCACAAAAGAACACACATGGTATGCAGTCACCGATAAGGGGATATTGACCCAGAATCTCGGAATACCCTAGACACAATCCGCATATCAATAGATTTCTAAGAAGATGGAAGGAGAGACCCCTGGTCTTGGAAAGACTGGATGTAGGGGAACGCCAGGACAGAGTAACGAGAGGGGGTTGAATGGAGAAAAGAGGGATGGAAGGGGGCTTATGGGACTTTCGGGGAGGGAGGAAACGGGAAAGGGGAAATGATTTGGAATGTAAATTAAAAAAAATAAAATTAAATAATAAAAAAAAAAACCTCCAAAAAAAAAGAAATTGCTGAAAATTTGAGCAAAAGGGAAGGAGTAATCAAATAAGGCTTGTACATGTGGTAAGGATTTGCTATCTGGGACACAACACTGAGATTAAACAGATGTGATATTTGGAAGCATGAGCAAATAAAATGTCAAAACAAAAGTGAGTGATGCTAGTTTGATGAAACTAACGCGCGCGCGCGCACACACACACACACACACACACACACAACTTTAAAATGCTTTAAAATCCATGCTGAGTTTGTTTTCCAGTGATATATGTCTTCTTTAGAGGAGTAATTAGCTACATGGGTAAGCAACTGCATAATGAATCATTATACAGCCTTAACATTGCTTCTGATCCAAATAGGATGGTCACTAGTTCATGCGGTATATTTCTCTCTGTGAAATTTAAAAACAGCATTGCTTTGTAGAAACCTGTTACTTCAATCTATCAGAAATTATTATATATAGATTTTGATGTTGTAAAAAACAAAACTCCTTTTACTGCCACCTACTGGAGAATCATGTCATACAAAAATGTGACATGGTAAGAAAAGCTCAGCCATAATAGTTTGTGTACTGCAAACACATCCTGATTCCCATCGAAGCGTCTATATCCAGAACGTGCTGTAATGGTCTCTTCTGTTTGTAGATGCAAGGTGGTGAAGATAAACGTTTGTCCTTTTCAGTGACCAAAGTTCATTTTTGTGGAGAAACTTGGTTTTCTGTAGAGACAGACAACTTATATCATAGGATATAATATAATATAAGAGATTGAGGAAAAATAATTTAAGTAGTCCTAAAATTTCTGGCTATAATCCTTCCTAAATAAATTTTTCTTCTCTTCTCTTCTCTTTTCTTCTCTTCTCTTCTCTTCTCCCCTCCCCTTCTTTCCTCTTCTGTTTTCTCTTCTTTTATAACTGCTCTTATTGTTACACTTGCAAAGTAGGCATTATTATAGACTATTTTCTATGGCCAAATATGTACGTATGTATGTATGTATATGTGTGTACAGAAAGTAGAATATATATATGAATGAAATATATATATATTTCCCACTATATATACACATATATGAATATATATACATGTATATATGAATGAAAGTGGGTAAAAGAACTACTTGAAATGTGTGTGTGTCCTGCTTGAACCCAGGGTCTCCTGCCTACTAGGTAAGTCCTCTGTCATGAGTCATATATCCTCAGCCTGAAGACAGTTCCATATTCACAAGTAAGTTTTTAACTGAGTAAAAGTTCAATTTCCTATCATATAAGTAAATTATTGCCCTACTAACAAACACAAAGCATTATTTTAGAATTACTTTTCTATATCCAACCACAGTTATATAAACAAAAACTGTTTTTTACAATTAAGGAGGGCTGAGAGATCAAAATTAAGGTTATGGAGAATGTGGTCTCTAGTGAAGGTCTACTTTTCTAGAAATGGAGCCTTCTCAAGCTTCAAATTATCATGGTGGGGATGTAGTACTTTGGAGGCCACCTTTACAAATGCTCTAATGTCATTTGTGAAGATTGCTCTTTAATGATCTGATCATCCCTCAAAGGCCCCCACTTTCTAATACTATCTCCTTGTTGGTTAAGATTTCAACTCATGAACTTGAGGATGGGGGGCACAAATACTCAGACCCTAGCAGAAATCACAGGAAATGGCCTGAACACAGTTAAGAAAGTGAGGAGAGAGACAATTGGAGATATCTCTCCTTTATATTAGACTTGTATGTGAAATTATCTATTTGTTTCTATGGGGACAACTTCTTATCCAATGTAGTGAATGTCTATATCTCAGACTAGATTCTCATTCAGAATAAACTGCTTAAAATTTTTGTTCAGTTGAATTAATTTAATGACATATAGAAAACACCCTAATTCAACAATTTAATTCTCAATTATTTATAGAGAAGATATTTTTCAATAGTTCTGTTTATTGAGTATAATATAAGAAACATATTTAACCAATATAATATAGTATTACATAATTACTATGCCAAAGCAGCTGATAAATAAAAAGGAGACATTACTGTGTGTGGTAGCATATATCTTTAGCCCTGGAATTGGGGTGGTGGGGAAGTGTGACACCCAGTGCTACACCAAAGAGATATAACTTTCTGTTTTGTTTGGTATGTGAAGATTGAAGATGCCCTTTAACTTACCCCTAAAGTTTTACTTTGCTCATCTATAAAATAAAGAGATAAAAATAATAGTTATGGCTGGTCTACAAAGCTCAGTGCAAGTAAAAGAAGACTAAATTTTAATCTTCCCAACAATGTTTTGCAACAAGCCTACAAGTCTGTTTAAATGAAATTCCCAGATCCATTTGCAGACCTACTAAGTCAGGTCTTCTGCAGATTAAGTTCACTAACCTGTGTCTTTAGCAAGTTTATATGCATAGTGGAGGCTGATAGTCCCAGCCTGGAAATACATGATGCACCTGATAATCAATGTGTTCATACTTGTTTCACCAACAATGTCTTCTCTTAACTTCCACCTCCTCTAAAACTTCCTCCTCCCGTCATCCAGGGGGAAGTATTTTGATGAAGATAAAACTTTTCTTTATGCTTCAAGCGTTCAGAAATTCTTAATGGATATATGGGATCTTACAACCCAAATGAGCTTGTGGAAAGGAAAAGAGGATATTAAAATTAATCTCTAAGGTCTGTAGAGATTGCTCGGTGGTTAGTAAGCTTGCTGTTTTTAGAGAATTCAGTTTGCAGCATTCACATGGCAGGTCACAGCCATGTGTAAGCTTAGATCATGGAGCTGATGCGATTTTCTGACCTCTGTGGCCACTGCATACACATGGTAAACTTACACACAGTCAAAACATTCAGACACAAAAAATAAAAATAAATAAATTTTTAAAGAACAATCTGGGTGAGTTTTTTTGAAAGTCATCTTTGGATAGCAGAGTAGAATTAATAGTATCAATATAAGCTTCTAGGTGAATTAGTAATAGGGAGAGGCATTTTGGTGCCACTTCGTGTTTATTGTTAAAAGTTAGGTTGGTACCGGATTTTTTCCTGAAGGCTAATCTTGAGACATGAACTGCAATGGATTAAAACCACAAACCCATGTCACAGGGCTGTAACTATAGAAATGACCACTAAGTGATCTCCCATACTTATCCAGCTCTCTCTGCTACAAAGCAAAGCATACAAATGAGAACTCTCTATATAAATGAGAAATATGTATATAAAAATCTGGGCACAAAATTACTTCACCAACTGAGGGTATCTCCTTTCAGTTTTAAACTCTGTTATCCTCTCTAGTTTATAATGTGGTCTGGGATAATGCTCTCATACACAGCTAACACTAGTTTCTAAGAACATTTATAGAAATTTTATTATGAAATCTTATTAGATGTGTGTGCTTTTGGCCCCTGTAGTTTGACTCTTCAAACATCATGCACCCTGATTTCTGACGGAGTCTATTCAAGTTAAACGTGGGCCTGGAAGACAGATGTGACTTTTCACTTTTAGTTACTGAATATTATGGCTAGATGTTCATAGGGTCATGATTTGAGAAAAGATGTGATGGGGAGTTCAAAGATATGCTTCAGAGAGAATGGAATTCGATTTTGAGCTAAAACAGCCTGGTTTGATAGCAACAGCAATGGATATGGTGATGGTGGATTGGAATTCTATTTGTTTAATCTGTAGGGGTAAGATCCCAAGCAGCCAAAAGCTGACCTGCATTTTGAGAAAACTATTACATGCCGTGCAGGGAAATCACTTTTTCTCCTCTTCTCTGTTACCCTTCTCCAAGGTCCTCGTGTTTTGAGATCTTAGGCTTCCTCACTCATGACCAAGACTCAAAATTAGAATCTGGGTAATCACTGTTTTCTCTTCCTTCTCCCCTTAGCTCCTGCCGTCTCTAACATCTAGTTTCCTCAGATACATCAGAAGAAGATTGGTGACTTGGAATGTCCAGGGGTGGTGTCTGAAAAGCAGAGGTAACTATAGCTTCATAAAGAATACAGAAGTGGATGCTCACAGCCAACCAATGGAGTGAGCACAGGGTCCCCAATAGAGGAGCTAGAGAAAGGACCCAAGGAGCTGAAGGGGTTTGCAGTCCCATAGGAGGAACAACAATAGTCCCAGGGACTAAACCACCAACCAAAGAGTACACATGGAGGGACCCATGGATCCAGGCGCATACGTAACAGAGGATGGCCCTGTCAATGAGAGTAGAGACTCTTGGTACTGTGAAGGCTAGATACCCTAGTGCAGGGGAATGCCAGAACAGGGAGTGGGTGGGTTGGTGAGCAGGGGAGGGGGGATGGGATAGGGGGTTTTTGGGAGGGGGGATGGGATAGGGGGTTTTTGGAAGGGATGACATTTGAAATGTAAACAAAGAAACTATCTAATTTTAAAAAAAGGGGAAAAAGAGTTTTTATTACAATCATAAAAAATGCCAAAATTAATGAAAGAAGAGGGTAGGGAACTCGAGCATGTTAGTCCTTAAATGCTTCCAATATGTTTCCTTGACACCCCCCACCCCATTTAGTTTGCAAAATGGTTCCTTTATTATTTTACCTCTGTGTTTCTTGGATATTGTTAACTGCTTCCTACCTTCCTTCTGTGTTCATTTTTGTTTGTTTAGTGGTTTCCCATCGATTTGACACCATTTTGTAATGTCTTTATTTCCTCCAATCACAATTCATATATAACTATGCAAAGAGACTATTCACTTGAAGATTGGTTATTGGGAGCCCAGAAACTGGCAAGAGGGGGAGCTGTCAGGTATTTTCCATGTTGTGAAACATGTCCTCAGCTCTCCGGACTTGAAGTGAGAGAATCTAGAGCTGGAATCCAGCTAAGGCAGGAGCAAGCCTCTAAAAGGCATGCTCCTAGGAGTGGCAGAATACAGCCTGCCAGGTCAGTAGCTAGCAACCCATGAGCTTGCTACTAAGGAAATTAAAACTTCAGCTAATGAGATGGCAGGAACCTCCTGAGATGAGCTGATAGCATCCTATTGATTCTCTTTTCTAGGTATCTTTCCCTAAATAATCTTAATGTTGTTTCCTATTTGGTTAGAAGAACAAGACTTGGAAGACAAAAGCATTTATAGAAGAGAAGTTGGAGGCAAACTCTTATTACCCTCTCCCTGGAGATGTTCCTCATCAAATACATACCCTAGCATAGGTCACAAGAGAGGAAAGGGGTGGGGGATCTGCATAGATAAGAACACAACCAAGATGACTCAGGCAGTCTCAAGGGAAATTTCTGGTGCGAGGGCATTAAAAAAATCTGCTCTTGGCTTTGTAGAATCAGCAATGCTAGACTACCTCTTCCAATCACACTAGTATATTTTAAGGATTTCAGGTGTTGAGCTGTCTTAGCTCTGCCCACCCCGCTTCCTCTCTGAATCCTGGCCCGCTGCAGAAGTCTATTCAACTTGGTCACCAGGAGAGTGATTGGAGGTCTCTGGATATTCCCTGGTCCTGGATAAACATTTAGGGTTACTTTACAGACTGGGACTCCAGCTCCTGATCACATAATAGTTCCTTAAGAATAAAGCTAGGTCTTGCCCAGAGAGAGAAGCTGAAGGAGTCCTGGCTGGCTGGGAGAAGACAAGCAGCTGCAGGCTGCGGTGATAGGGACATTTCGGAATGAGGATGTAAGGGTGGAGAACTTGCGAACTTGTCCCCGGGCACGGTGAAGCTTCCGAGGAGGTCTGGGAGGGACCCCAGCAGGATGTACCCAGGGCAGTGCAGCTGACAGCCCCAGGCGGCGCCGCGCGGCCCCTCTCCACTCTCGAGTGTGCGCGCGAGCGGCGGGCGGCGGCGGGAGGAGGCGCAGGCGCGCTGCTCGCCCGTCTGCAGCCCCGTGCCGAGCGCCTCGTCTCGGGGAGTTGATGGCAGCACCACAGTGCGGCCGCCCGGCCGAGCGCACCGCGCAGCCACCCGCGGCTGCCCGCCGAGCAGTCGACATGTGGGGGGACTGGGGTGGGAGCGGCCGGAGCAGCGCCAGGGACCCGGGCGCGCAGCAGCCTCCGCTCGCTCGCCTGTCCTGACCTGGCTTGCTCGCCCCACCGAAGAATGTCAGCCAAGTCCAAGGGGAACCCCTCCTCGTCCTCTGCAGCCGAGGGACCGCCGGCAGCCTCCAAAACCAAGGTGAAGGAGCAGATCAAGATCATAGTGGAGGATCTGGAATTAGTCCTGGGCGACCTGAAGGACGTGGCCAAAGAACTTAAGGAGGTGAGAGGCGCGGGGGTGGGGGAGGGAGTGGGACTCCTTGCGCCCCTTGGGTGGGTTTCCGTCCCTCTTTTGGCTTGGGACTACAGCATTTCCAAACTCCTGGTAACTATGGAGGGATGCCTGCAGACCGACTTTCTTTGCCTGGGCTACTCTTGAGAAGAGTTGGAGCACTTTCTCTCTCTCGTTTTTTAATCAGACAGAAATCAACTAGTGTTTTAATTGATGGACTCAATAGGATGGTGGGAGGGATGGAGGGAAGCTACTGTCTACACTGGGGACTGTCAGTGGTGTCAGGGGAAGGGGTTAACTGGGGGTGTGTCGACCAGAAAAGACATGAGAACGGGGCTGGCCAGAGCTTGTATGATGCTCTTTGCCTGCCCTGCTGCTCCCCCAGAAGTCCTTTGGCCAGTCCGCCCCTGGCCTGGCAGCCCCTGGAAGCTGAGCTGAAGGGGGCCGGCTTCTGGGCCATGGGCCAGGCCAGGGAGGGTGATAGGAGGGGGAAACGCAGTTCTGGCTCCCCTCCCCTATTCTTAATCTTCACCAGAAAGAAGGGGACTCTGGGTGCTGACCAGGGAATTGAGCTTTGGGGACCAGAGAGATGTCTGGGACTTTCTCACTTTCGCAATTCCTGAAGCATTCCCTGTCCTTTTCCAAATGTTTCCAGCAACTCTGGGCCTTCGTGCCACCCTGAGTGTCGCCATTCTTCACTTCCTTCCTTTAATTTTGTCATCACTTGGCATTGAACCTGAGCAGTAGTTCTTACAAGGGGAGTGTGTACGCGTGTATGCATGTGTTGTTTGTGTTCGGTAGTCTCACCTCTAGCATCCTGGCTCTTTAGAACTGGAATTGTTTTCCCCTCCCCCGCCAGTATCAGACCCCCTCTGTACTCTGCCCCTCCCCATCCTGGTGAACTGGATTGGAAGAGGTGAGGTGTCAGGTTGAGGCTGTGTAACTCAGGCAGCTTCAGTGGCCCAGGGCCCCAGTGAGGGATAGCTTGCTTGAGGTGGGTCTCATTGTCAACCTGGCTGCCTCCTGTGATTGGAGGAGCTAGTGGCGATGCCCAGAGCTCTGTTTCACTACCTAGTGAGCTCCTGGTGAGGCTCTTGGTATCTGCAGTTCCAGCTGCAAGAAGGCAAACTTCTTAGGTGGTGGTGGTCTGGAAAGATAGGGGACAGGCAATCATAGCCTAAATCTGAAATTGTAACTCCGTTTCCGGTGCCAGGAGGGAGGAGATTTGGGGCTGTTTGGATGACTGGCCTCTGGAGATTATTCTTCTGTCATTTCCAGCCCCAATGTGAGGATTCTCCCTGGCATTACCTCTACGTCCAGAAATCTGAGTTTGTGACTAATTTCAAAGCTTGTTAAGATCTGTTGCTGGCCATAGTTCCTTTGCCAGTGACCAATTCATTGCTGTATGTTTCTCCGCACACAGAACAGGATTACAGCCAAGGTCCTGAGAATGGTGGTGGATATCAATGGGTCAGGAAACTTGTTTCTGTTTGCAGGCCTTTCCTAGGCTTGTTTCACAACTCGTTGGCAAATGGAAAGGTTATGCACTGCAATCCGAGGCTAGAGATGATTCTTTCTTTGTAATACTTTTACTTTCTGTGTTTGGTAGTTTGTGTTTTCATTTACATTATTGTGATTTTAAAAATAAACAATTTAATGAGTTCCTCTGGGTACACACCGTGTGTGTGTGTGTGTGTGTGTGTGTGTGTGTGTGTATTTAAGATAGTGGATACAGGAAACCATTAGCACCAAAGGGTATAGATTGTTTTGTTTACAGGGTGAGACTCAGAAAGGTAGCCAGGCAAAATTCTGCCTCTGTGGGCCATAGTCATGTGCCAGGAAACTTACTCTTTTGGACAGAATAACCCAGAAGTCACTACTCACGATCTTGGCTGCTATTATTATTTATTATTATTATTATTATTATTATTGGAATTTAATTATTGAAAATATACAGGAAAATGTCTAACCTCTCCCTGGTTTTTGGCTAGAATTAAAGATGTAAGTAGAGGAATCTGATGGTCTTTTAGTGTACTCATTTTTTAAAAAAAATATATTTATGAGAGAAAAAAAGCCAGATACTTCTTAAAGGAGTAGAAATGCAGCAGAACAGATGGAGAGTCCTGACAGAGCTAGTGGAAACTTCTCTTCATGCCTTGAAAGATTGCATTGACTACCAAGGCCTATTTGGGTAAAACCTCAGCCCAAACCTGACATTTATGAGCGATAACTGAGTATTTCTGATGTGATATGACTGTCACTAACTTTGCTGAGGACATCATCATCCTAGGCTTGCATATGGGAGTGTATTTACTAAAACTAAGTCTCAAAACAGGCTATTTATATGAGAAGAATGGGAGTTATTTCCAGGACAAATATTTATAGGGCATGTTTAACCTATGACATCTTGCACTTGTGCAGTCTTGATCTGTTTTGAACAATAGAGCATACCCGACTAAGCATGTCTTTCATGAAGTGAAAGATATAACTGATAACTTTTGTAAACTCTACAAAGCATGTTCATTCCTCTACCCAAGACTTGTACATATAAATGTTGCAATTAACATATCAATTGTGACATTTAATATTTTGACAGTTCATAATAATGTGTAGTTATACTTTATATAAATTATTACATTCAAAATTCAAATTCATTTATTGATAACACTATACTTTTAAACTATAATGTATACTTACATAAATTAATAGTGTACTTTTATTAACTTGGAAGAAAAACTAACATATTAGCATAATTTTGACTATAGAGCTGTACCAGTATGTGGTATTTATTTACTCTTTTTGTTTTTTATTTTAATTGCAAGTTAAAGTTTAAACATTCTGCCTTTTATTTTTGTACAAATCTTACCAATAAGACTTACTTTTTGTTTGATTACTTTAATATTTTTTAAAGTAAGGTATGCTTACATCATTTCCCCATCTCTCGCTTCCCTTCTATCCCTCCCATTTAGTCCCTCCTTTTCTCTCTCTTAGATTCATGATTGATGGTTTTAATAGTAGCTTTCTGAATTCAGATAGGCAGAGTAAATCTGATTCCTATACTAGCCATTTGAAACACTTAATAATTAGTAAGAGAATTCTAGTATGTTCAGTAAAAGGAGTTCCTGTGCCTTTTTCTGATTGTTTAGTAATAGTTATTTAATTCATTATAATTGAATTGACTATTATTAAGAGAGAGGTGGATTTCTAGAACACCCAAATGCAGTGCATTTGACCTCACAATTGAATAAAACCTCAGTATGACTTAAGACTTTCATAAATATTATGAATCGTTTAGTTTCCTGTGCTATGATAAAAAATAACCTAAAATATGACACTCTACATGTGTTCTTTCCACACCCACCACATTACAAATTTCCTTGTTACTAAAATGAATAACTTTTGTACATGCTCAAAATTTTACTTAGGATGTGTTTAATCTACCATTAAACATCAGTTATATCAAAGTCATTATGCCTTTTACTGGTTACTCTGACAGTTGATGTAAAGAAGAAATTGAAGTTGAGTACGAATTTATATATGTTCATTTATAAATCTGTACTGGTTGAGTACTCAGGAGTATGGCATCATGTGAGTGAAGAATGTACGATGTAAGAAGGCATTAAGATAAGAACTTTAAGAAACTTAAATTTTTTTTCCAGATTTTTATGGTAGACATAAATGGATTGGTATACAAGATGTCTTCTATTTCTTTTATATGCATGGACTCATTAGCTAAAAATACCGTAGGATATTTATGTGTTGTAAGTAAATATTTGAGACCTCCATGAAGAGGACCCAAAATAGGACTCTCCCTTTGAAATAGGTATACAATTTGAAGAGGTAGTTAGGAAAAGGCATTAACAAAATGTATCATTGGCATAGATATTTAATTCCTGTTGTGATTTCTACTAATTGAAAAAAAAAGTGTTGGTGAGATTCTAGAGTTTAAAGAATAAAATTAAATACATTGGTATAGCAGATGTTTGTGGTCAAATTCTCACTAAGAAATGTAGAAATAAATCTACTTTTAAAAACATGTCTCAAATAATTCAAAATGCTGGTAATTGTGTGTTACTTTAGAAGATGGAAAATGTGAAACATTTTGCATTAAATGTTTCTTTACAGGAATCTCTCATAATCAGTCTTGGTTGGTTTAGCTGAATTATTTTTTTGTTAAGACTGTTTACAGCCTTGAACTTTTCTTGTAACATCTCATTGCTTTAAATTTTGTCACAGTACTATTATATGAATGAAACAAACTTTGACATGCAATATGTAACATTTATGGTTATATCAGATATGTGCTTGTGAGTAAGTGTCATGGAGGCAAAATAGAAAAGGTTATGTTGTTAGTGAGCTAAAATTATTTCATTATTGAATTTCACAACTAGGTGGGTGAATGGAAATCACCCATAATTTTTCTTATATTCCATAGAGGAGTACAACTTAAGTAAAGCTTAGAAAACTTGGAAAATCCATTTGACATTGATTAAAAACAGAATTAACAATGATCAGATATTCCTTCTTTGGAATGTTCTTTCTTTTAAAAGAGCATTATGCTATTGATTTATGTTTATTGTGTTTTGGCTATATGTGTATTTGTGCACCTTGGAGGCCAGTAGAGGGCATAGGATTCCTTGGACTTGAACTTACAGATGGTTGTGAGCTAACATGTTGATGCTGAGAATTGAATACAAGTCTGTTGGGTGAGCAGTTAGTGCCTTTAACCAATGAGCCAACTTGTGAGCCACTTAATGGTCTTTCATATTGAGTTTGAAGTTCTCGGAAATCCTACAATATTTTTTAGCTAATGAGTCCATGCAAATAAAAGGCATTATTAGAACAAATTATAGGGAACGTTCTCTGCAGTATTTTCTGAGTTCTAAAATTATGACTGAATGGAAGCCAACAGTGCACTAAATATTAGGAATCACTGTATCCTTAGTACACTACAGTTTACCTTACCAAAAGTGAGATGCATGCACTAAATGTTAAGATACACCAATTACCCCTTTTTTTTCTTCTTAAATATGATGCCTTAAAACACTACTGAAAAAAATGATTCTGTGACCATACAGATAGCTAATAATTAGCCCTTACCATCTCTCTCTCTCTCTTTTAATGAATTAAATTATTTAAAACATAGAGAATCATCTGGTAAGAAACTGAAGCAGCCTTAAAGTACTAGTGTGCTTCAGGCAATAGTAAAGTGAAAGATAACAGAATCAATGTAATAGGTTTCATTGTCACCTAGATTGTATATTTCTACCCTGCTGTTCTGAGGATTTCAAATACTTAGGTCTAAGTATTAGGAAAAGAAAGGAATACAAGTCTGAGCTACACATACTCTACCCACTACCCCAAAAGAGTTGACAGAAGGGGTCTTCTTATGGAGCTAGTTCATAAAACAGTTCACAGGTAATTTTGAAAAGTTGGTGATAAAAATAGAAACAAACTGATGATTACATTCTCATTGAAAGGTTGATAAATGATATCAAGATATCAAACTGCCAATGTGAAATTAATGTACAACAAAGGCTATGATTATTTTAAAGAACATCCTTTTCTTATTTCAGAAATTATGTCATCTTATAAGACATCTAAGAAGATGCCTCAAATGAGAAGATAAAAAAATATTACTCAGAAATAGAAAATAGATATACTGAACATTTTCATATTTATTTTTAGTCTTTTGGTATGGATATTTTAAAGAGGATGCAGTAAGAGATATATGAATTATATACAATGTTATTATCTTCTTTAAAAACTCTAGTGTATAACTAACTACTATATGGTAAGTGATAGTGATAGATAATATTACATATACAATTTATTTCTAACTTTCTGTAATTATTAAGTATCATTAAGAGCAGCAGCTTTGGCAACAAGCAAGGCTAAAGAAAAGTGTTACATTCTACCAGATTGTCTTTTAAATATTTTAAAAAACACTAACCTATCCAATTCTTGTAACTTTTACTTCTCATTTTACAGATAAGGAAACTAAGATGCTATGTGTTAAGTTCCTTGCTCATAGACATTTGTGCAAAAGTGAAGCTTAAATACCATGTTTGTGTTGGAGAGTAGACAGCTCACTTCTATTATATTGTTTCTACTTATTTTGACTTTGTATTTTCTTAATTGAATAATGGAGGTTTTAAATTCTTCAATTTATATCAGAGGGGTTTTTTTTGCCAGTGTGTATGTGTGTGTGTGTGTGTGTGTGTGTGTGTGTGTGTGCGTGATCTTTAAAGCTAAAATCGGTGATATCATCTCTAAACAAGAGCCAGAATCTAATATTTACTGAAATGAAAGAAATTATCTAATATATTATTATCTAATTAATAATTACTATTAATTATCTAATTAATGCCCAATCAGACTATCAGAATACACACACACACACACACACACACACACACACACACACCTTTTCAGATTCAGATTCAGCCTTTCTGTATGGATTTGATACCTTACTGGTAGCAGTCTTTTTATTATCGTCCACCCCCTTTTTGGAAGGCACACTTAGATTTACGTACCTTGATGGAGGCAATGTTAATATTGAATAAATTAGCTTCTGCAGTTTTAATTTTTTAAATAAGTAAGTGCTTCAGTAAATTGTGAATGTTATGCAGATTTTCAATATCATGGCTTAGAACATAAAAAGAAAAGCCAAGAAGGATGATTCCAGAGTCTCATGTTATGCTCACAAATGTGTGTGTGTGTGTGTGTGTGTGTGTGTGTGTGTGTATGTGTAAGTGAGTGCTGGGTATTCAACCAAGAGCTTGTACATGCTAAGCACGCATATTACCACTAACCTGCAGCTCCAGTCCTGTCTAGGTCTTTCCAATGAAGAAAAAATAATCTCATTTTGTTATTGTATTGCATTTGAAGCAAGAGTCTATCTTGATGGCTGGGGTTTGACAGTTGTTTTTGCTTTATGCTGTATTTGATGAGTTAGAAAACTTGTTGAATTCCTAATCAGGCAACAAAGAGTACTGAGTTGATTGATGATAACGTGTGGATTGTAGTTGATGGATGATAACGTGTGTATTGTTGTTGATTCATGATAACGTGTGTATTTTTGAGTCCATAAATGTGAGCCATTTACTTTCTAGCATGTTAAAAACAGAAAAGTCAAGAAATAGCCTTACTATGAAATACTGTTTTGTTTCCTTTCTGGTGAGATATGAGAAAACATATTTTATTATATTGAAAGGTCATTAGGAAAAACTAGTCTAAATGAATAGTTCCTGTATGATCTAGAAGGCTAAAGTCAGTGATATCATCTTTAAACAAAATCCAGAATCTAATATTTACCGAAATGAAAAGATAAAACCTTATCTAATTAATGCCCAAATCAGAATGCGCTTACAAGGTGGCCTGTCAACCGTAGACAAATGTTTCCTTATATTGCATGAGTTAGTCTGTGTATTTATGCATTTATTGTCTGAAGATGGAAAGATAGGAAGTCTCAAAGTAATTAAACTCCAAGATTCTACTTTCAGGTAAAAAATAGGAATAATGAAAGCACAGAACATTTACTTATGATCCTTGTCACTCTTCCCAAACTGTGCATATGCTACTCAGGTACTGTTTAAGGACATTTTCTTATGTGTAGAATAATGGGGATGACTCAGGTTATATGCGTATTTTCAATTGCACTGTTATCCTAATATTTGTCACAGCATAGATTCTTCACTGTGGATAACATATGCTTATCTTCAACAAGAAAATTTAATGATTCCTAACAAGTTTTTCTTCCTCGAGCACTATTACAAAGGTTAACAGATACACTGCTGTGTAAATTTTCCTTTTCATAACATTGAAATCTTATCACAAGCTTTCAAACTACAACGAATATGACAGAAAAATGCCAAGTTCAGTAACACTGACCAGGTCAGTTTTCTTTCAATGTTAGTGGTTCTTAATCTTTGCTGCATATCAAACTCTGAACAAATGTTTAAAATAGGGGATAATTTTCCTGGAACCAAACTCAGGCTATTGTTAAGTGTCTACACATATTCTGAGAACTTTCTATGAATGAGGAGAAAGCAAGTAAAGTGATAAAACAGTCACTGACTGCATTCACATGTTTTCGGTCTGTAGTTTGAGCTCTGTCTTTAAAGTTTAAAGACTGACAGTCTATATTTATGAAAATGGAAAAAATCAGCATGCTAGTGCCTGAAATCAGATGGTATAATTAGTTTTTGTCAACTTGATGCAAAGTAGAGACATTTGGGAAGAAGGCCCCTAGGCTGAGAAGTGGCCTGTGGCCATGTCTGTAGTCATTTCCTTAAATTCCAATGGATAGAGGAAAGTACATCTCACTGTGAGTGATGCCACCCAGGGCAATTGGTCCTGGATTGTATAAACATGGAGCTGAATGTGAGCCTGGTAGCAAGCCAGAAAGCAGCATTCCTTCATGGTTTCTACTTCAGTTCCTACTTCTTGGTTCCTGTTTTCAATTCCTGCCCTAACTTCCTTCAATGATAGTTCCTGACTCATGACTTGTAAGATAAAATAAAGATGAGCACTTTTATCCCCAAGTTGTTTTTGGAATGTGTTTTATCAGAGTAATTGAAATGGAAACTAGAGCAGATGGCTTTATTCTAGGGAGCACATGAGTCGTTTATGAGGAATTCATTTATTTTTGAAGTTTCTAAGTGTGCATGTCTGTAAGTCCACTGCTCTCTGAAATTATCAAAATCGCATGTGATTGATGGCTCATTCATTTTGTTGTTTCTTACCACGAATAACCCAGGATAGCATTTTACTATGAGATAAAGTATTTCCAGAGTTCAGTTTTAAGCATGCTGTTAAAACTTGCCCCAGGATGGCATCGTTCTTTGTTCTCAGTTCTATTTTTCTGCAATGTATATTGATAAATTATGAAACATGTATTGAATTTCTGATATATGTAAGTTGTTGTTCTATAGATCTTGAAGGATATGAATAAACTTAAGGATCTACCCTCAACCTTGCTTGTGGGAGGGAGAGCTTCAGTTCTGGGTCAATGGTTAGAGAAGCATAAGAAGTGCAAAGACCATGCTGAGTTATATAGTGACCAAAAATACAAAACAAACCCATCTCAATCTTTATATTGAATTCTGAGTTAATGCTTTAAAATCCTCTTTGAATAATATCTGCAGTAACTCCTGCATTACATCGTGGTTTCAATAGTGAGGGTAAGCCTTTGGAGCTCATAAGCATACATATTCATTTTTTACTTCATGGTAGCAAATAATATTGGTATATTCTAAAATTTTCACCAGTTACAAAGAATAGAATATACTTTTATGAACCAACTCTCCCAACGAGAATTTCCATTGTCAAAGAATGATTACATTACATCTATCAGCTGTTATTGTTCCTTTTACTCTCTGTCAAATTAATAATGTTTACATACATTGGAATGAGCTTTTTTTTCATCCTTTGTATGAGATGTGAACAATCCTGAAAAAATTACTGAAAAGAGAAGTTTTCTGATCATAATTCCTCAAGACATATAGAAACCAGAGTTTGCTGGATAGAGAGAGGATCAAGTAGCATTCAATGGAATGGATGTTACTTTGGCGGGGGGTGGGGAGGAAACATGTACCAGTCACTACCAGAACTGCATAAACTGGCTATAGATTAAAATCACCCCATTGTTACCAGAATAAGCAGATAAAATCCATCAAAGAACTAAGCAAGCATTTTCTCATTTTTCAATACATTTCCCCCCCCCCCAGGGGTGGAGGTGGGATACTGAATAAGCAGCTTAGACTGTCTTCAAACTAACATGTTCTTGTCTCTGCATTCTAATATAACTGGAATCTAATGGGCATGGATCATCATTCCTGTTCTAATGCATGTCCAAAGTCTCACTCTTATTTGATGGAGAATTTTGAGAGCCAATTTTAAGAATAACTAGTAAACATATTAAGGGCTTAAAGCCCGTCATTCACTGAAGGGTTAGATTTTTCTTCCCAGTTTACTCAAGGAAATCACTGAACTTCCCATTTGTCTCAACACCCTTGTAATTTTTTTAACTGTTAGAGGATTCCTCTCAAAATGTAAATGAAATAAAATACAATGCAACTATTTTTGACACAGTTTCCTGAATATTGACATACCAGTGCTTACCTGTCCTTGGAAATAAACTTGAGCCAGTGGGTTGTTGTGTAAACACGTGTTTCTTTTTACCTTTTCTTAAATCCATTGCAACTAGATCTCTTTCACCTCTATAGCAAAGCTGTCTCTGCCCAGGTTACCAATGGTCCTGTTATTTAATCTAACAGTCAGTTTCAGTGCCAGGAATATATTAGGTGGTAGTGTTATATATTAGTAACACTTGAAGTCTCTGATAATTTTTCTCCCATGTGTTTGAAGGTCCTATATTTTCTCAACCTACTGATAACCCCCAGCCCTGTTACCTACATTTATTCTTCCTTGGAGATGTTTGAACTCAAATTGCTATATTATGTTTGTAATTTTCCTTTTTATTTTAATTCAATGAGTAGATAAAATCCATTAATAGATCCCTGACTCTTAAATTTGCCTTACTAGTTTCCTTTCTTCTATCTGGATTTTACTTTCTAATCTTCTTCCTCTTTTGTAGACATTGTTCTCTGTCATCTTTCCCATGTCACTTGGAAATGTCTCTCAACTAAATTTGGGGGCCATTATCAATTCTCTCCAAGCCATGTAAAAGGCTAATGGAATATATGTTCAAAGTTTGACCAGGTCTTCGCTTGTTTGCTGCTTGGACCCAGTCAACATCCTGTCTCACTTAGGTTATAGTGCTAGCACAGCCCCTGCTCTCCTTCTCCCATCACTCTCATTCTCCTTGGCTGTTACTTCCTGAAACTTCTCTAGCTTTCATCTTTACTAATTTCTAACTGGTTGTCTTTGCTTAAGCAACAGTAATCTTTCTATTTTGTAAGTGAATGTGATTTATGCAACCAAGTTGACTTCAATGGCTATCTCTTTGAGGCCAATTCTGACATCTCCATATGCAGTTACACGTGGTGAATGTATTGGCATACATTCATGTGCAGGCCAGAGTTTAAGTGGTTCCTCAATCACTTCCCCTAAAGGATATTTCATAGATTCAGATAAACTAGCTGGCCAGAGAGCCCCAGCAAGACCCTACTGTCTTTGCCTCCCCAAAACTGGAAATACAGTCACACGCTACTGTGCCTATCTGTTTTACTTGGGTTTTGAGAATCACACTGAGAACCTCATGCTGGAGCTTCAACAAATTTACAAACTGAGCCCTATCCCTAACTCCTACTTCAGTTGATATTCATGAATTTTGGATAGTTTGCACAACATATTTTCACATTTTGTTTTTGTTGTTTGTTTCTTGTCTCTTAGAGGTTAGTGATATCTGTATTGTTGCTTTGTCTGTCTCAAGTTCTTTGAGTTTAACAGCCAACTTGCAGGAGATGCTCACCAAGAGAGAAGAGAGAGATTGTAGGAACCAGGAAGTTTTCTGAGAGGTTGTGGCTTCATCGTAACATAGGAACTTCCACTCATAAAATCTCACCAGTGTGACTCTTCAGACATGAGCTTAACAAGTGGACATGCCAAAGTGGACAGGGAAACATCTGTGAGCCCTTAACACTACACAAGGACCTACAGGCAACTAGGGAACGTTGAGCAGGAGAATTGTCTTTCCCAGGAAAGAGCACACCAACTAGTTTTCCAATCCCAAATGTCAGCCCTGAAAACACACGTACAAATAACATTCTGTAGGTTGAATAGATTGTACTTAGGGATTAATAACAATTAATGTAAAAGTGGCCATGAATTTGAAGAACACGGAGAGGTATGTGGGAATTTTGGAGGAAGGAGAGGGAAGAGAGAAATGTTGTAATTATATTATAATCCCCTGAACCATATAACAATACAAATAAATAATTGTATCTTTTTCTAACTCTAAATGTATTCTCCTAAACCTGTCCTCTTCCAGTTCAGACATCACCATTATGCTTTCCACCACTTTGCTATACGTTCTGAGAATGCACATGAGCAATACCTATAGATACAGTCTGTATGAATTCTTTGCATTCTTATCTACTTATGGATGTTGTTTGAATGGGTTCTTGATTTCCCTTCTTTGATTTCACAATAGAACAACATTCTCTCCTTTGAAATGGCCAAAGGTTTTCCTGGGGAATGCTGTCATGCTCAATGATGCTTTATAGGCCAGAACTCTAAATTACACAAGACAAAGCAAACAAAACCTTATCAGATCTTCACTGTTCTCATCTTTAGTCCAGTAGTTCTTAAAGTGGCCCTTCAATGTTGAAATTCTAAACAACTTCTTTCTGGATAAGCCGTAAGTTTGGTACAGAATACAATTGAGAAGTTTCATTTCCTTTTTTTAATACAGGGATGTCACATTAAGATATTTGAAACAATAGTATGATCATTCAATCAATTAAAATTCTATTTTGCCAGTAAACATGTAAATTGAAATGAAGAGAGAGTATATTTATTTTCTAAAAAAAATTAACATTTACCTTTCTTCCTGCTTGAATATTGTTCATCTTTTCATTAACTTTTGCAAACTTTAAAGTGGAAAAGACATTTAAAAATTGACAATGGGTCTTGTTTGAATAAAACTTTTGTACTCTATTTGAGACTCAAGCTTGAACAACTTAGTGAGAACTAATACATAAAAGGCTCAGAGGCTGCAGAAGTTTTATATTCAGCTTCCTGTTTTATTCTCTTATACGCTCCCTCTAGTGTCGGAAAATATGGACAAGCCAATTGTCACTTCAGCACAGACGGTTATGTGAAAACAGGGTTTCCCCCTAATATTGTTTTGTTTTCCTTAAATAATGTTGCTATGGTCCTAAACCCTCAGAACTCCCCATCTCCCCCTCTTTGAGGACACTGACAGGCCTAGCTCCCCCATGCCCGTGTGCAGACTCTGTATACTTCTGTCAGGGGCACAACTGGATCTCTATCTCTACATATTTCTTCCATTTGTAAACCTTCAGTCAAGAGTTTTGATTTGCATCTTGAATGTGACCAGGTATCTTTCCACATTCAAAAGATATACAAGTGAAAAAAATCTGTTTACCTTGAATTGAATATGGATAGGAAAACATTAATGATGGAATTTTGCTATAATATACTGAAACGTCATGTACATTTCTTTCAAACGCACATATGAAATAATTGTAAAATCGGCAGAAGAAAAGTATTAAGATGAAAAATAAATGCTTATCCAACATAGACTAATAGTAGTATTAACACATGTAAAAGATTATTTTTCTGTAATTAAACACCTTTGCTATTTTCTGATTTTTAAAAATTAGGGCTAGTATATAAATTTCTTTTCTAAATTAACTGACAATATCACAGAAGCAATGTGACCTATAGATTTTTAAGCCATTTTAATATTTACTATTAAATTTCAGTTTCTTATTATTAGATACAGTTAAAACATATGGAAAGAGTCTTCAACACCACTACCCTTCTTCTGGCTTCTGAGCAGGATAAGGCTTTGGTACCTTTGAGTTCATCAAACAAGGTCCCCAAGATTGGGCCTAACACCATCTATCATAAAGCAGGAAGGAGATCATTAGGCACCCTCTGAAAATATGCAGTTAATGATTGTGGAAGGGAAATGGGGCATTATTTTTTTTCTACAGCATAGTTACTGGAAACATGTCCATGCTCCTGGAGAGAATCCACCATTGTGCTCCTGTAAACAAACTTGAGACAAGAAAGGAAAGAAAGTAGAAGGGGGGTGGTGGTAGTCATTAAGGAAAGGATGAGCATCAGCAGGAATTGGAGAGAGGAGGAAGGAGGGAGGAGGGAGGAGGAAGAGGGGTGAATAAGATCAAACAACATTATATATGTGTACAAAATGCCATAAGAAACCATAGGCAAAAATTAGAATAAAATTATTTTCAATGATTATCAGAGATACTGTGTCAAATTTCTATTCACTATTTGGTAGTATATCATAAAGACTGATATACTTTAAAATGGAACTCCAAATGTAGTAGGCACCCTTTAGAATTCTTCCAAATTTATTTTGTGTGCATGCATAATCCTTGTTTATAACTGTTATGTTGCATACCCTGACCGAAACAAGATTTTAATATAGAGAATAATGTGGCACCATGTGTGCAGTTTTGATTGTTTCATGAATCACAAATGCTTGGGATTTCTCCATCTGCTTCCTGAAGTTACTAATATTCACAAATCAATGGATTACCAGTAAGCTTGAAGTCATGCAGCTGGGTGAGAGCTGTGCTGGCCAGTGATGTTCTAGCATGTTCCAGGAGAGGTAGAGGGCTTTCAGGAAGCTGTCCAGGAAAATCTTCATTCATAATGCATTTTTTCCTCAAGGTACCAAAAAAAAAAAAAAGAAGAAGAAGAAGTTCTAAGTTGTGTTTAGTGTTACTTAATAGAGTCAGCTTTAATGCTGTACAATCTAGCTTCCAGAGATTTTAAAGGTTTCTAGCTATGCTAATGCTCTTATTGGATTACGAAAATGTTTCTTTTTTTCCCCCTAAATACTAGGGAAGAACAAAGATGTCTTAAAATGTTTTTTTGTTTGTTTTTGTTTTTGAAAAAAAGAAGAAGAGATCAGACCCGGCATTGGATCAGAGTTACAGAAAGGAAAAAGAAAACCCCACAAAGCATTGTCCTTGGATGGTTGGATGGAGAAGGGGGCAGGGCTACTTTGCTTGGTTTGTGAAACTCAGAACTGTGAACATAGCTAGAGCAAGTAGGTCATTGGAGGTAGGTCTATTATCTGTGCCCCTCTCCTCCTGTTTTCATTTCTTCCTGCCTGGTAAGAGTGAGAATAGCCTTTACCATAGACTCTCAATGATAAGAGTTTCTACCCCAGGCCATGGTACAGGCAAATATAGAGAGAACTGTATGAAATGGTAAGCTAAGATGATTCCATTTTTCCCAAAGTTATTTCTACCAGAGACTTGTCAGAGCAATGGGAAAATCAACACATATACCACTGCGTATATTTGCTTTCTTTATTAGCAGAAAAGGAATCTAGCACACATAGGGTTTTGTAACTTCTCCTAGAAGCCTTTGCAAGAGATTTTGTTACTGTAAAAATAAAGATGAAAATAAAGATGAGTTATGTTCATGTTTACCATAAATTATAAAAATAATATTACAATTATCAATATAGTCAGACTATAATACATTCGCACAAATAAAGTCATGATTTTAAAATCAGATGTTTCTTTGAATTTAAGAAAAGCTTCCTACAACATTCTTTATGTACAGTGTCATATAAAAAGTATTTGATTAATGATAAAAAACTGATTGTAGCACTTTAATAAAACTGAGTAAATTTATATAACATTTCTAGAATATTATTTGCAAAAATTATAAACTTAATTAACAAATAGTTCAATCGTTATAGTCAAATTGATTCATACTCCTCAGTTAAATCGAGAAATATCGAATCTGATTCAGTATGTCATCGATCATTCTGATACAAAATGGCTCGTGATTCTTTCATTTGTTTGTTATTACTAAGACTGCCACAATTTTAATATTTATAATCAAAGTTTAACACCTGAGAGTAAAAATTACAAATATAAATATTTCCTATCAATATAGGGAAATTGGCACTTGTTAAATTTTACCTTAGTTTCTTGTCTTGTTGCTGTGATTAAAGTAAAAACAACTTAAAGACTTATGCGGGCTTTTTAGTTTTGAATTTTTTTTTTTTGGCTTACAGCCCAGCAGGAAAATCACAGGAGGGGAAGTCACAGCTAGCTACAAGAGCCTGAGGCAGCTTGCTAAAATGCAACCAGAGTAGAGAATCATACTGAAAAATTCTTGTTCTCAACCATTTCCTTTTTATGCAGCCTAGAGAATGGTGCCTCCCACAGTGAGCATATTCTTTCCCCTCAGTTACATAATTAAGAGATTTCACAAAGCATGTACAGAGACCCATGACCCTGGTGAATGTATATCTCATCCATATGATAATTCAGATTAATCATCTCAATCTATATCTATATCTATATCATCTATATCTATATCATCTTCTATCTCTATCTCTATATCTATCTATATCTGTAATCCTATGGGCATTTTCTTATAGTAAGTAGTGCCTACCCCATAGTAGCATTAAAAAAATGTTAAAATATAGTTTATGAAGGTCTGTGCACATAAATTTCCAAGATATTTTTTTTCTTAAGAAGGATATTTAGCTGGTCTGCAGTGAATGAGGAATTTGAATAAATGAAATTTGTACTTAAAGTTCTGTATCAGCTCAACTTTTACTACTTTTCTTACTTCAGAATTCATCTGTTATGGTAATTAATCCCAGCACTTAAGGTGGCAGAGGCCGGAGGATCTCTTTTATTTCTAGAAGAGCCCTCCCACACACACACAAAGAGAGAGAGAGAGAGAGAGAGAGAGAGAGAGAGAGAGAGAGAGAGAGAGAGAGAGAGAGAGAGAGAGAGAGAATATATATCTAGCTATTGTATAGGATAGCAACATGGTGTATTAAGCCATAATCATCAACTACCCTCAAATGTCTGTTATGTAACTCAACAGTCGTTCATTTTGTTTTATATAAAGTCACTCTCCAAAGTTGGTGAGTGAGGACTTGAGCTCTATGGGTCATTCTGGGACTCCTGTGCTTTTCCTGCTGCCATTATGGTTTCAGGGGAGAAATACAAGGAGAACCAATAAACAAATGAATGTTTTAATCTGCAAACAAAATAGATTTCCTGTGCATACAGAAGTGTCTTCCATCAAGAAATATGAGGGAATGAAGCTTTATAAATCCACAATGGAAATAAAATCTATTGGAACTTGAAGGTTCAGTAGTATCCTAACCAGAACTTTACTGGATTCTAGCTTTTGTACTAAGGTTTATGTGATATTAATTCTGCAGGATTTCACATATAAGTACACATACATGTGCACATGTGTACACCTGCAGAGTTTCATACATACACAGTAAGATGACAAACTCAAAGTGTTGGTATTATTTTCCAAATGCTTGAGGATAAAGATTCTGCTTATTGGTGATGGTGTTGTGGTAGCGGATGCTGGAGAAATGGTTCAATGGTTAAGAACAATTTCTATTCTTCCAGAGGACCTGAATTCAGTTTCTACAACCTATATCAGGTGATTCACTATCTCATGCTTTCTTCTGCCTTCCACTTCTAGACATCTGTACACAGTTGGCATTCTCTCACACAGACCATGCATATATACACATAAATAAAATTAATAATACACAAATTTTTAAAAGAATGAATTTTTCCTGAGATTCTGAGTCAGAATTATTGATTTTTATAAAGAACTGTTCATGATCTTGCAAATTGAATGCATGTCAGGACGTGTCAAAAAACTCACCTTTTGTAGAACCTTTTGTCTATAGCAAATCAAGGATACATCACTTTGACTGTACTTGTCAGTAAAACTGTAAATAGGAAATAATAATTTGCCCTTTAGTCTACAGTGGTGAACATTTCTGAAAGCTGCAATACCAAAGAGGAGCTCAGAACACAAAACCACAGTCAAAAGTAGATATCTCTTATTCTCTAAGCAATTCTTAACTCATGAGCAAGAAACACAAAATAAAATTAGTACAGTTTTTGAGTTCCAGCCTAGTCTGAGCCAGATCAGGACATTTCCAATCTTATTTGCTTACAGGAAGCTATAGACACCAAATCAGAATGGGCAGCAGACTTCCTTTGAGATCTGTATTCTGGCCCTAGTGTGAAACAGGAAAAGCAAGTAAACAAACACTCTTAGAATAATGTCTATGAAACAAGTATGTGCACCAACAAGAGTTGCTTTTAGTAAATTGCCAGCTACTGCATTTATCCAAATGCACATGCATACTCTGCGTGAAGCAAGAAATTATGGCTAAGGCATTGTGATTGACTTGTAAAACACTCAAGGATCAAAGAAACTCCCATCTCCAAAAGCTGTAAACTTCAAAAACATGGTTACAGCAAATATCCTCTTTCCACCAGAATTTTGAGTACAGTTGCCGAATGTTGTCTTGAATTTATAGAATAAAATATGTAATGTCAATTTTAGTTTATTTTCTTTTTACTAAGATGATATAATCTCTAGAAAGAATAGCACTTGGTCTTCTATAGAATTCTGAATTCTATCAATTACTTATACTTTATATAATTTAAATTATTTGGTATGCAATTTAAATAAAATTCTATAAATGTATTTTTTTTATTAGTTGTATCTTGTAGAGTTGATTTTAAAATATTTTCCTTTTTCTTGTATAATAACTGGCATTTTACAAAAAAAAAGAAGACCTTTAAAATTATACAGAAAAAGCAGAAATATAAACATTGGCTGTCTTCTTTTTTAACATTTGTTTATTTGTATTACGTATGTGAGTACACTGTAGCTGTCTTCATACACACCAGAAGAGGGCGTTGGATCTCACTACAGATGGTTGTGAGCCACCGTGTAGTTGCTGGGAATTGAACTCACAACATCTGGAAGTGCAATTAGCACGCTAACTGAATCATGTCTCCAACCCAATATTGCTATTTTTAGTTTTAAGAATATTATTAATGCAAACTTATAAAAAGGCTGTCCAATAAGTGTCTAGAACATTTGTTGTTACAGAAAGTGTAAAAATTACACAGCAATCGCCATGGTCACCTCTTACTTTATAGCATCTGTTTGTACTTGTAGATGTGCTAGGGTTCTCCTAAATGGAGGCAGTGATATAGCATGCACATCACTCATTATGAGTGGCTATGACACTTGCAGATGCTGGTTGAATTATGACTAGGTTTCCTTCCACATGTTTCTCTGCTAACACATTAAGTATCCTGAAGTAAGTACTTCAGAAGTAAGGAAAATAATGAGGTTCCACTATTTATTTTCTTGGCAATCTGTTAACATGGTGTTGACAAAGCCTTACAAACGCTTTATGTCACCACCTTTTCTCCTCACTCTGTATGAACTTAGACAGGAGGTTGAGTGAGTATACATATACATTTTTAGTGTTATTCCTGTTTTGAAACTACTATTTGTAGGGAATAGCTTACTGTCTAGATCATGAAACCTTGGTAATAAATTTCATTATGCATGCTTGATAAATCAGTGAATTTAGTATACCATAATCACAAGCATAAATGTGTCACAAAATGGAAAATGGAACTGATAAATTAATATTCAGTTTCTTCATTTAATTTTATTCTGAATTCACATATACAACACATGCTATACACTTAAAAATTAGAGTTTTATAACTAGTCTTTTTGCTTATGTGTTTTGTCTTTGGTTAAAAGACAACAGAAAAGTAGTATTCGTTGTGACAGACTATTTTATAAAAAAATGTACATTTCTTTGTGTTATTTAATCAGTCTTAATAAGTTGATGCTGTTTGATTTTCAAATCAAGCTTTCAGTCTGAGATATGGAGATCTCTTGACCTTCTCCACCCCCCTCCATGGAAATATCTTTCAAATCTGCAGCAAAATATAATAATCAGGATATTGACATCAGTGGAGTTGGGATTCAAAACTTCCAGTGAATAAAAGGATTTTCCCAGGGTCTTTTACAACTCTCCCAACGTCACTACCATGTCCATTCATGCCCTTACCAATCACAACTTTTTTCTATAAATTTTCTTTTTTAAGATAAGTTAAAGTTATGAAATCAAATTATATGTACTTTTTTTAAACTTTGTTCACCTTATATAATTATCTATGGGTCAACATGTCCCAATAATTTATTTATTTTTGCTGTTGACTAGTCTATCACAGTACAGATGTACCATCAAGTGTTGAACATTTGCATGTGGAAGGACATCTGTGTTGTTGACAGTTTGGGACTCTGATGAACAAAGCTGGAGTGAATATGTATGCAAGGGTTTTCACATGAGCATAAGTCATCTTTGTTTTTTGGAAATACTACCTGAGCATGTAATTTCTAGACCATACTGTAGTTCCCTATTTAGATTTGTCAGAAACCATCAACTGTGTTCTTCTGGGGTTGTATCAATTTTCAGTCTGACTTTCTCTGCATGAGCTACAGTTTCAGTTGCTCTCTCTCTCTTCACCAGCATTGAATGCTGCTGTTTATCTTGGGCATCCTGAGAAGAATGATGGGTTTAGTCCACAGTACTTGGTGGCAATGATATTGAGCACAAGTCCTCATTGATGAACTCTCTTTTTGATGTGCATGTCTTTCTGTCTGTTTTGAAAATTTTTGTTTTTGCTTTTGTTTTTTTACTTTTGAATTTACACATTTCTTTACATACTTTGACTATGAGTCCCATGTCAAATATCAGGTTTTCGAATATATCATCTCTAATATATCCTCAGTTCGAGGTTTTTTTCCACAAAATCTTGGGTGATTGAAATGTATAATTTTATGAAGTTAAGCTTAATATTATTTACATTAGGTATAAGGCTATAGGTATCAAATGTAATATTTCTCTGCTTTGCCCTGTATATTCAACATTTTATCTTACACTACAGTGCTAGGGTCAAAGCTAGGTCCTTGTGCACATGGAATAGTCAGTTGACTACTAAGAAATTTCTTCTGCTACAATGTTTCCTTATATTTCCCCCCAAAATTTATAGTCTTACACTTGGCATGTCACTCTCTAGTCCACTTTGAATTGTATTTTATGAGGTATCAGACAGATTGAGGCTGCTTGTCTTGCTATGGTTATTTACATTTCCATTTAATACCATGGAGGTCCTCACCTTAGTATTCTTAGATTTGCTTTTTAACTTTTATGAAAAATCATTTAGAGATGTTTCATTGGACTGTGCATATTTGCTATTTATGAATCCCATCAACATATTTGCCTATCTTTTCAATAATACTAAATAGGACATAAATTAGTATACTCATATTAGTCTTGAAATTGTATAGACTAGCTTTTCCTACTTTAGTCTTTTCCAAATGTTTTAACTATTCTAATTCATTTAATTTCACCATCAACATTAGGATCACCTTGCATATGCATAAAAATATAGTTCTATAAGGAAGGCACCAGGATAATACAGTTTCTTGCCCACTAGAGCTAGTTGATAAGACCCTATTGTTAGGACACCACATACCTTGGTGGCAAGGTATGAAAAATCAAACTAGAGCTGAACAGGAAGCTCTCTCCCTGGTGCATATAGGTTATTAAGTGGGGAAAGTATCCAGTAATCTTACTCAGTTGTGAGCTCTCTAATCTGTTGTAGCTGATCTTTGCTGCATTGTGAGTTGTTCCTTCTTCCCCACCCTTTATCCTTCCGTCGTTCCCCCGCTCTACACACACACTAATTAGAAGAGAAACAAGGATAGAGAAGAGAGACACAGAGAGATTACTGAATGTAATGGCTTCCCTTTTGCTTCTTCTTTGACCAGAGCTACTAACAAACTACAACCAACCTCCCTCAATGACCAACAACCACCCACTCCACCTAGTGGGACTCTAGGATTTATAGACCCTCTGAAAACGCCTCAGAATTCCAAGTATCACTTAATCACAAAAATAATCTGCAGCTGTCCAAACCGTGCCTCTGGTAGAGCACAAGGCTGAGCATAGTCAGCTGTGGACAGTCCCAAGCTGCCCCACATGCCTACAACTGGGATTAAAACTAAAGCACATTTGTATAATATTTCTGTGTTTTCTAAAGGAACTAAAATTCCAGAATTCTCAAAAAAAATGTCACTAAAATCTATACTACCATATGTCCAGAAAAGATGTGCCTACTTGTATAATAGTGGCACAACTGTTATAGGGTTAACCAACTTCTCTAATTGTAGTTGAGGCCCGCTTCACAAGAATTCATGTTTGGTACTGTAAATAAAGTCATAAGAAAGGCTGAGGAAGTCTCAGGTTCTAGAGGGAATTTAATTCTGTTGCCTAGCTAAACTACCGTGGGTGGGTGTAAGTTGTCTTCTGAATACTTATGTTTATATCCACAAAAAATGGTACTCCCAGATTTAATCAGAGGATGCCTTCTTTTTGAATGAGTAGCAATAAATACACAGTCACATTAAAGCCTAAGATGCTAAGAATATGTGATGATAGACTGCTTAGCCCTAAACAGAACATTGCGACTACCTCACTGAAACCTCAGAGCACAATTCAGAAAGGGGGACAAAAATAATTCAAGAGCTAGTGAATATGGAGATGGGCTAAGAAATGCTGCCTCTGTGCATGGCATATCTAATACAGCCATGAACTCACAGAAGCCAAGGCTACAGGAAACTTCTTTCAACAATCAAACATGGATGGGGGGATTAGCTTATGGAGCCAACCTGCTGGATAACTGCCTACTGATGGACTCTGGGGAAGGGGCAGTCATTACCTTTTGTTATGGATACACTGAGGAACTCACAAGGCTTCAGTAGATAGTTCAATACCAATGCCATTCCTGTAATTAAACATGCCTCTCCAAATGACAACCACCACCAAAACAACAAAAGGTCTTGAGTTAGAAAGGAGCCTATAAAGAAGAAAGGAAGTAATAAAGACAAGAGGGAAATTAGAGAGGACGGATTATAATCGGAATGAACCTCACACACACACACATGTACATATATGTATATATACATAGGTGTGTGCATGTACGTGTAGGAGCATGTATGTGTGTGTGTGTGTGTGTGTGTGTGTGTGTGTGTGTGTGTGAGAGAGAGAGAGAGAGAGAGAGAGAGAGAGAGAGAGAGAGAGAGAGAGAGAGAGAGAAAGAGAATAGCACAGAACAAACTCAATTGACAATATCAACTTGGCATTGGAGGGACTTCATTTTTACTTCCACTTTCCATGCTGATATTTGGTAAGGTCTTGGGTCCTTTGGGGCTTGTACAATCATTGTGAGCTGCTGCTCAATGATAACTCTTTGGAGACATTCAGTTGTATTTAAGAAAGTTGTGCCTGGTAAGTCAACCATGCTCCAGTGGAATGCCACAGATCTAAGAATATATGGCCAGAAAAAAATTGGACTCAATGGGTTAGAAAGCAGAGGACATAAATGAGGGTGATACGGAAATAGGGATATTTGGGAGTGGACGATGGTATGATGAATATTATCAAAATTTATAGGAGGACTAAATTTATAAAGTAAAGATAAGCTTAAATACACACAAAATTATGAAGGAATGTTACATGTCTCATAAGTTTAGCTAGGTCCTAGCTATTTAATTTCTCTAAGAAAAGGTGACTTGGTGATGCTAAAATAATGCCTCCTTCTAGTTTAAACTGAATGTGAAAAAGAGATTATCTTTTTACAAAAAGTATAGCTTATGAAATTATTATGAAGGAGTCATTATTTACTATCCTTTCTTGACTTTATTCTTCCAAAGGGATTTTTTTTATTAAAACACATTATGTTTATTATGTAAAGAGCTGTTGAGGAACTGGAGAGATGGCTCAGTGGTTAAGAGCACTGACTGCTCTTCCAAAGGTCCTGAGTTCAAATCCCAGCAACCACATGGTAGCTCACAACCATCCGTAATGAGATCTGACACCCTCTTCTGGTGTGTCTGAAGGCAGCTACAGTGTACATATAACAATAAATAAATCTTTTAAAAAAAGAGGTATTGAATCAAAATCCTATTTCTTTGTATATCTGTATCTACATATCTTCATTTGTAGAAACAAGTAGAATTATCCAAGTTGAAAAATTGGGATATAATGTGATCTACTGACTTATTAAAGAGAAAAAAATTTAATATACATACCAAATATAACTGGGAGGAGAGGCTCCAGTACTCTCAGAATGAAATGTCTTAGTGATTCACTGTGAACTGAAACAACATTCCTGGAGGGAATTTTGTCAGGACAAATCAGAACCTTTCTCAAACTTTCGTATGGGTAACTCCCCTAGAAAGAATACCCTCAAAGAACAGATAAGTGTAGAACAACACATCAATATCTGTTCATTCTACAACCATCCTTAAACAATTTAATGTTTTAATTTTATTTCATTTTTAATTTTAATTTTTTATTATTTTTATATTAGAAAAAGGCCTTAATTCTTTTTTTAAGGTCTACTTATTCATTTTATATATATTTCAGACACACCAGAAGAGGGTATTGGATCTCATTACAGATGGTTGTGAGCCATCATGTGATTGCTAAGAATTGGACTCAGGATTTCTGGAAAAGTAAGCAGTGCTATACTGCTGAGCCATCTCTCCAGCCCAGACATTAATTCTTAATCAATGAATAACTGTAACATTTATTATTCTCTAAAGCATATATTTAAGAAACTATTTCCTCATTTTTAGTAATTCTTTGAGAATTTTGTAAACTGTATTTTGACCATATTTACCGCATCTCCACTCCTCCTGGATCCATTTCTCTTTCCCTCCTACTCAACTTTGTGTTCTCACTGTTTAGAATACATCTAGTAGATGGAAACCCATCAAATTTAGTTTCTATTACTCATAAATTCTTGGATGTGTAGCCCTCACTGAAACATGTTTGATGTGGAATTTTTAGTTCACATAAGCCACATATAATAAATAGTCAAGGGAGAAATGTTTTTATTGTCACTGTAACATTTTAGGCAGAAATTCCTTTAATTATTTCTATGGCTATGGCAGAAAAAATTTCTATTATACAAAAACAGAAATTTGATACAAAGGCAAATAACAGGAAGAGACTGTGCATGCTTAAAATACAGCTCAGCCTGGGTGTGAATCTGGAAACCTTCGCTTAGATCCAGCTCTGATGAAACCCTAAGCAAGCCTTACTCCTTGTGGCAGCAGTTTTCTTTTTAATACTCAGTGTGGATGCTACTCTCTTTTGTCTTTTTAGATCTAACTGTTCCATACCATCAACTTTGAGTTCATCCTAACAAAACAAAAGTAAACTTGAAGTTAACACAATTGTGCTAAAAAGAACAAGTAACTTTTGGTTTCAATATTTGCTGGTCTTAGGAGGTGAAGGAATGTCTGTGACTAATCAAAACTTTCTTATATTTATCAATGACATCATTATATTGCAAACCAAAGACACGTTCATTCATTTAAGAAATACTTTGGGGAGTTGATAGCCTTATTGAAACATAGGAAATACTAGATGGAACACTGAATTGAAAATATTGTTATGTACCCAGTTAATCTTAAGCAAAGGATACCATATTTCACCATTGAAAGTTTATGAGGCCATTAAAATATAAAGTATTGTATTATTTTTAGACCAGAATACCTACAATTTGTATTCGATAAAAGGAGACGAAAGAAGAGAAGCAATATAAAAAAAAAATTTCCTCAGAAGACCATGCACATTCCAAAGATTCCTTATTTTAAAAATTGCTTTTTACTCATTTCTACTCACGTGAAATTCTGTCTTATTATGTGCTCTTACTCAAGGAGGGGTAGGAAAGTGTGTTCACTCAACAACTGTGGGTGGCCTTAGCAAAGTCTGCAGAATCATTCCAGGGAATACTAGAACCTAGTGGCTTTAGGAAAGTAGAGTAGAAGCAAACAATGATCTTCACACAGTCTTCAAAGTTGAGGACACTTACTGTCTAGTAAGTAAGAGTCACAGTTCCTTGGGAAAAAAACTTGTCAGTAAAATAACCCAATTGCTGCAAACACATTGATAGTTGGCAGACAGGTTTCAGCTCCCCATGGCTCTCTCCAGCTTCTACCCCCCCGCCGCCTTCTCTACTGTTGCTACTGATGCTACTGGAATTGGATCAGTAGCTGTGTCATATCCTCTCAAGTTCTAAAAATCTGTCGTTGGGAGATTGTAACACTTATTCTACATTCAACTGTAGCACAAATGAAGCCGGAGGGATGATAAGAGCTTTGAATTTCTACCAGGTTCTCTTGAAGCATGCAGTTAATAAAATTCTGAATGATCGTGGTGCTGCAGCTAATCTTACGTCTGTGGGGGCTGCTTGCTTTGAAGGAGGCTGTCATGCACTGGGATGATATAGTTACAAGAAATGGTTTGTTCTGATTTTTGAGACGTATTTTTCAATTGAAAAGAAGTAGTCTCCCACCGTTCACGGCTTTCCCATGGATGACAATCATTTGATCCACGATGGTCAGGGTTTTGGAGAGATGTTGGTGTGACTGCCAGAGGATGTCAAGTGGGAATTCACAGGAGGCCTCGAGGCTAGTGCTTACTGCACAGATGACCAGCTCCCTTCAACAGCAATCTTCTCGGAAGCTGAAATCCTTGGGGAATTTCCAGGGAAAATCCCTGTAAATCCCTAGTATCCCTGTAACACTTTCACTCCCTGTTTAGTTGTTATTTGTCAGAGAGCCACACACTCAGAGATCACCTGAATTATCAAAATGAAAATTTCCAAGGCCCATAGTCATAAATCTATAGGAAATGAAATACTGAGTCTTTAAGAATCCCAGCAAATATGGGAATACATGGAAGATTCATAAAGTAGGAAAGTTTATTGAATCCCATCTTCCATGTTCTTAGTAACTTTTCTAACAGTGTTTCTCTAAACAATTTTGGAATATAAAATGAAAGCAAGCTGTGTGGCAATCGTTTCAAAAATATTACAAAAAAATGATTGCATCCAATTAATTTCATTCTCTCCTTTCTCTGTGTTTTCTTTTCTCCTTGCCCTCTTTAATCTACTTTAGGATACTCAAAACTATACTAATTTAATGAGGCTTCTTCTAAGGATTTGAATGGAAAATGTTAAAGTTCAAGAGGATGTCAATAGAGTTCTTTTCATTAAAAAAAAACTCACCACCTCCCTCTGTGTGTATAAGTGTGTGTGTGTGTGTGTGTGTGTGTGTGTGTGTGTGTGTGTGTGTGTGTTGTGATATATGGGGTGGTTAGAGGACTCAGTCCTCTCCTTTCACATTTTCTTGGGTTTCAAGGACCTATTCTTGTAAGGCAAGGGATTTACAGAATGAACCATCTTGGGGTTAAAAACTCCTAATAGGGTTCTTAATGGAGAAACAGTCTCTGACTCAGTTGGTCACTGAAGTATTCTTGAACAATGCGTTGACTATATTGAATGTGGTCTTGCTTCTGGTGTGCATAGACCTGAAGACATAAAAATACTTCCTAAATTGTACACCTGTATTCCACAGAACAGGTAACGAGACCTTGGTTAGCTGAAGTTAAAACTCCCAGACTGGAACATAACAGATGATTTTAGGAGGGAGTTAGTAAGTGGTCAAGATTTCAAGGCTCATGAAGTTTACAAAGGGGAAAGAGTTCTGTTGGAAGTTGGGCAAGAAGCCATTGGTAATACATTCTGGTGAATGTTTGGCTGTTCTACTCTTGCTGTTGAAACTTGGATGCAATGGAGTAAATTCTGTTTGGGGTTAGCATAACATCTGAGCTTTGGCACAATTATTACTTTCTGTTCTTGGTCAAATTTATAAAAATAACAAAGATGTGAAATGTGTGGCTTTGTGAGGAAAGGAACTTGAAAACAGTTAATATTGTGAGCAGGGCTGGTGAAGGCATATAAGTTATAATTATTGAAGATATTAACTTGATTAAGTGAGAAACATGACACTTTGTACTGAGAGGTTAGGAAAGGTATTTAAGGAAGGGTACTTTAAAGCTCTAGCTCAAAACATGTAAATTTATCTGAAAAGAAAGAACCTGGATAAGACTGATACTGAAGGAATTCCCTGCTTAAAGATAATCACCTACAGAAGTGTTTCCCAGATGCTAGGCACACATATCTAAAGAAGGAGAGAGAGAGAGAGAGAGAGAGAGAGAGAGAGAGAGAGAGAGAGAGAGAGAGAAGCATTACATCTATGGTAGCAGGGGCTAGACTTCATCTAGAGTTGGCAGCTTATGATGTCATCCTCCATGCTGTTCTGGCTTTCTAGCATCTTTGTAGGAAGGCACAATGAAAAAGTTGTAGCAGGTCATGGAAGAGACAAAATTCCAGACAACAGTTGAGGAAAGGCAATATGCTAAAGGGTTAGAGTCCCTGCATGTACCTATGAGTCCTTTGTTCATGCTTTCTGTGTACAGGAAGCCTAAATTGTAATAGAAACTCCAGGTGCTGGTGAGGAAACTACAGGATTGGATCATTCCTCTGGCTTTGCTGGGCCTCATCTTAACTTTCTATATTCTCATTCTTCCCATTTACAAGCCATGCCATTGCATATTCTATGAATGTACTTTGAGTTTTGATATTTATACGGGAATATAGTTAAGACATTGACTTAAATCTTAGAAGAGACTTTGAACTTGAGAGCAACATAGAACATAAAGACTTTGGGAAGACATACAGGTGGGCTAAATGAATTATGCCCCATGAGATTACCATGCATCTTTGTGTTCCAACAGTGACTGTTTTGACTTTAGAGCAATGTAATCAGGGGTCAATATAACAAGGGGTATACTTGACATAGTTATATTTCATTACCAACATGACAGGGAAAATTAACCTGAGGAGGAAGATTCTTCCTAAACATGGAGGTACTATTCTGTGTGATGAGGGTTCATACTGAATCAGTTGGATGTGGGCGAGAGGAAAAACTCTGATGAGTGCCAGAATTCCCCTACTCTGTTTTCAGGTTCACTTGATGTGAATGAGTAATTTCACATTCGTGTTGTCAAAGCTACGAGCCACTTCTTTTCCCATGTTTTCCCTTTTTTAGTGGACTACATTAAGGAATGAGCCCAAATGAACAATACCTCTTAAGTTTCTTCTTATCCTTCCTAAGGTTTCAGTGATGAGTGAGCTTCCCACCACATGCACTCTCAAACCATAGAACTTTAGAACAGACGTTTTATGAGAGCTAATACCCTACAGTTAATCCTTTATAGTATTAAATATGTGTTCCAACTCAAGGCACTTTTATCATATACATAAGTATATAGTGCATATACTTATGCATATACCAATGCTGTCAATGACAAAATGGCATTAACATTTATTTCTACTTATCTATCTTCAGAAAATATTTATTAAATTGAAAACAACAAACTTTTCGATGCTAATCAGTCCTAGTTTTTGACTAGGATTTGGCAAAAAGGACAAATGTGTTACCCTTTGCAGGACAGATGACACCTCACTAATTTGGTATAACTATCAGAAAGCTTTATTTGGTTACTGTTTCACATGACCAGTTTTTACCAGTGTGGAGCCAGCAATGGTAAAATGTTGGCCTGACATGTTTCAGGCATCAAGCATAACTCAAAAGTGAAGAGTGTAATTAAATATACTGGATAGTTGTCTGTTTGTTTAACACTGTAAAATAAAAGTGTTCCTTTTCTCATTAAAAGCAACTATAAAAAACATGTTAGTTGATCACTTTATTGTTATTTTATTTCTTTTCTTGTATATCTATGTATGCATGCTCTCACCTGTGCAATATATGGTTGTATGAAGGTGGAGGCCTGAGATTTGATGTTGGAAACTTTTAACTGCTTTTCCATCCTTTTTTCCTTTTTCTCTTCTTTCTTTCTTTTTCTTTTTTTCTTTCTTTTCTTTTTTTTTGGGGGGGGGGTAGTGGTTCAGGGCCTCATATCAAACCTAGTTCTCATAAATGTGGCTGA